>CAWUFW010006192.1:600000-1194255 GCA_963921515.1 Calotriton arnoldi
TGCGAGGGGGGCCATGTAGATGTTGAAGAGAGTCGGGCTCAGTGATGACCCCTGTGGGACTCCGTAGGTGATTCCAGTAGGGGCGGAGAGGAAGGGTGGTAGTCTGATTCTTTGGCTTCTTCCGGTAAGGAATGATCGGATCCAGTTCAGGGCAGTTCCTTGTTTGCCGGCGTCGTGTAGTCTGTTGGTTAGTGTGTGGTGAGAGGCAGTGTCGAAGGCTGCGGATAGGTCGAGGAGGATGAGAGCTGCGGAGTGGCCTTGATCCAGGAGGGCGCGGATGTCATCTGTGGTGGCGAGTAGGGCGGTCTCGGTGCTGTGGTTGCTTTCGAATCCGGATCGGGATGGGTCGAGGACGGTGTTCTCTTCGATGAAACGTGTCAGTTCCCTGTTGACTGTAAAGACGATTACAGTTGGAATATTTTTTCTTTGTGTTCGTTTGAAGAGTTCTTTAAGTTTCTTTCCCTTTCTCTTCGCCAAATTGTTGTGAATATCCTACATAGCGGAAAAGAAGCAAAGGAAGCTCCACATAGCCAGGATCAGTAAGGAAATAGGACTACCATTGAAACCAAGACGAAAAGCGAGTTTTAGAAGAGCCAAGTAACAGAGAACACAAGACAAGGAAAAGAGAAGTTACAGAGGGAGGTCATAGAAAGAGAAAAAAGGGTAATGAAAACCACACCAGAATAGAGTACTTACCTGTGTTCTAATTTCTCTTTCCAAGGGACTCCGAATAGAGCTCTTCCATCTAAAAGGAAAGACCAGAGATAAACTGAATGAAGGTGTAACTACGAGACCTCTTCCAGACAAACCTTGGGAGACACCTGCTAAAAAGGAACAGTTAAGAGACTTAGGGGTCGATTCCGATGTGGGTCGGAAGGGCTCCGAATCGGATTTGCCGAATCCGATCCGGAGCCCTTGTTTCCGACCGATTCGTTCCCAGTTCCGAACGACCAAGTACAATGCCTGTAAACCGTTAGGGCTGACTGAATCAGTTCTGAAAGGCATTTGGACAGGTCAAACCTTTCCGGAGATGATTCATACAGCTCTATGGACTCGGTTTCCGAGTGAGTGAGTACGATGACCGATTCGGACAGCCTTTCCGATTCAGTTTGCCTGGAACGAAACGGCTGCCAGAATCGGTCTTTGGGGGCCAGTAGCAGGCCCCCCTTCACCTGGGGCCCTCCGTATCGGTCCCGTGGGGATACCCCTGGGCCCCCCCTTTCCAACCATGCACAATGTGTCAGGCACCATGGGGTGCCTACCACAGGGTGCAAGGTTTTCCCCAACCACCCCTTTCTTCAATGGGAGTCTGTGTTCTGGTTCGGAACACAGGCTCCCATTAACATCAATGGGAGTCCGACTGAATCGGATCCGGATGCATACAGATGCATCGTACTTGTTCGGTCAGACTCCCCCGATCTGAGTCGTATGGAAAGCATTCCGGAACCGATTCGGTCGGTATGCTTTCTGAACGAGATCGGAATCGAGCCCTTAGTATTACTGTGAAAGGTGCTACCTAAGGAAAATAAATACCAGAATACCCATTCCTCTAAGCAGAGTTCTGTGTCTTACGTTGATACCCAATCCACGTCGCCCACAAACCTCCAGTACTTTCATGTTCTGGTAAGCATCTGAGACCTCCCCAGGGGTGCTGTGGGTTCACGATCCACAAGAAAATAATGAAAGAATTGTGGGTAAATGAGCCTTTTTCACCACAATTCACATATATATTGTTTAAAAAGTCACAATATTGCAAGCAGTTGAAGGAAAACATGTTTAAATAATTTCACGTCTTATTGTTTTACAAAAAATATAACATCTTTCTTCATTATTTTGTAATGCATTGTATTGTAATTGCATTTACATAGCACTTACTGCCCCATATGAGGCGTTGAAGTGCTGTAAAGGAAGTAGCACACTACTCCGGAACCCAAGATTAGTGGGTAGTCCATTGGTAATTTTTTATTAGGATTAGTCATGTGCTCTCAAGGGAAAACAATTCCATGACTATACTACAGTTTTTTTGTGGTAGATTAAATTAATAGGAGTTAAGTGTGATCATTAGTCAGGGGTTATGGGGGTTCATGCAAGTGATTAGTGATATAAATAGATAGACTGGTTTTAGTTATTGTTAGGTTGTAGGAATAGGGCTTTAAATTAGAGGTTATGATCTATGAAGTGAGGTGAGAACCATTTGCAGCACTACAAAAACAGAGATTAAGGAAGATCAGCCTGCTATGTGCCAAGCCAAGGGCAACCTCTGAAACACAGCCTGGAGTATTCAAAGCTTGTTACAGGATTTGTATACTGTACATATGGAGATGAAGCAGATGCCTTTATTAGGAGAAAGCGTGTTTAATGATTTTCTAACGCTATACTAACATCACTGCATTAAAAGATTGTTCCACTCACTAAAAATTATTTATTTGGCACAGGCTGAGAGCATCTCACCAACATGCAGCCGGATTTGCACTACATGTTACCTAATCCCATTCTAGGTTGATTCTACAGCACAGCAGAGCAACCACAGATATGAAAGTTACATAGCACTATTGTCTCAAGTCTTCTGTGAGTGTGCCAAAGTAAAGGAGGCCTATGGGATCTATTTTGAATACCCCTGGTCAGGGCTTGTGTAAAAGATAGCGGTATGGTTGTTTTTCCTGAGCATGAATGTTGTGTAAATGAAAAACATGTTTTCAGCCATTTATTATGGACTTCATGTACAGTTTGGTGAGCCAGCCGCCAACAGGTGCTTCTGGTTGCCTAGTAGTTGTGCAACCACCAAACATTTTGAAAACAAACATTGACAGCCAGTACACCATACCACAGAAGCATAGCAGAGCGGTTGACACTTTTCTCATTCTTCGAATACAGGCAGGGCCAGACTGAGAACACAAATCAGCCCTGGCAATCTTATAGGACCGGCCTACAGAGGGGGGCGGGGCACTGCTGTTTAACTAAACTTTCCCCCAGCACTGCTGCCTCCACTCCAAAACCGGCCCCCACCCTTCCAGCCTCCCGGGGAAATGCCCGCTATGACCAGTCTGGCTCTAATTACAGGCAGCCAAAGCCAGGACCTGTTTTCGGAAAATGAAAAACTAAGGTCCTTGACATTGCTGAGCATGTGTCCAGGCATTTTTGTTCACAATTTTCCTGTCACAGAACTCAAAAGAATAAAATTTAGTGGGCATGGCTCCAGAAGGTCTGCCCTCGAAGCAGCTGTTACTGGCATCCAAACTCTTACTGAGGCTGGGGATGTGAGGTGAACAGGCATGGCAGAAGGCAAATATTGGCAGTTGCCCTTTTACTGCCCACTACTAGATGGGGAAAATAAACAAAATCTTAAGTTGAATGGTTCTATTTCTAACTGAAAACACGATTACGTGGATCATCTGGTTTAATTGCTCAGGAAGCCGGAGATTGCCAATCATCCTTATGCCCCTGATTACCTGTATAATGCCCCTCTTACATGACATTATTTTAAATTAAAGGTTGGATGCACAATAGCTTACTGGCCCTTAAAGGGGCTAAGATAAAAATTATGTGAGCAAGGGAAAATAAACTTGGCTTTACAATTTTGATTTGCTCCATATCGTTCAACGTGGCAACTTGTGGCTTGATCGACATCCATCCATTCAATGGCAAGTCTTAGATATTCATCTGCAAAGGTCACCGATCGAGGTGGTCATTCTTCTTGGTCTCATTATTCAATAACAGTTGTATGCTAAATGCCTCTGGTCTTTTTTTCAGGCCTATAGCCTACTCTGTGAGGTTCTGGGAATGTCGTTCTATGGAATTCTCTTCCTGTTTCATTGTGACTATATACTTTCATAACCTGGTTCTCGACGACCCTAAAAGGTCTGCTATTTATTGACACTCGTTTTTCAGTGCCTCTGAGCTAACTCCAGAATATGTTCACAACCATTATGAGAGGGCTAATGAATTGTTTCTATGAGCGCTCACCCAGCCCTCTCAGGGGCATATTCACAAGGACTTATCACCGAGTTATCGGCACTTTAGCGCAGCAAAAGTGGCGATAGAATTACCGCCCCATTCGCAAGCTGGTGCTAACTGCCTGCATCGCTACATATCCAGCGATAGCTGCCGCATAAAACATCGCCACGGTTGACACCGCCAACTAACGCTAATGAGATGCAGAGTAGGCGTTCCCGTGCAAAAACACACGAAAACACCACATCGCGACATTCACAACGAACAGCCAGATCCGCGATGCGAACCAAAAACAGGCGATAAGCCGGGCTAGCAGCAGGGATTTTACACCTGCTTTCTGCTGGTGTTAAGCAGGATGAATACCTGCACCACAAAAGGGAGTCCAGCCCACAGCCACACCTGAAGAACAACAGATGCCATGGAGCCACTGCTCATGCAGCTCGGAGACCCTAGAGGCCCACAACACCCACCTCCACCACCCCCAGGACCCCCAACACCCCCGGGGCCCTCCCTCGGCCCACCCACCCCGGACAAAGATATGCCACAGCAACTTTACGAAATCACGAGAAAAAAAAGAGCCTGATGTCGCACAAATACAACAACAAACATACATGTGTGGTCAGAATAAGGAGAATCAAACATTCAACTTTGAAATTCCCATAACAAAACTGTATTAATACACAACACAAAACAACCAATCTGAATCCACTCCGGACAATCTGGATGTCACAGCCTGCAAGACAAAATCCGAGATAAGAACGTGTGTCATGCGCTCATCAAAGGACAGAGAGAGAAAGAAAGGGAGAGAGAGAGAGAGGGAGAGAGAGATCAAGAAAGAAAGGGAGAGAGAGAGAGAGAGAGCGAAAAAGAAAGGGAGAGAGAGAAAGAAAGGGAGAGAGAGAAAGAAAGGGAGAGAGAGAGAGAGTGAGAGAGAGAGCGAGAAAGAAAGGGAGAGAGAGAGAGCGAGAAAGAAAGGGAGAGAGAGAGAGAGAGAGAGAGAGGGAGAGAGAGCGAGAAAGAAAGGGAGAGAGAGAGAGGGAGAGAGAGCGAGAAAGAAAGGGAGAGAGAGACAGTGAAAGGAAGAGAGGGAGAGGGAGAGAGACTGCTGCCCATGCGCACCCCAGCCCCACTGCTCACCTGCTGCCACCGGTGTGTCTCCAACCACGTGCCGGTATACACTGCAGTCCACCAGGTCCCCCATCTGAAATCGAGTCCACATTGAATAATTGCAGAGTCCAATTCATTGCACACGGCATCATCGCCTGTCCGCCCCTGCGCACACATGCTGCTGCACCCCAGCCACTCCCGCCGCCCAGCGGTGGACGTACACCCCTGCGCACACATGCTGCTGCACTGCAGCCCCGCCCGCCACCCAACGGTGGATGTCCGCCCCTGCGCACCCAGGCCCCACTGCTCACCTGCTGCCACCGGTGTGTCCCCAAGAGGGCACACCATGTGCCGGTGCTAACTCCAAGGCCGGGGCCTGCAGCCTTGGCAGTCCCCACATCATGCGGCACCCCCCGCAGTCCAGCAGGTCCCACACTTGACCCTGGGCCTTGAGTCAGCAATGGCAGAGACCATATCAGTGCACACGTCATCATCGCAGGCTGCACACCCGCTCAGCTCCATAGGTGCGACTAACCCTGTGCAACTCAAGCCAGCGCCACGTGGTGGTAGGCCCATGACGGCCACCGGACGTCGGGGCGACTAACCCTGTGCAACTCAAGCCAGCGCCACGTGGTGGTAGGCCCGTGACGGCCGCCGGACATCGGGGGCGACTAACCCTGTGAAACTCAAGCCAGCGCCACGTGGTGGTAGGCCCGTGACGGCCGCCGGACTTCGGGGGCGACTAACCCTGTGCGCCACAAGTCATGGACCCTCCATGATTGAGTCCCGTTGCGCGTACGTCGTCATGTCACCTCCGGCAGTGGGGAATGTGACATTGCAGACCCCTTTTATTGGCGGTGTCACATGGCCCATGATGCCTCTGCTGGATGGGTGTGGTGTGTGTGCAAACCTGCCCTCAGGGAGCGGCCGTAGCATGCTGGCAACTAGACCAGTGACCTGCAGATCCCAAGCGTGAAATCCTGGGACATGTAGCTAAGTCGTCCCCCCTCGGAGCGTAAGTATAGTGGTCTGGCCTGGCGTATGCCGGACCAGCATCAGGCTTGCAAGAATGATCCCGGGGCTCTCGGCGCTGGTTCAGTCCTTGTCCGGACAAGAAGTGACGAATGCGTGTGTCCCTGATGTAGTGGCTACGCCGCCCGGAACGCAATCGGCAATGTAGCACCCTGTGACTCATGTCCCACGACGTGTGCAACATGGACGTCAGTGGGAATCACTGACCCAACACACATCCACACTTACATACTTGAATGATCGAAGACATGACACATCTGTGCAATAGTGAATGATTTATTTTCATCCAGTGGAGTGTTGCAGCTGGAGCAGTACAGGGCCATGCAGACCCCACTTCACATCATAGGCACGTGGCGGGCCAGCCAGAGTCCTTCAGGGCATGACAAGTACATCGGAAGAGGAAGAGTTCAGTCCGCAGTCTGATCGCTGTGTCATCGGCCATCTGACAGAATATGGCAGTCCATGTCGAGGTCCAGGTGAGAGTCAAAGAGTGCATCGGGGGGCAGTGGAAGGTCATGATGCCAAGGGCAGAACCAAAATGAAACAGGCCAAATGGGTGAGAGGAATGCTACTGCCGCCTCATGATCAAAAAGTCTGGATCATCCACATCCTCGTCCTCTGATGTGTGCTCTGCCTCACCTGTGGGTGGTGCAGTTCCAGCTGCAGCACTGTGTGCCACTGACACATCAGGGGCCGGAGGTGGATTGTCGGCCGCACTGTGTGGCAGTGACACATCAGGTGCCAGAGTAGAAATGTCTGCCGCACTGTGAGTCACTGACACACCAGGGGGCGCAGATGTGGATGGTGTAGGAGCAGCAGCATCCATCTGCAACACGCCTTGTGGCAGCAATGCCATGACGAGGATCTGCAGGGCATGGTATATCCCAGCTACATTTTGCTGATGTGTAGCAGTGACAGCCATCCTTTCCACCTCCATCCGCACCATGTCCTCCATGAGCCTCCGTATGTGTGCCAACTCACGGCTGAGATCGCTGGAGCCACTCTGACTTGACTGGTGTTCTTGTCTCCGAGTCAAGACTCCAGCGATGTCGGCCATGGCTCATTGGAGACCATGGAGCAAACTGTGGGTGTCCATCAGGGACTGTGAGTGCTCCCCGAAGGGACGTAGACACCCATGGATGGCATCGAGTTTGGCTGCCAGGAGGTCAAACCCCACCCGCACCTGATCAGCCAGCTTCTCCTGGGCCTCTAACACACGGCTTTGGAAGGCCAGGTGTGTTCCGTGGGGGTCCTAGGAGACAGCCGGGGTGGCAGGTGCTGCCTGCTGTGTGGTCTGTGCAGGGGGTGGGGTCTCCTCGATGCAGCTGGGCTGCCCTGATCCTGTAGGTGGGGTGCCGATGCGGCCGATGAGGTCTCTGAGGGCTTCGGTGTCGCTGCTGGGGTTGTCATCCTCGTCATCAGTGTAGAGTTGTTGGGTCTGCTCTGCAGGTGGTGTTGATGGTCCCTCTGCAATGTTAAGGGGAGATGCTGCATTACATCGTGTTGACATGTTTGTCCAGGCATTGTACAAGTTCACACACAGACTGCATGACGAGGTACATTGTGACTGTGTAGGAGGAGCTGCCTGTTAGATGCGGGACAGTTGACATTTCTACACCATCAGGGATGTGAGGTTGTACTTGTGCAGTTTCATCTCACATGTCCTGCTATGCCAAATGTGATTGGCCAGTATCTTCACACAAGCGGCAGCAGTTTTGCCCTCTGTCCTGTTGTTCACGTGTTGCAGTTTGTACCACATTGTTGTCTATGCTGATATGCTCTGACTGTCATATGTGTGTGCTGCAGTTTTGTGAGAGTCGCCCATGCAGCTCTGATTCTGCTGCCTCTTGTCCCTTGCAGGCGGTGTGCCTTTGACTTCTGTGTCCATGCAGTGTTGAGACGTTACCAGACTTGGGTGGATGTGTGTCTTGGTGGGAGTGGGGACTCTGGGGCATGGTTTGTCCACAGATGTGTTGTTGACGTCAGGGGTTGATTGTGCACGTGGATGTGTCAGAGTGTGACCTGCTCCTTTACGGATGTGGTCCAAACTCAGCCACCTCAGTGTCATTGCGTGCACCATGTCATGATAATCGGACTGCAGGCATGCTATTCGTCATGCAGTGTCACTTACATTGTCAGTGTGGCTCACGGACCAGCAGCTTGGCTGGGTTCAGCACATGTGCATGGGTTGTATGTGAGCTGTGTGATGTGTGGGGTGGCCCCACTCTGGGCAGATAGTCGAGGGGGACGTACTTGGTGTTCCTATGTGTGCTGCAGTATGGCAAGGAGATCAGGGACATGATCCAGGGTCATTGTGGATGTGCATTGTGGTCTGCTTATTTGTGCATGTGTGCCATTGTGCCCATCTCCCCCCATCCCCCCAGTCCCTGGTCGCTACTCACCCGGTTGCTGTTGTGTCCGGTCCTGTAGAGCAGTGTCCGGGCTCCCAACTCCTGCCACCGTATCCATACTGATGACTGTCGACACCATCTCATCCAGCTCCTCCTGCGACGCAGGACTCCCACCTCCAGTCTGCATTGCTGCTTTGAGGTTGTTGGCGAGTTTGCTCTTGGTTTTGTGCTTGATATCAGTCCATCGCCTCTTGACCTCGTCCATTGACCTCCTCTGCACTCCGACAGCATTCACCT
Source organism: Calotriton arnoldi (assembly GCA_963921515.1). NCBI lineage: Eukaryota > Metazoa > Chordata > Amphibia > Caudata > Salamandridae > Calotriton > Calotriton arnoldi. The sequence continues at coordinate 608,739 of CAWUFW010006192.1, forward strand.
TGTCCAAGATGGACTGCCATATTCCATTTCTTGTGCCCAATGACACGGTGGAGGTGATGAACAGTTGTTGATGGTGTCCTATCACCTCCGTGACCAGGATCTTATTCTCCTGCAGGCTGAACCGCGGCTTCCTCTTCTTCTTGTCCTTCCCTGTCCCAGAGGGCCCTGGCTGGGGCTCCGGGGGGCTTGTGGGGTTCCGATCGTCCCCTGTGCCTGCTCCACCTGACTCCGTCATGCTTCGCTGTTGGTGTTTTTTTGTTTGGTGTTTTTTTTCCTGTTTTTGTAGTGGTTTTTCCTGCCTGACGTGTGTGTATTGCAGGCCTTGCGCGCCTTATCGCGGATTGTCTCATCGCGATTGGGCCCATCGCAACTTTTTTCGCGTTAGGGTTTGGATTTTTATTGCCGTCGCGGTAGTTGTTTTGCGGACATTTGCTGCATTATCGTGCGAATATCGCACGGTATAGCCGTGTTGTGAATGCCACGTTAACACAGCGTTATTTTCCCGCGATGGACTGCGATGTGAGAAGTTGCGGTAAGCTATTTTGGCAATGTTTATCGCACGTTCTTGTGAATATACCCCTCAGTGTATAGAACAATATTTGTGGAATGATATAAAAATTACTTAGCATAGTGTAACTATACATAACTTATAACATAACAAAAACATAACCTAAAGCAATGTAATGTAACATAACATACATTAATTTGAAATGTAATGTATGTTTCTTCTTCTTTGTAACACATATTCTATTCTCTCTGGACACACTGACTCTAAATACAAGTGGCCTAGTATCCCTGACTCAGGCCTAAAAGGAAAGAAATTGGATTTATCGACCATATCGAGAATCACAATTGATGTGGGAGTACTGCGCGTGTTTTAATCCTGCATTTTTTGACTGGAAACAATTCCTAGTCAGGTGTTTTTGTGTGTGTTTGTGTGTACGTGTGTGTGTCTGTTTGTATGAAAGATATAGAGAATGTGTGGGTTTTGTGTAAATGTTTGTATGCGAGAGAGGGAGAAGAATGTGTGCCTATGATTTGATTTGGTTGAGGTTATTTGGAAATCAAATAAAGATGGGAGAACTGCAACCACTGCAAAATAAATCACATCCAAGGGCTAAAATCATAAGACTATAGGGAGTCTCATGGGTACACAATTAAGCAAAACACAGAACAAACATGTTTTTACAAAACCACTAAAAGCAAATCTGAAAATCCTCAAGATTAATTCATATTCTGCCTTGCAAAACCCTGTGTCTTTTGTGAGTGCCCTGGCCATGAGAAATAGTGACTAGTACAATTGTCTACTTTTTGGACTGCAGGAAGGTTCTTTCAAGGCCTTGGACAAAATCATCTGTTGTGCTGCTTCACACTTTTAAATCGTTTATGCAAAATACCTGATGCAAATCTGAACAGTTATAAACAAAAAATAGAGCACTCATCAAACTTACTATTCCCCTTAAGGTAACATGTGATGCATTTGCACATGGTCCCATCCTCAAACAACTATTACACTCCATTCAGTTTCAGGTCGTTTGCTGTTCTTGGACCACTACACTGTAACACATTTTCCAGCAAACAAATCACTAAAGGCTCCTCTAGCAAACTGGAGGTGGCTATCAAATCTTAGCTCTTCATCCTCAAGGCTGTGGGTAACAAAACCATTTTCCTCCATAACCCCTGAATATCAGTGCAATGAGACTACCTGAATAATTGCAATCACCATCCATGTTCCAATCCTATCCATATTCTTTACTGTTATAAGCATGACTTACTGCTAATGAATCTGATTCTCCATTACCTCCCACAACAACTCATAATATGTGGTTGTTAATTAATGCACGATCGACTTCTATAATGATTCAAACAATCATAACCTAATCCTCAAAGAAGCACCACATTTCTTGGCAATAAATGAAACATGCTTCGAGCACCACATGGCCTGACATTGAAGACCGCTTACCTTCTAGCTATAACAGGTTTCTGAGATTAGAGCAGAGTGTAGGCGATGTTGATTAGCCATTGCTTTACACAACTCAAAAATTTGCAAGGACCTTTTTTGGAATACTTTAAATACCTACTAACAAAATACATAGTCATCATTTGCACCTCATTCTTGTATGCAGTAATGTATCACACCCAGAAAATGCCTCAGCAACGTTTTGGCTGATCTCATTGAACTGATTCCCAGCACCTAACCATCTCAAAGTTTGTCTTTATCCTTGAGGATATGTACCTGAGGGTGGAGATCACTCCAGCACCTATCATCAGGGCAAATGTAGAGGAAATGGCCAACTGTCATGGCAACAGAACTATTCAGGGTGAAATATTATTGATTTATTGCCCTCCCTCATCCCATAGTTTCAGATAATGGGACCTCTCTTGAAATAAGCACTTTTGAATCAAATTCTATATTGAATGAGAGATTTGAATGGCACTGGTTCACTCATGCTAGTTCACTTGGTACTTCCTTGACCAAGTTGGAACTGTAAGTGACTAAAAGCTGAGTCCTTTTCACAATTACTCCTGGTCTTCAACATCCCAGCCTCAAGACTCCAAGTGGACATCCTTAACCACCTGCAAAATAAAGTTACAGATTCTCTTGAACAGTCCTGCAAATCTCCACAAAATATCTCAGAATTCATTCAAAGATAAATCCCACCAATTAAAACATGTGGGATAACTATTTGAATACAGATGCTTCAGATTGCAACTTCATGACATCCAGTAGAATGCATTCCAGTGACTACAAGGAAGGTGGTCAAAGGGCTAAGATGACCTATTTCTAGTGTGAGACAATGAAAACGCCATCAAGGTAACAGTTCTTAAAGCTACAGAATCATACTTCAAGTCTAAGACCACTGAGGCAAAAAATTCAACAAAAGGTTTACAAGGATCTAGAACCTGTGCCTTACCCACCATACATGACTAGATCCTCAAAATAGCTCTGTGGCACTATTCTTTGGCTTCAAAATGGAATCCGGAGAGCTAGTATAGTACTGCTTAATTCTACCAACTAAAATACCAACAGTTTTAACCTAAATTTTCAACCCCTTTTATGAGCTTTTCATTGGAGGGGGGCCACACTGACTCCCTTCCATGGGCTTATTTGAGCCTCGGGGACCACCACCTCCCTGTGCCCTATGTAATATATAAAAGTTGGTGGGGGTTGCACGGCCCCCCTCCCAGGCGTTATAAGGCCCAGGGACCCCACCTCCTTGGGGCTGGCCCATGCATACTAAAGAAGGGGGCCTTGCAGACCTTCTCCTGGAGCCATTAATTGCCCTGGGGACTGCCTCCCCCCAGGTCCGGCACCTGCTATCTTCCCACCCTCTGGAGATAACAGTTTGTTTTCGCTTGGTGGGAGCTGCACTTGAAGGGAGGTCTGACAGATCGCGCCTAGCAAGAGCAAACACTAACTCTGCTTCCAGCAAGCAGGAGCTGTAAAACTGCTTTGCTTGCTGGGAGCTAAGTTTTCATCTGTTTTCCTGCCCGCTGTCATGCGAGCAGGGAAACAGATGAAAAATTGCTCCTGCTTGCAGGGAGTTGCATATGTAGCAGCTCCCTGCGTGGGGGAGCAATGCCGGCTCCCGCAGAAGGCGGGGACCTGGCTGGGATGTGGGGGCATTAAGACTCCCCCTGTGGTCCCCATCAAAGCACACTGGGTGCCCTGGGTGGGACAGAGCACCCAAAGAGAAGTGGCTGGGCCCCGGGGAATTTGGTCCCCGGGGCTGAAATCGGCCCAGGGAGAGGGGTTGCGCAGCCCCCCTCCCCCATTAAATTTTGGCCAGTCCCCAGGGGATTGGGGCCCCACGTGGCCCCCCTCCCCATTACACAAAAGGCAAAGCAGAGGGCAGAAAAACAAGCAGAAAACACAAAGCAGAGCAGAGGAAAGGAAAGCAAAACAGAGGGCAGGCAAAACAAGCAGAAAAGGCAAAACAGAGGGCAGAAAAACAAGCAGAAAAGGCAAAACAGTGGGCAGAAAAACAAGCAGAAAAGGCAAATCAGAGGGCAGAAAATGAGCAAAAAAGGAAAAACAGAGCAGAAAAGGGCAAAACAGAGAGCAGAAAATAAGCAAAAAAGGAAAAACAGAGCAGAAAAGGGCAAAACAGAGGGCAGAAAAGGCAAAACAGAAGGCAGAAAAACCAGAAGAAAAGACAATTTGGAGGGCAGAAAAAAGAACAGTAGAGGCAAAACAGAGGGCAGAAAAAAAGCAATAAAGGCCAAACATAGTGCTGAAAAACAAGCATTCAAAGCAAATCAGAGTGCAGAAAAATGAGCAACAAGGGCAAAACAGAGCAGAAGAGGTGAAAACAGAGAGCAGAAAATTAGCAAAAAAGGAAAAACAGAGCAGAAGAGGGCAAAACAGAGGGCAGAAAAACAAGTAGAAAAGTCATAACAGAAGGCAGAAAAATAGTAGAAAAGACAAAACTGAGGGCAGAAAAACTAGCAGAAGAGGCAAATCAAAGAGCCAAAAAATTAGCAGAAAAAGGCAAAACGGAAGGCAGAAAAAGTAGCAGAAAAGGCAAAAGAGAGGGCAGAAAAATGAGTAGAAAAGGCAAAACAGAGGGCAGAAAAACGAGCAGGAAAGGCAAAACAGAGAGCAGATAAAGGAGCAGAAAAGGCAAAACAGAAGGCAGAAAACCGAGCAGAAAAGTCAAAACACAGAGCAGAAAAATGAGCAGTAAAGGCAAAACAGAAGGCAGAAAAACTAGCAGAAAAGACAAAACGGAGGGCAGAAATATGAGCAGAAGAGGCAAAACAGAGTGCAGAAAAACGAGCAGTAAAGGCAAAACACAAGGCAGAAAACCGAGCTGAAAAGGCAAAACTGAGATCAGAAAAATGAGCAAAAAAGGAAAAACAGAGCAGTAGAGGGGAAAACAGAGGGCAGACAAATGAGCAGTAAAGACAAAACAGAAGGCAGACAAACTAGCAGAAAAAACAAAACGGCGGGCAGAAAAACGAGCAGAAGAGGAAAAACAGAGGGCAGAAAAACAAGCAGAAAAAGGCAAAACAGAGAGCTGATAAAGGAGCAGAAAAGACAAAACAGAAGGCAGAAAACCGAGCAGAAAAAGGCAAAACAGAGAGCAGAAAATGAGCAGAAAAGGCAAAACAGAAGGCACGAAAACTAGCAGAAAATACAAAACGGTGGGCCGAAAAAGGAGCAGAAGAGGCAAAACAGAGGGCAGAAAATGAGCACAAAAGGCAAAACAGAGAGCAGATAAAGGAGCACAAAAGGCAAAACAGAAGGCAGAAAATCGTGCTGAAAAGGCAAAACAGAGAGCAGAAAAATGAGCAAAAAAAAAAAAACAGAGCAGAGGAGGGCAAAACAAAGGGCAGACAAACGAGCCGAAAAGGCAAAACAGAAGGCAGAAAAACTAGCAGAAAAGACAAAATGGAGGGCAGAAAAACAAGCAGAAGAGGCAAAACAGAGGGCAGAAAAACAAGCAGAAAAAGCCAAACAGAGGGCTGAAAAGCAAGCAGAAAAAGGCCAAATAGAGCAAGAAACAATCAGAGTATGCAAAAACAGAGGTCAGCAGGAAGACAGACAGCAGAGGGTAGTGTCAGGCAGTCAGTCATACTCACTTTATTCGGTTAATTAAAACCATAAAAGCACACTACAAAAATCATTTAAAAACAGCAAAAGCACAAAGACAAAGTACATTTCAAGTATTCCTAAACACCATAAAATATGAGAATAAAAACATCCCCCTCCATATAACATAGAAAAATTGTGCCAATTCCTTTCAAAATTAATCTTATACACCAAAGCATCAAATTGAGCATTCATTTCCTTATGATTTGTAAAAAGTTAAACATTATTTCATATCTTAAGTCCCCATTTTTTTTCCTCTGACCGCCGCAACTAAAAAACTAGCAATGTTCAAAGTTTCCCATACATTGTTCAACATCTGTAAATATACTAGGGCAGGCCTTACCAGCACAAAACCCTTGATCTTTAAAATAGGAACTAAAAAGCGTTTATGGATATGCAGATAGTAATCACAAAACATGATAAAGTGCAAAGTGTCTTGGGTGGAAAAATTATCACAGGAGCAGAGACCCAGATCTTCCGCCCTTCGTCACCCCTGTGGTTCTGCTATTAAGAAATGCAAATTATTAAATCTGAATCTTGTTAAAAGAAAGCGGTGGTAGGGCTTTGTTACTTCGTTTAAATAGGGTTCAATTGCTGGATTTGTTTTCAGGAGTGAATGGACTCGTACCGTTGGTTTCATCAACTCTCTGGTCTCTCTTTCGGCTTGTATCATACATAGGAAGTGTTTCTTGACCCACGATAGATCCTTCTTTGATAGCTTATTTGGTGAATCAAACAGCTCTGGGCGCCCTAATTTCAATGTTAACTTCTTAACATAATCTAACCAGGAAATACTGCTCGCTCTATCTAGGGATAAACAGTCCCGAACAATCTCACGGTTCATCTCTAAATCGGGATTGGTCCAGATCATTATCCATTTGAGTAACAGAGCCATACCAATCAGATCTGACACAAAATCAATACCCAATTCCTGATGGACAATATAAGAAGGTGTTGATTGCGGTACTGATAACAAATTTCTAAGAAATGTATTCTCTACTATTTTGAGGTCCTCAGCCCCCTTGTAGCCCCATTTTTTAGACCCATAGTTAAAAATAGCAATACATTTCGCTCTATACATATTTAACATGGCTTGAACCAGCTTAGCCCCTAGCCTGTGTGCAAAATCAAGAACCGCTACTGTTGATCTTACCATAGAGTTTCTTTTGGCTTTCTTTTGCGGTGCCCGTGTGCCCCTTTCATCAAACAAGACCCCTAAGTACGAAAAAGAGGTCACCCATAATCATAGTGTGAGATTTAGTAAAATTGACACTTAGATCCAATGAACCCATAAAATCTGCAAAGGAACTTAGGAGAGACTGGAGCCCAATCGCTGTGCGTGCTAATAGAACAGCATCATCTGCATATAAAAGTGCTGGGATTGACCGCTCCCCCATTAGAGGGATATCCTTACAGGCTGTACACAAAGCGGAGTCTAGATTATTAATATATAAAGTAAACAATAAGGGAGCTAAAATGCATCCCTGTCTGACTCCTCTTAAAATGCGGATACTCTGCGTATGATTACCCTTTTGGTCGTATCTCACCTTAGCGGTGAGGTCCCTATGCAGATCAGACAAAAAGTTAACAATGTTCCGGTCCATTCCCATTTCAAGTAGTAAAACTCATAGTTTGGATCTGTTTACTCGGTCAAAAGCTGAGGACAGATCCATAAAGGCCAGGTGTAGTGTACCCTTTTTGGCAATGGTGTATTTCCCGGCTAGTAAATGCAGGTTTAAGCACTGATCCATGGTACCTCTGAAACCATACTGCAAATTTGATAATACATTGCTTTCTTCCAACCACTCTGTTAATTTACTGAGGATCACTCTCCCTAGTACTTTAACTTCTGAATCGATCAGCGATATTGGCCTATAACATTGTGGATCTCCTCTCTGCCCCTTCTTGAAAACTGGTATGATGGTAGACTGGGACCAAAATCTTGGCAGACCATACAAACAGGCCGAATTGAATACACAAGTTAATATTTTAGATCACAGTGATACATTTAACTTAAAAAGGTCGGCCAGGACACCGTCCGGTCCCGGGGCTTTGTTACTTGTCATTTGTGATATTGCCTCACCTACTTCTTCTTCGGTAAAAACCATACTATATGCATCCACAGCCACATCCAGAGACCGGACACCTATACTTCCCTCATCGTCCTGGTCACCATATATAAATTTAAAATGCCTTTGCCACTGCACCTCCGGTATATTGCATTCTAGTGGGCAGTTACTAACACCAGAGAAGAATGGTTTATAAGCAATCTCCCAGAACCTGGCACTATTCTTAAGGACCAATACAAAGGGGGACCCCTGCGTACGAATGAAGGGCAGGTGGGGCAGGGGAAAATTCAAGCTAAACCACCACTAAAAACGGTCACCCGCCCATATATAAGGATACAAAGAGGCCCAAATGAAGGGTCCTAGGATTACATTCCAACACCTATGGCTGACAAACACAATATTTCAGAAATTCGAAAAGATAATTTATTTTTATTTTTATTATGTTATTGGATTAACCGTATAGTTTTCATTTATTTTCATAGTATCAAACATAATATCACTTTACAAAAAAATGTACATAGATAAAGCATACAAAATCATCTATAAATATATAAATATGTCCCACACAAAAACTCATAACCATCAATCATACTTGCACTCATTCATAATATCATACACATTCATTCCTCAACAAAACCACATATCTAAAACATTATAGATCGCTCCAGATGGCATAACATCAATTGGAATTATGCCATCTGGAGCGATCTATAATGTTTTAGATATGTGGTTTTGTTGAGGAATGAATGTGTATGATATTATGAATGAGTGCAAGTATGATTGATGGTTATGAGTTTTTTGTGTGGGACATATTTATATATTTATAGATGATTTTGTATGCTTTATCTATGTACATTTTTTTGTAAAGTGATATTATGTTTGATACTATGAAAATAAATGAAAAACAATACGGTTAATCCAATAACATAATAAAAAAAAAAATTCTCTTTTCGAATTTCTGAAATATTGCGTTTGTCAGCCATAGGTGTTGGAATGTAATCCTAGGACCCTTCATTTGGGCCTCTTTGTATCCTTATATATGGGCGGGTGACCGTTTTTAGTGGTGGTTTAGCTTGAACTATTCTTAAGGACATCCACCAACAGCAAATCGTTCCATGCTCCTTGTTTAATTTCTGCTTTGCGAATTCCCACAACATGCTTATACATTTTCCTAAGATCCGCTATTAGAACTTTATCTTGGGATTTTTGTTTCAGGGCAAAGAGTAGATTTTGGTGGGCAACAGTGCAATTATGGTCAAACCACGTCTCTCCTATCGTAAGCTATGAGGATTGTTGCCTCCTTCTTCGTACTATCTAGACAGAGTTCAATCTCTTCTCCCACTGTTTCAGATAAATCACTTATAAAATGTTCCGGGGCTACCTTACTCCATTTAAGTCTACAGCCCTGGTCCTTTACCTTTACATTTGGGCCAATAGTGGCCTCCCCCAGTTTAGGGATTACCTTGGTGCCTCCATCTAGTATAAAATGTATGGGATTATGATCGCTAGAATGTGACCATTGCACAGCATAAGATACAACCTGAAATCACAAGGCTGTGGTAATGAAAATATAATCAATAGTAGAATTTGATCCCCTTCCCTTAAAAGAGGGGATACCAACTTCACCTCTGATGATATTTGGATATGATAGACCAAGATCCGCTAAAATATCCTCTAAAAATCCTCCCTGCATAGGGTAGTGGACTGTGGGCAAGCTGGACTGGAGAACTGTCACAGGTGGAGCTGGCATGAGGAACTTCTTAATTTTTACAGAAATTAGAACTCAATGAGAAACACTTACATATATAAACATAGCAGGTGCCCCAATTAAAGCTCCACTTCTGTAAAGGACAAATGATCTTGACCTCCAGGGCTTGACAAAGGCAAAGCAAGATGGTTTCTTAACAATTTCACATTGAAAGACAATCTGAAATGCATTGTGGAGGTTGATCTATTGGATCGCAATGTGTAGTGACTGTGACAAGTGGGTTCTTTCTTGTCCTTACCTGGTGAGAGCAGAGTCCATGGTTCTCCCTTTAAATGATTAAGAGTATACAAATTTGCAAAATCACCTAAAACTTTGCCCGTTTGGCCCTGCCCCGTCCACCTTAGTAGTATGCAATAATATTCCTGCCTTTTGCCAAGTGATGGGCAGCTTACAAAAAGGACCACAGGGCTTTTTCCGCTGATTTTGGTGATGCGTTCTTGATGCTGAGAAATATGAGGACATCTCCACCAAACAAAAAAGCACTTACTTCATATAGTTGAGAGGAAGGACCCTTATTTGGTGAAGATTTACCTCTTTGTACTCTCATTGTCTTCTCTATAGGACAATTCATGCTATCACATATTTCTGGATAAATGCGCATGAGAAAAAATCACATTGCCAAAACACTCACAAAGTCTCTCATGACATTTCCTCGTGCTCCATTATGCAGCTGTAGTGTAGAATACGTACTGGACAGTTACCCAAGGAGGTAGCACTTGGTAATTAACCAGTAGAAAGTACTCCACTTTGGTAGATATTTTGTGAAAAGCTGTGGACTCTTTTTGAATAAAGGGGCAGGTGCAATTCTGTTGTGGCCCAGTGACTGACACAGCTACTGACACACCCACACAGACATTTAGACACCCACTCACACACTCAAACACTCACAAACCCACTGACAGACCCACTCAGATACTGATATACCTACTCACTGACCCACTCACACAGTCACTCACAGTCCTACTCAGACACTCTCACACGCAGTCATATTCCTACTCAGACACTCATGCACCCACTCACAGATGCACTCAGACACTCTAACACCCACTCACCAACCCACTCAGGCACTCATGCACCCACACACACACCACTCACTCACTCTCACAGACGTATTCAGACACTCATGCACCCAATCACAGACCCACTCAAACACTCATGCACCGACTTACAGAACCACTAATACTCTCTCACATTCATTCACAGACCTACTGTTATAGGTAGGAATTAGAATTTAAAAAACCTTAGAAATTCACAGAAAAAAACAAAGGTTACAGGGACGTTATAGTTAGGCTCAAATTTTACACACACAAAACCATAGAAATTCAGCAGTTATAGTTACCTGAGCTAACTATAAATTATACCCCCGCAATGCACTGCTTATGACCTCACATGTTACATCACTCATGACATGGTCAGTGACATCACTGATGACATCTCAAATGACATCACTGATGACATCACTGATGACATCATACAGCAAAGTAAACCTCAAAATACGTCATAAAATACCATTTAAACTTTTTAAAAATAACAAGAAGACGCAGGTGAGAGATGTACAGTACAGAGCTCACTGTAACCTTATCAACTACTACACTCACTTATCACCTAAGAAACAGTTCTCAGCGAATAGTCCTGTCTCTCCTGAACCACTACTCTGAAAACTAATTACCACAGTAAAACATCTAACCGTATAGGCTAGTCTATTGCAAACCACGACAACTCTATTCATGAACCTGGAAAGAGGTTTTAGTGCAAATGTCAGATTTACTCAGGGCGCAACAGCATATAACCATTAGAGAGGTCTTAGTGTACAGGCCACTGTGTCACAAGCCACTGGTAGATAAAAGTGTGAGCACAGAGGCGAGTCTGTTGTAAATGTCTACTACACTGAGCCATCGTCCTAGAGAAAGGTCTTAACGAACAGATGAATTTAGTGCAATCTGCTACTAGAGTCATTCATCACAAGGAGAGGGGGTTCTAAGGAAACTGGTCAGTTTGTCATAAAACAGAACTATACTCAGCAATCACTGTAGAGCAAAGTCTCAATGAACAACTTGGACTGTCACAAAGCACTACCATTTATATACATCAGCAGAGAACATGTGTCAGTGTAGAGGCTAGTTTACTAATAAATAGCGCAACTGTTTTAAAAACTGGATTATAGATGAGATGGCATATTTTAGAAATAGTATGACTTACTACTAGTATAGGAAAATTATTGATTTAAATTATGCAGTAGCTTAGTATATCTCTTTAAGTCTCAGAAATGTTTACGAAACACACTCACTGGATTTTGTCATCAGTCATGTCATCAGTGAAGTAATTTGAGATGTCATCAGTGATGTCACTGACCATGTCATGAGAGATGTAATATGTGAGGTCATAAGCATTGCATTACAGTGGCATAGGTTATAGTTAGCTCTGGCGGTCAGTTGCCAGTGGGTAGTTATAGTTAGGACCTCGTCTCCATGCGAAAATATTTTTTTCTTTTCCTAATAACTTTGGCACAGTTTTACAAATCGTTGTGAAACATTCCCCCAAAAATTTTCTTCCACCTCTGCTCCTAACTCGAAAATGTCAGGGGGATCCGTCAAGCGGGGGCAGAGAAAAAGGAGGGTCCCAAAACACATTTTCTCCATAGGAACTTTAGACACAGCTACAGCCCAAACGGCTTAATGGATTTACAACAAATTTTGCAGAAAGCTAGATCTTGTTCTGAAAAGAGAGCTTTTTGTGATTTGGTGTAAATATGTTCAGTAATTTCTGAACAATTAATGCTCAAAAACATTGTATATTTCACACTGCATAGGATCTGCAGGGCCAACAGATCTCTTGGAAAGATCTGATTGACTGCCACCTTATCAACAACGATGTGGAGGCAGACATCTTAATACTTGGGGCTCATGTCCTAAAATCCTAAGAAAAAAGTGAAAAAAGACATAAGGGGCATGGCATGGATACCCTGACCCCTGAAGCCTGGTGGTGGGGTCCCAGAGGGATTATGCCTAGGGCTAAAAACATACTTTCCAAAAAATGTTGCCACAAGTTCAGAGAGGATCCGCAAATCTGCAGTAATATTAAAAAAAAGCACAGGCTTCCACCTGATAAAAATAACCCAGAGGTGGGCCAGGGCCCGGGGGCAGAGCATTTGTAATTTAGGGAAGTGGTGCATGGCCCCCATCTCTTTGCCTTATAAGGTCCTGGGGACCCGATTCCCTGGGGATAACATGTTTATAAAGGTGAGGGAGTGCTTAGCCCCCTCCCCCAGCATTTTGAAGGCCCGTGGACCCCATTCCTCATCATCAAAAGGGAGGGGAGCCACATGGCCCCCTCCCCAAGCCCATCACAGTCTGCCGACCCCATCCCCTGGGGCCTGGCGTTTGTTAGAAAGGGGAAGGGAGCTGCATGCCCCCCCTTCTAAGCCTGTTACCATATACCCTGGGTCCAGCTCCCGGACTGTGTCCTGGGGAGACCACCACCGGGACAGAGTAGTTTCCCTGCCTGCACCAGCATGGGCATTGAAACATATACTTGCTCCTGCCAGGTGGGAGCATTTTTAATTCTCCCGTTGGGTGGGAGCAAACATGTCTTCCATGCCTGCAGCAGCACTGGCAAGGAAGGCATGTCTGCTTCCGCCCAGCTCTTGCGGGCACAGAAAGAGATATTGCTCCACCCTGGAGGAAACATACAAAGACAACTGCTGACATGCTGGGAGCAGGCTGGTTCTGCGGGGGCCCTGGGACTCCCCCCAAGCCCTCAACTTGTGGTTTATTGGTGGCTCAGGTGGGCACCGGGACACCCACCTCTGGCCCTATGGGATGGGGTCCCCAGGGCCCAAGAAGGCATGGGGAAAGGCCCAGGCACCCCTTTTCCCTTTCTATGTGATAGTCCTTGGGGGATGGGGAGGACAGGGCCCAAGGAGGTATAGTGAATGGGGTTGCGTGCCTCCTCTACTTTTTTTTAGATAGTCCCTGGGGGATGGGGTCCCAGGGACCCAAATAGGTTTGGGGATGAGAGCTGGGTGCCCCCTCCCCTTTATTTATAATATAGGCCCTGGGGAATAGAGTTCCCATGGCCTATGGAGGGTATATATTTTATAACATAGCCCCTAGAGATGGTGTCTCCAGGGCCCAAGGAGTCTCAGGGAAGAGGGCCGCATGACCCCCCTCCCTGAGCTTTAAAAGGCCCTCATTATGGGCCTAGTGGGTAGTTATGTATAAATAGAAATAATAGAAGGATTGACACTAACCGTGATCAAGACCGCTCTGTTCGAAACGCGTTGGTTATCAATTGGTGATGGTGATGGCTGAAACTTAATTAAATAAAATAGCCTGAAAACAGATTTCCTGGAGTGTGAGTACCTTTTTTGTTGGAGAAATATTTGCGGAGTTCGATTCTATTCCGCGATACTTGCACCGGTCGAGAGTGCACTGTCACAGGAATCATTTGTTGGTAACGAATATATATATATATATTATCTACTGGCGGTCGCCAGTAGATAGTTATAGTTAGGACCTATTTTCCATAGGAAATCCGCAACATTCTATTTGAAATAACTTCGGCGCCGGTTGACGAATATTCGCGAAAGTTTCCAACTTGTTGGGGCGCTCCGGTCCGCTCCTATCCTGAAAGTCTCGGGGTGATTCGTCAAGCGGGGGCCGAGAAAAAAGGGGGGGTCCCAAAACGCATTTTCCCCATTCATTTTTCCATAGGAACCTTTAGTCGCAGCTACAGCCCGAACTGCTGAACGGAATTACACCAAATTTGGCAAAGCGGTAGCCCTTGGTTCAGTGTTGTGCCTTTTGCTTAAATGGTGTAAATCCATTCAGTAGTTCCTGAGAAAATCAAAAGTAAAGTCACATATATATCTATGGCCGAGTAGGGTCCGCGTACCCTCCCGATCACGAGCTGCATGCTAATTGGCTGTCAAGTGGCTGTCAACACTCCAAATCAGGAAGTGTTGGCAGCCATTTTGTCCCTCGGTAGAACCGAGGGACAGAAACAAGTGCACAAAGCGCAAAAAGTGGGCAGGGTAGAAACACCCTGACCCCCTAGGTCTGCTCAGGGGGTCCCACAAGGACCCCCTGGGCAGAAAAAAGCATTTTTTTTTTTTTAAATTGCGGGATGCGCTTAGGGTGCGCGGATCCCGCCGAAAAAAAAAAACCACACAAGAAACAAGTGCGCAAAACGCACAAAGCGGGCAGGGTAGAAACACCCTGACCCCCTAGGTCTGCTCAGGGGGTCCCGCCGATAAATCGCGCTCCGATGCTAATTTGCCCCGGGTGGCCCAAGTCCCGGGGGCATGCAGGGGTGGGTTTAGATTTTATGGGGGCCTCTAAGGCCCCCAAGCCCCGGGGACCGCCACCCCCGGGGCTTCTTTTTAAATTTAAATTTAAATTTAAATTACTGTGTGGGGGGGCTCGAGCCCCCCCACACGCCCCAGGGACCACCACCTCCCCGGGGCACTAACAAATTTAAAATGGGGGTCCGTTTTGGACCCCCGAAGCCCTGGGGACCACCACCTCCCCGGGGCTTTGCAGATGTGGGGAGGGGGGCCGCGCGGCCCCCCTCCTGGAGCCCTCCATGGCCCTGGGGACCGCCACCCCCCAGGTCCGGCTCCTGCAGTGTCCCGGGGTGCCTACCCCCGGGACACTGTAGTTTGCTATGACAGCTTGCGGCTCCCGTCCTGTCATAGCAAACTGCTTGAATTTTGGAAGAGAGAGCAGGAAACCTGCTCTCTCTTCCAAAATTCAAGCAGATTGCTTTCCACATGGGGAGCTGCATGTTAGCAGCTCCCCATGTGGAAAGCAATGCCGGCTCCCGCAGGAGGCGGGGAGCCGGCAGGGTCCGTGGGGGAGTTGGGGTCCCCCACGGACCCCAAAGGATAGGGCCAGCCCCGGGGGATGGGGTCCCCGGGCAAGTAGTGGCTCGGGAGGGGGGCCACGCGGCCCCCTCCCCAAATGTTAATTTAAAAAAAAAAACAAAGGCCGGCCCCGGGGATGGGGTCCCCGGGGCCATAAGTGGCCTGAGGAGGGGGGCAATGCAGTCCCCCTCCATAAGTTTTATTTAAAAAAAAAAAGAAGGCCATGCCCTCTGGGTTGGGGTCCCCGGGGCCGATTAAGGCCTGGGGAGGGGGGCCACGCGGCCCCCCTTCCAAATTTTTTTTTTTTTAAAACAAAATATTAGGGGGCAGGCCCTGGGGGATGGGGTCCCCAGGGCCAAAAAATTTGAAAAAGAAGGGGGGCCACACAGCCCCCCTTCTCAAATTTTTTTTTTTTTTAAATACCGGCATCGCGCGGAGGCCACGCCCCCTCCTTGGAGCACTCTGCAAACGCGCCCCCTGGCGCGTTTGCAGATGGGGAACGAATTCCCCTTGAATACTGGGGGTCCCTGGGGGCCAACTAGCCCACCAGGAACCTCCAGTATGCGTCAGGGGCTGCGTTGCAGAGAGGTGTACAGAGGCCACGCCCTTTTACACCTCTCTGCAACGCAGCTCTGTGGTGCTTTTGGAGGTATATGGTGGGCTAGTTGGACTCCAGGGACCCTCAGGATTCAAGGGGACTTAATCCCCCAACTTAAAACACGCCACGGGGCGCGTTTGCACAGTGGTGAAGGGAGGGGGTGGGGCTTCAGGTGACATGTGTGCAAACAGGCCCCGTGGCGCATTTTAAGATGGGGAATTAAATCCCCTTCAATCCTGAGGGTCCCTGGGGCCAACTAGCCCACCAGGTACGTCCAGAAAGCGCCACAGAGCTGCGTTGCAGAGAGGTGCAAAAAGGGGCGTGGCCTCTGAACACCTCTCTGCAACGCAGCCTCCTGGCGCATACTGGAGGTACAGGGTGGGCTAGTTGGACCCCAGGGACCCTCTTGATTCAAGGGGACTTAATCCCCAACTTAAAACGCACCACGGGGCGCGTTTGCACAGATGTCACCTCAGGCCCAGCCCCCTCCCTTCACCAGTGTGCAAATATTCCTCTAAAATCAGCCGAACTACGAATTCCGATTTACTCACCTGTTATCAGGAGAGAACCCAGTGCTGCATCTTTTAGCCCAGCACTGACCTTGAAAAGTAATTCTAACCGTACTTACCAGTAACTTGAATTTCCTTCCATAGGCTAACATTGACTGGTTTCACTTGGAAATTCTTCTAAGTGTGGAGTTTTGGAACTTTATAATATTCCTCTAAAATCAGCCGAACTACGTAATTCCGATTTACTCACCTGTTATCAGGAGAGAACCCAGTGCTGCATCTTTTAGCCCAGCACTGACCTTGAAAAGTAATTCTAACCGTACTTACCAGTAACTTGAATTTCCTTCCATAGGCTAACATTGACTGGTTTCACTTGGAAATTCTTCTAAGTGTGGAGTTTTGGAACTTTATAATATTCCTCTAAAATCAGCCGAACTACGAATTCCGATTTACTCACCTGTTATCAGGAGAGACCTCAGTGCTGCATCTTTGAGCCCAGTACTGATCCTGAAAAGTAATTTTAACCGTACTTACCAGTAACTTGAATTTCCTTCCATAGTCTAACATTGACTGGTTTCACTTGGAAATTCTTCTAAGTGTGGAGTTTTGGAACTTTATAATATTCCTCTAAAATCAGCCGAACTACGAATTCCGATTTACTCACCTGTTATCAGGAGAGAACCCAGTGCTGCATCTTTTAGCCCAGCACTGACCCTGAAAAGTAATTCTAACCGTATTTACCAGTAACTTGTATTTCCTTCCATAGGAATCCATTGTCTGGTTTTCAGCAGAAAAGTTTCAAAGTGTCGATTTTCACAAACTACAAATATTCCTTAAAAATCGCCTGTATGACTTAAACGCATTCTTTCAACTGTTTACACGAGATGCACCAGTGCTGGATCCAGGATCCACCACTGAGTAAGAAAAAGTTGAGATAACACTACTTACCTGCTAAGTGAATTTCCTCCCATAGGATAACATTGGTGATTCTATGTGAAAAAGTTTCTAAGTGTCAACTTTTAAAATACAATAATATTCCTTAAAAATCACTACTGTAACCAAAATGCTTTTACTCAACTGTTTACAGGAGATGTCCCAGGACTGAATCTAGGATCCAGTCCTGTGGTTAGAAAAGTAATCCATAAAGTAACTAATTGCATTTAACTAGAAATTCACATTGAGCTCAATGTTGCATTGTGTTTGAAATTGTGTTGCCCATTGCAACAACTGTAACTACTGTACTTAAAAGTCTATTGCCTATTTGCAAAGTATTTAAACTAAAGTAATTCATTCTGAGAAAGTATATTTTGTAATGATGTAATTACAATGTATTTTAAAAAATAAAATATCTAAAAATAAATAGTTTAAAAAAAATGTAGTAAATCAGTATCAAAAAAATAAATATAACAATTAATACATTTAAAAATTGTCATTTCAAAACCTTTGAAATTCACTGAAAAAAACCATAGGTTTCAGACATGTTATAGTTAGGAATTAGCATTTAAAAAACCTTACAAATTCACTGAAAAAACCATAGGTTTCAGGCACGTTATAGTTAGAAATTAGCATTTAAAAAACCTTACAAATTCACTGAAAAAACCATAGGTTTTAGGGACAGTTATAGTTAGTTGGACATTGCACTCGTACAAAACCCGTGAAATTCCCCCGTTATAGTTAGTTCAGGTAACTATAACTCGCGCCCCGCAATGCACTGCTGATGACGTCACATATTACATCACTCATGACATGGTCAGTGACATCACTGATGACATCACTGATGACATCTCAAATGACATCACTGATGACATCACTGATGACATCATCCATGTGATAATTTGATGCATCTTCTCACACCCTAATATAACTTTTGATACACCCACTGTAAATTACAGACTGCCATTGTCAAAACCATAGACACTCCAACACCAATTACTATATGCACACTCACTGATTCTTAGGTCTACACACACACATCTACTCACTCACCTGTACAGTCACTCATACTTATAGTCACTCAGTACAGGACTATTATATGCACTCATACACCTATATAAACACTCACACACCGCCACTCATCCATAGAGGTACTCACACACCTAGTCAGTCATGCAAAAAATTAAGCACACACCCATTTACTCACCTATACAGTTATACACACACCAGCTCACTTACTCATACAAATACTAGCACATTCTTACGCTCTTATACAATCTCTGATACAAGCACACACTCATCCATACAGTCACTCTCACAATCACACACTCTCGCTTATAGCTATTTATATACTCCAACACACATATATACTGCCTTTCACATATGTAGTTACTCACACATGTACCACTGGGACATACATTCACTCACTAACACACCCATACACACACTCACCCACCCATACAGTCCATCACAGATGCACTCTTGAAACCATGCACCAAGTGAATCACCCACTCACACATCTATGTACAGAGTCACACACACCCCACCCACACAAACAATCAGGCACCCATACAGATACTCAAACAACCAATCAATAACTCATATAGACACTCATGTAGCTATTTACAAACCCATGCAGCCACTTACACACCAACAGACAGACGGATAAAGACATTCACACAGTTTAGTCACTAACCCATGCATTTAGTAAGATACGTTTAATCACTCACTTATAGAGTCAGTCACGCACCTACTAAATCATCCATCCACACACTTATACACCCACTCATTATTCAATACACCTTGGCATATATATTAAACATATATAAACTTTATAGAAACACACAGTCACTGCATGATGTCATCAGTGATGTCATTTGAGATGTCATCAGTGATGTCATCAGTGATGTCACTGACCATGTCATGAGTGATGTAATATGTGACGTCATCAGCAGCGCATTGCGGGGGCGTGAGTTATAGTTACCTGAACTAACTATAACGGGGGAATTTCACGGGTTTTGTACGAATGCAATGTCCAACTAACTATAACTGTCCCTAAAACCTATGGTTTTTTCAGTGAATTTGTAAGGTTTTTTAAATGCTAATTTCTAACTATAACGTGCCTGAAACCTATGGTTTTTTCAGTGAATATATATATATAGATATATATATATATATATATATATATATATATATATATATATATATCCAACAAAACGGTTTCCTTGTCATCAGCTTTTGTGGCGCTCATATGCGGTGCGTTACTCCTGCGGTTGAAACCAAAACCGCTATTCATGTCACAAAATCCTGGTTTCCCAGAAAAAACGGGCCGCACTCCTCACAGGTTCTTTTGCAATTTTTTTATTTTCTTAGGCGTGTTGCATCAATAAATCCTTTCGGCATTTACAGACGATAAACCTACGCATTTCGGCATTTCAAATGCCTTGATCACGGTATGCTTTTATATATATATATATACGAGCACGGTCGTAGACCAGAATTGTGTCAGCCGACACAAATGGAGGAGCACACTCGAGAGGTGATATAATCTTCGTTTTATTGTGCAAAAAACCCTTTAGCGCTGACAGACGCGTTTCGCCACTCTGGCTTTGTCAATGTCAGTTTGTTAAATGAAACCCCACCATTTTTAAAGTGATAGACGTGCATTACAAAAATGGTAGACATTGAAGAAGGCCCAATTCATATATTATGTTTCAATTCTATGGCGGCCATCTTAGAGTCTATTGTAACACCATTAAAATATAAGTAAAATATGTACAATCTATACAGTCCTCCATCAAATCACATTCTATCCTTATACAATTGTTAATAAATGCATTTGATATTTGTACATGTAATATATTCTCAATTTCATTAATTCAATTTAATTTCAATTCGAGAGCGACATTTTTTAGACAAAATTCCTGCCATTTCTATCGCATCTTCGTATCCTATGTACATGCTTATCATTATGATCACATTCAATGCACTCAGGTAGTCTCGCCCTGGATGGGCATTCCTTCCCTATTGATAAAGGATATAGTACAATATTACTAAGCAAAAAGAGGTTTTTACTAAGACAGCAACTTTAGTATGTTCATGTTATAATACAGGGTTAAAGTTATGTCCATCAATCCTGCCCTGTATGGGCGACCTCACCTATGTCAAATAAAAGGAAAATTTGTGAGCATTGTATGATTCCATCAATCCATGGACATATTATTCTAAGTGGGCCCACAGCTCTTCATTATTGTTCAAACCCTGTGGGGCCATAGTGCCAAGTTCTATGATATATTTAGATATGAGTGAGCGCAGTCTTCTAACTCTATTGCCCCCTCTCTCATTCTTTGGAATTTGATCCAGGCAATAGAATGTTAGCCTATCACGATTACTATCATGAACTTGTTCAAAATGGCGAGCCACAGGGTAGGTGCTGTCCCTCTTTGCTATCGCTCGCATATGTTCTAGTACCCGCTTCTTGACGGGGTGTATGGTGCTGCCAATATATTTTTTCTGACATGGACATTCCAAGCAATATATCGTGAAGTCAGAATTGCAATTTAGAAGTCGATTAATACTTCTAATTGTCTTGTCTCTCTTTCCCTGGATCTCATAGGTGTTCTTTTTACAGCTAAACTTACAAGCTTTACATTTTAAACACGGAAAAAATCCCGTTATAGGCTCTTTCCTCTGTGTAATAGACTGATAAAAAAATATATTTATATGTGTTCAAGGGCACTTGTTGCCCGAAACGCGTCATCGTGAGGAGTAAGGAGAAATAAAATACGACTTGCCATCCAGCCACGGGTCCGTTTATTTCTTTTCACAGAAGAGGAGGTCTAGAGAGTGCTGCGGGTTTTTGAATATATATATATATATATATATATATATATATATATATATATATATATATATATATATATATATATATATATATATATATATATATATATCTATAAGAAGTCGAATGACAAATGCTCTCAGGAACCACAGACTCACGGAAAATCAAGGGTGTTTAATCAAACAACGCGTTTCAGCCTCACAAGAAGCCTTGTTCACGTATGAACATACGTGAACAAGGCTTCTTGTGAGGCTGAAACGCGTTGTTTGATTAAACACCCTTGGATTTTCCGTGAGTCTGTGGTTACTGAGAGCATTTGTCATTCGACTTCTTTGGGATTTAAGTTAACCGGCACGCTCCGCCGGTGTATTTGCCACCTCCCACGGGTCCCCAGCAGTCGGCAGGAGCTTACTGTGGACATATATATATATATGTGTGTGATTATGTATATATATGTATTTATTTATATATTTTTAGATATATATAGATGCACTAACAAATAATAAAGTGCTCACATGGGGGAAAGTGAAAACACTGTGCTTTAATGCCACACCACACTAGACGCATTTTGACCCCACCGGGCCTTGATCACATGATTTGATGGTATACTGAAATCTAGTTATAGTCACTAGCCATAAACAAAGGACAAAAACACATATGCAAGTGTGAACACCATCTTGGAAGAGTAAACAGAACATATAAGGTAAGGCTGAATCATATGTAAATGTCAAATTAAATCAGTTAACAATATCCTGAAATCTATAATGCATATCTTATTCAAAGAAATAGAACCAGAACTGTATCACAATCAAGCTCAAGTGGGCAACATAAAATATCTGCCATTATGAAAAAAACATTCCAAATATAAAAGCAAAAGTGGGCAAAAACCCAAGAGCAGAAAGGCACAAACTTATAAGGAGTAAAGGTCTGTGTGTCAAGCCCAAATAGATTAAGCGTCCTTCAACATAATGTAGGTCCAATATATCTGAGCCACCTCAACATTGACAGAAATGGATACTATAGGGCGGATGAATAATATAGAGTAAGCAGCCAAGAGGTTAGTATAACAGGAACGTCTTCCCATATCATGTCCCCGCATAGCAAATATAAAATAAAAATCTACAGAAGTGAAAAAAGTGAGTTTAAAATGAAAAAAGGTTCTAAAAGTGAATGTCAGAAAGAGGAAAGGAAAAGGAGCAGGACCAGCCCTTGACAAAATACAGTTCAATAGGTGATACAAGCAACACTATTCCCCTATACACAATGCTCACATCATTGAGCTAGGCAAAAGTGGTGAACAATCACAAAGTACGTAACATAAATGAAATATAATACATATTTCTCTGTCTGGTCTGGATACAACAATGTGAAGCAAACATCCATCATAATTCTATAGTAAGTACTACATGTAGAGACCAAAGGAACTATCTTACCTGATTGTTACACCAACTCCTTGTGTAGTCCTTGAAGAAAAGGGTAGGGCGCTCCTGCCAGTTGCCCAGACCGCATCTCAAAAAGATTCCCTTTCTTTCCTCCTGTGAAGTAAAACAAACATCATTGTTAATAAAACCAGAACTTGAGGGAAGATTCAGCCAGATATGGAAAAAGAAGAGCAATAAAATACAGTGAAACAGATTTCAAGTAAGAGAACAAAAATCTATCCATCTCTTTTAACTCTTCCTCAGTGTTCCATCCCAGTGACCCTTTGATTTCCAAATCTATTATCCACCTGGATTTTAACCGTCTTAAGGTCAGAGTTCTGTTCCCCCCTTTGAATGATATTGGGACTTGGTCCATGATGCAGTAAACCAACTTGCTTCTGTCACTATAATGCATCTCACCAAAGTGGCATGCCCAGGGTAATGGGTGTCCCTGTTATCAATAGCGTGCATGTGTTCTAAGATCCTCTTCTTAGCTTGATGGACAGTGCTACCTACAAAGCATTTCATGCAGAGACATTCTTAAGTGAGGAAGTTAGTTATCTTTCTGGGTCTGTTGTTGTGTGGGATCTCATATTCTGTTCTGTTGGTACTGTATCTCCTCGCCTTGCAAATGTTGCAAGGGATGAAGCCCAACAGGTTGACCATACCTTGGTTGTTATTCACAGTGATATCCCTGTGGACTAGTATATCTCTAAGAGATCTGCTCTTCCTATAGGTGACACTAGGTCTGGGATTCAATGTGGAACCTATAATTGAATCATTCGTAAGAATCTGCCAAATTGTTCTCAAACTTCTTTCCACTTGCCTATGTCGACTGTTGTAAATAGTGCTACATCTAGTGGTGTTATCCTCAATGCTGTTCTTAACTTGTGTGATTTGGAACAAGATGCTGTCCCTATCATTGTGTGTGACCCTGTCCACTGCTCTTTGGAGCACCCACCTCCGGTATCCTCTGTCACAAAATCTAGCAAGTATGATTGCTTGCTCCAGTTCAAAGGACTCAATAGAGCTGCAGTTTCTTTCTGCCCTCAGTAGTTCACTATAAGGTATGCTACACTTAAGTGTTTCTGGGTGACTACTGAGTGCATGAAGTAAGTTGTTACCTGCTGTAGGTTTTCAAAACAGTTTTGTTGTGAGTCTGCCCTCTATGACCTCTACCACTACATCCAAGAATTCAGTGCTAGTGGTGCTGATAATACATGTGAAATCTAAGTTGATGGAATTATTTCTCAGTTTGTCTACAAAATTCTTGCAAGACTCAATTGTTCCGTTCCATATAATAAAAAGATCATCTATGTAACGCAGCCACAAGATGGCATGTTCGATATCATGCATGGAGTCCTCTGTGATGGATACCTGTTCCCATGAGCTCATTAATACATTTGCACAGCTGGGGGCAAAACAAGTACCCAGTGCTGTGCCCCTGAGCTGGTGATAGGTGTCTCCATAAAATATAAAGATATTAGAAATTCAATATTCGATCATTTCCAAGATCATTTCTGCATGTTGACCTCACTCGATGGGTCTCGCTCTGACAAAATGTCTACAAGCTTGTAGACCATCCAGGGTCATAAGATAAACCCTTCTTTCAATTTGATCCCCTCTATCCTCTAGACGAAATATTTTGTGTCCCTGATGTATGAAGGTAAAGTAGACACAAAGTCTCTTAAAAATTCTATTTATCTCGAGGTGTTTTCTAAGGCACTGCTTCTGGAGGACACAATAGGCCTACTCGGTGGATTAGTTCTGTCTTTGTGGATCTTGGGAAGGAGATAGAGGACAGATAAATGGGGAACATCCTCTAACTCCAGTAGTCCTCTCTCATTTCGAATCTTTCAATGTAGCCCAAAACTGCACAATTGTCTTATTGTATTCCTCTCTAGAGATGAGGGTATAACAATCTTTGTCTCTGAGTTGCCTAAGTGCCTCATCAACATGCATCTCTTTCAGAATGATCACAATGTCATTCCCAGTAGTTCTGCATATTTTCATTCATTGTCTTTATAACTCAATCGACAGACAAATTTAAAATATTTACTTTTCTCTGTCCCTTTTCACCTGTATCTTAATGGGCATAGAAACTACTGCTTTCGACCATTTGATGCCTATTTTTCCCTTTCAAAATGATTCTTCATGGTAATCCAACTCATAAAAGATCTAAAATAATCCATGTATGGTTTATGCATACTATATAATAATTCCCACGTTATTAGAATTCACAACATGGATAATGTATTGTATAGTTAATTTCCTATATATCCAAAGTGATGCAGTGTGCATTTTATCATCACAAATGTTTGTACTTTAAGTTCAGTTTCCAACCACAACTTAAAAAAAAAATCAGAATATGCTCCAAATGTGAATATTTCCTTTTGTGCAGATTCTTTTTCCAACCAATTATGACTTTAGTTTGAAACCATGGACGATATCCTATAAATTCAACTGGATACTGCTTCAAATGATAATAATAAACATAATAAACATCAAATGTTCATCATTCTCTAAATTATATTTGAATGGTTTGTATCCCAAAACTCCATGGGGTGTTCAAAACACAATTATTGCATCAATACTTTAATAACGTTCTCCATATTTCTATGTACTCCATATGTGCCATCAATGTCCAAGTGCATTCTTAATTCCAAATTTTCAATTCTAAAATGACTCTCAAGTACAGTTAAGGTTTTCAAAACTTAGTATTGCTGCTAGTCACAATAAATACCCCGTTTTATTTTCTATGGGGTAACTTTTATGTATCTTCATATCAATTGCTACATTTCATACACCATCCTCATTGTTTTAATCATTGATATTTCAATACCATTGTTGTGGATTCCAGTTATAGTCCATCTCATCTTTTAGGACTTTTTAATGATAGCTCTTTTCTGTAACACAGGACCATGTAACCCCTAAGTGAAAAATAAGCGTATTGAAATATAATAAAACAAATGCAATTCAAACATCTCTTGGATGCATCTTAAAAATATATGTATACATGACAAAAACTCATAAAGGACAGTTCCTCACTCATGTTAAGACCTCTGGGTTCTAGGGTCCTTATTTCTATTATGTACCTTGATTCGAGTTTCCGCAGTTCTGCAAATCTGTCACACTCTGCTGCCTTCTTCGGAATGTGGTCAATCATAAAAAATATAACATCCAAAATATTCACTTTCACGCTGTTTCCTAAAATGCCTCGCTGATGGATATGTCACATCCTGGTTCCTGATTGTCCTTAAACGCTCCAGTTTTCTCTTACATGCTGGAAACATTGTTCTGCCTATCAGTGGCGGCTCCTCCGCTAAGGCAGAGGAGCATTGCCGCACTGCTTTTAAGCACTGTATCTAAAGGGAAAATAAAATGATGATAACTGAATGTTATTATCATTTTATTTGTTCCTGCTGCTTTGCGACTGGGGCAGGTGGGGCTTCTCTGCTCTCAGAACAGGGCAGAGCAGGAGTGGTTAGGCCACTCCAAGTGCACATGAATGCTTGGCGGCCCTCTTGGGCCAGCCAAGCATTCATGCGCACTTTGCATGTTCTCCACACAGGCTGCACTACAGCCTGTGTTGAGAACATTCCCAGGCCCACATTCCCTGGCTGAGCGCCCAACCACGGCACTCAGACCAATCACAATGTTGCATTGCAGCATTGTGATTGGTCAGGGGAGCCTGGGTGCTTCTTGGTTCCTGTTCTGGTGAGTCCTGACACGGAGAAGAGACTGGAGAGAAGCAGCAGAGATAAGGTAAGCTTTTTAAATTATTTTACATTCCCCCCGCCCCGCCACCCCCGATCCGTGCCAGCTGCCACTGCAGCCTAGCATGTTTTCTGGCATGGGCAGCTAAGTACGTAAACAAAATAATTAGTCCTGCAGTTCAATGTTTTCATGATCTTTTTAGTCTTCACAGACAGTGGACTTGTTATTCCTTAGTATCCACCCCATTCTTGCATGTTTTGCATTTAAGACATTTTCAAAAACCATGAATTTGTTTTAGCCAGCCCCTAGACGTTTTATTACTATTGAGATGACTAGATGTAAGATTATATTTCAATGAACTCACTTTCTGAAACGTTATCTCTGGTCTTTCCCCTACCATTGGCCCTAAAATGGGGTCTACTTTGAGAATCTGCCAATGTCTAGGTAGCACTTTCCTCAGTTTCCAGTGCTGGGTAATGTAAGTTGTTATTAACTTAGTTATGCTGTCTTCCTTACTCCTCTCTGTTTTCCCATACAATAAACTTTCCCTTGTTTTGGGTTTCACCCTTTTCTCAGCCTTAGTCAAGATTTTCTTAAGGTAGCATCTCACTAAAAAGCGTTTTCTTCTGGTTTCTCTCTGCATATCATATAGTTCTTTTGAGCTACTATTCCACCTTGCGTGGAGATATTCCCCATAGAGTATGCTATTTTTCAGAGTTACTGGGTGGAAACTCTCATAACTTAAGGTACTGTTCACTTCAGTCTCCTTTCTAAATATCATAGTGTTTATTTCTTCCCACACTGCTTGTAATTTCACAACCAAAAATAGGGCACCAATTCTATTTACGCTACTCATGAGGTGCAGATTCAAATCGTTTTCATTTAACTGACTCACAAATTTGGTTGCAAGCTCTTCTGTCCCTTTCCAATTAGTAAAAAGGTCATTAATTTTGCAGCCCCAAAGAACAATGGGCCTCATCACGATGGCGCATGGTCGGACCACAGTTGCGAAGCATGCGGGCAGTCCGACAGCCCTATTACAATGTGACCGCCGGGTTGGCGGTCGCAAAGTGCACTTTAACATTGCAGCTTGTGCTGCAGCCCAGTAAAAGAGCCACAGAACAAGCCGCAGTGTTAAAGTGTATTTCCTGCACATCCATGCATTGTGTGCCAGGCACCATATGGTGCCTGGCACACAGTGCATGAATATGATTGAGGGCACTACATGTGCCCCAAGGGCCACATTACAGTGGCCAATGGGAGATGAGGGACCTATTTTGGGCCCCCAAAGTCCATTTCCGACAGCCTTTTCATGGTGGCCGGACCACCATGAAAAGGCTGTGGGAAAGGGACATCGTAATTCCGACGGCGGTGCCTGCACTGCCACCGCTGCCATTCAAGGGATATGATTACGACTGCCGCACGACATGATCTTAGATCCTGTCAGAGGTGGTGGTCTGTCACTTTACAGCTGATGGTATGACTGCATGCATCATAATACAGCGGTCGCAAGGACAGTCTGTTGGTGGTGGGACCGTCACCGACGTCCTGTTGGTGGCGGTCCCACCGCTACCACAATGACTCCCTTAGATCCTGTCGGAGGCAGCGGTCTGTCCCTTGACAGCTGATGGTCCGACCACATGCATCATATTGCAGCGGTCGGACCCACAGTCTGTCGGCGGTGGGATCGCCCCCAACGTTCAGTCGGTGGCGGTCCCACCACTATCGTAATGAGCCCCTATAAGTCCTCATTCTCTGCTGAATTGCCACTCCAGGGTTCCTTCTTCTCTCACCAGTTCATAACTAAATGTGCATAGCTGGGGGCAAACCAGGTGCTCATAGCAGTCACTTGAAAACTGTCTGCCTGATAGATGTATACAAGGATGCTACATCCAAAGTCATAAACAAATAATCAGTTTAGTGTATAATGGATATTACTCCCCAAAGGTCATTGGTATCTTTTATATGTGAGATAAGTGCCTGCACATGTGGTTACAAGAAATGGTCTATGTAAATGTAAACATTCTCAAGCACAGTTTGTGGAAAATATTATGGGTCGCCCCAGAGGTTGCTCCATATTTTTATGCACCATTGGAAGTAGGTAAAGTATTGGTATGGTGGGTTTTCATTCTTGATAAACCTATCTTCCTCATTGTCTACAAAATCTCTGTCTATCCAAACTTCCAAATAATCAAAATACAAATTCTTCACCTAATTGAAATGCTCGTTATACATCTTTTCATAGCAATTTAGATCATTAAGATGCCTATAAGCCTCATTCTCACACATCTCTCTAGGCCACAAGAAAACATTTCCACCCTTGTTGGATTGCATTATTATGACATAATTGTCTTTACATAGACACTCTATCACTCTGTCTTGAGCAAGTCTTTTTCTTTAAGCCTTTTGACAGTTTGTTAATTTGCTGAGTTACTTTTTTCAAATGCGCAACTACTACATCGAGGTTATCATGTGGCATCTGGTGTAAATTGGTTGATTGGGGCATTAATCCACTCCTACTTTCCTTGCCAATGCAACAAGTTGACTGTTCTTACTGTTTCTAATGGGTGTATTTTTAAATCACAAGGAGGGGAAATGAAATTGGTTGTGAGCAAGGCTGGGTGGCCAGAACACATGAACTGTTTTGTGAGAAATAAAATCACCTTGCAATCGAACCCGTGGAGTGTAGACCATTCCTTTTGTGGGATTCTAACAGAGAATACTGTGCTAATTTTACAGAGGCAGGGAGAAGTTTCTTAGGGGTGAGCACCAACTGTGTTAGGAGCGCCAGAAGATCCCATGCCCCAATGTTGCAGATATGTGTGTGTATGTGTATGTGTGTGTGTGTGTGTGTGTATGTATACATATATGGTTTTAAAGAATACATATACATATATGTGTGTACTCAAAAATATAACAATAAACAATTTTTTAAATACATTTATTGTTAAATCTTAACAGTAAAATATACTGGTAATTAGCAAACATATATACAGTCAACAAAAATGTAAATACTAAAATAAACATATAAAAGCAGTTGCATTTAATAATGTACAATAAATATCGAAATATTCAAATATACTAAAAAACTATATTTAAACAATTTAAAGAAAAGAATAATAGAAACAAAATATATAGATATATATAGATATAAAATTAATATAATCAAAAAATAGAAATAAATTGCAACAGTAAAATAAACATTTAAAAAAACAAAATATTAAAATAATAAACAAATAAAATTAAAGTCACTAATGATTTTGTTTAGATTATTGTTGCCACTACATTGAACTTATAGTCACTAGGAGTGTTGGTTCAAATTATAGTTGCTCCCACAGTAGTTAAAATAAGTTACTGCTGATCTCACATACAAGTCTGGTCATTAGACCGATTTCATTAGGCAGTTATAGTCGCATGTGAGGAAGTGCGGGCCGGTAGCTATTACCCTGTAGGCTCTCACCACTCTCAGTACCTTGCGTGCATAGATGTCAGCGTCATGTACAGGGACTCTGCGACACGGAAGCAGGCTCTGGCACACTGGCAGGGCCCATGTCGTTGACTCCGCGTTGACAAGGGCAGAGCTGGAGTCAGGGCACGGTGTCACGCTTGGGTTCCTCGGCCCAGTGGCTGCTGATCGGCGCTGGCTCCACCCGGCGTCGTCCTGGAAACTGCGTTACTGGAGGGGCCGCATTGAAGGGCTTTCATTTGGCATGGGGCTGATTCCAAAAGCAGGAAGATGGTGCCTCCGATCAGCACGTAGGCTTCAAGTGCTGGTCATTGCGTTTCCCATGCTGGAGTGGCCACGCTGGGGGAGTTGATCAGTGTGTGATCAACAAGCGCTGGGCTGAGACGCCTCTGCAGAATGTGATGTTGCTCTCAGTCGCTGGCAGTTACAAAAAGCAGAATTAGAACAAAGTCTTTTGGATCCCTGAGACTTCCTGACGGGGGGCAAGCCATGAAGCCCTTAGGGTTACTCTGGGGCCCAGGGAGATGAGGTCAGCTTCTGTCCTCATTCAGGCAGAGATCAGCAGGCAGCACGGTGGCTCAACAAAGCAGGGAAGCAGTTTCTCAGAACAGTCAGTCACAAAGGAGTGGCAATCCTTTCAGTGCAGCAGTCTTTACTCCAGCAGAGCTCTTCCCAGGACCAGTAGTGTACCACTTTGATAGAGTCACAGCCCTGGTACTTATACCCAAATGTGCCTTTGATATAGGGGGTGACTTCAAAACTCTCTGAAGAGCACACGGATACCTTTCAGCCCAGTCCTGGCTCCAGACTACCAGTAGGCAGTAAATTAGCCCTTTGTGTGAGGGCAGGGCACTACCTATTCATGTGTAAATGTGAGCTCCCCTCTCTCCCTGCCTGCCCAGGAAGGCTATCAGAATGCAGATTAATCTCCTGTCCCACCCAGCCCTTCCTGTGTTGTGGCTGTCTAGAAGGAATGCACCAAGTGTAGCTGTCACTCAGTCCAGACATGTATTGGAGACAGGCTGCAGGCACACAGAGCAATGCTAAGACCAAAGAAATGTCCACTTTCTAAAAGTGGCATTTCTAAAATAGTAGTGTTAAATCCAACTTTACCATTAAAGAGGATTTATCATCACTATTTCAATCATACCAAACATAATAAATCCACTCCTCTCTGATCCAGAATTACCACTTAAAAATGTATAAGGGAATTCCCAATGCTAGCCTTTGAGAGGAGCAGGCCTCACAGTAGTGAAGAATGAATTTAGCTGTTTGGCACTATCAGGACAAGCAAAGTATAAAAGTGCATGTCCTACATTTTATTTACACTGCACCCTGCCCTTAGGTTCACTTAGGGCCTACCTTAGGGATGACTTGTGTATAATGAAAGGGGAGTTTAAGGCTTGGCAAGTGGTTTTAAATACCAAGTAGAAGTGACAGTAAAACTGCTCATATGTCCTGCAATGGCAGGCCTGAGACAGGTTTGAAAGGCTACTTGTGTGGGTGGCACAATCAGTGCTGCAGGCTCACTAATGTTATTTAGATTACAGGCCCTGAGTATATGAAATACCACTTTACAAGGGACTTACAAGTAAACTAAATATGCCAATTGTGTACACACCAATGTTACAAAGTTTACCATGTTTATGGGAGAAGCACATGCACTTTAACACTGGTTAGCAGTGGTAAAGTACTCAGAGTCTTAAGGCCAACAAAAAGATACAGCAGAAATTGGAGGCAAAAGGCAAAAAGTTTTGGAAAAGACCACCCTAAGGATGACAGGTCTAACAGTATGCATTAGTAGGAAAAGTGTTGGACTTTGGAGGGGTTAGATTTAGTATTCCTACTCCACTTTAACCAACCACAGGCAAAGTGTTGGACTTCAAAAGGAATAGATATACTATTCCCACTCCAGACTAAGCAGCAGTAGGGGACGTTTTGGACTTCGGAGGGTTAGATTTACTATGCCCACTCCAGTTTAAGCAACAGTAGGGAAAGTGCTTGACTTCAGAGGAGTTAGATTTATAATTCTCACTCCAGTCTAAGGGGAAAGTGAAGAACTTTGGAGAGCTATTCCTACTCCAATGTATGCAACGATAGGGAAAGTGTGGAACTTTGTAAGAATTACATACACCATTCAAGCTCATAATTATTAATAGAAAACATTGAAATACCTTTTAAAAAATATTTTATATAAAAAATGCATACAACTTCAACAAATTGAAATAAATACAAACTAATTACAAATATAGATTAATTTAAAAAATTAAATGAAAATGTTACTTAATTTAAACTAATAAAATAAAAATAAAAAAATCAATTTTTAGAATATCAATGTGAAAAACATGTAACAATAAAGTAATAGATAAATCAAAACAAATCCTTTCAATTATAAAAAAAAATTGCAGAATTACTTCTGAATAAAGGAATTAGTTAAGGAAATATTTAAAATTAACAATTAATTTAAAGAAATATAATTTCAATAACTTCTGGCCCTATACCCCAATAACACCAGCAGCCCGCTACTAAAACATAAATTACTAACAAAAGTATAGAAATTTAAATATACATTAAAATTTACAAATTAAACTTAAATAAATGAAATAACAATTATACAATTTACATAATTAATAATCAATTAAATAACAATAATTAACATCTCAATTACATTTTATTATAATTTAATTATCTTCCTAACCTATTCTGCTACAAACCTAACAACTCAATGCAAAAATATAAATTGCCAACATTTATTTAAAAAGGTAAATTAAAATTGAAGAATTAAACTTAAACAACGAAAATAACAATTAAACAAGTTACATAATTAATAATCAATTAAATATTTATTTAACAATAAAGAATTAACAATAAAATAAAAATTATTATAATTTAATTACCTTTCCACCCCATTTTCCTACAAACCCAACAATCCGCTACTACATTATAAATTATTAATTTAAAAAAAGGTACATATTCCAAATTACAAACTATTTTAAATAATTAAAACCAATCATGCTAACAATACTAGAATTTAAAATCAAAATATTAAATAACATAAAAGATTGGTAAAAATACAACGGACCCAATTCTCAAAGATAACTTGCGAGTAGAGACATTTCGAGTGCAGAGCCTCCACACTCCTGGCGAAATCTCTGCACTGCAGAGAGTGTGCAGTGCGGTGATTCCGTCCCGAGTGCAGAGACACCGCACTTGTAACTTTACTACTCGCAAGTTACCTTTGTGAATCAAGCTCAATATCTATTACAACCATATTAAAGTAAATTATATTAAATACAATGGCACACTTAAAAACAATATTTTATACCAAAGAAACAATGGGGGTCATTACGATAGCGGTGGGACCGTCACTGACAGGACGTCGGTTGTGGTCCCACCACTGACAGACTATCGGTGGTGGTCCCACTGCCGACAGACCGTCGGTTCCGCCGCTGCATTATGATGCATTATGATGCCTGTGGTCGGACCGTCAGCTGTCAAAGAACAAACCACTGCCTCTGACAAGATCTAAGATCATGTTGGGGCGGTAGTCGGAATCGTATCCATTGAATGGCGGTGGAACCTGCGCAGGCACCGCTGTTAGGTTTATGTTGTCACTTTCCCACAGCCTTTTTGTGGTTGTCTGACCACCATGAAAAGGCTGTTGGAAACAGACTTTGGGGTACCTGGCACATGTAGTGCTCTCAATCACATCCATGCACCGTGTGCCAGGCGCCATGCCTGGCACACGGTGCATGGATGTGTAGAAAGAGCACTTTAACACTGCAGCTTGTGCTGTGGCCCTTTTCCTAGGGCACAGCACAGGCCACAATGTTAACGTGCACTTTGTGACTGCCAACCCCGCAGTTGCATTGTAATAGGGCTGTTGGTCCACCTGTATTCTTGTCGGCGGTCTCCTGACCGCCGCAACTGCGGTTGGTGGTCCAACTGTGGGCCATCGTAATGAGGCCCTATATTCTTAGCTTTAGATATTCTGTTCGATGATATTTTGGTAGTCACAATATTATTGAGACAATATTTATTTCACATGAAATTTTTTATCTGAAATTTTGGACATTCACTGGGCTCCACGTCTACACCAACAGCTACATTCCTAATCCAACCATGGTCTCTCCTTTAACTATCAAGGCAAGTCTGCCAGCAACAGTGCATTCTATCACCTATGTTTTTTACAGGGTATAATACCTCTTTTGCTTCTTCCAATAAAATTATGGGTTCTCAATTGGGTTACTATAACAGCCTGTACATAGGTCTTCCTAAGACGTTTCTGGATAATTTGCAGAGCCCAAAACCTTCCTGCTCAAGGCAAATATCACAAAGTGAAATCATCCCCAAACTCAGTTTGACTCTGTTGTCTTTCAGTCTTGTCACAAGTTCAAGAACTTCAGATATCCTAATGGCCTTGGCCTGTGGTACCTCAACAAAGGTTTCCACCATCACCAGCCTCGCAGGCACATGGGATATGTTGCATTGCATGCACCATAAGTATAGCCTTACAGTCTGAAAAAAATAGGAAAATAATCTTACATGTACAAGACTCTCAACAGGAAACTCATATCCCCTCTCCTGGAGGCCCGAAGAGAACTCTGAAGGTTCAGGTGGAATTTGAAAATGAATCTCTTACGCTCAGCTTATGGACTGATGCCTGTCAGCTTTGGACAAATCAGACTCTCACACTGGCTTCTCCTTGAGTGCTCTGAGGTTGGCTTTAATAAATATGTAATACTTTAAAGAACCCATAAAATAAAATTCATACATAGATCTATATATAAACTTGTAATTGTTTTAAGTCCAATACAATATATTGTCATTGTTCTTGTACTATTGGTCAGCTATCACTCCCATCGATGGTTTCATGTCTTTAACTTTTTTGATATCTATTGCAGCAAGTATCATCAACTAACTTTGAACAGCCTTTATTAAACACAATTCTTTATTTAGTAATAAATACAATAGGAACAAACACAATTCAATTTGGGTAATTTTCAAATCAAGCAGATCCTTACTATAAATGGTGTAGAATATGTTAAATAATAGTAGTATCAGTGCTATTTCCAAAGGTGCTCATCTTGGAATTGTCTCCCCATGTGTGGATAATACACCAAACAATTTTGTCTGCCTGAAGTCAGCATATGTAAATAATTAATGGCATATACAAAATATATAGATTTATAAGTAGGTAACATGGAATAATGGGGATGGTTTTCATCAAGGGATTTTGAGTGATATGAAATAGACAACGGAAGCAAAGTTTGCATTGTCTATGATGTCCCTCAGAACTCCGTGGGGAAAAAACACATCCCTGTTAATTACATTTTACCCTTGCATTATGTTATGTTATGTAGGATTCCCAAGTTCATCTGTGTCGGCTTTCAACTGCAAAACAGGGGCAGAGGAGTAATGAAGAGTCATACATGCTATGATTTTTCCTCCCTGTCCCAAATGTTAAAGAATAATAACAGGTTTCCAGCCATCCAACCTACCACCCTCCGTGACATCATGCCCGCACCTCCCAAAGCTGTGCCGTCTGCACTCGATCAGAGCAGAGAGCCAGGACTGCACTGAGAGATTCTCTGAGAGGCCTGTCAAGAGAGCCTGGAATTCTTTTATGATGTAGCAACTGTGGGTAACAACTTTTGTTACCCACAGTAGCTATGTCATAGAAGTGAATAACCAAATTTAGAATTTGGGGGCTGATTTCTAGTTTGCTAGGCAGGGTACTCTATCGCAAACCCCCAGTCTGCCTGCCTCATTTAGAGTTGGCAAAGGACACACAAATGATGGACGGAATGTAGAGCAAATCAAACATTCACCCCCAGTCAACAGATCTGGGTTAAATCCATCATTTTTTTGCTCACCATGCCACCCCAGTTTAGACCCAGCCATATGCAAATCAGTCTTGAACCTGTTCCTCATGGGAATAGTCCAGCCCGAACTGCCAAGCCAGGTCCTCCCTGGACCAGAAACAAGCATCCTGGGACCAGTTTCAGGGTATTACCCCTCAACAGCCAGGCTGGCTTGAATCTAGTTGGCCTCATACATTAAAGGAAATCCAATTGAGTAGCAGCCATACAGCCCAGCATAGCTATACTTTTCTTTAGGCACATCAGAGTACTCTACCTGTGTTTTTTGTTCCAAACTCATATTGCCTGAGTTAATTAACTTGCCTTGCGGTTTTGTAGTCTACCAATGCCTAACCCTTTCAAATGGCAGTGCAGAGTGCCTTGAAGGAGACCCCTGATGATGCAGGGTGGTCGGAATCTACAAAAGTCATTTCATAGTTGAAGTAGAGCCTGATTGAAAAACAGCGACAGATTAAGACAACGCATACGTTATTGCCTGTGCTGGTTAAAATATACATCCTATTGTTTAAGTCACAAATCCTTTTGTTTTATAAGTGCATAATTAATCCAAGTCATAACTCAACCATGCAAGTGGATGAAATTAATGCAACAATCTCATATTCGACCCTTTTCATTACCCTTTGTGTGCAAACTTAACATGTTGTATGTGTTACATATTACTGCTTTTTTCCCTTTAAATGCTTCGCTTACTCACACCCATTGTTCATTCACATACTAATGAAGCCGTACATCTGTCATTCCAGTGTAACATGAACGTATTGAATAATATCGGATGTGGATTTATAAATGTTAGTGTATCGACACTAAGCTAGGGCGGGGTGACCCTGCAACACTTTTGGGAAGGATTTCCCTGATAACTATTCAGACACAGCCCTGGTGTAACATGATTTTAGAAACTATGGGCCATATTTATCAAGGGTTGCATCTCTTTTGTACCACGTTGCATGGTGCAAAAGTGATGCAACCCTTGAAATGCGACTTATCAAGCCACGCAAGGCCACCTTTCTGGCCCTGAGTGGCTTGATCCAGAGTAACACATTGCGTTATTCTGCCCCAGGGAGGCATCTCATGGGTGGTGCGGGGGTGTTCATACGCAAAACCCATGTATTTTGATGCATTCCCAGATTTACCATTACTGGTATACCTGGGAATGTGCCAAATTCTACGCCTTCCCAGGGGAGGCTTAACGAGGAGAAATATCTTTATTTCTCTCTGTTTTTTCTACTTTCTATGTGTGATCCGTTCCGGAACACATATAGAAAGAGGAAAATGACCATGGGGATTGTTTTTGTGCAGGAAGGTGCCCCTTCCTGCTCAAAAACAATCCTCCTTACAATGCAGGTATCCTTGCACCATGGTGCAAGTGGATCTGTGTTGGCCCTTGGCAGCATGTTGTGCACCAGTGCTGGGAAAAGGCTGGAATGTACCTTGTTGTGATAAATACAGCACATTCCTGCCCTTTCCCTGTAATGCAGCACAGCAAAGTGACGTGCTGTGCTGTGTTACATTTATTTTGATATTGTTAAAATAGGTTCATACTACTTATTCATAACTTACGACTTGCTCGTCATTAGGTTTACACGAGTTAGGCTTACACTCGAAAAATGCTTTGTGAATTGTGTCCTTAGTAGTTTCCTTCTGGTACACCTCTCTACTGTTATAGTGTTCACCACTACCTATGCACCGTACACAGATTTGACTGTTCTGTATAAATGTTTCTTTTTTGTTCTAAATGACAAAACATTTTTTACCTGTACGGTTATGAGAAGTCTGGTCACAGTTTTCACAAAATGTGCCCTGCTTTGCAAACCCTTCCACAAATAATTTGTAATGTATCACGTTACCCTAATTAATTAAACCTGCCATAATAATGTTTGGGTAAAGATTTGCCACCACAAAATGGTGTTGCTGCTTATAATTGGGGTTTTAACACGTTTACATTTGCTAGAATGTGTTAAATGACAGGAATTAGAGGCAAAAGTGTAAAATTCGCGAGGAGTTAAATTTAACTTGAAGAGAAGTGAACTTTTACACCTGTAAAACACCTTCTCGCTAGATGTGGGCTACGTTGATACTTATTCATGCTTTGTGAGGCAATGTCTTTTCAATGATTTGCACAGCTTTAATTATGCCATGTTTCGATTTAGTATCACACCTAGTTAAAACAAAATGAGGCACAATTGAACTCTTTTGAAATATTATTGTATTTTTAGTGAAACAAGGTAGTCTCTGTTCATGCAAACCAGGTGATAATTGGATGGCATCGTCAATTCACCCTCGATCTCTCTTTGCGGAGCGTTATAATTTAGAGCAAGGCTTCCTAATGAATGTCCTTCTGATTCTATAAGAACATCAAAACATGTTTTCATATATAGTGCTTGCCGCCTATGACCTCTGGGATGGAGTCACTATAAGTAAATGGCGATACGGTAACCCAAGTTAATGGTTCTTTTGTTTTTGTATTTGGCAACAGAAGGATGACAGGTGGCGTGCACCGGCCTGTTATCTTAACATGTGACCTGAAAATTGCACCAGGGTACTCCAGGGGTGGGAAAGGATTGGGTGCCCACGTGGGGTTAGGAGCAGGGCCTGGGCAAAGACCAGGCCCTGCCTCCAATCCCCTATTGCGCAAGCTCAAAAGCTATGGTCAGTAGAGGAGTTGGGTGAATATGATAAAAAATCCCAACAATTCAGTGAAAAAAAACCAAACAAAGGTTAAAGTAATCTTATAGGCAGTGGCGTAGCTTGCCCTATAGCTGTCCGTGGCGGTCCCTGCGTTTGCCGTCCTTCAGTGGCCGCTTGAAGAGCAGGGGTGTGGGGGGTGTTAGCAAGATTTGCGACGAATGCCGCCCCACGATGGCCGCAATATAGAGGGGGGGGCTGGCGATTGCTGCCCCCGAGATGGCAGTTAAGAGCGGGAGGAGCCCCCAAAACTCGTGCCGCCCGGGGTGGAGCCTTGCTACGCCACTGGTTATAGTTACGTTTGGTAATAAGATCTTACTTTGCGTTAAAAAACCCTGAAATTAGCTGAAAATAACAAAGGTTAAAGTGACATTTTAGCTAGGTATGCCAACAATATCTTACATTATGTTTACAAAAAATCCTAGAAATTCACTGAAGAAAATAGAGGTTAAAGTGACATTATGGTTGGGACAAAAAAAAAATGAAATTCACCAGTTAGAGTTTACTGAGCCTACTATAACGTGTATCCCCCCATGCACTGCTTATGATCTTCATAAATGACATTACTGATGGCATCATGCACTCATTTTGACACAGTACTATGGTGTTTTTGCCTAGAAGTAATTCAACACACTACAGGTGTGGACAATATTCAGGGCGCAGCACGTACAGGTAAGAGCGGTGGGGAGGGGTGGGGGGGATTCGACATACAACAACGAAGGAAATTTAAATTTAAAAAAAAGAAAACCATGGTTTTCTTTTTTATTTAAGTTTCTCTCGTCGTCGTATGTCGAATCCCCCCACAGCCCGCCACACCGCTCTTACCTGCGCGGGCCGCACCTGCAATTTACTATACACATTAATGGGATTAGCCACTTACGCACTTCATGTGACCTGCAATTTTAAGTGAAGAGATTGACAGGTATATATTTGCCACTGTAAAGACACTTTCTTGCAGGCCCTATGGACTGCACTCCATGTTTAGTAAGATACACCGCACACATGCCTGACAAGGTCCCAGTGGCATACAACCTTACAGCCATGGCTACAATACCATACCAGTGAGTGATAAACTACCTCTAAGTGGGACACCCCTATATTCTACATTATTTAACAATCTCCAATGCCTCAAAATCTTCAGCCAAGTTCTGGATATAAACATCTATACTTTATACAATTTCAGGGTACATGGAATTTGGTATAGCACTGCATTACAACTATTTAATATGGGCACATGCCTACTTATCCAATGTGTATTATCTATTGTGAACAGAAGGTTTGGCATTTCTTACAGATTTTTTGAAACAGGCTTTGGCTTTAAGAATTGAACTACTTTCAAATATACCGGTACAGCCCACATTAGGTGTGCTGGTCTTTTATCTTGTTTAACAGGGAGTAATACTTGCACCCCAATCATTAATGACTTGTTAATAGTGCACTACATAACTATTAATATGCCTCCAGGGCTTACACAATTTTCCACGCTAGGGACCCACATATGTAAACTCAGTAACTCTATGCTGCACATGAAAATGGTGTCATCACTGATGCCATCAACTATGTCATTTAACATGTCATAAGTGACGTAATATGTGTGGTCATAAGCAGTACATGGTGGGGGCGTGAGGTATAGATATATATAAATTATAACAGTGGAGGTCCTCAGTGTGTAGTTATAGTTAAGTCAGAGTTTCTATAGAAAGAGACTTTTTTTATTTCATGATATTATGCTAAAAATACTTTACTACACAAGTAAGGTTGTATATATAAAACACTTAGAACCTTGCCTTACTCTGGAGGTAAAGTACTGCGAGTCAAAAGTACTCCAGGTGTAACGACCATAATCTAATCATTGACAATGTAATGACATATTATGTAACAACTGACATTCAACACGACAGCATTCAATAAAATCAGTGATGCAGACAAAGTTAATATTAATATATTTGCCATGGTCTGAATTGTTTTTGATTCACAAACACTAGCAGCACCACATCACCAATATAAAAAGAAAAAAGAATTAAGTCTTTTGATCCACTCTTCTTTTAAATGTATCTAAACAAAAAAACAGACATAACGGACATAACACAGGTGCCAATAGTCAGATTCCAACTAATTATGTACCAAAATAAAAACCTACCCCAAGTCAGAGTCATCAGTATAAATCTGGGAAAGGTTTTACAGGCTGTCTCAGGACACACAGAACCAGCTACTATAGCAGAATCGCTGAATGCCGAAAAACACCTTTTTAGGTTTTGACTCTCAAGTGGTAGAGAAGAGAAGCAATCAAGGCTTGCTTGCTCAGGCACAGAAAAGAACACAGTGGCATGCAATAAATGAAGTGTGCATTCGCACTGGCATTGGTACACTTATTTCTTTTTGATTTGATTTGATATTTTTCTGATGCAAAATAGCTACGTCCTGGGAGGTGTCCTGGTGCTCAAGGAAGAAGAACCCTTGGCCCAACTGCATGCTCAGCGCATCCACCAAACAAGGTGGAGCCATCCCTAACTTTAGCTGCCCATCTTATGGTAAAACAAGGTTTTCACTTGTTTTCTAAACATCAGCAAAATCAGGTGTAGCAAAATTGATGACGGTAGAGCATTCCAGATCCTGGTGACAGCTAAACAGCAACTCCCCTATCTAGCTTTATTGAATCTATGAGTGACTATTAAGCCAACATGTTTGGATCTTAATTCTCTGGAAGGTCTGTACAAATAAAATATGGAAATCATATTGATTAACTGGTATCATAGATTGTTTTGTGGTAAAGGCATAATATTTGAACAGGCATTTTTTTCATATGGGAAGACCATGAAGCTTGTGCTGGTGTTTAGAGTGGGAGTGTGACTTCTTCGCTCTAAGATCAGCAGTCTGGCTAGCTGAAGATGATAAAAAATGTGTTTCTGCACACCTACCGTGAGAGTATTACGTATGTTCAACTTAGGCCCACACACAGCATGTTTTGCAAATGCAAATTCATATTTGCAACTCTCAAATTGTATGTTGTGAAATTACACAGGAGTAAGTCGGTTGCTAGGGGCAGGAAGTGGGCATTCCAGGCTGGAAACTCTTTGCAAAGTCGGAGCACACTCACAAATTTGTGAAACTTTCGGTAGTCACTACTGTTTATCAGGAATATCATCCCTCTTTATTGACGATCTAAGGCCTGATTTATATGTTAGCTGAAATGGTACCCCATTGCAATGGCAACAGAGGACCCTTCCCGCCAACATATTTGTCCGCCTGCCAGTTTTAAAAGCGGTGGACCTTTGGTGTAACTATGCTTATTACCTGTAAGAAATCAGGTTATTAGTTGAGAGAGATGGGAGCCCCGCTCCAGTAATAAACACAATCCTTGTCAGAGTGAACCACAAAACACAATAAAAAACCTG
This sequence comes from Calotriton arnoldi, assembly GCA_963921515.1. Lineage (NCBI taxonomy): Eukaryota > Metazoa > Chordata > Amphibia > Caudata > Salamandridae > Calotriton > Calotriton arnoldi. The sequence goes on from CAWUFW010006192.1 coordinate 650,479, forward strand.
TGCTGAACCCATCCGGTAGCTTGACACAAAAGCAGTCAGGCATAACTTAGAGGCAATGCGTAAAGTATTTATGCTGTACTCAAACATCCATAAACACAAGAAATGTCCCAAACCAATTTATAAAAATAGAGAACATTTTAAAAATTAGAGGACACCAAAATGACAAACATCAAGTTATGAATGTTTAAAGTTTTAAGTAAAACTAGTTCCAAGTGGCACAAAGCACAAATTGCGGTTAAATGGTCTTAGTGAACCAGGCCAAAGTCTAAAGTTCAGTCTGACTGTGATGGAAGGTAGGTTGGAAAGTTTACCTTCTAACTTAGTCAAGTTTTTATGTGAAAAGCAATTGTCAATGAGTTCATCAGCAATCAGGCTGGATCTGAAAAGGGGCTCTTTGACGGTAAGTTACTGAAGTTTTGGGGCTCGGTCGGAACTCTGCATTGGCGTTGCAGTCGTCATCGGCATGAAGAGCTGGTTAAAGATTGTAACATTGTGTTTGTGAGAAACCTGGGCATTTTTTATCATCGCAAAGAGCTCTGGGGTCTGTATCCAGAAAGGGCACTTCTGTCAAATGCAGGTCATTGGTGAAGTCTGCTTGTGTGTGCAAGGAGTCCAGATATGGTTCTTTTTGACGCAAAAAGCCCACAACCTCTTATTTTTTACCTGGAGTCCAGTACATGCGGTTGTTGCTATTGGGGGAGAACACCAGCCAAGAGAGCACAACCTGGATGGACAGTAAAGGAAAAATTGATTTGTTGCTGACTATTGATGCCAGCTCAAAAACAGCCCCAACACAGGTATTAAAGTAAGAACAACACTTGAATAAACATGGTAACCAGCTGCTTCTAGATTCAAGGGTTACCCTCAAATATGATAACTCATTGACCCGGCTAATAATTTGCCCTTTTATCACCATGGGCACGGTATTGCGTTGGGACTTGCAACACACCCTGTAATGTGTTTTGGATATATTACCTTTGAGGTCTAAATCATCCATGTATTTTACAAAGGCATAAATAAGGCCACATAAACCATTAGGTGTTCGTAAAAGCAAAACCACGTCATTGGCGTAAAGTAAAGCCAGCACATACTTACCTTTCACTATCTGGAGATCCTTTCCCTGGGAAACTAAAAAGGGGTGCAAACCATTAATGTATAAAAGAAATAAAATAGGGGCTAAAACACACCCCTGATGCACACCCCTAATAAGATTAAAAGATTTGGTGTACTTACCCTCTATACTATACCTAACAGGTGCACTAACCCTTTCATGCATAACCCGTTGAAATTCAACAATCGGGTAGGGCATGTCCAACTTGAATAATATTTGTTAAGGTTTTGAATGATTTAATTCAAAGGCGCTACTAAGGACCATAAAAGCAAGATATACGGTTCCTTTTTTGGCAATCATTTATTCAGTGGCGGCTTGTCCGGTGAGGAAGAGGAGCGTCGCCCCACTGCTCAGTGAGCAGTAGTTAAAGAAAACTAAAATGATAATAACTAGTGTTATTATCATTTCAGTTTTCCTTTCCTGGTGCTGGGTGGGGATGGGCGGGGCTGGGCTGGGCTGCCAGAGCGGGGCAGGGGAGGAGTGGTTTGCCCACTCCAAAGTGCGCAATGACGCTAATACCCGCCCTCTCCGGCCAGCCAAACCGTAATGCGCACTTTGCATGTTCTGCACCCAGGGTTGTAGTCTACCAATGCCCTCTAAACCTGGCAGTGCGGAGAATATATTGCTGGTCACAAGGCGTAGCCCTCAACCTTCACCCTTGCATTAAAAGGGAGTTGCTGTAGTGTCATGTTCACCTTGGGTTGTAAATATTCATAGAAAATCCCCAGTGGTAGTAAGTTAATGCCATTGTCAGCTGTGTTTCCCAATGTTAGACCTGGCATCCTTGACATACTTTCCTCTAACCTTTTGCCTTCTAACCTCCTGTTTTGCTGACTTCATTTTTGCTGGTTTTAGGATTCTAGGTACCTTACCACTGCTAACCAGAGCTAAAGTGCATATGCTTCGTACTCAAAACATGGTAACATTGGCTGATCCACAATTGGCATATTTAATTTACTTATAGGTCCCTAATAGAGTGCACTACTGCAAGGCCTATCTCTCCCATAGGTTAACATTGGGATTGCCTTAAAACATCTTTTAAGTGTAATTTCAAATTGGGAAAAGAAAGAGATTTTGAGTTTTGTGCCTCTGGACTCGCAATTTAAAATCTCAACTTCTGGTGAAGTTGGATTTTGAATTGTACATCTGAAAATGCCACTTTTTGAAAGTTGGCATTTTCTTACCATTCTGTGCCTCTGCCTGTCTCTGAATACATGTTTGGGTTGGTGACAGATGGGCTTTGTGCATTCCCTCTAGATAGTCACACAAAGGAAGCAGGGGTGTGACATTTGCACCAGGCTGATGGGCCTTCCTGCGGTAGATTGGGAGGGAGGTGCTGACACTTGCACCTGAATAGGGCTGTGCCTGACCCCAATCAAGAGCTGCATACCCTCCTGTAGGGAGTCTGGAGCCAAGGGCAGGAAAGGAAGGGACTTTATGATCTTCAAAGGCCTCTTTGATGTTACCTCACCTAAAATTCAACATTTGGGCATAAGTACTGGGCCCCTGACACCACCAAATCAGAACTTTCAAGTGGTAGAGAAGAGAAGCAATCAAGGCTTGCTTGCTCAGGCACAGAAAAGACCACAGTGGCATGCAATAAATGAAGTGCACATTTGCTGTGGCATTGGTACACTTATTTTTTTAAATTTGATTTGATATTTTTCTGATTCAAAATAGCTACTTCCTGGGAGGTGTCCTGGTGCTCATGGAAGAAGAATCCTTGGCCCAACAGCATGCTCAGCGCATCCACCAAACGAGGTGGAGCCATCCCTAACTTTAGCTGCCCATCTTATGGGCAAACAAGGTTTTCACTTGTTTTCTAAACATCAGCAAAATCAGGTGTAGCAAAATTGATGATGGTAGAGCATTCCAGAGCCTGGTGACAGCTAAACAGCAACTCCCCTGTCTAGCTTTATTGAATCTATGAGTGACTATTAAGCCAACATGTTTGGATCTTAATTCGCTGGAAGGTCTGTACAAAGAAAATATGGAATTCATATACATTGATTAACTGTTATCATAGATTGTTTTGTGGTAAAAGCATAATGTTTGAACAGGCCTATTTTTCATGTGGGAAGACCATGAAGCTTGTGCTGGTGTTTAGAGTGGGAGTGTGTCTTCTTCGCTCTAAGATCAGCCGTCTGGCTAGCTGAAGATGATAAAAAATTTGTTTCAGCACACGTACCATGAGAGCATTACGTATGTTCAACTTTGGCCCACCAAGTACATTCTGTCAGCAAGAAGAGCTGCTGTGCTGTTGGAGGGACTGTCACTTTGCTACCTGCTCTGCTGTGCTGACCTGCTGCTTCCTGTTTTTAAGAGGGAAACATCTTATCTTTTTATTCTCATCTGATATCCATGCTTCGCTTGCTTATAGCGGTAATCACTTTTTGTCAAAATATCCCTGTGTAAAGTCTTTCTTTTTGTGGTTAGTCATTCTCCAAAAACTTGTACTTTTTTCATATACATTTTTTATTTTCTGTCAGTTTCAAAATATCTCTTTTAGCAGAAGAAGCCCGACGCCGATGCTTGTTTCCTACAAGGTACTTTTTCAATGGGCCCTGCGTGGGTCCTGTAGTAGGCCTGCCCTCCATCCTGGTCAACCTGAACTTTGGATTTACCCCAGTCTGACGCGACTTCTACTAATTGTATTTTGGCATTTTGGTCTTTTTGTGGTGTTCTCACTGTGTTACTGTAATTAAAGTGTTGCACAAAGTGTTGCACAAATACTTTACACATTGCCTCTTAAGATAAGCCTGACTGCCCAGTGCCAAGCTACCAGAGGGTGAGCACAGGTTAATTTAGGGTGTTTATCTAAGTTACCCTGACTAAGATTGTGGCTCCTGCTTGGACAGGGTGTATACTCTGCCAAACAAAAACCTCAATTTCTAATAACCAATTATTAGAAAATATAAAATGGTGAGCTAACCCTAGGTAATGGCAATTAATGACTATACAATCCCTTTTAAGCTGCTTATCGGAAGAGCCAATCCAGCCATTTCTCCTAACAAATAAGATATCTTTGTAGTCCTTTGAATGAAAGTCAGAGTTCTGACTTAGCCAAAAACAGAACTTGTTCTTAAGTTGGACCGTGGACTACTCAGCTGATGGCGACAACAATGGACTATTTGAGAATAAGTCACTTTAGGTGGAGATTTAGGCATGAATAATTCCCTCATTCAAATCAGTGCCTGGCTCTTCTTTTTCTAGACTGGCATGTGGCCTTTTTGCAAACCCAGTTTAGTTGCATCTCCCAGCTTGAGACATAGATATAATTTGGGGATCACCCTCTCGGTGTACAGAAGATGTAGTATTAATGGGGCCAGGTAATGAAGTCTGCCTCACTTCTGGATGGGTATCTACATCATTGGGTGTATCATTAGAAGATATAGTTAACACGGTGCCTGTCGGCCCAGACTCGGCTTTGTGCAGTTTAAGTAAATCTGGGACCATAACCTCCAGAGTGCCCAACTTTTCTTTCAGAGGAACCATACTGGCATGAATGATCTCTTTGGATTGCTCTAAAAGAATGGGCGAGATAGATTTGATACTGTCATTAGTAGTTTTCCCAGTGGCATCATGAAACGCTTGGGCTAGATCATCACGTGCCGCTTTTTTAATGGTGTTGCAGACCCGTTTAGACTGATGTTTGCTTTTGGCTGGGGGTCTTTTTTCATTCGCTGGTGAGGATAATCGGGCCATTAGAACATAACCTTAAAGACCAACAGTCCAGGCTATTTGATGCAGTACTGGAACCAGCCTCAGAAGCCAGAGTCCCCCCCAAAGATCTGACTGACTTTGAGGGGGGTAAGCCCAGGGTAGCCTGACACTCACAGAGCTCAACAGATAATCATCGGTCTGCCAGATCTATCTCCTTAGTGACCATCCTAACCAGCAAAAGTAAATTGTGAGTAAAAAACAGTGAAGAAGAAAACCACTCACCCAGCTAGATCTTGCAGCCTTGGGCCAAAAGGGAGGGCCTAGCCCAGCCTCTTCTGGCCGTTGATGGTTAAAGATGGGCCTGCTCTTGTACAGTCTTCACCCGGCCATGTGCCCTGGCACGCCACGCGTCCGCCAGTCCATTTGCACTATTTAGCTCAGCAGCAAGTGATACCCCCTCCTCCTGGGCTTCTAGCAGCAAGAGAGCTTATGGGGGATTAAGTTCCCATACAACAACAGAGTCCTCTGGTGTGTCCCGTGCCCGCTGGTCCACCTGTTATATTTAGCTCTGCAGCAACAGATGGCCTCTCCCCCTGGGCTTCTGGCAGCAAGAGGGCTTATGGGGGGATGAAGTCTTCAGGCAACAACAGAGTCTGTGCAAAGACCAGGCCCTGTCTCCAATCCCCTCCTGCGCAAGCTCAAAAGCTATGGTCAGTAGAGGAGTTGGGTGAATATGATAAAAAGTCCCAACAATTCAGTGAAAAAAACAAAAACATAATATATATAAATTATAACAGTGGAGGTCCTCAGTGTGTAGTTATAGTTAAGTCAGAGTTTCTATAGAAAGAGACTTTTTTTATTTCATGATATTATGCTAAAAATACTTTAGTACACAAGTAAGGTTGTATATATAAAACACTGTGGGGCATATTCTCAAAAAGCAATCGCCGAGTTAACGGCACTTTATCTCAGCCAAATCCGCGATAAATTTATCACCCCATTCCCAAGCTGGTGCTAACAGCCCATAACACCAGTTTACCTGCGATAGAAGTCGCAAAAAACATCGCCACACAGGAGCCCGGCAACTAACGCTAATGATATGCAGAGTAGGCGTTCCCGTGCTAAAAGCTGCGACAACACCACTCCACAACATTCTCAACGACCAGCCAGATCTGCGATAAGATCACAAAACATGCGCTAAGGCGCGTTAGCAGCAGGAAACGAACACCTGCTCCTACCTGGTGTAAAGTCGGACGACAACCGGCACCAGAGAAGGGAGCACAGCCCATAGCCACACATGAAGAACAACAGATGCCCTGGGGCAACCCATCATGCAGGCCTGAGCCCCAATAGGTCAACAACACCCACTGCCACCACCCCCAGGACCTCACCACCCCCACCCCCCTGGACCCTACCCCGGGCACCCCCACACCCCCTATGGACAAAGACAGTGCACATCAACTCCACGAAATCATGAACCAAACAAATCGCCTGAAGTCGCACAATCACAACACCCAACATACATGTGTGGCCAGAAAAAGGGAAACCCTACACCCATATCAAAATATCCAAACAATACGTTTATTACAGAACAAACCAAAAAAAACAATTCTGAAGAGGCATGGCGGGTCGTCTCATGACATTCTGTAAGTCACAGCCTGCAAAACAGAAATCTGGATCAGAAGGTGTGCCATGCGCCCATCAAAGTACAGAGAGAGAGAGCGAAAGAGAGGAAGAGAGAGGGAGAGAGGGAGAGAGGGAGAGAGGGATAGAGTGCCGACACTGCGGACCTAGGCCTCACTGCTCACCTGCTGCCACCGGTGTGTCTCCAACCACGTGCCAGTATTCACAGCAGTCCCCCAGGTCCGTCATCTGAAACAGTTTCCAGAGACATGAATGGCAGAGTCCATACAGTTGCACACGCCATCATCGCTTGCCCGCCCCTGCGCACACAGGCTGCTGCACCCCAGCCCCTCCGGCCGCCCAGAGGTGATTGCCCGCCCCTGCGCAACCAGGCCTCACTGCTCACCTTCCACCACTGGCGTGTCCCCAAGAGGGCTCACCATGTTCCGGAGGGATCTCCAAGCCCGGTGCCCGCGACCATGGCACCCTCCACATCATGCAGCCCCGCAACGCGGGCCACCAGGTCACACATCTGACTCTGGGTCTTGATTTCGCAATGGCAGAGACCACATCAGTGCACATGGCATCATCGCAGGCTGCACACCCGCTCAGCGCTTTAGGTGCCCCTATCTTACTGTACCGCAAGACACCGTCCCATGGTGGGGTGCCTGTGCCTGCCGCAGTGTATCCGGTGCCACCAAGTCTGTGCACCGCTAGCCATGGACCCTTAATGATTGAGTCCCGTTGTGCGGATGCCATCATGTCACCCCGGCACTGGGCAATGTGAGGTGGCAGGGCCCTAGGCCCTCATGCACACATACAAACTACATGGAGCCACCCAGTCAGAGAGAGTGGAAATGACGTCCAGCACGTGCACCAGGCCCTTTTTATTGCCAGGGTCACATGTCCTGTGATGCCAGTGCCAGATGGGTGTGGTGTGGGTGTACATCAGCCATGAGGGAGTGGCTGTGGCATGCTGACAACTAGGCCTGTGAGCTGCAGATCCCCCAAGTGAAGACCTGGGACATGTAGCGTTGTCGTCCCCCCTGTGTGTGTAATCGGAGTGGGCTGTCCTGGCGTATGCCAGTCCACCGAAAGGGTGTGAACAATGACCCCGGGGCTCTGGGCGTGGTACCGTCCTGGGCTGGTCAAGGAAGTGACCAATGGATGTGTCTCCGTTGTAGTGTCGGCACCACACGGACCGGAATCGGCAATCTGTCACCCTGTGACAATAGTCCCACAACATGGGCAACATGGACGTAAGAGGGAATCACTGACCCTACATTCATCCATACTTCCACACTTGAAAGATCATAGACATGACACATCTGTGTGGATATGAATGTTTATTACACATTCAAGGGAGTGTTGCAGCTGGAGCAGTACAGGGCCATGCCAACCCCACTTCACATTGTCGGCCCGTGGAGGGCCAGCCAGAGTCCTACAGGGAATGACAGGTACATCAGGAGGGGAGGAGTTCAGTCCGCAGTCTGATAGCTGTGTCATTGGTGACCAAACAGAATATGGCAGTCCATGTCGAGGTCCAAGGTGAGTGTCGCAGAGTGCATCGGGGGACAGTGGAAGGTGATGATGCAGAGGGCAGAACCAAGCAGAAACAGACCACATGGCGGAGATGAATGCTACTGCGTCCTCCTGACCATGAGGGCTGATTCATCCGCATCTTCGTCCTCTGCTGTTGCATGTGCCTCACATGTGGGTGGTGGTGTAGTGTCTCCAGCACTGTGTGGCACAGACACATCAGGGGCCAGAGATGTGGATGGGGTGGTAGCAGCAGCATGCATCAGCGCCAGGCCTTGTGGCAGCAATGCCATGAGGAGGGTCTTTAGGGCATTGAGGGACCCAGCTACCTCTCGCTGGTGTGCAGCCGTTGCAGCTGCTCTTTCTGCCTGCATCCGCTCCATGTTCTCCATGATCCTCCGCATGTGTCCCAACTCCCGGGCGAGATCGCTGGAGGCACTCTGGCTAGACAGTCGTTCTTGTCGCAGAGTCAGGACTCTGGCGATGTCAGCCATGGTCCGATGGACAGCATGGAGCGGACTGTGGGTGTGCGTTAGGGACTGTGAGTTGTCCCTGATGGGACTTAGACACCCACGTATGGCGTCTAGTTTGGCTGTTATGCGGTCGAACCCCACCTGCACCTGTTCAGCCAGCTTCTCCTGGCACCCCAACACACATCGTTGGAAGGCCATGTGTTCGTCGTGGGGGTCCTGGGAGGCAGACGTGGTGGTGGGTGCTGCCTACTGTGTGTACTGTGCAGGGGGGGCTCATCGTGGCAGCTGGGCTGCCCTGATCCTGGAAGTGGGCTGCGGAGGCTCTCCACGAGCTGTTCGAGGGTGTCTGAGTCGAAGGTGTGGTGGTCCTCTTCCTCATCAGAGAAGAGAGGTTCGGACTGCTCTGCAGGAGGTGTTGGATTTCCCCCTGCAATGTGAAGGGGAGATGCAGTTTAACATCGTGTACACATGTATGTTGACGCATTGTACATGTCTGAATTCAGACTACATAACAGTGTACATTGTGACTGTTTGGGGGGAGCTGCCTATTTGATGGGGGACAGTGGACATTCCGACTACATCACAGATGTGAGTTTGTACTTGTACATTGTCAACTCACATTTCCCTGCAGTGCCATATGTGATTGGCCAGTTACTATGCACATGCGGCACCTGTTGTGTCCTCTGTTCTGAGGACGTGTTGCGGTTTGTACCACCTCGTTGTCAATGTTGATGTGCTCTGCATGTTATGTGTGTGTGCCGCATTTTGGGGGAGTCGCCCCTGTAGCTCTGATTTAGCTGCCCTTCTCCCTTCCATGCGATGTGCCTCTGGGTTCTGTGCTTATGCAGTGCTGAGATGTTGCATGCCTGTGTGCATTGGAGTTGTGGGTCTGGGGCATGTTTTGTCCGCAGATGTGCTATGCTTAATTGTGCATGTGTGCCATTGTGCCCATCTCCCCCCATCCCCCCAGTCTCTGGTGGTTACTCACCCTGTTGCTGTTGTGTCCGGTCATGTTGAGCAGTGTCCGGTCCCCCGACTCCTGCCACCGTCTCCCCACTGATGACTGTGGAGACCATTTCCTCCATCTCGTGCAGCTCCTCCTGTGACGCTGGACTCCCACCTCCAGTCTGCATTGCTGCCTTCCGGTTGTTTGCAAGTTTCAGCTTGTTTTTGCGCTTCACATCATTCCAGCGCCTCTTGACCTCGTCCATTGTCCTCTTCAGCACTCTGACTGCATGCACCTTGTCCACGATGGTCTGCCATATTCCATTTTTAGTTGCCAGTGACACAGTGGAGGTGACGAACAGTGATTGATGGTGTTCTATCACCTCCGTTATCAGGATCCTGTTTTCCTGCGGACTGAACTTCGTCTTCCTCTTCTTCTTGTCCTTGCCCTTCCCTGACCCTGAGGTCCCAGGCTGGTCCTCCGTGGGGCTTGTGGGGTTCTGGTTGTCCTCTGTACTTGCTCCGGCTGCCTCCATTGTGCTTTGCTGTTGTTTGGCTTTTGTTTGTGTGTTTTTTTCTACTTTTATGGTGCATTTTCCCGCATGACGCATGGGACTTGCAGGCCTGTGGCTGGTTTTCGTAGATTTTTGTATCGCCATTGGCGTCATCGCTACTATTTTCGCGTTGGGGTTTCGCGTTTTTGCGGCGTTGCGTTGTTTTTAACGCGTTCATTTGACGCGTTGTCCTATTACTATCGCATGGTACCGCCGTGTTGTGAATACCACGTTGACACGGAGTTGTTTTCCCGCGATGGACTGCGATGTGTGGGGTTGCGTTAAGCTACACTTGCGGTAGTTATCACACGTTCTTGAGAATATGCCCCTTAGAACCTTGCCTTACTCTGGAGGTAAAGTACTGCGAGTCAAAGGTATTCCAGGTGTAACGACTATAATCTAATCATTGACAATGTAATGACATATTATGTAACAACTGACATTCAATACGACAGCATTCAATAAAATCAGTGATGCAGACAAAGTTAATATTAATATATTTGCCATGGTCTGAATTGTTTTTGATTCACAAACACTAGCAGCACCACATCACCAATATAAAAAGAAAAAAGAATGAAGTCATTTGATCCACTCTTCTTTTAAATTGATCTAAACAAAAAAACAGACATAACACTGGTGCCAATATTCAGATTCCAACTAATTATGTACCAAAATAAAAACCTACCCCAAGTCAGAGTCATCAGTATAAATCTGGGAAACGTTTTGCAGGCTGTCTCAGGACACACAGAACCAGCTACTACAGCAAACTCGCTGAATGCCCAAAAGCACCTTTTTAGGTTTTGACTCTCAAGTGGTAGAGAAGAGAAGCAATCAAGGCTTGCTTGCTCAGGCACAGAAAAGAACACAGTGGCATGCAATAAATGAAGTGTGCATTCGCACTGGCATTGGTACACTTATTTCTTTTTGATTTGATTTGATATTTTTCTGATGCAAAATAGCTACTTCCTGGGAGGTGTCCTGGTGCTCAAGGAAGAGGAACCCTTGGCCCAACAGCATGCTCAGCGCATCCACCAAATGAGGTGGAGCCATCCCTAACTTTAGCTGCCCATCTTATGGGCAAACAAGGTTTTCACTTGTTTTCTAAACATCAGCAAAATCAGGTGTAGTTAAATTGATGATGGTAGAGCATTCCAGATCCTGGTGACAGCTAAACAGCAACTCCCCTGTCTAGCTTTATTGAATCTATGAGTGACTATTAAGCCAGCATGTTTGGATCTTAATTCTCTGGAAGGTCTTTACAAAGAAAATATGGAATTCATATACATTGATTAACTGTTATCATAGATTGTTTTGTGGTAAAAGCATAATGTTTGAACAGGCCTTTTTTTCATGTGGGAAGACCATGAAGCTTGTGCTGGTGTTTAGAGTGGGAGTGTGTCTTCTTCGCTCTAAGATCAGCCGTCTGGCTAGCTGAAGATGATAAAAAATGTGTTTCAGCACACCTACCGTGAGAGCATTACGTATGTTCTACTTAGGCCCACCAAGTACATTCTGCCAGCAAGAAGAGCTGCTGTGCTGTTGGAGGGACTGTCACTTTGCTACCTGCATGGCTGTGTTGGCCTGCTGCCTGATGATTGCTGTGCTGTAGGAGGAACTGCCACTTTGCTACCTGCTCTGCTGTGCTGACCTGTTGCTTCCTGTTTTTCAAGAGGGAAACATCTTATCTTTTTATTCTCATCAGATATCCATGCTTCGCTTGCTTATAGCGATAATCCCTTTTGATCAAAATATCCCTTTGTAAAGTCTTTCTTTTTGTGGTTAGTCATTCTCCAACAACTTGTACTTTTTCATATAAATTTCTTTATTTTCTGTCAGTTTCAAAACATCTCTTTTAGCAGACCAAGCCCGACGCCGATGCTTGCTTCCTACAAGGTACTTTTTCATTGGGCCCTGCGTGGGTCCTGTGGTAGGCCTGCCCTCCATCCTGGTCAACCTGAACTTTGGATTTACCCCAGTCTAACGCGACTTCTACTAATTGTATTTTTGGCATTTTGGTCTTTTTGTGGTGTTCTCACTGTGTTACTGTAATTAAAGTGTTGCACAAAGTGTTGCACACATACTTTACACATTGCCTCTCAAGATAAGCCTGACTGCCCAGTGCCAAGCTACCAGAGGGTGAGCACAGGTTAATTTAGGGTGTTTATCTAAGTTACCCTGACTAAGATTTTGGCTCCTGCTTGGACAGGGTGTATACTCTGCCAACCACAAACCTCAATTTCTAATAACCAATTATTAGAAAATATAAAATGGCGAGCTAACCCTAGGTAATGGCAATTAATGACAATACAATACCTTTAAAGCTGCTTTTCGGAAGAGCCAATCCAGCCATTTCTCCTAACAAATAAGATATCTTTATACTCCTTTGAATGAAAGTCAGAGTTCTGACTTAGCCAAAAACAGACCTTGGGGCCGATTCACAGAACTAATCTGAGATTAAATCCTAAACTTACTACTTTTGGTATTCACAGAAGGCGTTTAGTAATAGTAAAGTTAGGACTCCTAACTTTACTACTACTAAACTGAGATAAAATCCTAAACTTACTACTTTTGGTATTCACAGAAGGCATTTAGTAGTAGTAAAGTTAGGACTCTTAACTTTACTACTACTAAATGCCTTTTGTGAATACCGAAAGTCGTAAAGTTAGGATTTTGTCTCAGTTTAGTAGTAGTAAAGTTAGGAGTCCTAACTTTACTACTACTAAATGCCTTCTGTGAATACCAAAAGTAGTACGTTTAGGGTTTTATCTCAGATTAGTTCTGTGAATCGGCCCCCTTGTTCTTAAGTTGGACCGTGGACTACTCAGCTGATGGCGACAACAATGGACTATTTGAGAATAAGTCACTTTGGGTGGAGATTTAGGCATGAATAATTCCCTTATTCAAATCAGTGCCTGGCTCTTCTTTTTCTAGACTGGCATGTGGCCTTTTTGCAAACCCAGTTTAGTTGCATCTCCCAGCTTGAGACATAGATATAATTTTGGGATCTCCCTCTCGGTGTACAGAAGATGTAGTATTAATGGGGCCAGGTAAAGAAGTCTGCCTCACCTCTGGATGGGTATCTAGATCATTGGGTGTATCATTAGAAGATATAGTTAGCAAGGTGCCTGTCGGCCCAGACTCGGCTTTGTGCAGTTTAAGTAAATCTGAGACCATAACCTCCAGAGAGCCCAACTTTTCTTTCAGAGGAACCATACTGGCATCAATGATCACTTTGGATTGCTCTAAAAGAATGGGCGAGATAGATTTGATACTGTCATTAGTAGTTTTCCCAGTGGCATCATGAAACGCTTGGGCTAGAGCATCACGTGCCGCTTTTTTAATGGTGTTGCAGACCCGTTTAGACTGATGTTTGCTTTTGGCTGGGGGTCTTTTTTCATTCACTGGTGAGGATAATCGGGCCATTAGAACATAACCTTATAGACCAACAGTCCAGGCTATTTGATGCAGTACTGGAACCAGCCTCAGAAGCCAGAGTCCCCCCCAAAGATCTGACTGACTTTGAGGGGGGTAAGCCCAGGGTAGCCTGACACTCACAGAGCTCAACAGATAATCATCGCTCTGCCAGATCTATCTCCTTAGTGACCACCCTAACCAACAAAAGTAAATTATGAGTAAAAAATGGTAAAGAAGAAAACCACTCACCCAGCTAGATCTTGCAGCCTTGGGCCAAAAGGGAGGGCCTAGCCCAGCCTCTTCTGGCCGATGATGGGCAAAGACGGGCCTGCTCTTGTACAGTCTTCACCCGGCCATGTGCCCTGGCACGCCACGTGCCAGCTAGTCCATTTGCACTATTTAGCTCAAGCAGCAAGTGATAGCCCCTCCTCCTGTGCTTCTAGCTGCAAGAGAGCTTATGCGGGATTAAGTCCCCATACAACAACAGAGTCCTCTGGCGTGTCCCGTGCCCGCTAGTCCACTCGTTATATTTAGCTCTGCAGCAACAGATGGCCTCTCCCCCTGGGCTTCTGGCAGCAAGAGGGCTTAGGGGGGGATGAAGTCTTCAGGCAACAACAGAGTCTTCTGGTACATCCTCCTTCTGCCTCTCCACCCACTCATCTCTGGTGATAGCCGGTTCTTTGATCCAGTTCACACAGCTCAAGTCACCAATAATATCATCACTATTGTTCTCAACTGGTAACCGTGACAAACATTCTGCTGCTTTATTCACCAGGCCTGGTAAGTACTGCACTTGGAAATTAAACTCCTCCAATTCCTCACTGCACCACTTAAGCATAGAAGTCAGTCTTTCACTATGGTTGCTCAAAAACATTTGCACCAAAGGACTATGATCCGTATGTACCAAGAAAGGGATACTCCACAACTAAAACTTAAAATGGAGCACTGCCCAAACTGCGGCTAAAGCCTCCCTCTCAATACAAGAGTAGTGTTCCCCTACAACCTTAGGTGCCCTAGAGATAAATGCAACCACTTTCTTGTCACTGTCCACCATTTGGGTAAGGACAGCACCCAAATCCATAAGGCTGGCATTTGTTGTTAGGTTGGTTTTACTTTTTGCATCATAGTGTCCCAATGTGGGCATTTTACTCATTTCAGTTTTTACTGTCTTAAATGCCATGATACAATCTTCCGACCATAGAAAAGGAACTCCTTTCCTTAAAAAGTACTCTGATAGGCTCAGCAACACTCGCAAACCCCTTGACAAACTTCAAATAAAATTCTGCAAGGCCTAAGAAGGATCTCACTTGCTCCTTGTTAACTGGTGTGGGGGCTCTCATTATGCTGTCAGCCAACTCCAATTGTGGCTGAATAACCTCTCCTGAGATATCATGACCCAGATAAGTCACAGTTGTTGCCCTCAATTTACAGTTCTGCTTCTTCACAGTTAAACCCCTATTAGCCAATTTCCTCAAAACTAGTCTTAAAGTATCATAATGTTCCAAAGCATCCTTTCCATATATATGAATGCCATCCTGAAAAAACAAGGCATTTGGTACCTCACCCACTACCATCTTCATAATCCTTTGGAAGCAAACTGCTGCAGAAGCCAAGCCAAATGGAATACTTACTAGATGCCCCCAGAGGTATTACAAATTAGGTCAAATGTCTTGAATCTTGGTGCAATTGCACCTGGTGATATGCCGATGAAAGATCCAAAACACTGAAAAGTTTGGCACCCTCCAGCATTGTGATAGTTTCTGAAATATTGGGAAGGGGTTGGTGGTCCACTCAAATCAATTTATTGAGATCACACAGATCTATGCACATTCTGATGGATTTGCCACCATTTTTAGCCACAGGAGCCACAGGCGCCAACCATTCAGATGACTCAATTCCCTCAATCACATTAATCTCAAGTAGCTTGTTCAACTCTTTCTTCAGTGGCCCCAGCATCAAATTAGGATCCTTGTGCACCTTGTCAACACATGGTTTTGCTCCTTTCCTAAGAACAATACAGTGTTCCGGTTTCTTAAGAAGTCCCAGATCCTCCTTGAACACTTCGAGAAACTCCTTATAAAAACTTTCTCCCAGATCACCATTGTCAACCAACATGACCTGATCATGAGAATTCGGGTTGAGAATTATCCACATATCCCTTTGATGTTTCCATCCCAACAAATTGTCACCCCTCTTCATCACATAAACCTTGCCAATAGTTTCTCTGACTTTGAACCCAATTCTTTTAACCACATACCTCAATACCTCCATTTGGATGCCACTGTAACTAACTGGGTTAATGTTTGGAGGAGGTAACTCTGCCTCCTCACTAGCAAATTTCTCATCCCACATTTTGTTTCCAATCATAGCATAGAGAGACTCAGAATCTGCAATAGCAAAAATTTCTCCCTCCCAATGTTGATCCCACATTCAGATCACCAGTCCCGCATCCACCTCATCAGGGTTGTCTTTTACATTAAGAACAACAGTTTGCAAACATCAGTCACACTCTCCACAGCCCGTACACTGTCAGCAGATTTACAAACTGTAGCATAATGTCCCTTTAAGTCCCATTTATGAAAGTTTCTGTTCTTTGCATAGCAATTTGGACAACTAGAAATAGGTCAAAAATTGCCACAACTTCATCATTTACTTTTGTTTGCCTCTACTGAAGTTTCTGGCTTTACTCCAAAAGGTACTTTAAGAGCATTATGTTCCGCATTCAGATGCTCATCATGCTCTGTGACTTAATGTATGTTGCTTTGTGTCGAATCACTGTCAGCACGAGCAACTCCCCCTCCAACACCGAACACCTTCACTTCCAGATCCAGACCAGCCCCAGAACAACGCTTCGCGGCACCCTTGCCTACAGACCCCCGGGCCTCGCACCTTGTTCACCACTACCATCGCCGACCTCATCGCACCCCACGCAATCGCCTCCATGGACTACATACTTATTGGAGACCTGAACTTCCACCTCGACTACCTCAGCGACCCCGACTCCACCTCCCTCCTGGACAACCTCGCCAACATCGGATTGAAGCAGCTCGTCACCACCCCCACCCAACAAGGCAGGACACACCCTCGACCCCATATTCGCAGGAGGGAACAACTTCCGATTCAGCTACACCACGCAGCCCATCTGGAAGGACCACCACTGCGTAAACTTCTCTTTCAATAATACTACCACTCACAAATCCACTCTGAGCCCACTGCGAAGGAACTGGAGCAAGGTCACAGAGGAACACCTCAACTCCACCCTTATCCCCGCCTCGACCAACGCCAACTCTGCTGCCAAGGAACTACACCGCTGGATCACCAACTGAGCAGACAAGCTCGCAACCCCGACAGACAACGCCCCTTGAAGGCCACTTGGTTCACCAAGAACCTCCAAGAGGCCAGACGCTCCTGCAGACGTCTCGAAAAATGATGGAGTAACAGCAAAACCACTGTAGACCAGACCACCTACAAGAACGCCATGACAGAATACCACCAACTGATCAGATCCACCAAAAGGACCTTCATCTGGAACAAAATCCTCATCAACTCCAGCAACTCAAAGGAACTGTTCAGCATCATCCAGCAATTCCCCAAACCCCCCAGTGAAGCCACAGATGTCACACCCTCCCAGGACCTCTGCAACAAGCTTGGCTCCTAATTCCCCTTGAAAATCAAGGCCCTCTACGACAACTTCAGTGAACAGGATGCTAGAAAGCACCCTTCCTTCCAGCAACGACAGCCAGCCCACCATCACCGCCTGGACCCCGGTCACCACCGAAGACACCACCATGACAATGAAGAGCATTCACTCAGGAGCCCCCATGGACCCCTGCCCACCACACATCTTCCACAGAGCCACTGCCACCATAGCGCCGAGCTACGATGCACCATCAACGCCACCTTCGAATCCGGCACTTTCCCCGATGACTGGACACACGCAGAAGTCAAGCCCCTCCTCAAGAGACCCTCTGCAGACTCGACGGGCCAGAAAAACTACAGACCAATCTCTCTCCTTCCCTTCGCAGCCAAGGTCACAGAGAAGATCGTCAATGCCCAGCTGACCAACTTTATCGAAGAGAACTCCATCCTCGACTCTTCAAATTCTGAATTCCGCAGTAACCACAGAACCGAGACCGCCCTCCTCACCGCCACAGACGACATCCGCACACTCCTCGACCAAGGTCAC
Organism: Calotriton arnoldi; assembly: GCA_963921515.1. Taxonomy (NCBI): domain Eukaryota; kingdom Metazoa; phylum Chordata; class Amphibia; order Caudata; family Salamandridae; genus Calotriton; species Calotriton arnoldi. The sequence goes on from CAWUFW010006192.1 coordinate 667,987, forward strand.
ACCGCGACCCTCATCCTGCTAGACCTCTCAGCAGCCTTCGACACTGTCTCCCACTGCACTCTCACAGCCAGACTCCATGACGCCGGCATACAGGGAACCACTCTCAACTGGCTCCGCTCCTTCCTCGCCGGCAGAACCAAAAGGATCAGACTCCCGCCTTTCCTCTCGGAACCCACCGAGATCAACTGCGGAGTACCCCAAGGATCATCGCTCAGCCCCACACTCTTCAACATCTACATGGCCCCCCTCGCTGCTATCATCAGACAGCATGGACTCAGCATAGTATCCTACGCCAACGACACTTAGCTCATCCTCTCCCTCACGAAGGACCCCAAAACCACCAGACTCAGCTTCTAGGAGGGAATGAAAGACGTTGCAGCTTAGATGAGCAGCAGCTGTCTGAAGCTCAACTCGGAGAAGACAGAAGTCCTCATCCTTGGACCCACCCCCTCAGCTTGGGACAAAACCTGGTGGCCCACTGTCCTTGGCAACCCCCCCACCCCCACTGAACATCCCCGGACCCTTGGCATCATACTCGACTCCTCCCTCACCATGATTCGCCAGGTCAACGCCGTTGCCTCCACCTGCTTCAACACCCTTCTGCATCCTCCGCAAGACCTTCAAGTGGATCCTCCCTGAAGCCAGAAAGCCATCACCCACGCACTCATAACAAGCAGACTGGACTACGGAAATGCCCTCTAAGCTGGAAGCAACAAATCCCTGCTACGCAAACTCCAGACCGTCCAAAAAACCGCGGCCAGACTCGTCCTCAGCATCCCATGACATGAGCACATCACCCAACACTTGCGAGACCTCCACTGGCTCCCCGTCAAGAAGAGAGTAACCTTCAAGCTACTAAACCACGCCTACAAATCCCTCCACAACACCAGACCCAAATACCTCAACGAAAGAGTCTCCTTCCACGTAACCAAAAGAAACCTCTGCTCCGCCGACCTCGCCCTAGCAGAAACCCCTCGCATCCATAGAACCAGTGCGGGTGGAAGAGCCTTCTCCTACATTGCGGCCAAGGCCTGGAACGAGCTCCCAGTCAACATCAGACGCTCCCCAACTCTGCACACCTACAGGAAGAGCCTCAAGACCTGGCTTTTTGGCTTACCCGGAGCTGCACCCCCCCAGCACCTTGAGACCCTCTAGGGTGAGTAGCGCACTTTAAAATTCCCTGATTGATTGATTGAGATGATATGGTATGATTTTTCATCTCCTTTACCCAACCAGACGTGTTTTCCATTTCTTCAACAAAAGCAATAACCTTTTTGAGTGAGGGATTCCTGGATTGCAATTTCCCCTGCACCCCCCTACTGTTGGGGCATCTTACCAATTGATCCCTGATCAGTGAATCTGCTAATTCCCCAAACTCACTTTTATGGGCTAGAGTCTTTAGTGTTGCAATGTAATGCCCACTCTTTCAGTCAGTTTTTGGGTCCTAGTAAAGAATTTCTGATGCTCTAGCACAAGGTTTATGCATGATTCAAAATATTGCTCCAACATTTTTACTGACATCTCAAAAACATCAGAAGGTTCTCCATTTCCATTCCCAATTGGTACTTCATCTATACTTTCGTATATGTTGTGCCCTACTATCCATACGTTATGCAGTAAGATAGCACGCTTCCTCGCATCAGAGAAGTTTCTCCACCAATGGCTACATGGTAAGAGTCAAAGAGTTTCTTCCATCATTTCCATGGAAGTATGCGGTCTCCTTTCTCAGAGATGAATGGCGGGGGCTGAGACATATTGCTGACAGACATGATGTATTACAAGCTAGCTTGTAAAACAGTATAGAGTAGTACAAGATACCACAAAAATGATTTACCTCAAAGTTAGCAGTATATTCTGTCCCAAACCAAAAACAGCTGTTAATCGGTTCATTAGTCTCTAAACATACTTTCTAACAAATCGCAATGTCCCAAAGCATTTTGCAGTGTGACCTCACTCGAAATGGCTGCTTCACATTGAGCGTAATGAACCCAATCCAAAATGGCTCTGAGCGTCATGCTCAATGATGTAAAGTTTCCGTCTCGAGTGGCACATAAATGCTCATCAGCTCAAGATGACTGTGGCTTGAGCATCCCGCCAGATTGAGTGAGTCCAACGAGCTTGAGCGAATCCAACATAGAATTTCAAGATAAGGATACCAATAAAGGAGGTAAATTTTAAGAAATGTATGTACCTTTCAGTATCCTGTTTCTTCTCATACACTGGTATTCCAATTAGGCCAATAATTCAAAGCTAAATATTCACATGTCCAAGATGATCCTCAGGGGAGTTGATTGTGAGTCTGCTTGCCCTCCATTAAGTGTTGCTCGTGGCCAGTGTTAAGATGTAAAGCCAGTTAGGTTTTGCAAGAAGGTTTATTTCTTAAACTCAGTTCACTTGTGCTCATTCATGATCTCAGCGCTGAATGGAATTCAGCGCGGGGACACTCCGCTTGGAGTAACCATTGCGCTTTATAAACTGCCATAACATAACACAACCAACACCGTCAGCAGCTGAACTCAGCTCCCAGTCTCTATCAAATACATACTGGAACTTCCCCATCGAGAGGCTGCCAACCGTCTATGTTTGCGCTGCTTACATATAATAAGAAGGAACATTAACATGGCTAAGACCACAACGCAAACCTCTCAAAACTGAGGCACTGATAGAAAAATCTTGGCCCCAATGATTGTTAATATGTTGCTATCAACCATTAGCCATGACATAGACATGGGAACTTTACTCACCTGTGTTAAAAGGAGTTTCACTTTTGGGAAAATCCCAAATCCAACATTCTAATATTCAGCAACTTATACAGACATAATATAGAGTAACTACCATGTGACTCAGATGGAGCATCCTGTTTGCACAACAACATGCCAGGATTGTCAAAAAAGTTAGACATTTATTGCAGGTGACATAGGGCTATTTTTACAGTTAATTTCGACTCTACGCTTGAGCATCCAAAACATTATGAGCAATGGATCCTTTTCTCTTTGCAGACCAATTCTCACCATATTGTGTTAAATAGGTGGCTACCTAAAATAGCAGGAATCAAAAGAAGTGCAACATTAATGGCCAAAATGTGTCAGCCTTTGATATAGTAATTTGGACAATTTTGCTGGCTGATCAGTACAGAATTACACATTTTTTTTAAGCAAATGTGCTTGAAAAAACACGATAAAAAGAGTGTTCTGTGTCTGAATGTTTCTGTGAAAAGTAAAATTTCCCAAAGGAAAATACTTTTACCACATAGTCAGGGTATGTCCCCAGCTGGTTTTATCTCCTAATTCTCTGTTTTTAGGCCAGGCAGGGGAATAACATACGATTTCAATTTTCGAGAATGGCAAAAAAACAGGTACAAATTCTGTTTCTGACTTGTCTAACTGCAAATGCCTCCAGGTACTGCCTGGAGAGATTTGCATAGAGAAAAGTCCAGAGCCTCAGTGCAAAAATCTGAAAAACCCTTTGCATCAGATTCCGGACTTGCCAGAAACTCAGAATGCTCGGAATGAGGACTGGAATAGAAGTATTCTCCAACAACATTTATTATCACGGGCAAATTACCCAGAAATAATTACTTCAGTGGAAAAATTATCCTCCCGTTTTTTTATTATATTAAAATTGACCTGCCAGGCAAGCTGTGTAAAACTTGCAAACTTTACAATGTAACTAAGGACAAGATGAACTAGCATTGGTAATAGCAATTTCTAAATTGTGATATTGTCTGAATTGCAATTAGAAAATCACTATTCCCAATGTATTAAACTTTTATTTGTGATTCCTAGTGGTTCACAAATCAACGTACCTCATTAAATATTAATGAGGTAGGTCCAAATGTGCAACCCATAAGGAATGATAGCCATTGCAGGGGTCGTGCCTTGCTGGGGTCAGCGGAGTATAATGTCTATGCTTTTAGATAAAGCAATATTTTTTTTCAAATGCAACCCATTATCCTTAAAGAAAAACAAGATGAAAAAAAGAAAAGTTTAAGTTTTCTTTACTGCCTACTGTTAAAAATAAATTTTTGTCATCATTCTCAAAGGGGAATGGGTCCCTTGGTAACTCTTTTATGCTGGCGTATGGTTTACCACCTCTTTTCAGGAGGTGATAAAAGAATAATGTGTTGAGACTGGATTTCAGTCACAAAACATGAATACATATTAAAATGAGTCGCTATTTGGTAGGGATGCCCTAAGCACGCCCTTCCAAATACCAATTTGCAAACCCTAATAGCGATTCCGTAGAATCGTAGATTGGTGTTTGTATATAAAAAAAAGCATTTTTGGGGCTGTAAATGGCCCAATTCCTTGAAGCGGGTGGATTGTGACCTCAAAAATGTTTTTACACCTGGTCCCTAGTTGTGCACATCATAGAACTTCACTGGTGGGGGAAAAGAAGTTTTGCACAAGCCAAAGATAACTAGGGCCTGACACATTATGCCTGTCTCCTATTGCTTTCACTGCTTCTACTGCTCTACTGTCGTGTAGTTCCTATATTACCTATACAGGATATGCGAGTTTGGATAACATAAACTGTGGGATTGGTGGCGGACGGATTCCGTGCACCCTCACCAGATATGTGACTGTCTGTATTAGCTAGCTCACAGTGCCACTATAATCTAACTCTTATCACAGAGAGAACAGATTCTTGGCAACCTCAGACCATGACAACCCTGATCCCCCAGCATCGTGGAAACAATATACTACCTTTCGCTCAGTCACTCGTGCTCACTTAGTTTGTCTCAGAGAGTTACACTGAATAAATAGGCTGGGCGTTTCAATAAGTATTTATCGAACAGTTGTTATTCCAGTGTATAATAGATGAGCTGCAACACCCATTAGACAGTAGCAGAGATATATGATTAGCAGTACGATGAAAGTAAAAGGATGGTAAAGTTCTACCATCTTGCAGAAATCATAAAGATATACATGTACATAAAACACATGATAAAAAGTGCATACTCCTACGATGTCTCCCTAACTAGATACCTAAATGCACCTAGCATCTGTGTAGGTGTTATGCCAAGAGAATCTAGTCCACCCATTACCTGAGAGTTAGAGAATATGGGACCCCGTCCTGGTCCCTAGTTGGACACCCCGCGAGCGATGTTAGACCACTGCTAGCTGGAGAGTCTGCATGCAGGAACCTCAGCGTCTCTGGTCAGTGTGTCATCCGGGAAGTCACGGTCTCCTCTATCTTCCTAAGCAAGATGTGTTGTATATATACCCATAGGTCTCCCCAGGGGTCCCACCTTACTGTGTTACTGTGTCGGCCTAAAGGATAACGTTGGGCCTGAACTTTATACAGAGATATTATACAGGAGATGGTAATCCTACTGTTAGTCCTGCTGTGCTTCCAAGAAGCCTCATGCATAATGTATGAGAATTGAACCAGGGAAAAACCCACGTTCTGAGTGCAGTGTCATATCTAGGTAAAAGGTCAGTGCCTAAGAACCGTTATGTATGTAATGTAGCGAAGGATGTAGGTGAAAGGTTGCGATGTTACCTGCGCCTATATAGAGTACCTATATGGAATATAACACCCACTCCTCTTCCGAATGGACGACATATGTAACCTATTACTATACTACTAACATTACTAGATAGTGGTACGCACAAAGTTTATAAAAACATCTTTTGAACTAAAATGTTTAAAAACTTCTAAAAATTTCTAAAAAACCCTTAAAAACGTTTAAAAAAATTTAGCAAGCCCTAGCTCTAAAATGTCCGTTGATATAGTCCGGATCACTATACGCATTATAAAGCCATGAATGCCCAAAAAATGAAAGGAATGTCAATTTAGTTCCATAATTCCAAATTTGAGCTTGTTTAAAAAAGGGCAAATTTTTCCCAGCACACGACGAGCCAATATGATTTCAAATGTTTATGTGTCCTGGCTGGTAGACGCAACATTTTCATTGCTTGCTTCCGCAGTACACGGCCCATTTAGCTCCTCGCAGAGCACATCAATTGAGCACAGATGTTCCAGGCTGTCCACAGCCGGTGCTGGGGCAGCTTGTGCGACGTCCAAAGCCTGGGTGTCAGAGGAGGAGCCAGTGTTCATACCAACAGGTGCTGTTACTACCCGTGGGGGCTCAAGGAATTCCGCCATCAACTTTGGAATACGCTGAGGACACTGCAGAACATGGGCCGTTATCGGGTCCAGTAACACATTCAAGTCCGGTTGCGCACATGATGGGAGTGTCAAACACAGGTCTAACACGCATTCTTCTCCCCAAATCAGGCATCGGAGGACAGGTAAGATGCAGTCTATCCAAACCGATCGAAATGACAAGAACCAAGATTCACTTAGTTCTCTTAGGCGAGGCTTCCCTAGAAGTTGTACCATGCCGTCACGGTATTTACGCTCCAGGAGTGTTCTTTCCAATGCCTTGGTGACTGGGACGTCCATTGCGTAGGAAATAGAAAACAATCAGGATACCTGCTATTAGAAACAGGATCAGCGGAAGTCCTCCAAAGATGCTTCCGAATACGGAATGTATGAAGTTTGGTATAACTCCAAGTACCGTCTGAAAGGTGCTCAGAAGTCAGTTAGTATGAATGAGCGCCTGTATCTCTGCCAAAGACCTTGCAAGTTGAAGATCAAAAATCTCTCGAGCGGAGGTTAAGGGCACAGACTTCTGTAGAAGCATGGCTTTCATTCTGCTTAGAGTATCAAACCGTATTAAGGAAGCATTCAGTGAAGGCCATAACGGCGCCTCCCTGACTGTATGTGTCAGTGGAAACAATACTTGCATACAACAAGTAACCCTGGAGCTCACGGTTACCAGATATGCGAAGCCCGGGAGCATGCCACAGCAGCCTTGACCGTTCAGCATCAAGTAACTTCCATTTGAAAGTAGCCTGAATGCTGGAGTAATCACTGTAGCTGGGGCACCCTTCAAATGACAGGACACGTTTGCTACAGAACCATTACAAGCTCCGTGCAACATTATATCCTGGCATATCAGTGATCCACTTAAAGCATTCTCGCAGTTTGTATCGCTCAGAAACACTTCTTGATCCCCACTCCGGCATCGGAATCTGTATGGTAATTCCCAAGATTCCTTAATGTATTCCTTACCCATTTCTTCATATCTGCCTGCCTGCTTTTGTTCAAGGCAATATTGAAACTGAAAAGTAGTGACCGGTCATGGATTAGCCATTCTGTAGACGGTGATTCTGCCACTGTGAATGGTAATCTATCCAGTTTTTCGATATGCAGCATTGTATATTTTGCTCCCCTTTGTGCCATTTCTATCTGTTTATCTGTTAAATTGTATTCAGAAAACAGAGACAGAAACAGTTGATAAAATGCCAAGGCACGTAGCCTGCACGCAAAGATTGCAGCGTCCAGCTTAACAACATAATAGAACGTAACTGTGATTGCCCGTGTTGTAATATGGCCAAATCTTGTTCCAGTAGTTATACCAGAAGATACAATGTTGCCTAAGGAATATATCTTTGAGGTCAATGTGGTTAACCCATTGTCTACTACTGCTAGAGATTTCTCTAGATTTATACGGTCTATTTCCCGTAATCTCTCTGCGGCCTCTTGTTGGGATATTTTCCAAATTTCATTGTAGACAGCATAATAGAAACATTTCTTACGCGGCTTCCTGGGACCCATTAGAAAATCCCTAAGATCCACATCCTGTGACAGTAAGGATTAGTGTTGCTTCACCTGTGTGAGCGTTGAGGTTTTTAGCCAATCAAGGCACAACTTCCCAACACTGTAGGATGTCACTACCCCCGGACATTGTATCTGTACATAACGTAGATCTGGCCTATGGATACTCAACCCTTCGGTTCAACCCATGAATCTTGCTTGACAACTATTAGTGTCTGTGGGCCAAATCAACCATTTTTTCCAATCGGGGTCTGATCTGTTGTATTGTATAATGTCATCTACTGTAATTTCTTCCTGTGATGTTTTGTTGCCCTCGGTGTGTGATGGAGTCAGCAACCGAGGCGTGTTCATGTCTTTGTTCTTGGCTAGTCCAAGGCAAGACGTTTGTTGCACTGTCTCGTTCAAAAACATGATTTGTTGAGGGATGAGGCATGCTCTAAACAAAGCTTCTGTCCCCTGTACCTGCCTTTCCCTAGTACCCCAGACTGATTTCAGGTGTATGGTGTCTTTCCACAAGTCGAAACCTTGTTGGGACAACTGGGCAATAAAGGAAGCAGAGTAAATCTGTTTGGTGTTTGTCAACATATTTTTCTGTGCTGATGTTAGTGCAACCTTATAATAGTATGAGGCTGGGTCAGACATATTAAACTGTGAAAAATATGAAAACGTCTGTGTAAATGTTTTTGAACTGCCTTTCGGCGGTGTCGGACAATATTCCCACTGGTGGTATGTAAACACATTTCTAGGATTTGCAGATTTATGCAGAAAATGATTACCATAATGTTGATAACAATACATACTCTCGAAATCTGATGTGCTTTCCAATGTTTCACTATTAGAAAACGCAGCAGATTTTTCCAAATCAGATAACATGTTATCAACAGTTTCAAAATCCCAATCATCGGAAAATGTACTTGAGGTAATGATATAACTCAACAATATTTTAAATAAATGAGGAATTCTTAAAATTTCAGTCGGGCCAAATATATCGAAATCAACCTTGTCCCAAACTATACCATCAGGTATAGGAACAGCTGTAATGTTCACTGATGACAAGTCTCTTTGTTCTCAATGAGATGATTGGTGTGGTTTTAAAAGTAAGTTCACCTTTTGGGCTGCAGAGCTTTGTCGAATGTATTTCCCATTAACAAGCATACTAAAAACTATTACCAAGCCTACCCAGAAAAGAAAGAAAAGTATCCCGGTGATTATCCGTAGTTCTACCCAGGGTGACACCAGGTAAGTCTTTTTAAGAAAGTTCAGAAAGTCTTTTATTTGCTGTTTGCGTGATTTTTGGGCTGACATCGTTTCAGGTTCACTTGGATCCAAAGAAAACGTATCAAAGTTTATGAAGTAGCCAGAAGCAGTTCGATCAATTGTTGGAATTGCATCAGGATTTGTTGAAATCGTGGTTTGCTCTTGTCGAGGCATGTTGACGTAGACATCTGTATTTGGTCTAATAGCGAGTTGTTTTTGATTTTGAGTTTGATTTTGAAGTTGAACTTCTGGTTCAAGAGGAACGAGTTCCATAGCATTGTTGCTTAATCCTTCATTCCGTGTTGGTGGCTCTTCGAACGTGATGAGTCTTTCCGTTTGAACTTCTTGAATTGTAGCGAGAGGAGGGCGTCTGCTACTTTGGAGTCCACGTGGTCTACTGCTTAGTATCGGCCACATAGTGTGGTTTGATTAGGTCAATTGAGACAAATCTTTTCTCCTTTTTTCCGGCAAGAGGCGGTAGAAGTACAATTCTTGTTCCTTCAATTGCTAGGACCGGTACAGGCTTTCTGTATGATGGCCCAAATTCTTTTTTGTCCGCTATTTTCTCTCTGATGAGATCCCCGACTTTTGGGATCTAGACAGGCCTTGCCATGACTGATTTGACTTCCCCAGTGGCGGTCTGCTTCAGGTGGACATTACTTTGTTGTGTCCTGGATTCATTTAGATCCTGTAAAACAGCCAAACGATCATGGATGTCAAACAGTTTTTCATCCGCCACTGTGCCTTCCCAATCAAGATCAGGTACCCACATTCTTGTCCCAAATAGGACCTCATATGGAGTGACCCCCCCTAGAGAACTTCTTGGCATGTTGTTAAGTGCACGCTGTACTCCATACAGATGTTTTACCCAACTTTCACCCGTGCCTAATACTCTAGCTGTTAAAGATTGCTTTAAGTCTCAGTTTTTTCTCTCCACTACCGAATTTCACTCGGGATGGTATGGAGATGAGTACCGCAATGCTACACCCAATCCTTGCATGGCCTCCTTGTAAGCCCGAGAGCTAAACGCAGGGCCCTGGTCAGAATGGAATGTGCCAATTGCGAATGTCCCTATAAAGACTCGCAAATCTTTTATACCAGTTCGAGCACCAGCCGAGCGCTGGGGTCACACCCATAGGAATCTCGATCAGGAATCCACTGAAACCATGATATACTTGTAAGCCCCATCTCTTTGTAAGGGGCCGCAGTGGTCCAAATATACACATGCTAGTGGTTTGTCAGATATTAACAGCAGTGTCTGTGCTGGACGTGTTACGGTGGAACCTTTCATCTGCTGACAGATGTCGCATTTCAAGACATAGTCCTTCATCTGCTTTGTTAATCCAGGCCACCAATAGCGTTGTTTCAGCAAAGAAATAGTCGCCGTAACTCCTGCATGTGCAGAACCTATCCCTTCGTGTGCTGCTAGAATTAAATCTAACTTACGATCCATGTTTGGAATTACTCTATCCCCCACTCCAGGAATCTGAGCAAATGGAATGTTATTGGCATCTACCTTGTAGGAGTACTTGAGTGGAAATCTTTTTGGTACTGTTCCGCTGTTTTTGCGGGTTACATTAATAGCTACCATAATCTCACCGTCTATTCTCATTTTAGAACGAGTGGTTGCAGCTACGGAAGCCGTGCGTACAGCCCCCTTTGCGGCTTCATCAGCCAATGAATTCCCTTCAACGTGAACGCCATCATGCTGATGACTCAGTGTATGTATCACGTGAGCCCTCGGTAGTTCGGTTTTCAACTCCACTACCTGTTCCCATAGCATTTTATGCTTAATTGTGCCACCTTTTGCATCTTTGAACCCGTTTTGAACCCAGTACTGCAAATATTCATTGTAAGACTGCACACAGTAAAAGGAATCGCACACAATTAGTGTGGGGAATTCCCGATCCGTATTTACTAGTGCCAGTATCAGCGCTTTTAACTCTGCCAACTGTGCCGTGCAGTCTCCTAGGGACTGCGTCTTTGTGCAACTCGGGTGGAACTTTCCATCCCGAAAGCGACCTTTAACGATTGCACATGCTGCGCTATATTGTTGCTTACTCCCTATGGCCGGTTGAGCAAATCCGTCAGTGTAAATGATATATTCATACTGATCTACAGGCATTATTTTGTTTGGTCGAGGATATTCTTGTTCGTATTGCAGGAATGCTTGTGTCCTTAAATTTGGGTCGTACCTGTATTCTACATCTGTTGCAGTAAGAGAATTAGCCCATTGTATCCATCTCGGATGTAAAGCTTTAGCGTTAGGGACGCTTGCCTTTGTCGCAGCCTCTAAGGCTGGAACTGGAGGAACTACTATTATTCGTTTCCCCTGAGCCAGTGCTCTTTCTCTCACTACAGCAGTCTGTACTGCTGTTAGAATCTTTTCTGTAGATGCGAAGCGCATCTCAGCATTTGTGTACAAATGTGATTTGTATGCAATTGGTACTGTCTCACCTTCATTATATGTTAGATAGATGTACCCAGATTGACCCGCAACTATACGGATCACCAGGTTGCGTACGTGTTTGGAAGCTATCATGTCAGCTTGTAAGGAACGAAGTGTATCTGTATGTTCCTGTGTCCATTGTTTTACTGAAAAATCTGGTTTTATTAAATCGTAGAAAGGTTTCACTCTTTCTGTGTAATCTAAAATGTATGTTCTACCAAAATTTAGGAATCCCAGAATTGACTGTAAATTTTTCAATGATTTTGGTGGTTGGAGCAGCGCTCATTTTTCTAAAAAATGGGCTGCTAGGCTTTTTCCTTCACTTGAAAGCTCATATCCTAAAAACAGGACACTGAGGTGGGCAATTTTTGATTTTTTAAAGTTAAATTTGTAGCCCTCAGATGCAAATCCCAAAATAATGGTATTCACTCTGTTCAAGTGTTCCTCTAGCTCATCGTCCGTTAGATAAATATCATCCACATAGGACAATGCCTCTTCAACCAAATTTTGAAGTAACTCAGTTACTCTCGCCGAAAACAACCCCGGGCTGTTCTTATACCCCTGAGGGAGTCGACAAAATTGACAATGACTCCCTAGCGCTCAGAAGGCTGTTAGATGCCTGCTTTCAGGTTCTATATTTTGGCATAAAAATCCATTTGAGATATCAAGTGTTGTTTCATATTTTTCCGCACAATGTTATTCATTAATGCGGCACTGTGTGCATTTTGGACTGCAAATGTCTTAGTGCACGTGTTTAAATGTCTGTAATCTAAAACTAGACGAAATGAATTGTCAGGTTTCATGACAGGAAACAAAGGATTGTTCATTGGTGAGGTGCAAGTTTCAATCACTCCTTGGTATTCAAGTTGATCTAAGATCTCCCTGATCTGTTTTTTAGCTTCTTGCTTTATTGGATACTGCCTCTGTGCAGTTGGAGTATTTTTTAAAGGAATTCTGTGGTGGGTGGAATCCTCATCCCATCCAACATGGTTTTTATATAATGCCGGAGCCTGGGCTACCGCCCACTCCTGCGCGTATGTGTGTTGCACGTGCCTGGGAATATGGTCTGAGAAGGCCGGAAGAATTACCGTTTCTCCTTTAGGGCAATCCATGACGAATGCTGGCGGCCAATCTTGTTCAGCTAATAAAATATCATAGCCAAACGTCAGGTTCTCCCAAAAGAGACCTCTCACTGTTCTACATTTGTCCCCCTCCATTTGGAGCGTTATTTCATATACTTTATGTGGGACGCTTACCCTAATATCGGGTTTTTCCACCGTGATATAATCATTCAAGTCAGCTGTCACCAGAAATTCCTTCAGGTTCTGGCGAGCTATTTTTACTTCTGCCGCACTGTCTAGCATCGTCAGAGCCCATTCCCCGTTCAGTAGTCGAGTCCTCAGAATTCTAGGCATGTCTGATCTTTAGACCTGCAACCTTCTTCTTTTTGAACTGTGGGTTTTGCTTTGGTTTCTCTTCTTTTTTAGAAGTGTAATCTTGAGCGTGCTGCTTGTCTCTGGACTTTGTACGCTCTTCTTGTCTTTCTGACCGTCCTTCCCTCTCGGAGTTTTTTGATGAACCCTGAAAGGAACGAGAGGAACATGTATCAGTATCCTGATACCTGTCAGGTTTCCTAATATTATCCCTATTCCTAAGGTTGTACCTCTTTTTGGAGGGCTCCTGTGGAGGAGATCTACCTCTGGATTGAGATCTATTTCCTTTAAAGTTTTGTTGTTTTTTATTGTCCCACTTCTTCTTAGTTGAAGCAGGTGTCTGCTTAGAAGTGTCCTTTTCAGGACTGCCCATCAGTTGTGGTTTTAATGCTTTTCTACCCAAACTGTCTCTGCCTAATTCTGCATACGCAGTTTCAATTATTTTGGGCAGTTCGTGTTCCTGTTCTAAAGGATCGAACTCCCTCAGGCGTTGGCGGATGGCCACTGAAGCTGCTTCCCCCTTAATTTTAGCTAGTATTATGGCTGATACCTGAGCACAGTTTCCTAGTAACTTCATCCCTAAGTTTAGGGTAGGTTCTGCTCCGTACTCATTTTGTATCTGTCTCAATACGTCTGGTACTACTGCTAATGACGGGATACCATGAGTTCTGGTATAAATGGCAGCAAAGACAGTACCCCGAGTGGCACAATCCTCTAATTGTGGTGTTATCCCCATGGGCAAGCAGATTGTTAGCATTCTGTGTTTTTCATACAGGGTAATATTCGGGAATACTGCCTCTAGCTGCGTTCTTTTCTGAGCTACCCAGAATGGTATTTGTTCACGTTTTGTGGGCATTTTACCCATCACTTCGTGTAATGTTTGTGGTGTAATTTTAGTTGCTGTACCCTGAATTTGAGTTCCATTTGTTGCAACTATTGCAGGTTGGACTGTAAGTGTCCTCATGACAAATTGCGTCAAGTTTCTGTAGATTTTGATTAAATCTTTATGTTGTATGAGTAATTCTCCTGGTGGCATTGTGTCAACGTCAGGATGTAGTGTGTAGGCCGCTAATATCGGCCATGTTGCCCGTTCTCTCCCGAGCGGGCCGAGTCTTACTCTTCTTCTTATGTGGTGTAGGGCGCCTTTAAACCAGTATAAGTGTTCCTGGTATGTGAGCGGAACCTCTATATCCTCGAACGGATAATATTCCGCGGGTGCATCTCCTTCTGTGTAGGAGTGAAATGTTTTTGTTCTTGCATTTGCTGCTGGGACGGTAACCCATGAATAAATACCTCTGTTTTGTTTGATTCGTGTGCCTCAATCACGAAAACTACTACGACACCCCTCGCTGATAAACCATGCACTAGTAGTTTCAGAGTGACTGTATTTCTAAAGTTTGGTGCAATTTGTGTTGCGTCTGCATCGTCCTCGTCTGTGAGGGGCAGATTTAGTTGCATTGGGTCTAATTCTCCGTTATTTCTGTCTTCAGTCATTTTGTAAGGAAGAAGTTTTTCAAGGGAACTAAGATAAGGTGTTTTTGCACAATTTAGGAACAATGTGTCCTTCAAGCTTGATTAACCAACAGCCAATAAATAGGATTTCTCGTCTACTCAGTTGTGGCGGAGTTCATGCCCACTCACTCCAGACGTCTCTGGTGTTTTGGGAGTAGGGATCTCTGAGAATAGCACAACTGAACTACTCAGATTCTACTGTTAAATAAGTACCCAACCAACATTGGCAGCGCCATGTCGTGTAGTTCCTATATTACCTATACAGGATCTGCGCGTTTGGATAACATAAACTGTGGGATTGGTGGCGGACGGATTCCGGGCATCCCCACTGGATACGTTAGCCTGTCTGTATTAGCTAACTCACAGTGCCACTATAATCTCCTCTTATCACGGAGAGAATAGATTCTTGGCAAGCTCAAAACATGACAACCCTGATCGCCCAGGATCGTAGAAACAATATACTACCTTTCGCTCAGTCACTCTTGCTTACTTAGTTTGTCTCAGAGAGTTACACAGAATAAACAGGCTGGGCGTTTCAATAAGTATTTATTGAACAGTTGTTATTCCAGTGTATAATAGATGAGCTGCAACAACCATTAGACAGTAGCAGAGATATATGATTAGCAGTACGATGAAAGTAAAAGGATGGTAAAGTTCTACCATCTTGCAGAAATCATGAAGATATACATGTACATAAAACACATGATAAAAAGTGCATACTCCTACAATATCTCCCTAACTAGATGTACCTAAATGTACCTAGCATCTGTGTAGGTGTTATGCCAAGAATTCCTCTAGGATCTAGTCCACCCCATTACCTGAGAGTTAGAGAATATGGGACCCTGTCCTGGTCTCTAGTTGGACACCCCGGGAGGGATGTTAGACCACTGCTAGCTGGAGCGTCTGCATGCAGAAACCTCAGCATCTCTGGTCAGTGTGTCAGCCGGGAAGTCACGGTCTCCTCTATCTTCCTAAGCAAGATGTGTTGTATATATACCCATAGGTTTCCCCAGGGGTCTTACCTTGCTGTGTTACTGTGTCGGCCTAAAGGATGACGTTGGGCCTGAACTTTATACAGAGATATCATTCAGGAGATGGTAAAACTTACTGTTAGTCCTGCTGTGCTTCCAAGAAGCCTCATGCATAATGTATGAGAATCGAACCAGGGAAAAACCCGCGTTCTGAGTGCAGTGTCATATCTAGGTAAAAGGTCAGTGCCTAAGAACCGTTATGTATGTAATGTAGGGAAGGATGTAGGTGAAAGATTGCGATGTTACCTGCGCCTATATAGAGTACCTATATGGAATATAACACTACAAACATCTCACTTATTTTTACTTTAATTGACTGGGGGCCTTATTTAGAGTTTGGTGGATGTGATACTCCATTCAAAAGTGACTAATATCCTGTCAGCCGTATTACCAGTGACATAGGCACTAATCAGTGGTGGGTTTAACTCGCATAATTCACTCTAGCATACTCACACAGAATTACCTAAGAATTCTGTGAGATTATGCATAATTATGCTAGAAGAGTAATTCAGCATTTAGCTCTATTTCTTAGTGCAAAAATGCCCCCTCACGTCCAAAATGGGCGAGAAAAAACATTTTGCTCTAAGAAATAGTGCTAACTGCACCAGAACACGAATAGCAAGCGTGAACAGTTGATTGTGCTTGTTAAATGTGCTTTGGGTTAGGATTGTTTTCCAACTATTCCTAATATTTAGTGCTATTTACTCAGCGCATAATATGCCCTTATGTCCAAAATGGGTGTGAGGGTGCATTTTGCACCAAGAAGTAGTGCTAAATGCAGCAGAAGACAAATAGCAAGCGTGAGTTGTCTCTTTCGCTCGCTAAATGTGCTCTCGTGGTAGGATTTCTTTCCCCCAAATTATTTTTAGTTACATGAGCAGGATAGTCACATTATTATCAATAATTCTGCATCAAAGAGTAATGTGGAATTACTGCAATTACTCCTTAATTAATTGAAATTCCATCCAGGCCTAGCTATAATGCACTAGTTATACAGTGGATGTTACATCCGCCACATGTTTGATTGAGTGTCCCGTCTGCCAAACTCTAAATAAGGCAATAAGTAGTTAATGCCCAATAAGATTATGATGCTAGACAGAAGAGAAAATGTTTTGCTTGGCTATTCCATTTTATACACAAGACAACTGCACAATTGGATAATGCATTAATTTAATCAGGCAAACAAAACAAGGGAGGAACTACATGCGAGATGTGAATGATCAATCTTGTAAACAAGTTATTTTTTTTACTACTGCATTAACTAATTATATAGAGAAAATGTGCACGTTGCAATTTTAGCTGCTTTTAATCATTATGCCCTATTTAACACGACCGCAAATTGATTCAGCAACATTATATTGAATACATTTCCTTGGAAGCGATTTTTATTGGTTTGCTTTTATTTTTTTATTAATTGTTGCTTAATTAGACATTTTTTATGACTTATCCGTGCTTCTTAATTTGCTAATAATTCATATTTCCTTTCCCAGTATGTCTGGCCTTTCTGTGTATGCTAGTTTATTTCTAGAGCTCGGTTTAGAGGAAAATGATACTTTATAATTCACTGACAAACAGTGGTCATGTCGTTTCCTTCAGATGTGGAATTGTCACCATATAATTCCACCCTTGGATAAATTATGACTGCCTTCTCCGTGCTGTTCCATTGAAATAGTAATTCCTCTGGAAGAGACTACTGTGTAAATCACATTTACTGAGTAATTTACATAACCACTACCTATTTGAAATGATACATTTCCACCCTTCTGTAAATTATAGCCTTATTCACTTAATTGTACGACACCAAAGGCTTACTAAAACTACACACCATAAGCAACATATGACCAGATTTAATGTTTGGTGGACATGGTACGTGGTACAATGGTACTCGGGCACAAATATGGCAGTGTTCTCTGTCCGTCAAACTGACAGCCCGCCCAACTCTGTTTAGAGTTGGACAGGCATCATTCTACCACTGGCAGTGGCCTGCTGTGTCTGCCGGTGGAAACCTTACACCAATGGTCCAATAGATTTGGGGCAGAAAGTGTACTTATATCAAGTCTTCTGCCCTACATAAAGCAGGCAGCCTGATGTTCTTATTTTCTCTTCAGGACAGCCAGTAAAAGCTGGGTTTTCCCAAAGAGAAAAAAACAGAAAATTAACCCCACACCCTAGGAGCGAAGTCCCAGGGTGTTAGGATCATTAGTTATTTTGTTTTACAGAAACAAATTCCCCACAAAAAGTTGGCAGAAGAGAAAAATGAAAAATTGCTGTCACTCAGTAAACTTTTAATGCCTTCAGAGGACCTGCTAAGCTGGTACAGATCTCTAAATATGGTGGACAGTAGTCAACCAGAAAAGTGGGGCTTGCTACAGGATCAATGACACAATATTGAGGTAAACAATATTGTTTGACACACACATTGTGTCAAATATAATGCTTACCAAAATAATTTGTTGATTTCTTTATAATGGTAAGTACAAAAATATTGAAAATAAAATATCGTTTAACATTCCTATCGTCCAAAAACATTCAAAAATATCGTTTAAAAAAAATATATATATAGTTTAAATCTTTTAGTATATAATATTACTATAATGTAAATTATATAACTGCCACTCATACTATATATAAATATATACTTATGAAACCACACACACATATATGTATATGTGAGTTTATATATATATATATATATATATATATATATATATATATATACATATATATATATATAGTGTAGCACAGTTATTAATATATATTTTACATTATAATGATTTGTTTTTTAATTTTTGAAATGTACTACTGTGAAAAGCACACATATATGTATATTTATATGTACACACATATATATTATAATCCACAAAGAAGGGTCATTTCGGGAACGAGCCCGTTGTTAGGTGGTGCGTGACGCCGGTAAGCCCAAAACCGGCAATTAATAATAATCCAAAAGTTCCAAATAAACGCACTCTCGAAGTCTTGAAATGCAAAGCAGGTAGCTCTTTATTGCTCGTTACGCGTTTCGACAAAAGGTTGTCTTGATCACACGAACAGTATGGCAAAGTGAGCGTGCATAAATAAAATACAAACATGGTAATTGACAACGGACTACGGGTAACATTCTCCCTGCGTAGTGAAGTGTCGGCCATTTAGTAATGTGCAAAATAAATACAATTAATGGCACTTAATACTATAGTATAGCATTGCGTGATACTGGCTTTAAATACATGAATTATATACTTGGATTTATGATCGCACTTCGTTATAGTAACTAGGCGATAAGATGTAAACACCAGTGAAGAACTGAAGTAAAGTACAACATAGTAAATGACAACGGACTACGGGTTACATTTTCCCTACGTAGTAAAGTGTCGGCCATTTTGTAATGTGCAAAATGAATACCTATAGTGGCACTTAATACTATGATATAGCATTGCATAATACTGAGTTTAATTACATGAATTATATACATGGATTTATGATCGCACTTCGTTATAGTGACTAGGCGATAAGATGTACACACCAGTGAAGGACTATGATTGAATCACTCATGTCTCTTCAGTTATACGTTATGGAGACATTACCAAACTTTAATATTTCAAGCGCTATTGGCGTGAACCCATGGTGCATGAATATAAACATCGACTTCTGATCACACTAAATGACAGTGTCTATGCACACTTCCTTAATATTACCAGGCAATAGTACATTGTTAATGGTGGAATGTAATTGTGGTTTTTGACGATTGTGCATGCGGTATATATATATATATAGTCTATCTATTTATGTACATATATGTATAGAATGACAACTCGAAAATTATTAATAATTTTATTACAAAATATTAAATAAATTACTAAATAAATAAAATAAAAATGTAAAAACCAAAAAAAACACAATAAAAAATATTGTAAACATTTTTAAACATATTAAAAAAAAAAAATTTAAAAATAAACCACTAATATTAAAAATTTGTGTAGCCAATATTAGGAAAAGTATTGGAGTCTGGGAGCATTGGATATACTATGCCCAATCCTATTTATGCAAAAGTAAGGAAAGTGTAGGACTTCAGAGGGGTTAGATTAAATATTCCCACTCCAAACAATGCAACAGCAGGGAAAATGTTAGACTTTAGAGGGATTAAATTTACTATTCATACTCCAATCAACACAACAGTAGGGAAAACGTAGGACATTGGAGGGGTTAGATTTACTATTCCTACTTCAGTCTGCGCAACAGTAGGGAAAGTCATGGAATTCGGAGGGATTAAATGTATTATTCCCACTCCAGTCAAAGCAACAGTAGGGAAGGTGTTCATCTTTGGAAGTGTTATATTTACTATTTCTACTCCAGTCACTGCAAAGGTAGAGAAAGTGTTGGACTTTGTAGAAGTAGAATTTACTATTCCCACTCCAAACTGCACAGTAGTAGGGAAAGTGTTGGATTTCGGAGGGGTTAAATTTACTATTCCCACTCCAAACAGTGCAACACTAGGGAAAGTGTTGGGCTTCGAAGAGATTAGTTTTACTATTTCTACTCCAGCAAGTGCAACAGTAGGGAAAGTGTTGGACTTCGGAGGGGGGAAATTTACTCTTCCCACTCCAAATAGCGCAATAGAAGGGAACGTTTTGGGCTTCAAAGGGGTAAGATTTGCTATTGCCACTCCAGTCTTCCCAACCATCGGGAAAGTGTTGGATTTCGGAGGGGCTAGATTTACTATTCCCGCTCCAGTCTGAGCAGCTGTAGAAAAAGTGTTGGATAATACTTGGAAATAAATTATAAAAAAGTGGGACAAACAGGAACCATTATCCAATTAAAGGCAACGTTTTACAAAGGACACTGACAAAAAGTCAACCAGAAGCTGGAGGCGGGCTGCAAGCCCATAGACTGAATACCACATGTTGAGAAGCAGTGCATGGGCTGCCTGGGCTTGACTTAGCAAGTATAAACTAAAAAAACAAAAACAAAAAAGGAAAGAAATAAAATTACATATAATAGTATCAACTTTCTTAACTACCAATAAAATAACAATTTTATGAACTCATTGGTTGTTTATCTAATTTAAATTAGTACATAAAAAAACCATTCCACAAATAAAATTTCACAATCACTTACAAATAAAAAAATTAAAATTTTGGAAAATAATTATGCATAGTTAATTATCAATTAATAAATTACATATAAATATCAACTAATATAAACGTATCCTATATTTATTACCTTCCCAACCAACTACCCTACAAACCAATAACACAGCATTATAAAACATGTGTAATAAACATATATAAACTAAACATACATTTTAAAAGAACTAAAATAGTGCAACAGTTACACAATCACTAATACATTAAGTAATTTACATAATCAATAATAAAATAAAATTTATTTAACAAAAATAATTAACATGAAATGAAATGCAAATACATTTAATTATATTCAACTTCCTCCCTATTCCCCTACAAACCCAGCAACCAACATCTAAAGTATAACTTAAATAAAGCCCTATTAAACTATTTACAAAATTAACAATCAATTCAATAATGAATTAACAATGAAAAACTAATTCATATTGATTTTTAATTATGTATGCCTTAAATAACTTATATTTCTACAAACCCAACAACCCACTACTAAAATATAAATTACTACTGCTAATAAAAAGAATAATTAAAACTAAAATTCAAAATTCAAAATATAGTATAATAATTAAACAATTCACATAATCAAATGAAAACAAAATTAACAATAAAAAATAATTACCATTAGATCAAAAATATTTATAATTAATATAACATCCCACTCGATCCCCCTATGAACACAACAATTTGATACATTAGGAATAAAGTACCCCCTGCTGTACATTATTAGGATATTGCAAGTCACTGAGACGTTTCAGAACCATATAGAGGAACAAGTTCAAGGTGACTTGCAATATCCTTATCATGTATGCCACAGGGTACTTTATCCCATATAATTCATGGTTTCACCATCACCATTACCATAAACCAGTTAAAATATTTGTGGGCAGCTCTTTCATATGAAGCTAGAATTATTGCAAACATGAAGAATATAAATAAAACCTGTAGTGCAAAATTAAACACATCAAAAACATGTTAGATATTTGTTGCAAACAGATATTAAAACCCGTTCAATACAAGACAGTTTTTGTTTAGAAAAAAAAGAACTTCAGTAGCTCGAAATGTGTGATGAAACATGCAGATGTATTCTAGTTTTTCTCTATCTACATAGTACAAAAAATAAACATATTATCTCTGCTTGTCAGTGTAAGCTAAGAAAAGCAATGTTTCGTTTTTGTTGCTTTAAACAGCTGCTTCAATTATGCTCCATGACCTGATGTGCCTTTCACTTTGGCTGCTGGCTGTGGCAGCAGGCAATGCTATGTCAACTCTACTCTAACAATATATAATAGTCAAGTCTCACATCTTTTCATTATAATCGGCGACATGGTGCGTCACAAATCACCGATTATAAAGAAATTAAAGACTGCCGTTTATACAAGTATTACATAATCCCATGTATTAAAACAGTACAAATTACTAATAACATTAAAAAAAATACTTAGGGGCTCATTACGATACCCGGCGTAAAAAAATCCGCCAGGCATGGAAGCGGCAAAAATCCGCCCGCACACACCGCCTGAACACCGACCACGCCATTATGAGTACACAAACCGAAAACCGCCATCGGCGGAAAAATCACACAAAATACCGCCCGCCATCGTCCGAGTCGGAGTCAAACAGCCCGCCACGGACGGAAACACGCACGACAACACAAAACCGCCCGCCCACACGGCCGACACACCGCACGTGAAATTACGATCGCACCGCCATGAGCGCGGAAAACAACAAATATACCGCCCGCCAGCGCAAACAACGCCGATGAGAATCGACACGGCAGAAGCCATGGCGCCCACGTACCTGCACAGAAACCATCCGCACACAAAACCAATAGCACACAACATGGCCAACAAGTCCACACAGCAAGGCACACACAAATACACAAGCACAGTACACATCCCGAAAACACCCCCCGGACAAACAAAAAATACAAAGGCCAGAACCCCAGACACAACACACCTGAAAACAACAGACCATGAGGACACACCCACATAGGTGAGTACAAAAGCAGCACTCCCACAGACCACAACCCCTTGCTACATTGCAAACCAGAGAGGAGAGGAGAGGACACAGTGACACAGCAAGGACAGCAGCACACCACAGAAACGCACACATCACAACCACCACCACCACCACCAAACACCGGCACCACAAACCCCCTGCACATTACACAACACACACCGCACCAGCACCACAAACACCATGGCACCACAAAGGATGCCCAAGTTCACGCCCATGGAGCTGACGGTCATGGTCGACGAGATCATCAAGGTGTACCCACAAATCTATGGGAACATGGTCCAGCACACACCACTAGCCACCAGAAACAGAATGTGGACCCGGATCGTAGACCAGGTCAATGCAGTCGGGACCCTGCCCAGGAACAGAGTCGAGATAAACAAACGTTGGAATGACGTAAAGAGCCTGGTCAAGAAGAAGGAGGGCAAAAACAGAGAGCTGGCTGCCGTCACTGGCGGAGGGAATCCCGCGCTCTTTAAGACCTTCAAAGCGTGGGAGGAGAAGGTGCGAGTCGTAATCCATCCGGAGATCCTCGCCGGATTAGCAGGGGGAGTGGAGGCTGGTAAGTACAAACTAAGGTATACCAGCACACCGCTATGTACTCACATGCGCAACTACCATGCCACAGCTCCCAGGGACAAACACCCCCATGTCCAGCACACAATACACAACACATCACACACACATGCAACAGACACTACCACACACAGCCCAAACCGAACAACTGTAAGATGCGTGGGGACATGTGTACACTAAGCTAGCCACGTAACCACCAACAGGTCCCCAAATATGCCAGAAGCGCCACAACGAGCACCCACCACACCCATGTGTCCGCCACAGCTGCACTAACCGACAAGTAACAGGTAAGTGGCAGGAACACAAAGTGCAGTGGGTGGGAGGGTGGACAGCCCAAGTACAACACACACCAGGCCCCAGTCCCACAGCACAGCAAGGAGGAGCATCCCCCACACCCCACAGCCACGTGTCAGCCACCGCAGTGCACAACGACAGCCGAAAGGCAGACATCACGGTCCACAGCAATCGGTGTCAGTGGGTGTACAGCCACCCCCACGACCCACTACACCCCCCCACCCCCACAGACCTGCAACATGGAGCACCCCCGCTTAGAGCCATGTGGCATCCAGTACAGTGCACGCACGAACAACTTGCAGGTGGGAAACTGGACAGGGCTGGATTACTGGAGGCATGAGGACCATAACACCACCAACACATGGGACATGTCACGTAGCACACGGACACGCAGCACCGCCCACCGTCACGAACAAGTGAACAATGTGCACACGGACATGAACAGCAGACTCACACCCCACATGACCCATCACAGACATAGCAACACCCAAGGAGCCACGTCTGCATGCACAAGCCACACTGAATATAGTCCCACACGGCAGCCACTGTGCAACTCATCACACACAACCGAAACACCATTGAAGTCCTGTCCATGTAGCCCCCACTGCCTGTCAACCCCACACCCCACAACTACGCCTATGTAAGACAAACAACACTAGACGCAACAGAGCGGAACAACAGAAATGCACACGAACACCACTGAACCCATCAAACTCACAGACACACCATGCACATACAACATACCATCCATCCCATCCGTCAGCCCCAGTCACATGAAAGGCATGTCATCCGCACAGCTGCCACACATACAGCAGTCACGCTAAGACACATGCCCATGACCAACCATGTGCCAGAAGTCAATTAAGCGCACGACACACTGTGAGCAACAACACACAACATGGGCCACACCCCCCCGAGCACTGCAGTGATGCACATGGCACAGGGCAGCACGCACACCAAGGAGATGGGACAACTGCAATACGTTGGCTGGCACGCAACTATCACTCACTCATAACGATGCGTCCAATGCCATGTCCAGTAACCACAACAGACAGCAAATATGCAGGGCATGTCAGGCATGCACACACCTCAGACCATGCACTGTCATGCTGCCACAACACATGTCACGTTCGGCACCCATGGCTCACAGCATGTACCCCAAAAGCATATCCCCTCCCAAATGCGAATCTGGGGCATGGCCCCCATGTTGCCATATGCGTTCCTAAGCGTTCCATTTGAACCCCAAAAGCATATTCCATCCCAAATGCGAATCTGGGGCATGGCCCCCATGTTGCCATATGCGTTCCTAAGCGTTCCATTTGAACCCCAAAAGCATATCCCCTCCCAAATGCGAATCTGGGGCATGGCCCCCATGTTGCCATATGCGTTCCTAAGCGTTCCATTTGAACCCCAAAAGCATATTCCATCCCAAATGCGAATCTGGGGCATGGCCCCCATGTTGCCATATGCGTTCCTAAGCCGTTCCATTTGAACCCCAAAAGCATATCCCCTCCCAAATGCGAATCTGGGGCATGGCCCCCATGTTGCCATATGCGTTCCTAAGCGTTCCATTTGAACTCCAAAAGCAAAGTACAAACCAGACCCAGGATGGGCCAGGAGCCCGCATACACCAGAGTCACAATGAGTAGGGGCAAAGCAACACACCCATCGGCATGGCCAATCCGTCCCATGCCACATGTGCACAGCACACAGTCCCATTGCCTAGCACACACAACTACAGATGCCACAGCCACACACTCGCCTCCGGGAAACCCATGTACGAGATTGCACGAACTGCCAATGTCAGACGACTAATACATACTTCGCCAGGTGCAACACAATAACAAATCTCATTCTCTCCACAGGTGACGAACTGCTGGACGCTGGGGATGGAGACATCAGCCAGCACAGCCAGCCTACAAGCCCCCAACGAGGACACACGGATCTGGAGGATCTGTCCACCTCTTCGGACACGGACCACCAAGCTGGCCCATCTGGCGTGGCAGGGCCCAGCCGCTCCCCAGGACCCTCCTACCCACCAACCCATCATCCAGGGATGCTGAACAGTCCCAGTCCCCTGCTGCCACTGTCGTTGCGGCCACACCCACGGTCATTGCGGCCACTACCACTGCCGCAACCGCCACCATCGCCGCACCGACCACCTCCGCCTCCACCACCACCACGTCTTCGCTGGCACCAGCCCCAGCGCAGGTGGTGGCCCGGCCGACTGGATCCACCCTGGGAGCCACAGCGAGGACCGTGGTGAGCAATGTGGCTAGTGGGCAGGCCGGTGGCAGCAGGACTGGTAGGAGGAGCAGGGTCAGGGAAACGCCAGCCTCCCCTGGGAGCCATGCCCTGCCTCAAATGGCCAGAGTCCTTGGGGCCTATGAAGAGGCCCAAGGACAATGGGCCAGGTCTGCTACTGACACGCGGGAGGTGCTGGGGGTGCTGAGGTCCATGGACGCCCATATGGGCCAATTCGTGTCCCGTATGGACCAACTCGTGGACCTCATGGGCCAGCTGGTGGTGGCGGTGGGGTCACAGGCAAGGCCAGCAACACCACCTCCGCCACCACCTGCTAGGGCGCAGGGTCGGCCAGCAGTGTCCACTTCCCCTGCGTCCACAGCCAGTGAGCACACCTCACCCACCACCAGCAGGTCGCCACCACACACCCCCTCCCAAACGTGGAAGGGGCCGTCCGAAGAGGAAACAGATCTCCCGGGAGGACTTCGCACGCTCCAGTCGCAAGTGAGGCAGCCAGCCAGCCTTCCGCCAGCCTTCCTTGACCAGCCACTGCATTGACTTGCTCTACGATCCCACTCTACACAGCCATCTGGATGGCATGTGTGTGTTGGACTATGGACATAGAACCAGTGGGTACACCCTGATCATCGAGCAGCCATGACCGACAGCTCATTGTCACTGCACGCACCACTTTTGTCATCACCTTACACACAATCACATGTCACAGTTTGTAATAAATGCACCTTTTTCACTAACTGCTGTTTGTGCCCTGTGTTTTATTTGTACGGAATACAACGGCCACCTTGGGCGGAAAGGCACCTGATGCGTGGCATGGCAATGGAATCCGGAGGGCCTGTAGGGACCTAGGGGTGGGAGACAGAACAGGAGCACATTCAATGAGTGTGTCACACACCCATCACACAGTACATGTCAACAACTACAAGCAATGTACACACATCGCACAGAGCAATAGGGCACAATGCCACAGTCACCAACAGTGGCATACTACCCTGGCCATGGAGCGTTGACACACTGCACGCAGTGAACATACGGCCACCCTGACACAGCACACACACACCTGCATAGATACAGACACATCATCCGTCGTACATGGACACTCACCGTCAAGTGAAGTAGCGGGCGATGAGCTGCTGGCGCACATTCCCAGCTTCCTCCTCTCCGCTGTCCACCTCACTCGAGCTGTCCTGGTCTGCGGGCTGGGGCCCTGGTTGATCTCCGTCATCCACAATGAGGGGGATCTGCTTCCGAATGGCCAGATTGTGCAGCATGCAGCACGCCACCACTATCTGGCACACCTTCTGTGGGGAGTACGCCAGTGCACTCCCGGTGCGGTCCAGGCACCTGAACCTGGACTTGAGGAGGCCAAAGGTACGCTCGACCACACGTCTGGTCCTCCCATGTGCCTCATTGTATCGATCGTCTGCTGGGGTGCGAGGATTCCTCAATGGACTGAGCAGCCATGCCCCATTCGGGTACGCAGAGTCACCTGGGTGTGAGGGACACAGAGAACCGTAGCTATTCCAACTGGACAGGGGACAGCATCGCACAACCAGCACGCTACACCACTCCACATACTCACCGACAATACAGGCACGATCCTGTTGCAGATTGGCCATCAGTCGTGGCAAGATGCTGTTGCGCATTATGTGTGCGTCATGGGCCGAGCCTGGAAACTTTGCACACACGTGGGTGATCACCATGTCCGCAAGGCACACCACTTGCACATTCAGGGAGTGCGTGTGCTTCCTGTTGCGGTACAGGTGCTCAGTGGCCTGTGGTGGAACAAGGCCAACATGAGTGCAGTCAATGGCTCCCACGACGTGTGGGATTCTGCCAAGGGCATAGAATGCACCCTTCACTGCCGCCAATTCACGAGCCCTGGGGAAGCGGATGTACCTGTTCCGGTACAGCATCATGGCTGCCAGTACATCCCTCAGCACCTTGCTGAACATGGGCTGGGACATCCCTCCTCCACTGCCCACTGTGTGCTGGAATGACCCAGTGGCGAAGAAATGCATGGCGGCCATCACCTTAGCCGTGGGGGTGACAGCAGTCGGATACACCCTGCGGGGACGGAGATGGGGCTCTAACATGGCACACAGTCGATGCAGAGTTGGCCTGTCCAGCCGAAACTTCCTGATTACCTCTGTATCGTCCATGTCCGCCAGCAATTGGTATGGGCGGTCAATGTTCGGTCTCCGCCTGGTTTAAATGGCAGAGGACACATGTCAAAGCAACATGGCACATAGCAATTTCGCATACACATCACTGACATGACTGAGCAAGCACATGAGCCACAGCCCAGCTGTCAAGCTGGGACGGCACGGCCACAATACACTTACACAGGTCTCCCAACAATGGCAATGGCAAGTGAGACATACCACTGCCATGTGCATGCACATGGTGATCTAGGCCCCAATGACTTGCGGGGCGTGCTGATGGGGACTGACTGCATATTCGTCAAGCGGCAACGCCACGGCAACATGAGTGTCTGCTGAGCATGGAACTGCTTCCGAGGCTGGATGAGTATGGCACACGACGACGACGATGTGGGCACGGGCTGAGCGGCCAATACAAGTGGGACCTGTGGCACGAGGGGATATGAGACAGTAGTAGGTGTCAGCACTGCACCCTATGTACAGCACTGTACGGATCACAGCTCCCGAAACATTGACTGGTGTCCACATTGACAGCCCCATGCCAAGACGGCTGTGTGCTTGCAGTCACAGGTGAGAGGTTACATTGCACGTGCCAGGTGGCAGACGTACATAGTGGGAGCTGGCATGTGTGTGCATGTGTCTCCTGTTCAGGATCCACCAGATGGGCGCTGACTCTGTACTGACCATTGGACACAGCATGTTCCGTGGAAGGCTTGTGTGTGTGGGATGGTGGCACTGGATGTGCCTCCGTTGGGTGGGGGCCATGCACAGGGCGGGTACGTCGATGATTGCGCATTGTTGGTCACGGTGGGTGCACCAACTAAGATGTGTTGCCCTGTGTTCAATTCCTATGTCCGCATGATGATGGACTGTGGATGTGGGCAGACTACACATTGGTCGATGTGCTGTCTATATGCATGTGCCTTCACACCAGGCACAGCTGCCCCTGCACATGTGACCCCTGCTGGACTCGCTGCTGGGTCTGTGGAGCTGATGCACCTTCTGCGCGTGGGGCGGACAGCTCTCCTCACTTCACTCATTGCGCATGTCATGTCTTTGCCGCAGGTGACATGGATCATGGAGGGCCCACATGTACGCGTGGGTAGGCTACACATGATTGTTCACTGGTCGCCACCCCCAGTCAGTGTTTCGAATGGGAAGGTTGTCGTGCTGGTGGTATGTTCGATGTGGCGGATGGGCGGGCCTAGGTGCGGGCTTACATTCCGGACATGGGGGGTAGTTGGATTGGCGACTAGTTGCAGTACACACGGGACACGTCTCTTCCTTTCCACATCTGGGTCATCCCTTGTACTAACTGACAGTGATACAGTCATCTTCGCCCCAGCCCTCATGTCCTCCCCTCGCCCCCCAATATGCATGCTCACCTGCGAGGCTAGCGCTTGCACAGGCAGCCCCAAGCTCGCACCAGAGAGGGCAAGGAGTGTATGTGTGGGTCCAGTTGCACGAGTGGGCTGTCTCAGGGTATGATGTGTGGCGGGACGCCGTCCACCTGCGTGGTGCCCCAAATGGAGACCCGGCCTGCATGGACTATGCATCACAGTCTTCGCCTTCCGGATCCGCCACCTGCGACACCCAGTGGCTGTGGCTGCCCTTGCGGCCAGGCCGCGTCCGTCTGTGGCTGATGGCCCACACATTCACTCTTTGGCCTCTCTGGGGAGGGCTCGGGGTGGTGGCGCACGCGCTTGCACTTAGTCGCAATGGCATGTGGCGTGGTTGGTATGATGGGCAATGGATGGGATGGTGCGAGCCACCTCCCGTGACGTCAGTGCTGCTCGTGCTGTGGTGCGTCCCCCTACACTTCCATTTGACTTGTGCCATGCTAGACGTTGAGGTTCTATTGCCTGCGTGATATGACCAGGAGGAGCGCGAGGAGACCTCTCACACACCATGCTCCACTGCCATCCCGTGCCCTGTATCGCCTGTGCGGATTGACTATGTTGGGGTTACACCTGGTCGACTGGGGCTGTGTGTGCCTTGTCAAGGGGCATGGCGGGCGCACAACAGGATCCAGCTTGTCCACAGAGGGTGGGCTGAGGTGCGCCTGGTACCGCCTTGTACGTGTGCCCGGCTGCTGTGCACACACGTGTTCACTCCCCCGACAGGTGTCCTCTCACAATGCCCAGGGAAGCGGTGGTGTACTGTTCATGAGCCCTCCCAACACGGCGTGCTCCAACTTGGCATGTGCGCATCTACCCGTCGCACCCACCCACCTGAGCACTGCGTCCATACGACTTCACACGACACATGTGTGTCTTCCACAGTAGTGCTACTCATTTGCGTTGACATCCAATACCAGTGGACTACATGGTCATGTCACGACTGCCGTGTACTTCACATACTCTCATCCTCTCTCATTCGTACTTGTGAAATGAGTCAGCGGAGACAGTTTTGGTTTCAAACATTATATTGAGTCTTCTGTCCTCTGTGATGCAGTATAGTGGACACTACTGGCAGCGGAATACATGTTGAGGATATACTGAGCATGATTACAAATGGGATAGGGTGTGGGGTTACATCTGCTTGGCCAAGGCTGTGCTAATGTACATTTACGTATAGCTGCGGAGCTGCGGACTTTGACACAGACGGTATACATGTAGCCTACCAGACCGCTCGGCATCATGGGCACAGTCCATCTCAGTTCCATGTGACAGGTTTGCTGCGGTTGTTCCTCATGCACGCGT
Source organism: Calotriton arnoldi (assembly GCA_963921515.1). NCBI lineage: Eukaryota > Metazoa > Chordata > Amphibia > Caudata > Salamandridae > Calotriton > Calotriton arnoldi. The sequence continues at coordinate 698,448 of CAWUFW010006192.1, forward strand.
GCATGTGAGATGACATCAGGGCATGTGCTTGCGTGCATGCAGCGGCGTGCCACTTGTTGTTGCACTGTGGTGGTTACTGGACATGTCACAGTCACTGGGGTCGTGTTGTTGTTGTATGCACTTGTCGTCCATGCAAAGGTCCTGGTATGGGATTCCCGGGGCGGGGGTGGGAGGGGTGCAGCACCCACAGACTCCAGGCGACCTATTCATGTCCACTGAGCGGTGTGTGTGTCCATGTGCGCTGGATCCATGTCGTGTCCTGGTTGTTCGTGCAGTTCCGTCCATGTGGGTGCGATGCACAGAGCCCATGCCACTGCCTCCCACGATGCATGCGGTGTTCCTGGATGTGATGGGGAACAGTGTGCATGTCCCGGTCATATCCGATGTCATGGCGATGTCGTTGATGGTGTGGTTACAGTTGCCGGTCGTTTGGTATGGCTGTTGTGGTGGTGACTGGCCAGTCCGTGCGGAAGCTGAGCATGGGTGCGGGGTTGGACTTCATAGGTCACTCGGGGAACCTGCGTTGTGGTCCGACGTATTTACAGGTTGTCAGGTATGCGATGCCGTCCAGCAGGGCTTCCATGTCATTGGTGGTGTACATGTTTGCCAGCCAATGAAGCGGATGGTGGCTGTCAAGGTGTTGTTCGTAGGTTGTCCCTTGGAGGACCATGATGGGGCATGCTGGGTGACATTCGATGTAGCTGTTCTCGATGATCCGTCGTGTGGAGGCACAGTGGTTCCATTTCAGTGCGCGTGCGATGTTGGCCACATACGCCATGCCCCCATAGGCAGAGCAGGCCCTGTCGTGTGCGTCCAGAGGGAGGAGTAGTGGTAGCAGGTCCGCCTTCAGACATGCCGGGTTGGAGAGGCATATCTCGACGGGATGCTGGTAGGGACACCTCCGACAGTAGAAGACGGGCATGACGCAGCTGAACAATGTGATGCGGTAAGTCAGTCGGTAACTTACGTTCAGCAGGGACAGGAGATCGCATCCCAATGTATGTATCGTGTTGGTTTGGTACAGCTTGAGCTGTTCGGCGTAGTTGGGTAGGTGTGTTGCGGTTGCCATTTCGCAGCGGTTCGTAGAGGTGGCGTGCTCCGGCTGTGCGTGCAGTCTGCAATGTGCACGCTCCGGGGTTGCTGTGAGCTCTGTGTAGTCGTGGGGAGACAGGACTTGTGTTCTGTTGGCTTGTTTGGAGGACACGGGCCCTCTTCCCACATGCTTCTCAGACAGTTCAAGGTCAGTGCTGTGTGACTCCTTCCAATTAACTTGCATGTGGCCGACATGGGGAGTGTTTTCTTCTTTCTTCCCCGTCCGTTGTGTGCTTCTGTAATATGCGCTATCTGCCCTGTGGTCGGTCTCCTCGGCATGCCTGTGTTGGTCTATTCTTGGACAATGGCTGTATTCACCGGCTTCTGTCGTAGGGCTGTGGTTTCGGTGTTGGAATGGAAGGTCATTCAGTGCTGTCTGCTCTCCCTTGTGTGGGCGGCAGGCTGCCTTTCCGCTCTGCGTTGGGCCTTGTGTGTGGATGTAATTCTTGGGCCACCTGTTGTCGGTCCCCGGGCTCTTTGGTGTTCCGTTTCATGTGTCTTGTTCATATGTGCAGGGTGGTATGGGTTTTTCAGTGTGGTACTGGCGTTCCTCTTCCCGAAGGGGCCCTGCTTCTCCTAGTTGGTGTTGCCGCCGCTGTGTGCTACGCCATGTTTGTTACACTGGGGTGTGTCCTGCAGTTGCGTGTCTTCACTGACATGTGTGCGTCGTTTGTGTGGCGTTGGGTGTTGTCCGTGAATTGGGCGTTGGGGACATGTCTGTGGCCGGCCTGTCACGTGTCATGTGCGTTCGGGGTGGGGCTGATGTGTGTGCTGCTTGGTTGTGTCCCTGTGTCTGTGTGCGACGCATGCATGGCGCTGCGGTTGGCCTCTGCGTTGTGCGCATGTGTGGCGGCGTCATCGGCGCTTTGGGGCCGTGACGGGGTGGTTGGTTCCTAGTCCCAGGTGGTGTGTACACATGTGTTCTGCGATGTTAGGATTTGGCCTGTGTGTCATATGTGGATGCAATGGTGGATGTGTAGTGTGCACGCGCTGGTGGGGGGTTGTCCGCTTTTTCCGCCCTTGCACTGTGTGCGCTGTTTGCGTGCACTTGTTGTGTGTGTGCCTACCTGCGTCTCCGCGGTACGTTGCGTCCTTGGTGGTGCATCAGCAGAAGCATGGGAAGGGCCTGCAGTGCTGGATTCATGCCCGGGGTGCCGCTTCTTCGTTGTCCGTGCTCTGCGTCCGTGTTTCCGCCTCTCTTTCACGTGCGGTGTCTCTTTGCCGTGGGAGCCGTTTGTTTGCGGCATCGTAATTTATGCGCCGGGCGGGACGTGTTTCGTCGGACGGTGTGTGTCAGTTGAGCTGCGCCGCTACGTGTGCGGGCGCACTTTGATGGCGGACGGTGTTGCTGGCTTGCCGGCGGTGTTTGGCCTGCTTTTCGCATCGTAATTGGGCGGGCGTGTGGACTGCTGCGTGCCGGCGGTAACTGGTGGTTTTGCATCCGCCAGCACGGCGGTTGTGCTTCCGCCCGCCATCGTAATGGGCCCCTAAATCACTTAAAATTCTAAACCATATTTGATAAAATTAATAACAATTATACCAACAATACTAACACCTAAAATGAATATATTAACTAAAACACATTAAAATATTAATAACAACAATATTCTTGAAAACTATATTGCTTACCAAAAAATGATAATCTTGATAACTGTATTCTACACCATGATATTTTTGTAACACAATATTTTTCCCCCAATATTTATGTGCACAATATCTTAAACTCAATGTTTTGTCCAAACGCCTCCCAAGTCAGTCCACTTTTCCAAGGTCAATCTTCTCTCCTAAATTGGAAACTGCTTCTCCATCTCTGGCTGGAAGTTCCTACAGAACAAGTTGTTCCTTCTCCCTTCTAAGGAGGAAGGTAGCCTCCTCCATCTCAGTTCTATCTCCCACTTTCCACTGTGATGCCCAGACTTGAAGTAATGTCCACTTACTTCTGGGAGTCTGGCTATGAGCGATTCTAGCCTCTCCAGTATTCTACAAAGATCCTTCGTCTTTGGTCAGTGAAGAAGCTTAGAACTGGAATAAAATGGGAAAGTTTGAGTCCCAATTGTATTCACTATTTCCAGACAAGAGATGTCGATCCACTATCTGTAGGCCAGAAACCAGTTTGATGTGTTTCCTTTTCACATTTCACTTACTGGCTGCAGAATAGACATTGAGCCTGATTACGACTTTGGCGGTGCAGGGCCAAGGCCGCACCGCCGCCGCACTGCCAAAGCCGTGGTCAGACCACCTGCCAGATTAGGAGTTTCCTCCTGTCTGGCAGGCTTTTTTTTTACGTTCCCAAGGCGGTGCCCAGAAAATGGAACTGGGGTGCATGCATACATGTTCTGCCCCCCTGCATGCGGAAGAGGCACACTGGGCCCTGCAGGGTCCCCTATGTTTCTTCTCCACCACGGTGTTCATAGAGTAGAAAACTCCATGACACTGCCGGCAGAGAGGAAACTCGTAATATGCTTGGCAGGACCGCGACAGTCCCACCAAGCATATTATGGTCTACTGACCACTGCAACAGTGCCAGGGAACAGCGGTTCCCTGGTGGCTGCAGCTGGGCAATGGTGGTCCAACCGCCCTAATCGTAATAGGGCAGTCAGGAGACTACTACCGCCGTGCCCCCACAAGTCTGGCAGTCCTTGGACCACCAGACTTGTAATCGAGCGAATAGTGTTTGTGTAAGGTGATGGTTCTTATAGCAGTAGTGATGACTGGCTTCAGGTGGGAGTACCAATTATATGAGCACAAAAAGTGTAAAGCTGTGCACCTGGACGACATCTGCCTTTCCGGATAGGCTACTCAAGGTGAAGACAAAAGGAACAGGCCCTGCCCAGAAACCTCTCATCCTCTTGCAACTGAATCTGCTGACTCACCCGTATTCCTCCACCATCAACAGAACTGCAGTGTTCAGGAAAGACTAATAAGGAATCCCCTGCTTAAAAGGCTCATATCAATTTCTAAAAGTAGCCCTAACTCAACTCCTTCATAGTTCATGATCTAGGGCTACACCCTCCATCTCAGGAATGAAGGTAGCACACTTCAGCTCTCTAGGGAGGCTGCATCACCATCTCCATCTTCTGCCATGACTCACCGGGGCAATCCAAAATGAATCCTATTGTCTTCAGCATTCAGACATTCACAAACAACATTGACTCCTGCTACTAATCACCATACATATACATGCAGAGATGTCAGTGTGAGATCTGGGGATAATCTGTAAGCAGAACTGTGGCAATTACTTTTTGTTTCAGCCCTTGATACTCCTTAAGCAGTTGAAGAACAATACTCAGCTAGTCGATTATGTTAGAATATTTAGGCATACTAATTCAGGAAATGTTCATTATAAATGTGGGATGAACACTACTTTGGGAAATGTGAATGTCTGAGAGCAGAAGGCAACTTTACATGTATATTTTAGAAAAATTACAGTATGTATTATATATAGTGCGTAGATGCAGAGAAGGATCCCCAATAGGAATTACTTTACTGCAAAGATAAAATTTAAGTGATTTCAGTTTCAAAGAACTGTAAAATATTCAGTTTCAGTCAATGATGTCATAGAATCAGGTCTATGCCTATCGGCCTTTATCAACAGCATTTCATACAGCAAATCATACAGCGCTTACTGATACTTGAAAGTATAAATGAAATAGTTGGGTCAGGCATTATCATCTTTATTGTCCATTGAAAGGGGAGTTATACATGTTTGAGAGAGATCAACTTGTAGATGGTAATTGTCACCAGTGGAGTTCTTTGTTAAATCTGCACTGGCAACACCAAAGAGTATTTTCATATATACAATTTAGCTTATTTCGGAATTATAGATCCTTGCAACACACAAAAACGAAAATCATTATAATTCAACACTGTACAATAAGCTTCAGAAAAAAAAAAGCTAAATCCAACAATACATTTCAATCAATATAAACCGTTTAAAGAGCATAGAATGGCACTAGATAATAAGATTACACAACAACAGGACAGCTGATCAAATTACTAATGCATTTTGGGTGACAATATTAAGATCACAGTAAACTAACAATCCTTACAAGTATCATAAAAAACAACAATAATATAGCACATTATTAATAAAGTGCTGCAAAGTAAATATGGAATCAAGTGCTAAGAGCAATTAAGTATCATGATTAGATGTCAGTCACATTAGGTGGATAGCCAGGCAGCAAACAAATATTTAGCAGCACTAATGAAATTTATTTCATTTGTATCATTCCTCGATCCTCAATGCAATTTGCCTAAGAGAAAGCAAGCTGGCTTATTCCACTTCTTACGAGGAATTGTAAAAGCATTGCAGAAGAAGAAGAAATAGTGCAAGGTTTCAGACTCTTGACATCATGATGGACATAAACTGCTAACACAATAATTATCTCCCCAGCGAGTGCAAAAACTATTAATTGGCAAAAATCCATGTCTAAACTTTGTATATAGCTGTTTGGCTTAGGGATGTAGAATTTTAACATTGAAAGGTTCAAATGATGGTTTAATAAAACTGGCCGTCAAGCTGTCCAATTTACAATTGCGTATTTCCTCTTCCCATAGGATAGTCTTTAGTCTTTCTTTAATCACTGACCTAGACACAAGGGCAGCATCAGCAGGAGATTCCCAGAGAACTGCACGGTCAAGTCTAAATATCAATTTTTTAACATACACTAACCAAGGAATTTTCTGAAATCCATTTGAGCACATCATTTCCATAAGGGGCAACCTGTAAGGGATCAGTTCCTCATTAGACCATGATCTGTGCCAACACAGTAAAGGTCTTAGTTTATACACTGAAGAAATCAGGTAAACGCCTACAGCAAGTAGTTGGGGAAAAGGAGGGTCACTCTGTGGAAGACATAAAAGAGACCTAACAATATTATTTTCGGCCACTATGAGTCCCCTGTTCTTTGTGTAGCCGCAAAGCTCTGAACCATAAAGAGCACACCCTTTTGCTTTAACGTTGTATATTTCTACTGCAGGGAAAAAAGGCCTGGCCTTAGTATCCTTTACCAGCTTCAAAAAAGCCGTAGATTCCTGCTATAGGTTCAATGCATACTTATTAATCTGTAAGGACCATGACAACTTATTAGCCAATCTAACACCCAGGTATTCAAAATCTTGGACTTGCTCAAGCACTTCATTGGGTGCTCTAATGCAGCTCTTCACAGATCTATAAGGATTAAAAACCATACATTAAGTCGTTTTAACATTCAATGCTAACCCCCTTTCAGTACAAACATTTTTTAAATGATCCACAGGGCTTGTACACCCGTAGGGATTTTAGAGACAAGAAGCGTGTCATCAGCAAACAATAGTGCTGGAATTTTAAAAGCAACAACCTTTGGGGCATCATTGTCAGGAAAATCTGAGTATTGCACAAGCCCATTTATATATAATGTAAAAAGGGTTAGGGCCAAAATGCAACCCTCTCAATTCTAAAGCAATCGGATAGCTCACCCTTTTTCCCACACCTGACATGAGCATAATTAATCTCATGTAATCTTATCAAAATTGTTAATATATTCTCTGGAACCCCCATATATCCCAAAGTATCTAGTGTGGAATTGAATCAGAAGCGAATTTTAAATCCACAAATTCCACATATATATGGCCCTTCTCTAGTATCCCCATTTTCCATAAGCAAAAAATGTGATCCATTGTTTTGATCTTCCAGAATTCTGCTTGGAGGTCTGAAAGAATATTATTATCTTTAACCCAATCTGTAAGTCTCCCCAAGAGTTGATGGCAGAAGAGCGTTTGTAGCCCATCAACCAAACTAATGGACCTATAATTACAGGGATTATCTTGGCTATCCTTCTTATAGATGGGAGCAATCTCCACATAGTGCCAGAAGTTAGGGAGATGGACACCCCCCAAAATTGAGTTTGTAAGCAAGTTCAGATAGGGGCCCCATATTGTCGCTTCAGCAGTGCATAAGTTGCACAGAATTCTATCCGGTCCCAGGGCCTTCCCAGGAACAAAAACAGACAGAGTGTTAATGGATTCTTAGAGTATCATTTCCAGGAGACATAGCTGTTTGTTGTAACTAGCTAAACCTGGGTTTATTGGGTCACCTTGAGTCATTCCAGTATCGTAGTCTAACCTTTCAAAATGCTTAACCCATGTTTGAGGCTGGAGGTGGAAATCCACTTGAGTTGTAGCAAATCAACTTTCATGGGCAAGCATGTTTCAAAAACATTTGTTATCATCTGCTCTTGCTGCAGATTATCAGGTTCCTCCACATTTCTTTCCCCACTTAGATCTCGCTTCTTTCAACTCAACCTTATAATTCCATCTAGCCAGTATAATTTGCTCACGATAATTCATTTTAACAGACTGGATAAGAGTAACCGTGGTGAGTCTACACTGCTTGTTATACCATGGTTGTTTTAATGGTTTTTTTAATGAACTTTTATAATCCCCAGAGAAACATTCACCTAAGTAAACGAATAAGTCATCATGATGTTTGTTGAAAAATGACCCTTTTTGCAGGGTTACCCCAAACTTTTTGCCTTCCTCCTCATCTTTTTATGACCTTGGTTTTGTTGGCCTTAGGACTCTGAGCACTTTACCACTAATCTCTTTACCACTGTGTAGTGTTCTTGTAACTTCTTTGTATAGGTTTAGCCATGTGTCCTCTCTGTTCAGTGCTCAGGTTCCATGTTGTCACCATGGAGCTGCCTGGAAAGTCTAAGAATGTTGGAACTTTGAATAGATTGTCAGTTCCTTCATTTCGGTTGTAGGATGAGGTCTGTTGTACTGGAGCTACAATAAAAACCTTATCCCAAGCCTGCATCTGCCTCCATTTGTTCCGGCTTTGGTCATCACCTCATTTTGGCGACGAGCTGAAAGCAACCCATCAGCTCCACAGACCTCAACTCAACTCAACTCTACCTTCAACCACAACTGCTGTACTTACCACCGAAGCTACTTCCCTCCGTGTCCTACCTTCTCTCGCTGCCTTCTGTGGACCGTCGCTACCCTCGCAGTGTCACGTCTTGCTTGCTGGTTTCCTTTTGTGCTTCTTTGGCCGGGCGGGCCTTCCTTCATCCGGCATTACCCAGCGCTCGACAGTGCCTGGCAACGGTGGCGGTTCACTGTTCGACACCATTTCTTCGCTGCCTGGCAACAGCCTGTCCAAGCCTGACTCCGACGTAAGTGCTGCTTCCTGGTGTGCGTGAAGACGGCTTTGCACGAATCTGGTGAGTGACATCACGCCGTGATTCACGTCCAACGTAACGGCGGCCATCTTAGAAAAGTTCTCGACGAACTTCATCAACGTGATTAAACGATATCCTTAAGTTGAAGGCAGGCATCTTTGTAAAGTCCGGAGCGAACTTCGTCACAGAGACGGTTAGCTTCACCCGAAGAATCCCCACACACTTAAGGTTTTCTCCTTCCACTCTCTTTGAAGATTGAGTGGTAAGTTGTCTTCTTGAAACTCAGTATCCTGTGTTGTGCTTCCTGTTGTTCTGCCCTACACAACCTGGTCTGACTCACATCGTTCATTGCGCTGACCAGCACAGCTTGTCTCCCCTTAAACAGCTCTTCTTGCTTCGCATAACCTCAATGCTGATCACGCTGATCAGCTCAGCTTTGCAGTTTACAAACTGGAGTCGCATAGAATATCTACGCTGATCAGCACAGCCTGTGTATCTTTATTTTACAGACCACTCTGTTATTGTTTAAAAGAAGGGTGGTTAAAAAAGTTTAATAATACAACTTCGTGTCTTGCTTCCCTGGTGACATGCAAAATGTCACTCCCCCACCGCTTTTTCTCTCCGCTCCTGGTGATCCTCCCATACCCTGGCTGAAGTGGAAAAAAGTTTTCGCTAACTATGCAAGGGTTTGTGGGACGTCACTAAGTGCGGAGAGGAAATCTTCACTCTTCCTGCATTGCCTGGGTTCAGAGTGACAGGAAGTATTTGAGCATCTTCCTGACCTTACCGACAATGATGCTAGCTCCCTCAATGAATACGAAATATGTATAAAAAAAATGGACTTGCATTATCTTCCCAAGGTGAGTATGGTTTTAAAACGCTACCACTTTGGGAAGAGGATGCAAAGACAAGAAGAGTCTGTTGAGCAATACGTCACAGCTCTACGCAAGCTTGCTTCTACGTGCTCATTCGCTGGCAGTCTGGATGAAAGACTAAGAGACCAGCTCATGCTAGGCTGTACTATGGATAAAGCAAAAGACAGTCTTTGGCAAAAAGACAATCCTCCTCTTCAAGAGGTGATTACTACTATGAAAATGCATGAACACTCAAAAGCATGTGTTGATACTATTCGCAAAGATACAGAAAGTCGTAAGTGTGTCTCCACTGATGTAAAAGAGGTTAAAACCTCATCTGCTGACAAGTCACTTAGATCCTATCCACAAAGTTCTCCGTTGGCATCTAAGTCTACACGTTCCTTTACAAATATCAAACCCTTTTCGATAAAATGCTTCCGTTGTGGGAATCCAAGTCATGTAGCTAACTTTAAGGATTGGCCCGGCTTAAAGACTGTTTGTTCCATCTGTAAGAGGAAGGGACATTTTTCGAAATGCTGCAGATCAAACATAAATCAAAAGAAAGTAAGGGAGGTGGATATTTATGAACAAGATGATGAGGAAGATCTATTTATTTGTCAAGTCAAGGGTCGAGAGGTTGAAGGTCCTGTGGAACATGTTCTAATCTGTGACGAGTCTGTTGAGATGTTATTTGACTCGGGAGCAAAATTACCCTTGGGCCTAAAACATTTTATGAAAAACATTTGTCAAGGAAAGTAAAGCTGTTCAGACCAGACATTGTTCCAAGAGGCTATGGTGGAGAAATAATTAGGTTGTTAGGTTATTTTATGGGGACTATAGATTTTAAAGGAAGAATCACTGCTGGAAAAATTTATGTATCAATGAAAGGGGATTCTCTTATTAGTTGGTCTGATCAACGTGACCTTGGAGTTTATCTTGACCCAAATGAGTCCCCTTCTGTATGTCTAAGAGAACCTCCTTCAATAGCTGCTGTCACCGATCGCAGCATGTGGGTTACTAGATTTCCAGGTGTGTTTGACAATATGCTAGGTTGTCTTAAAAATTATGTACACGTAATCAAATTGAAACGTGGTTCTATACCTAGGGTGGCTAAGGTTCGAAATGTACCTTTGTTGGTTAAAGACAGAATGAGATCAGAATTAGACAAATTGTTAAAGAATGGTGTCATACAAGAGGTTGAGGCAACTGAATGGGTTTCTCCGGTGGTGATGGCCCGCAAGGCCAACGGAGAGGCAAGATTATGTATTGACCTTAGAGAGCTCAATAAAGCGGTAGTTGTCGATCGCTATCCGCTACCCAACATAGCTGAAATGTTGTCCTCTTTGGGTGGGGCCTCCCACTTCTCGACGTTGGACCTCTCCTCGGCCTACCACCAGGTCAAACTCCATCCTTCGTGCCAAGATCTGACCACGTTCATCACCCCGTTCGGCACCTTTAAATTTCGCAGGATGCCGTTTGGCTTAATCTCAGCGGCATCGGTTTTCCAAAGGGTGATGGAGAATATTTTAAGTGGTATTGAAGGTGTAAAAGTCTACCAAGACGATGTGCTTGTTCATGGGGTAAATTTACAAGAGCATGATTCTAGGCTGAAAGAAGTTTTGGCCAAATTGCAAAACTCAGGTCTCACCCTTAGGCTAGATAAGTGTAAATTCGATGCCAGGGAAATCGAATATCTGGGTCATATGGTGTCTGGCTCAGGTATCAAACCTAAACCATCATTAGTTGAAGCCATCTCCAATCTCAACTATCCTGAGAGGAAGGATGAGCTTGTCAAATTTTTGGGGATGGCAGAATTCTACAATAAATTTGTCCCTGGGTTTGCACAAAAGACAGAAAATGTGAGAGCCCTTCTTAGAAAGAGACATGAATTCATTTGGGACAAGTCTTGTTCTGATGAGTTTGACCTCATCAAGACTTGCTTGAACAAAGCTCCCAATCTATCTAGCTTTGATCCTACTAAGGAATCGTTTGTCATGACAGACGCTAGCTCTAAAGGGTTGGGAGCCGTTCTTCTGCAACCTGGTGAACACACGGACAATACCATCCTGTTTATTTCTAGGCCACTTAGAGGCGCAGAGTGTAATTACTCTGTCATAGAGAAAGAAGCCTTAGCTGTCTACTGGTCAATTCGTAAGCTCAAAAAGTTTCTTTGGGGTAAGCATTTCTCAGTGGTCTCAGATCACAAACCTTTGAAAGAAGTGTTTGAAAAAAAGGGCATTGATCGTGTTTCTCATAGAATTAGGAAATGGGTTATTGCTTTACAAGATTTTGAATTTCATGTCTCTTACTTACCTGGGGCAAGTAACATTCTTGCGGATTGTTTGTCTAGGCTCAGTGGTTCGGCTATTCAAGATGGTGGTGAAGAAGACTGTTTTCTTGGGGAAGACTCTGGTGAAGACTTGAGAGTGTGTGCGGTGACTGAAGGTGTTGTGACAGAGAGTGAATGGAAAACCAGTCTGGTGAGTGATCTGATTTTACAACAGGTCATCACCTATGTACGTGATGGGTGGTGTGAGAAGCATGTTTGTGATGACCGAATAAAAGGGTTTTGGATTGTGAAGGAGGAGTTGTCGTGCTCTGAAGATTTACTTTTCAGAGGCAGTAGGCTGGTGGCTCCTTCAGGCCTGCGTGACAAGCTTGTTGAGTGTGCCCATTCTAGTCACATGGGCATAGCCAAAACAAAGGAAAGACTCAGGGAAACATATTGGTGGCCTGCTATGGATGTTCAGATTGAAAGAGTAGTGCGCTCTTGTCCACAATGTGCCAACAGTGATAAAGTTCTTAAGTGTAGGACACAACCCATGATCATCAGGCAGCAATCTAGTGGTCCCTGGGTTGATATCGCTGTGGATATCCTGGGTCCGGTAAAGGTCAGATCTCAAGATCGTTATGTGTTAGTGTGCGTGGACATGTATTCCAGGTGGCCTGCAATTAAACTAGTCAATTCAGTGGACTCATCTTCTGTTATCAACTTCTTAGATGATCTTTTTTCAAGCGAAGGGTTGCCTGCTTCCGTGTTAACAGACAATGGTGTGCAATTTACCTCCGGTCTTGTGGAAGAATTTTTGAGAGAAAGGGGGATTTTGCATAAGCGCACCTCCCTCTAAGACCCTGAATGTAATGGTGTTGTAGAAAGGTTTGTGAGATTACTTAAGGAAGCTATGCAATTGGCTGTGGTCTCTAGTTGCGACTGGGAGGAAGCCATAAAAAAAAAGGTTTGTGAGTACAGGATGACCCCGCATTCATCCACTGGGGTTTCTCCTTTCACGCTGTTTAAAGGAAGGGTGGCTAGTACTCAGGTCAATCCTGGCTGGGTTACTTCTAGGAGAATTAAAGTGGGGGGTGTGATTGACAGCACTGTGGGATGGAAGGATCGCAAACTGCAGAAGATGGAGAAAAGGAAACTGGAATTTGATGCGAGAAAAGCTGTAAAGAAGACTGTTGTTCAAGTTGGTGACTGGGTTAGGGTGAAACTCCCTGAAAGGAGGGTTGGTAAGTCGAAATTTGGACAACCAATAAGAGTTATCAAACTTCTGGGGAATGCGGTAAAGACTCAGGATCACAGAATATGGAATCTTAACAGAATTGTTAAGTGTCCTTCTAAGTGTGTTGAAGGAAACACGTCCAGTGGGCCATTTGCTCCTCCTGCTGCTTCTTCTACTGCTCACCCATTTCCTTCTCCTGCTGCTCCTTCTACTGCTCATCCTGCTGCTGCTCATTCTCTTTCTCCTTCTGCTGCTCCTTCTACTGCTCATCCATTTCCTCCTCCTGCTGCTCCTTCTACTGCTCCTCCTGCTGCTGCTCATTCACTCCCTGTGGAAAGGAGATCTAGTAGGATGAGAAAAATTCCCTTCGTTTGAGAGATGATAGTTAGTATATTTTATGCATGTTCCTACTGCATTCTTATTGTTTATTTGTTTTTACTGCATTCTGTATTGTTTATATTCATTAACTTTGCATCTTTTTCTGCTGTTGGGAAAAGGGGAGGTGATGTAGTGTTCTTGTAACTTCTTTGTATAGGTTTAGCCATGTGTCTTCTCTGTTCAGTGCTCAGGTTCCATGTTGTCACCATGGAGCTGCCTGGAAAGTCTAAGAATGTTGGAACTTTGAATAGATTGTCAGTTCCTTCATTTCGGTTGTAGGATGAGGTCTGTTGTACTGGAGCTACAATAAAAACCTTATCCCAAGCCTGCATCTGCCTCCATTTGTTCCGGCTTTGGTCATCACCTCACACTGCTAATGAGTGCTAAAGTGCATGTGCTTCTTTCCTAAACATGTGTGCAATTGGTGTATAACTGTTTGACATATTTAATTTACTTGTAAGGTTCTTGTAATGTGGTTTACCATATACCCAGAGCCTGCAAGTTAAATGCTACTAGTGGGTTGCAGCATTGATTGTGCCACCGACAGAAGTAGCCTTTCAAACATGTCTCTGGCCTGCTACTGCAGTGCCTGTGTGTGCAGTTTTCTGCCATTTTGTCTTGGCATTTGAAACTTTTTGCCAAGCCTTAAACTTCCCTTTTATGACATATAAGTTACCCCTAATGTAGGCCTTAGGTAGCCCTAATGGCAGGGTGCTATGTCAGTAAAAGGTAGGACATGTACTGTTATGTTTTGCCTGTCCTGGTTGTGACAAACAGCATATTTTGTTTTTCACTACTGTGAGGCCTACCCCTCTCCTAGGTTAGAATTGAGAATTCCCTTATACCTTTTGAAGTGGTAATTCCTGATCAGAGAGGAGTATCTTTTTGATGTTTCATATGTTAGGAATGGTTTTGATAAATCTTACTTTCTGGTGAGGTTGGATTTAACTTCACTATTTTAGAAATGCCACTTTTAGAAAGTGGACATTTCTCTGCACTTACTGCTCTATGTACCTGGCAGCCTGTCTCCATTACATGTCTGGACTGGGCTGGGTGACAGCTATATTTGTGCATTCCCTCTAGACAGACACAACATAGGACACTCAACTGCATCTGCATTCATCTGCATTTTGATGGGTCTTCCTGGGCATGAAGGAATGGACGGGGCAGGCACTTACACTTCAATAGGTAGTGTCCTGTCCGTACAGAAAGAGCTGATTACCCCCCACCAGTAGCCTGACAGACAGAACTGGATTGAAAGGCTCCTTTGAACCCCATCATCAATGTTTTGTTATAAGTACTGGGTCTTTGACCCCCTAAAATCAGACACTGCATGGGACTTGTAACCAGACGCTGCTGGCTCTACATCTGCACATTGCCTGAAGGGCTGCTCTGCTGCTAGGATTGATTGGATAACTTGTAAAGTGTGAACAAATGCCCGAGGGCATTAAGGCGCTGAGCAGTTACTCTGCTGGAGGTGAGAGCATCATCTCTCTACCAGAGAGGCAATTACAAGGAAAAAAGCCAGGTCTTCAAGGCCTAACAGAACGGAAGGTGGGCTTCCATACAAGAGATGGATTGGGGGAGAGTGTTCCAAAGCTTGGAATCCGCCACAGCAAAGGCTCTTCCTCCCCATCTTGCCTTTCTAAACCTAGGAATAGCCAGCCAATTCATATCGGCAGAGTGCAGCTTTCTAGTGGGAGCATTTGAAAAACTGTTTAATTCCCTCCAGGCCCGAATTATGAAGTGCCTTGTGAACAATGAATAGGGCCTTCAATACAATTCATTTAGCAGCTCGGAGCCAGTGCAGTTTCCGAATAGCAGCAGAGATTGAATGATATTTCAGAAAATTCTAAATGAGTCTTGCTGCAGCATTCTAGACAAGCTGCAACTTATCGATAGATGTCTTATTAATGTCCAGGTAGAGTGCGTTACAATAATCCATCCTGGACATAAAATTAGTGCCACCGCTGCTTGTTTATGCGCGGGAGAGAGAGAAATGGAAATATCCTCCTAGGGGTCCTTATAACCCAAACAGGATGAACTGTCTTATTGACCTGAAGATTAAAAGACAGATTGTTATCAGCTAGGACACCAAGATTCTTTGCCAAGTCAATGGGACAGGGACATTGCCCAAGCATTCCTGGCCACCATGAACGGGTCCATATAGATTGTTGACTGCCAAAGATCGAAACCTCGGTTTTGTCCCCATTCAGTCAGAGGTAGTTATTTACCATCCAGGTAGCCACGGCCCGCATGCAATTGTTAAAATTGGTGGCTGAGGCCTCTATTTCCTTTGTGATAGACATCATTATTTGTGTGTCATCAGCATAGGATAAAGCCTGCAGCCCAATCAGCTTGGCCAGTGGGGCAACATATATATTACACAGGGTAGGGCTCAGAGGTGAACCCTGCAGAACTCTACAGAAGGTATAGATGGGGTCAGAGTAGAATTGGTCCACCACCACTGTCAGACCTATCCGTCAGGAAGAAAGACAGAAGATTCAAGGCCGAGTCTGTGACTTCAATTTACTGTAGGCGGTCAATCATCCTTGTGGGAGAGATGGTATCAAAGGCGGCGGATAGGTCCAACAGAATCAGCACCGCAGTCTGCCCAGCATCAACCATGCAAATAGTAGTGCAGTCTCAGTCCCATGGTTGCTCCTGAACCCATACTGAGAGGAGTCAAGCAGATGCTGTTGTTCCAAATAAATCATCAGCTAGTCATTTAGGTGTTTCTCCAAGATCTTAGCGGGAACAGGTAATAAGGAAATGGGCCAATAATTTTTCAATTCCAATGAATCCAACTTGGATTTTTTAAGAAAAGGCTTGACAACTGCTGTTTTTCCAACTTGGAGGGTAGTATCCAGAGGAAAAGGACAGATTGAGAGTTACTGTGAGGTGGGGAATAATAATGTCCCCTCCCAACTTCATCAGTTTGGGGGAACAGGGTTTCAAGCGGGGAGCCTGATTTGATCCCCCGTAGAAGCTGGTCGGTCTGCTCATTAGATAGAGGAAGAAAAGCAGGCAGACAAACATCTCTCTTCTTAGTCTGTGGAGGACTAGGGACTGTTGAATTGGTCTTTTAAGTAGAGACCGAGGGCTCAGAATTAAGGCTCCGAAATTTTGGATTGGAAAATTTGGTCATAAGATCACAGAAATCCTGCAAACTCTCAATATTGGAGGAAGCAGAAGGTATAGATAAAAGATTGATCAGTTTAAATAGATCACTGGGGGACTTAAGTGATGCTATCTTCTGATTGCAATATAATGATTTCTCTATCTTCTCTCAAAACCAAGGGGCAGTGGGCTTTTTCCTACCTGCATAAAATTGTTTGAGACGAGCAAGAAAGTCAGTGGCAGAAGTGAGCCAATTCGAATACTCTGTAGCCACCAGATTAGAGTCATTATGGTCAGTCCAATGTTTATTGTTAAGAGCTCAAAGAAGAGATTCCTTGCTTATACACTTCACTAGAGAGAACAGTAGCGCCGGCCTCTGGTTCGGAAGAGTCGTGCAATCAAATTGCAGACCTTTTCGCTGAAAAAAGTATCTAAAATCTATGACACCTTCCCTGTCGATGCTCGAAATGGCTCTATATGCCAAAAAGAACAAACACTGGAGTGGGGGGAAAACAGTCTCTCACAATTTCATCTTCCCTCTCCAGAAGAGCTGAAAAAGGTAGCTCGAAGCATAAGATCAGGCTCCCAAAAAGACCCATCTACACCTAAAGTGATCTGTACAGGACTAAAGGCTATAATACCCTATGTTCAACAGTTGTTAGAAATCTCCTTTCGGGAAGGGTGGGTACCGGATATATGGAAGCAAGCAAATGTTCGCCCCCTGAAAAAGAAAACAACAGCAGATGGGAATCTATTGGCGAACTTACGACCAGTTTCATTGCTCCCTTACTTTTCAAAAATAGCTGAAAAAGTGGTAAATTCACACCTGGGGGCACACATCAATAACACACAACCTACTTCATCCCACACAATCAGGTTTTAGATCAACCTACTCGATTGAGACGGCATTGCTCTATGCTACTGAGACAGTACGTAGGAGAGTGGATGAAGGTCTGATGACTGCGCTGGTCCTTTTGGACCTTAGCGCAGCCTTCGACACGGTGTCACATGAGCTGTCATTGCACCGACTCAGAAGGGGGGGTTTGGACGGTGCTGCCCTGAACTGGATGGTTTCTTATCTGCATGGCCGCAGCTTTCAAGTGCCACAATCTTCACATACCTCCAAACACATCACTTTAGCGCAGGGGGTGCCGCAGTGCTCAATCTTGAGCCCTACTCTCTTCAATCTATATGTCGCCCCCCTAGCTGGGATTGTGGAAAAACATGGTGTCACAATAGTGTCATATGCAGATGACACGCAGCTAGTGGTCACCCTGGCTCCGAATTCGGAACTAGCAGCCAGCAGCTTTGCAGACTGCTTAAAAGATCTAGCCTCGTGGATGACAGACAATTGCCTGAGACTAAATGGTAAAAAGACAGAAATACTGATAGTAGGGAACACTCCGTCCATTTGGTCCTTGGCCTGGTGGCCAACAATCTTAGGCCCAGTTCCCACCCCTAAGACTGAGGTGAAAAACTTGGGAGTCTGGATAGACTCCACACTCTCCTTTGAGACCCATATCAAGAGAGTTGCAGGCAAGTGCTTCGGAATCCTGAAGACTCTAAGGAAAACTCTAGACATTCTCCCTATGTCGGCTAGAAAAACCCTGACCCACGCTCTCGTTACAGCAAGACTAGATTACGGAAATGTGCTGTATCTGGGTGCAACCAAAAAGGGACTCCATAAGTTGCAGTGCATCCAGAATGCAACAGCTCGCTTGGTTTTGAATCTGCCGAGAAGGGCATCCTCAAAGAAAGCACTGGACTCACTTCATTGGCTGCCCATCCAGAAACGGATCACATTCAAGTCACTATGTTTCTGCCACCGTACCTTGCAGGGTAAAGGCCCATTATACCTGCGGGATCTTATGACCCCCTACAACCCAGAACGGCATCTTAGATACACAGGGACTCACCTGGTGAAAGTCCCAAGGATAAAGAAAGCACGAATGGGTGCGCGCTCTTTTGGCTACCTGGCAGCAAAAAGCTGGAACGCCCTACCCCTGTTCCTCCGTGAGGAACCATCAGAGAGCCTCTTTCGCAAAAAAATTAAGAACATGGCTCTTTAAACTATAAGTATTCTTTAGCTCCCCTTGTTCTCAGATGTGCTGATTTCCGGAGTTGCCAGATAGTGCGAATAGCTCGGGGACACACCAGTGGGTGTAACCAGGCGCTCTATAAATGCAGAAATAAATAAAATAAAATAAAAAAATACGTTTGCAATTTCTTTTAAGCACCTTATTAATCCACTTAGGGGCAATTGCAAGTATGGCAGGGAGAGAAAGGGAAAAAGGGACACCGTGATGGTCAGAACAAGAGAGGGGAAGAGGTTCATCCACCCTAAGACGCTGATCATTAGAAAAAATGCAGTCAAGAATGTGTCCTGCATCATGGGTGGCTGTCTTTACTAATTGGGCAAGACCGCAGCATAGCATCGTGTCTTTAAAGGTCTGCGAGACTTTACAGGAAGCATTGTCAAAATTAAAATTAAAACCTCCCAAAGGGTAAGGTTTTGTTTCCAAAGATAGGGTTCTATAAGGATGGCAAACTCCATGATAAAAGAGGACCTGTGTCCCCGTGACCGATAAATCAAGACTCCTGCAAAAGTTTCAATCGGGAACACTTTTAGAGAGAAAAATAATGCTTCACAGGGGCTTGTAGGAGTAGATAATGGCTCAATAAAGCAAGTACAAGAAGCCTTATAAATAATGGCCAAGCCCCCCCCTACTTTTGCCCGTTCTATCAAGTCGGGAGAAGGTATATCCCTGCTGGATAGCATCAACCAGATCAGGACCCAAGGAGTCCTTGGCCCAGGTCTCTGTGACGAACACCCAGTCCAGCTCATGATGAGAAATGAAGTCGGAAATCTCTGTTTTATTTTTAATCAGTGATCTGGAATTGATTAAAAACCCACAGTGGGTATTCTCACCTATGCCAGGGTGAGGAGGGGCATCCTGCTCTGTCATTCAGCCCAGTTTCATGGAGGTGGGCTGAAAGTTACAGACAGGGCAGCCAGTGATGTTGTTGGACAGGAGTACTTCCAGACTTAGGGGGAGATGACAGGCCACAGTCTTTCCCTGTCCCCGTAAGTTTAAGTTAAGAAGCTGTTCTCTAGAGTAATTGAGTATATTATGATTTTCCCTGGTACAAGAACCAGGGGTCTTGGCGCACGGCGCAATCTAGGCACAGATGGGCGCAGACGGGCTTGCCTCTGGTGCATCTTTGGCGCTCCCGCTGCGAGTCCGCCCCAGCTTGCCAATTTATGGGTGTTCCTTGCAGCACTAGGTTGCTAACTCAGCCAGAAGTGCTGCTTCTCAAATTGAAATGGCTCCACTTCCCTCCGCTCAATCGGCAAGGAATTCCGCGGCGAAGAGGAGAAGCATATCAAAGTAGAGGTACTGTTGCCATGCAAGTCAGATAAAAATACAATAAAGGACAATTGCACATTGATATGGTGCACAGATTAAAAAAATGGTAAAAGACGTAGTAAGGGATGAACACATTGTTGTATTCCTCTTAGGGTGTCCGTATATAGGTTTTCCTGTATCATGTCCTTATATAGGCACAATTCGCCCTGCCCTTATATAGGCATAAAATCCAAGTCCTTATTTAGGCATTAAACCGTGCACTCCAGATACAGGCATGGTCTCCGACATCCGTCCACCCTAACGTCACAACGAGTTCTTGAAGAACAGACCCTTAGGCTTTGGGAGTTTCCCTAGCACAGGACTATTGATTTCTTCAAGGACTCATCTATTATGCATGAACCGTTATACCTTAGGGGTTCATTCATGACGTCTTCCGCTGTCCGATTCACGTCAATGCTAACATTCTGAGGTACCTCTCAGGTATAAATATACCTTCCCTAGCCCCTGTAAATCAGAGGAGACCTCGACTTCAGAGGAGCCCGTTTCCCGGCCTGACGCACTGAGAAGACGCTGTCATCCCTGCACGCAGAGAGTCCAGCTTCCAGTGATCTGACTTCCCTCGCGGGGTGTTGGAGTTCTAGTCTGGCAAGAGATTCCCACCTCTCTCATTCTTAAGGTATGGAGCTGACTAGAAACCTAGAAGGGCATACTAGGTATACTAGACTTAACATACTCTTAGTATACCATAGTAAGGAATACTTCACCTACTTCATACCTCTCCCTACACCTAGGTTAGGTTAGGTACATTGGGGTAGAACTAGCTCAGAAACGCATCGTATGAGTACTCGCATTTTTAGTCTATGTTATTTATGTAAATGAATATCTACTAAAGATCATGCTAGCGCAGTATTATTTATTTCTACTGCTTACGCTGTACATTATTTATCTTGCATACTGTCTTGTGATCGTAACAGCACATATTACTTACACGAGAAACAAGACTGTTCAATAAATCTTTTATTGAAACGCCCGTCTGTTCTTTCTGTGTAACTTTGAGGAAAACTAAGTATGCACGAGTGAACTGAGTGAAACGGTTATCTATTGTTTCCACGACTCTGGGACACGTTCTGATTCTAAAGGGAAACAAAGTTGTCATGTTTTGCGGTTGCCAGAAACTACTCCCTTCTTGTTTGTCAAGGAGTTTCTTGTGGCCTCTGAGCTAGCTGGCACAAGTAATTAAGTTTAATATACTCGATAGGGACATACCGACCGCAGTCCTATGTCAATCCTATAGGGTATGTTATTCCAATGCGCAGAGCCTATTAGGGAAATAGGAGCTACACTACATGGCGCCCAACGGTTTGTTAAGGCGGTAATTTAACGCTAGATACTGAGTAACTCAGCTGTGCTTTTTCTCTCAGAGACCCCTACCCATATACTCCAAAAGACGTCTGGAGTGGGCAGGGTTAATTATCCGCCACGGCTATAAAGGGAAGCACCCTATATATTAGCTGTTTGGCTTGGTCAACGTTGAAGGATACAGTGTTCCAAAATATTGTGCACCTTATCTTTGTTTCCTTGAAACTTGTTCTACATTTTTCAAAAAACAAAATGCCTGACTCCGACAATGACACCGGAAACGATGAAGTTATGGGTCAACCAGCTTTAAGAGCTTTTAACATTACCGGTTTAGATGGAACCGAGGAGGGTGTTATAGACATCCCTTAAAACTTAAGAAGAGCCATCACTCTAAAACTCATAAAACACGGCCTACCACCAAGAGGCGGTAGAGCAGTTTTCGTGATAGAGGCACACGAATCCTTTCAGACAGAGGTATTCTATTCATGGGTAATATTTCCTGAATCCAATCCAGTTACAAAACTGTTTCACTTCTACAAAGAAGATGATCCACCAGAGGAATATATTCCTTTCGAGGATATTGAAATTCCACTAACATACCAGGAGCATCAGCTCTGGTTTAAAGGCACCCTAAACATCACAGAAACATTACCAGGCTCGGTCCACTAGGTAGACCAGGAGCAACATGGCCAATTCTAGCCGGCTATACACCTCATCCTGAACTGGCTATAATGTCAGATGAGGAATTACTTACTCAAATAACAGAGTTAATAAAAATCTACAGACAATTGGTCCAATATGTCATGCGGACTTTCACAGTCCAACCACCATTAACCATTCCAAATCAAACCCCTCAACAGGGAATACACTAAAAATTGCACCGCAGACTCTATACGCAGTCATGGGTAAAATGCCCACAAAACGTGAGCAAATTCCATTCTGGATAGCTCAAAAAATTACTCAAATCGAAGCAGTATTTCCAAATACTAGCCCGTATGAGAAACACAGGATCCTAACAATCAGTTTACCGATGGGGATCACACCACAACTGGAAGACTGCACCACTTGGGGCTCAGTCTTTGCTGCCATCTATACTAAAACACATGGCATTCCGTCAATTGCGGTAATACCTGATGTCCTGAAACAAATTCAAAACGAATACGGGGCAGAGCCTGCTCTAAATTTAGGTATGAAATTACTGAAGAATTTCGACCAGGTCTCAACAATAATATTATCTAATATTAAAGGGTAGGCAGCAGTGGTGATCCGCCAACGATTAAGGAATTCGATGTTACAGAACATCAGACTGAGCTACCCAGAATAATTGAACAATCTTATGCAGAATTAGGCAGAGATAGTTTGGGTGGAAGACCAGTGAAGGCGAAACTATCTGAAAGTCCTGAGAAGGACTCTATTAAACAAACTCCTACATCTTCTAAAAAGAAGTGGGAGACTAATAAACAACATTCAAACGAGAAACGTTCTCAATCCCGAGGTAGGTCTCCTCAAAAGGAGCCCTCGGAAAGGAGGTATAACCTCAGGAATAGGGATAATTTGAGAGAAGCCTGACAGGTATCAAGATACTGATACACGTTCCTCTCGTCCCTTTCAGATCTCGTCACAGACTTCGGAAAGAAGAGGACGGTCAGAACATAGAGAAGAACACGTGAAATCTAAGGAAGAAAAACACGCTACAAAAAATAAAACAGAACCTCAATTCTCCAAAAAGAAAGTAGCAGGTCTGAAGATCAGACATGCCGAGAATACTGAGAACACAACTCAAGAACGGAGAATGGGCTCAGACAATGCTGGACAGTGCAGCAGAAGTCACAATAGCTCGCCAGAACCTGAAGGAACTTCTGGAGATAGTGGACTTGAATGAGTACATTACAGTCGAGACTGTAGACACCAGGGTTAGTACTCCACAAAAGTTATATGAAATAACACTCCGAATGGAGGGAGACATACCTAGACAGGTGAAAGCACTCTTTTGGGAAAAACTTTCAAGGGGCTATGACATACTTCTAGCAGAAAAAGACTGGCCACCACAATTTGTCAGGGAGTGCCCACATGGCGAGGACATTATTATGCCTGCCTTCTCTAACCATATTCCAATTCATCTAAAATATACTTATGCCAAGAAATGGGCAGTAGCCCAGGCCCCAGCATTATATAAAAATCATGTAGGATGGGACGAGGACTCACCTCACCATAAAATACATCTGAAACATGAACCAACTGCACAAAGGCAGTACCCAATAAAGCAAGAAGCTAAAAAAACAGGTCAGGGAGATCTTAGATCAACTTGAATACCAAGGGGTGATTGAAACATGCACCTCCTAAATGAACAATCCTTTGTTTCCTGTCTCCAAACCAGACAACAACTATCGTCTAGTTTTGGATTACAGACACTTAAACACTTGTTCTAAAACATTTGCAGTGCAAAATGCACAAAGCACAGCATTAATGAATAATATTGTGCGTAAAAATATAAAACCACATTAGACATCTCAAATGGTTTCTTTTGTCAAAACATAGCACCTGAAAGCAGGTACTTAACAGCATTCTCCATAATGGGGACCCAGCGTCAATTTTGTCGACTCCCACAAGGGTTCAAGAACAGCCCGGGGTTATTCTCAGCGAGGGTAACGGAGTTACTACAAATTTATGACAATGAGGCATTGTCCTATGTCGACGACATCTGTCTGACAGACGATGACCTGGACAAACACTTGAACAGGGTGAGCACCATTATACTGGGCTTCGCCTCTGAGGGCTACAAATTCAACTTCAAAAAGTCCAGAATTGCCCATCTCAATGTCCTATTTCTAGGATATGAGCTTTCAAGTGAAGGCAGGAGCTTGGCAGCTAACGTTTTAGAGAAATGTGCACTGCTCCAACCTGCAAAAACGCTAAAAAACTAACAATCCATCCTGGGTTTCCTAAATTTTGGAAGAACATACATTCTAAATTACGCAGAAAGGGTTAAACCTCTCCACGCATTAATCAAACCTGATTTTTCAATCAAAAATTGGACACATGAACACACAGAAATCTTGTGTTCACTCCAGGCTAACATGTTAGCAACAAATCACTTACAAACACGCGTAAGTCAACGCAACCTGGTGATTTGAATAATTTCGGGTCAATGCGGATTCACCTACTTAACATTTAATGAGGGTGAAAAAATACCAATCGATACAAATCTCATTTGTACACACAAGCGGAAATGCGCTTCACTTCAACTGAAAAAATTCTGACAGCAGTTCAAACCACTGTAGCAAAAGAAAGAGCCTTAGCCCAAGGGAAACGCATTATTGTCGTAACCCCAGTACCAGCTTTAGAAGCGGTCACAAAAGCAAGCATTTCAAATGCTAAAGCATTACATCCAAGATGGATACAATGGGTTAATTCTCCTGCTGCAACAGATGTTGAATATGTTTTTGATCCTGATTTAAAAACACAAGCGTTCCTGCAATATGAACAAGAATGTCCTCTGCCCACTGAAATCCTGAATCTCAATCAGTACGAATTCATAATTTACACTGACGGATCCGCACAACCCGCAACAGGGAGTAAGCAAGCTTACAGTGCAGCGTGTGCAATCGTTAAAGGCCGCATGCGAGATGGCATCTTCAGACCTATGGTCACAAAAACTCAATCTCTAGGGGATTGTACTACTCAGCGAGCTGAACTACAAGCATTCAAACTGGCACTTGAAAGTACAGATCGAGAATTCCCCACACTAATAGTGTGCGATTCCTTTTACTGTGTACAGTCGTATAATGAATATATACAAAACTGGCTTGAAAATGGTTTCAAAGATGCGAAAGGTGGCACAATAAAGCACAAAATGCTTTGGGAACAAGTAGTTCAGTTGAAAAACGAACTACCAAAGGCTCACGTGATCCACACACTGAGTCAACAACGTGATGGCGTTCACGTTGCAGGGAATTAATTGGCTGACGAAGCCTCAAAGGGGGCTGTTCAGACGGCTTCCGTAGCTGCGATCACTCATTCAAAAACAAAAATAGACAGTTAGATAATGTTGGCTGTCAATGCTACAAGCAAAGGCAGTGGTGCAGCGTTACCAAAACAGTTTCCACTCAAGTACTCTTATGTAATTGATGCGAACAACGTTCCTTTTGCTCGAATCCCTGGAGTGGGGGATAGGGTAATCCCAAACATGGAACGTAGAGCAGCCTTGATTTTATGAAGCACATTTGGGGGAGGGTCTGTCACATCAAAGGATCTCTAAAACAATTTTGACATTAAAAGAGATGTACTGGTGGCCTGGGATGAATACAGAAATACACATCTTCATCAATAACTGCATAGACTGTAAGGTACATCGTCATGCTGACCGCCACCAGACACCATGCTACAAATGTAGCTGCCCAGTACATACACCATTGTTAGACAGCATTAGACTATCTACGCGCATGCGTCCTTCTGGACAAATGCAATCCCACAAATACTGAATCTAGGTTCCTATGGATATGGCCTCAGCGCTCGGCTGACGCTCGAACTGTTATAAAAGATTTGCGAGTCTTTATCGGCACATACGCAATAGGCACGCTACATTCTGACCAGGGCCCTGCGTTTAGCTCTCGGGCTTACAAAGAAGCCATGGCCAGTCTGGGCATTGCATTGCGGTACTCCTCTCCATTCCATCCTGAGGGAAATTCGGTTGTGGAAAGGAAAAACCGGGACATAAAGCAGTCTATAACAGCTAGGGTATTAGGTTCGGGTGATGGGTGGGTCAAACATCTTTATGGGGTCCAACGCTCATTGAATAACCTGCCAAGAAGTTCTCTAGGGGGGGTCACTCCATATGAGGTCCTATTTGGGACAAGAATGTGGGTACCAGACCTCGATCACGTAGGCACAGTGGTGGAGAATAAACCGTTTGATATCAAAGATCGTTTGGCTGTTTTACAGGAACTCAATGAACTAAGATCGAACCAAAGCAAGGTATTCCTGCAGCCAACCACCACTGGGGAAAAACCGGCGGTCCCAGCAAGGCCTGTCTGGATTCCAAAAGTTGGGGATCTAGTCAGAGAAAAGATTGCGGACAAGAAGGAATTTGGACCTTCTTACAAACAACCAGTACCTGTCCTAGCAGTTCAAGAACAAGAACAGTACTTCTGCCGCCCCTTGCTGGAAGAAAGGAGAAAAGATTTGTGTCCATCGACCTCATCAAACCACAGTATGTGGCCAATACTAAATAGTAGGCCTCGTGGACTCCGACCTAGTAGCAGACACACTCCTCTCGCTACTATCCAAGAGGTTCAGACTGAAAGACTGATAACATTCGAGAATTCAGCAGCAACAGATGAAGGACTATGCAACAATGCAATGGAACTCGTCCCTCTTGAAAATCAAGTAACAGTTCGTCCAAATACACCTGTCTACACCAATGTAGCAAGTGATCAACTGGTTCCAGCGATTTCTACAAATCCTGATGCAATTCCAACAATTGACAGAACTGCTTCTGGCTATTTCATTAACTTTGATACGTTCTCAGAAGATCCGAGTGAACCTGAAACGACGCCAGCATCATCAAAATTCAAGCAGCAAGTACAAGACTTTCTTCACTTTCTGAAAAAGACTTATCTGGTTTCACCATGGATTGAACTCTGGATTATTTCTGGAATATTTGTTTTCCTGCTTTGGCTAGCTTTGGTTATGACTATGAGCGTGCTTATAAATGGCAGATACATCCATGTGAATACTGAAGGAAAAGATGTGAGCATACTTTTGAAACCTCATAAATCTTCCCATCGTGAAGCAAGAGACTTGTCAACAGTAAACATCACAGCCGTTCCTATACAGAATGGTATAGTGTGGGACAAAACAGATTTTGATATTTTTGGCCCGACGGAGAAATTGAACATTCCACATTTGTTTAAAATTTCACTAAGTGATCTCATTTCGTCCAGTACCTATTCTGATGATTGGGACTTTGAGACTGTTAACGACATAATGTTTGACCTAGAAAGATCTGCTGCATTTTCTAAAAATGAATATTTAGAGGGTTCATCAGACTATGAACAACTGTATTGCTATAACCACTATGGTCATCATTATTTGCATAAATCTGCATACCCTAGAAATGTGTTTATGTTTAACCAATGGGAGCATTGTCCTACACCACCACAAGGTAGTTCAAAAACATTTGCTAATAAGTTTCCATATTTTTCAGGTTACAATACATCTGATCCAGAAACGTTTTACTATAAAAATGTAAACAAAACAGGACTGAAAATTATGTTAACAAATACAAAACAGATTTACTCTGCTGCATTTATTGCCCAACTGTCTACACAAGGTTTCGACTTATGGAAAGACACAATAGACACAAAAACTGTCTGGGGTACTAAAGATTGGCAAGTGCAGGGGATAGAAGCTTTATTTAGAGCCTGTATCATCCCTGAACAAATAATGTTTTTGAATGAAACTGTCCAACAAACATCTTGTCTTGGATTAGCCAAGATAAAAGAGATGAAAACACCTTCTGTACCAACACCTGCAAGTGATAACAAAACACATGCAGCGGTTACAGTTGACCAAATACTACAATTCAACAGATCTAATACTGATTGGAGAAAATGGTTGATCTGGCCCACAGACACGAACAACTGTCAGGAAAGATTCCTGAATAAAACTCAGGGCTTTACTATTCATAGGCCAGAACCAAGATACATCCAAAGACAGCATCCGGGGGTAGTAACAACATACAGTGTAGGTAAAATATGCCTCGATTGGCTGCAGAAATCTACACTACAGGATGTGAAACAACACTTATCCTTACTTAAAGAAGACGCAGACCTTAAGGAATTCTTGCTTGGACCAAGAAAACCGCGTCAAAAACGTTTCATATATGCCGGCATCTATGCTGCTTATGATGAAGCATGGAAAGTGTCACAGATGGAGGCCGCAGAACGAATACGTGAACTTGATCGTATTAATTTAGAGAAAACACTCACTGTGGTCGACAATGGGTTAACAACTTTGTCCTCCAGAATATATTCATTGGACAACATTGTATCCTCTGCTATCGACATACTAGAACAAGATTTGGCGAAGTTACAGCAAGGCCAGTCTCAATTACGTTCTATTGTGTTATTAAGCTGGACGCTGCAATCCTTGCGCGCGGGCTATGTGCCTTGGCGTTTTATCAACACGTCAGCTCTGTTTGCAGAATACAATCTAACTGATAAACAGATCGAACTGGCACAAAGAGGAGCAAAGTATACAGTGCTAAGCATTGAAAAACTGGAAAAGTTACCATTCACAGTGGCAGAAAAACCAGCTACAGAATGGCTCATTCATGGCAAAATCACACTACCTGTGACTACTTTTCAGTTTCAGTATTGCCTCAAACAGATGCAAGCAGGCAAATATGAAAGGTTGGGTAAGGAATACATTAAGACATCTTGGAATTTGCCGTATACATATAAATGTTGGAGTGGGGATCGTGAAGTGTTTTTGAGCGGTATACACTGTAAAAGTGCACTGAGCGGTTCACTTATATGTCAGGACATTACTTTACACGGGGCTTGCAATGGTTCTGTGGCAAATTTGTCTTGCCATCAGCAGGGTACACCAGCTGCTGTGATTAATCCAACGTTTGGACAACTTTCTAATGGGAGTTACCTCATGTTGAATGATCAGAGTTGCTGCAGCATGTTGCCAGGCATCCCATATCTAGTAACGGTCAACTCCCGGGTCACTTGCTGTATGCAAGTATTGTTTGCCCCAATAGACACAGTCAGGGAGTCGCCTTTGTGGCCTTCGCTGAACGTCTCTTTTATAAGATTTGATACTTTAAGCAGAATGAAAGCCATGCTTTTGCAACAATCAGTGCCTTTAACCTCGGCCAAAGAAACCTATGATCTACAAGTAGCAAGGACTTCGGCTGAGATACAGACTTTAATACGTACAAACTGCCCTATACATTTCGTGGAAATGATAGGACGTATCTTTAACATGTCTGATACAAGCGGAATTGTACATGTATTTAAGAGCATCTGTTCCGGTCTAATAGCACCTTTCCAGGCAATACTCGGAATCATCCCGAACTTTGCACATTCGGTGTTTGGTGGCATACCATTACTTCTCGCACTTGTTGCCGGAATTCTATTTCTCTTCCTGCTATTACGCTATGGCCAGCCTATTCGCAGACATCACTCCGAGCGAAATGGAGAAAGCTCTCCTTGAACGAAAGTGCAGTGAGCGCATAGTACAACTTTTGGGCATGACTCGTCTACGGGACCTTAATACCACATGGTTCCTGTCGTTCAGACAAATCTGGCAAGATTGCATCTTACCTGTTCTACGATGCCTGCTATGCGGTGAAGAATGCGTGTTAGACACCTGTCTAACATTTCCATCAGCAATGCCAACGGGTATCGATACTCTGCTGGACCCGATAACGGCCCATGCTCTGTGTTGTCCCCAGAGGCTACCGATCCTGATGACGGCATTCATTGAGATCTCACAGACGCTTCCAGCTGCTGCTGAGGTACGAGATGGACCTACAGGCACAGAGGTAACAACGAACGCGAACATTGCTGGGGCATCCTATGCTGAAAGCGATGCTTCACATCTCTGTGCAATTAATCTACTACACGAGGTGTTCCGAATGTCACCAACTACAGTGGACGATATTTTGTCTACAGAAA
Source organism: Calotriton arnoldi (assembly GCA_963921515.1). Classification (NCBI taxonomy): domain Eukaryota; kingdom Metazoa; phylum Chordata; class Amphibia; order Caudata; family Salamandridae; genus Calotriton; species Calotriton arnoldi. The sequence continues at coordinate 727,972 of CAWUFW010006192.1, forward strand.
TAGATGATCTCATGTTTACACCAGACCCGTACACTGACTCTGATTCAACCCACAGTGTACCAGAGACGCAGTAAAATTTGGCCTTCATATTTCAAAAACTTGGAACTATTCCCAAATTGAACTTTTTCCATTTTTCGAACTAAATGGCAATTCAATCTGCTTGAAGTAGAACTATTCTTATAGTACGGACTTAGCGGCACTTCCCCAGACACTTTGTCATCTTATTTGTCTAAAAAGTTCATTAATCCTCATGACATGAAATGCTTTTGATTTTGAACAACTTATCGATCATTTTCTGTCAAATGTAAATTTACTGCTTATTTCATTCAAATTGCATTTAATTTCCAAATATATGCCTGAAATGAAAAGCAATGCTTAAAATGTAGAGTACCTTTTTGTGAGAAGTTGGCCTGGTATATGCTGTTCACTAGTTAAAGTGGACACCTTGCACCAGTACAATTCGACTCTTATGGTAGGTAGGTTTAAGACAACCTTTATAGAAAGCTATCCTAGTGGTAGCTGTGGAGAGCAGCCTTCAGGCTAAGTCTTGGAGGAATGTAAAGCAGCTAGTTTTACCACACAATCTCTTGAATCACCAAATGAAAAGACACCACACAGGTATATGTATCAAATATATATGTATTTATTACTAAACAACTCTCTACTAATCTCTTTATGAGATTAGAAGTCAGGAACATATGCACAAATCAACGTTTCACAATAAATTAAGCACAAATATGGCTGGGGCCCTAGGGCGTACCAGACCATATACTAAAAAGAGACTTAAGAACAACGACTTGCAAAGGGACAAGGCCCAGGGCCTTCAGAAGTGTTGGGGCCTCACGAAACCACCCAAGGCAGGTAAGTAAAGGACCCACGGGAGACGCGTGCAGTGCGTGAACACAGGCGCGGATCGCCGTAGACTTCAATGGGGCAAGTCGCGGTTAGAAATTAAGAGTTTAAGGGCACTTCGGGAGTAGCTACAAGCAAGTCACTTACAGGGTAAGTAGTTCTAGGGCCAAGACCCACAGGAGCACCGTAGTGCTGGAGTTACCTCACCCAGGGAAGCCGGGTGCATAGGTGTCCTTTGGTGTCGGGTCGCGGCGTCGTTTTCAATGGGAGCCAATGAAGACTTGCTGCTTGTGAAGTCCGAAGAAGTGTCCGGTGGAATCCAAGCCTGGATTCGGAAGAAGGAAGACCTGAAAGCAGAGGAGACAGTGTTCAAAGTCACTGGGCAGTGACTCGGGGCAAGGAAGGTGAATGCCCACCATCGTCAACAGATTCAGGTCGTTCATGGGTGTCTTGACTCTTCGGCCACGAGGTCCAGGAGGCGTCGACGACAACCAGGAGCTGGATTCGGCGTGCCCCACAAAGTCTGCAGCTGACTGCGGTGTCGGCAACACGATTGGAGCCAACAAGCCTTGGTAGCAGCAAGTCTTGTGGAAAGCGTAAAAAGTCAATGGTGCAGACCAGCAAGGTCTGGGGAACTCACCCAGTGAGGGTAAGTCAGGGCAGGCTTGGAGCAACTAGGGAAGCCCTTTGGTTCTTTAGAAAAGTCTTCAGTGGACCCACAAGCCGGCTGGCAAAGGATTGCAAAGACGCCTCAGGAGGATTCCTTCAACAGGGGCCCACGGTCACTCGGGACGGGGTAGGCCTCTGATCTTCGGAGGGATTCCTACTAGAGGCTGGGACCACACGTGGTCCAAAGAACAGATTCGTAGAACGTCATGAAGGGGTTGCACCCAACAACAGTGCACGGTACCCAGGGACTGCGGTTCCTCATCACTCGTGGGGTCCACTGGCCTCAGCTTCGCTGGGGACTCACGATGGCCTTTGAGAAGTCAGGAAATTCTCATCTTGGGCTGCAGGGACCTCGGGCTCCGGCGGGTGTGGCATAGTTTGCGACTGTTGTTTCAGTTTTTGGTGCCTGCCAAGCAGGGGAGTCACTCCTTGACTCCAACGGAGATTCTTCAGTCTTCCAGAGGTAGTGGAACGTCGAAGGTCCAGGATTCTTCTTTAGAGCATCATCCAGGGGTATCTAGTTTGCAATGGCAAGGGTTCCCTACCTTATACTAAAAAGGAAGGGAGGGACTAGCTCTAAGACCCCACCTATGGGAGGGTCAGGGGAGTGGGTGGCTACACCCACTTCCCTTTGTCCAGTTTCACGCCAGAGCAGGGGCAGGTAGCCCCTGAGCTGGTTTGAACTGGCATATGCACAGAGGAGCCTTCTGCTCCCCCAGTGCAGGACTTCAAAGCACTCTAGGAGTGCACCCACCCAGCCCCAATACACTAAACCCTGTCTGGAAGGTGGTTACACCCTCCTGTGACAGGATACCTTTTGTTGGGCTTCCTCCACTGCGAGTTTCGGTCATCAGCAGGAGGGCAGCCCAGTGTCTGTGACTGGTGGCATCCATTTTGTGATGCCAGGGCTCTTCAGGATTCTACCGCGTTTCCACAGTAGGTACATGTCTATCCCTCTAGAAGGGTGGAATGCTACCCCCGCCGCCAGAACTGGCGGGGGGTAGTATTCCAAGATGTTTGACACCAAACACGACATGTTTCCGTGCAGCCATCCCAAAGTTAGCATTTAACGCGAGGTTATAATGCGCTTAAGAGTATATGGTCAGGCTGCACTACAAACAGCATCAGAGAAGGGTCTCCGAATGCTGCAGAGGGGCTCTGCTCATGCAGGGGCACCCTCTCACATAGGAACCAAGCACTCTGCCTTCAGGATTGATAAGGCCTGCCATAGGAGTACTATATCACAAAAAGTACTCCTTGGATGCGAGGATGATAACCGCGTCTTGAACGTAATAACCCTAGAAAGGTACAGGTGGGAAGTCCTAGGATGAATAGCACCACTAAGCAGTGGGGAAGGAAACAATTCCTTTTGTTTTAATTACCCTCACACACCCTAGTGGTGTCATGCTTCATCATCGGGTCACCCTGACGCCTAAAAGACAGGGTGGGCTCGACCGTTTTTTCAGGGAGCTCTTAGAGATAATAAGACCAGGGGGGACGTTAATTAAAAAACACCAACAAATCCCAGTATCCCTTTAATATTGGATTTGTTAGGGTTATTAAAAAGTGTAAACAGGGGTCAGAATAGGAGTATTTATGGTCCTATGACCCTTCAGCCGACATGTTTCAGTCCTACTAGGGCCATAAAGGTCCCGGACTTTCTTCAGGGCAACAATACCACCTCCCTGGATAACGCAAGAGACAACTCCCTACGCTGCTGTTTATCTAAGGGCAGATAGCAGCTCCTTAGTATGACTTCAAGATAATTTATCTCAATACTCCTGTCATCGCTCCATCTGAAAAGACAAACAAAGACAAAACAGGGCCAAAAACATGTATTACTCCTAGAGTACATGTAATCGCTTCCCAATAGTGATGTGCTGACCAATACACCAGTGTAATTGACACGGTGTCAACATATCCATCAACTCTTATAACCACAAAGGTGCGTGGTTATGGCATACATATAATTTTATTTTAACCACGCTCACGTAGGTGGCAAAATATGGTGTAGTGGCGATATCTTGTCGCATTCTACCGATATCCACATCCACGTGTTACGTGTTCTCAAAGTGTATACACCCGTGTCACTCTCACTCAACAGCCCAGGCTGCTATCAATCAAGGGGTTAAAAACTCTCATACACCACACTCCAAAATTGCACTATTACCCTTACCCAGACATGGGCGAGGGAACTCTTCTCCGGGCACCTCGCAGAGTAAGGGGTAGCCCTGTAGTCAAACACTGTTTCTTGCAAAAGATAGCGCAAAAAAAGGGGGAAGATAAAAACAACATAGCTTATGAGCGCAAGGAACTGCTAGACTCACAAGTTAGATCATAGACGCGCACATACCTGCAGTACCAACGGGCATACGAATTACTCACATCATCAAGAGTCCTACCCCACTCTCACACCTACTTGGTGCGGGTCCCGTGGGCCTTTGTGTATAACCGCCAAATGTCAGGAGTTTAAATAACCCTAGTGGGCGCGCCAATACTCCTTCTGCGCACTAATTGGTATAGTCACGTGCGTGTGTATTTGGACGAGGCGCCGTCGCCCAGCGTCACAACATTCGAAGAGGATGCTGGGAGTAGTAGTTTTTCCTCTCCAGTCTCTTACACATGTGTTAAACTCTGTGGGGTAAAGCGCAAAACTAAACACGTCACAAATTTCGAAACAGATTCTGGGAGTAATAGTTTCTTGTCTTTACGTATGTGTTATACTTGTGAGGAGTAGCACGCTAACCTTAACGCTCGTCATCCATAAGATGCCGTCATGCTCCACACCAACAACACAACCGCCACAAACCATGCGATTGAAAACCCAACGACTGCTCACATCGAGTACACAGACGTCAAATCTATTACCACGATATTAGTCGCAGTTGTTAACACAATATTAATCATAGTGCCGGGCAGCTACTACACGGATTAAAAAGCGGATGAAAAACGGGCATCTATGAGGGGAGTCCACTTCACAGACCTGCTCAAGGGTAATGACTCCCATTCACCATTATATGCTCTCTGGCTGTTCAATATCCAAAACACTGGGGAGCTCCGTTAGGATGAGCAATATAGCTTATCTTATAGTTGAGAGCTGTTAGTATTACAACTACTTATACAGACCGTGTGGAGGGGATAACCATAATAATGTTTGAATAATGTTCAACCTACACCCGCCGCAGATGAAAGAGGGGGGGCGGCGGGCGGGGCTGGTGTGTGGAGAGGAAGTTTTGTTCACCTCCTCTGTATTTGATTCCACGGAATGGAATCATTCAGGCCACATTCGTGTGTCTTCAAACGATACACCCAACGTTGTTCACGTTCCAGGAGTCTCCTGTTGAGGTTACCTGTGCCACTTACTTTCTCTATAACAGTCCATTTAATATCTGTGTCACTATGTTTATGTTCAAGATAGTGAGCAGTAAGTTTGGTGGCTGTAATGGCCCTCCTAATCGTGCTTCTATGTTCACCTATCCGTGTTTTTATTTTTCTGCTAGTCATGCCTATATACAGAAGTTGGCATGGGCACTTGATAACATATACAACATTTTCACTATTACAATTGGTATGTGAGCGCTGTTCCCAAGGAAATGCCATACCAAGATCAATTTGTTTGGTGTGTTCCGTAAGGGGCAAACCACACATGAACCGCACGGAGTAATGACCTGAGACTGGTGGATTGTTAAAAAGTGTTAGCTGATTAAGTATCTTGGGTTTATGCATGTTGGTATGTACCAGTGTATCTCTTAAACTTTTATTCCTCTTAAAAGAGAACATAGGTTTCTCAAAAGTAAGCTTGTTCGATGTTAATATCGACCATTTCTTATTTATGATCTTTTTGATATTGTTAGACAAGGAATTATAAGTAGTAACACATATCAACATGTCCTTTCGTGGTTTGACATGGGTTTCCAATAGTGCCTCCCGCGGGGTGTTGCGTGATCTTTTATTAGCCTGTTCAATGATTTTTCGTGGGTAGGCCTTCTGTTGTAATTTAATGGTAAGGAGGGCCGCTTCATTCTTATAGTCTTGTAAGTTGGTACAATTTCTGCTCCCCCAGTGCAGGACTTCAAAGCACTCTAGGAGTGCACCCACCCAGCCCCAATACACTAAACCCTGTCTGGAAGGTGGTTACACCCTCCAGTGACAGGATACCTTTTGTTGGGCTTCCTCCACTGCGAGTTTCGGTCATCAGCAGGAGGGCAGCCCAGTGTCTGTGACTGGTGGCATCCATTTTGTGATGCCAGGGCTCTTCAGGATTCTACCGCGTTTTCACAGTAGGTACATGTCTATCCCTCTAGAAGGGTGGAATGCTACCCCTGCCGCCAGAACTGGCGGGGGATAGTATTCCAAGATGTTTGACACCAAACACGACATGTTTCCGTACAGCCATCCCAAAGTTAGCATTTAACGCGAGGTTATAATGCGCTTAAGAGTATATGGTCAGGCTGCACTACAAACAGCATCAGAGAAGGGTCTCCGAATGCTGCAGAGGGGCTCTGCTCATGCAGGGGCACCCTCTCACATAGGAACCAAGCACTCTGCCTTCAGGATTGATAAGGCCTGCCATAGGAGTGACTTATAGGTTTATATGTGTGTATCTATGTAGTGATATAGGTAGCCTATATCACAGTAAGAGGTGCATGCACCACCTTACTCAGGCTGCAGTAGCAGACCTGTGGTGTCAGATTTAGTCTGCTTCCCAGGGGTGGCATAATACATGCTTCAGCCCCTGGTAGGCCTGTGAAGTACCTATGCCCTTGGCACCTAAGGTACCATATACTAGGGACTCATAAGGTACCACAGTATCCAATCACTAGTGCACCTAGAGTGCACTCCAAGTCGTTTAGAGAGAACAGAGAGGATGGGGCCCTGATTGGCAGGGTCCGAGCCTGACTATAGCCAGAAACCAGTGTAAACATCAGAAAAAAAGTGGGGGCAACATAAGAGGCAGATCCTACTCTTCTACACAACCCCCCCCAAACGCAGGGACACTAAACTAACCTTGACCAGTTGAGTCTTCGTGCTCTAAGTGGAAATACCTTGAGAGTCCATCTGCATTGGCATGTTGGGTCCCAGGCCTATGTTCCACTGTAGGGAAATGGACCACCTCAAAAGTTTTGGGTTTTCACCTTTCATCTGTTTAAGCCATAGGAGGGGCTTGTGGTCAGTCTGAACTATGAAGTGAGTGCCAAACAAGTATGGCCTCAGCTTCTTCAGGGCCCACACCACAGCAAAGGCCTCCCTCTCTATAGCTGACCAACGTTTCTCTCTAGGGGTCAGCCTTCTGCTAATAAAAGCTACTGGCTGGTCTTGACCTTCATCATTCAGTTGAGACAGTACAGCTCCCACACCCAGCTCAGAAGCATCTGTTTGGACAATGAACTTTTTGGTGTAGTCTGGACTCTGTAAGATGGGGGCAGTGCACATGGCCTGCTTTAGGTTTTCAAATGCCTTCTGACAGCTAGCTGTCCACTGAACCTTTTTTGGCATTTTCTTTGAGGTCAGATCATTCAAGGGGGTCACTATAGATCCATATCCCTTCACAAACCTCCTATAGTACCCAGTCAGGCCTAAGAAGGCTCTCACCTGTGTCTGGGTGGTTTTAGCAACCCATTCCATTATGGTTTGGATTTTACTCTCTAAAGGCTGAACCTGGCCTCCACCCACAAGGTGGCCCAAGTATACAACCTGACTCTGCCCTATCTGGCACTTAGTGGCCTTGATAGTGAGGCCTGCTTTCTGCAGAGCCTCCAAAACATTTCTGAGGTGGACCAGGTGATCCTGCCAGGAGGAACGAAAGACAGCAATATCATCTAGATAAGCAGAGCAATAAGTTTCCATCCCTGCCAGAACTTTATTCACCAACCTCTGAAAAGTGGCAGGTGCATTTTTCAATCAAAGGGCATCACCACAAAGTGGTAGTGCCCACCAGGGAGTCGAGAATGCTGTTTTGGCTTTTGCATCATCAGCTAACCTGATCTGCCAGTAGCCAGCTGTTAGGTCAAATGTACTTAGATACTTGGCTGAGGCCAAAGTATCAATCAGCTCATCTGCCCTTGGTATGGGATAGGCATCAGTCCTGGTGACTGCATTGAGGCCTCTGTAGTCTACACAAAACCTCATTTCTTTCTTACCACCCTGGGTATGAGGCTTGGGTACTAGGACTACTGGGCTAGCCCAAGGGCTATCTGAAGGCTCAATCACACCTAACTCCAACATTTTCTGGACTTCAGTCCTGATACAGAACCTGACATGGTCAGGTTGCCTGTAGATTTTACTCTTGACAGGCAGACTGTCTCCAGTGTCCACCTCATGGGTGCACCAGGTAGTCTGACTAGGGGTCAGGCTAAACATATGTCTGTACTGTTGCAGAACTTGTCTGCACTCAGTTTGCTGATGGTCAGTGAGGCTGCTTGCCAAAGCAACACCATCTACTGACCCATCATCAGGGTTCTGTGAGAGCAGGTCAGGGAGAGGGTCACTCTCCTCCTCCTGGTCCTCATCAGTTGCCATGAGCAAGCCCATGTCAGCTCTGTCAACATATGGCTTTAATCTGTTGACATGGAGCACCCTCAGGGGGCTCCTGGGAGTTCCAAGATTCACCAGATAGGTGACTTCTCCCTTTTGCTCAACTATGGTATGGGGGCCACTCCACTTGTCTTGGAGGGCTGCTGGGGCCACAGGCTCCAACACCCACACTTTCTGTCCTGGCTGGTACACAGTCAGCACAGCCTTTGGTCATGCCAAGCTTTTTGTAATTCTTGGCTGGCCTCCAAGTTTTTGGTTGCCTTTTTCATGTATTCGGCCATCCTGGAGCGGAGACCAAGTACATAGTCCATCACATCTTGTTTGGGGGTTTGAGAGGTAACTCCCAGCCCTCTTTTACCAAACATAATGGACCTCTTACAGGATGCCCAAACAGAAGCTCAAATGGGCTGTAACCAACCCCCTTCTGTGGAACCTCTCTGTATGCAAACAACAGGCAGGGAAGAAGAAGGTCCCATTTCCGCCTAAGCTTCTCTGGGAGTCCTTTAATCATTCCCTTCAGGGTTTTGTTGAAACATTCAACCAACCCATTGCATTGTGGGTGATAGGGGTGGTGAACTTATAAGTTACACCACACTCCTTCCACATTGCTTTCAAATATCCTGACATGAAGTTTGCATCTCTGTCAGAGATGACCTCCTTTGGGAAACCCACTCTGGAGAAAACTCCAATGAGGGCTCTTGCTACCACAGGGGCAGTGGTGGTCCTCAGGGGAATTGCCTCTGGGTACCTGGTGGCATGATCCACTACCACCAGGATAAATCTGTGCCCAGATGCAGTTTTAGGGTCAAGGGGACCAACAATGTCAATCCCTTCCCTTTCAAAGGGTACCCCCACCACAGGTAGTGGTATCAGGGGGGCCTTTGTGGTGCCACCTGCCTTGCCACTGGCTTGGCAGGTGACACAGGAGCGACAAAACTCCTTTGTGTCCTCTGACATATGTGGCCAATGAAAATGTGGAACAAGCCTGTCCCAGGTCTTGGTTTGGCCCAAGTGACCTGCTAAAGGGATATCATGTGCTAGGGTCAAGAGGAACCCCTAAACTTCTGAGGTATTACCAACCTCCTGGTGGCTCCAGGGGCTGGATCTCTACCCTCAGAATATAGGAGTCCCTCATCCCAATAAACTTTATGGGACCCACTAGCACTCCCAGCAGCCTCAGCAGCAGCCTGCTGTCTGAGGGGTTCAAGAGAGGGGCAGCACTGTTGCTCCTTACTCAGATCTTCCCTAGAAGGGCCCCCTGCCCCCAAGAACTCAACCTGATCAGGCTCAAGTTCCTCTGGGGCAGTTCCTTCTTCAGGATCTGCTCCTCCTCCCTCAAGAGGGGAATCAGTGATCTGAGATAGAGGGGAAGGCACTGCCTTACCCCTACTCCTCCTCTTCTTGGGAAGCATCTGGTCCATAGTTTCAGGATCCAGAGCTGGTTCAGTGTCATGCATTTTGGCCTGTGACCTGGTCACAGCAAATACCTTTGCAGGGATGCCCAGCATCTCAGCATGAGTCCATAACTCTACTTCAGACCAGGCTGAAGTTTCTAGATCATTGCCCAATAGACATTCTACAGGGAGGTCTGCACTGACTACAACCTTCTTGAGGCCAGTTACCCCTCCCCAGGAGAAATTCACAACTGCCAGGCTATGGTTGGTCCTGACATTGCTTGCATTGGTCACCTGGTACATTTCGCCCAGGATGATCTGTCCAGGGTCCACAAGATCCTCTGCCACCATGGTGACACTAGCACCTGTGTCCCTAAATGCCAAAGCCTGTTTGCCATTTATTACAGGCTGCTGTTTGTATTTGCCCAGATTACTGGGGCTCACAAGGAAGGACATGTCCAAGTCTCCATCACAAATCAGCATTGCCTGAGTGGGTACTCTGACTAGGCCAGAGTCTACTTCAGAACCCAGGGTCAACCCTACTACACCCTTATTCTGAGTACCATCTCCACCAGTAGCTGAACTAGGGGGAACAGTTGCCTTAGGGGCAGGAGTGGTGGTGGTTTGGTCTTTGGACTTGTTACAATCAGAAGTCCAGTGCCCTTTCTGTTTACAGAATTTGCACCAGGGCTTCTTTTGGCCTTTTCCCTTGTTGGATTGTGACTCCCCACCAGATGCAGATTTTTGGGGCCCTTGTGAAGACTTCTGGTCTTTTGACTTATCCCCACTTTTCTCAGAGCCCTTAGAATCCTGCTTCTTTGTGTCACCCCCTTGGTTCTGGGTTTTCTGCCTCACCCTGGTTCTGACCCACTTGTCTGCCTTCTTTCCCAATTCTTGGGTAGAGGTCAGATCTGAGTCCACCAGGTATTGATGCAACAACTGGTTCTGGCAATTATTAAGGATCTGTTCTCTCATCATTAGATTATACAATCCCTTGAAATCAGTAACCCTACTGCCAACCAGCCAACCCTCCAGAGCCTTGGTTGCACAATCTACAAAGTCAGTCCTGTCCTGAGTCTGTGCCTTCTGGATGTCTCTGAACTTCAACCTGTACTGCTCAGTGGTTAAGCCAAACCCATCTATCAGTGCACTCTTCAGGACTTCATAGTCATCAGCATCCTCTTCTCTAACAGTGAGGAGCTCGTCTCTACCTTTATCTGAAAAGGAGAGCCACAAGATTGCTGCCCACTGCTTTTGGGGGACCTGTTGTACTCTACAGGCCCTTTCCATAGCAGTTACCCACTTATGGATATCATCCCCACTCTGGTAGGGAGGAACAACCTTGCTCAGGTTCCTATGGTCTGGAATATATTCTCTGCCTCTAGGGACACTGTTGCTGCCACCAGGGGGCTCTAACCCCTCTTTTCTAGAAGCTCTCTGGAGCTCCAGGGCTTCCTTATCTAATGCCAACTGCTTGGTTTTGAGGGCAAACCTTGCTTACTCAGACTGCAGCAGTTTGTACATTCTGTCAGAGGAGGTCTCTCTTCTTGAGAAGTAGGAGTTCTTCTGGTAGACAGATTCTCTGCCAGAGTGATAGGAGTGCTCAGATTCCCTAGAAAGGGACCTAGGCCTGTCCTCCACTATGTCAGTTCTCTTAGGGAGAATTCCTCTGTCCTGTTCAGACCCCTTGGGACCTGGCCCTACAATCACAGAGTCTTGGTCATCCAGATGTTCATCATCTGACCCAGACACTGTAATTGACCCACCCACTGATTCAGACCCATTAGCTCCTAGAGCTAATCTAAGATCATCTGCTGTCAGCAGATCTATCAGGTGTAGTGTGGAGGGACTCTGTCCTAGCTTCAGGTGCCTTGCAGCACACATGGTTCTCAACTCAGAGAAAGCCATGTCCTTATACTGAGGCTGAGTGGATCCACTGGGTCCACCCTTTAAGGACATTCTAGTGTTGTGCAGTGTTGTACTACCTACACTAGTTTGTGGCCTACTGATACTAGCTTGAGCTGTAGAAAGGGTGTGCTATCCCTTGGCACACAGCTCTAAGTTCAGTAGAACTTATTGATACTAAGCTTGACTTTATATGTACCTTGAGTACCTATAGTGGTTTTCAGTTAGTAATTCAAATAGAGATTTTCTGGTAAAACAATAGCAAGCTGGAATCCCACACGCTGCCACCAATGTGAGAAGTTGGCCTGGTATATGCTGTTCACTAGTTAAAGTGGACACCTTGCACCAGTACAATTCGACTCTTATGGTAGGTAGGTTTAAGACAACCTTTATAGAAAGCTATCCTAGTGGTAGCTGTGGAGAGCAACCTTCAGGCTAAGTCTTGGAGGAATGTAAAGCAGCTTGTTTTACCACACAATCTCTTGAATCACCAAATGAAAAGACATCACACAGGTATATATATCAAATATATATGTATTTATTACTAAACAACTCTCTACTAATCTCTTTATGAGATTAGAAGTCAGGAACATATGCACAAATCAACGTTTCACAATAAATTAAGCACAAATATGGCTGGGGCCCGAGGGGCGTACCAGACCATATACTAAAAGAGACTTAAGAACAACGACTTGCAAAGGGACAAGGCCCAGGGCCTTCAGAAGTGTTGGGGCCTCACGAAACCACCCAAGGCAGGTAAGTAAAGGACCCACGGGGGACGCGTGTAGTGCGTGAACACAGGCGCGGATCGCCGTAGACTTCAATGGGGCAAGTCGCGGTTGGAAATTAAGAGTTTAAGGGCACTTCGGGAGTAGCTACAAGCAAGTCACTTACAGGGTAAGTAGTTCTAGGGCCAACACCCACAGGAGCACCGTAGTGCTGGAGTTACCTCACCCAGGGAAGCCGGGTGCATAGGTGTCCTTTGGTGTCGGGTCGCGGCGTCGTTTTCAATGGGAGCCAATGAAGACTTGCTGCTTGTGAAGTCCGAAGAAGTGTCCGGTGGAATCCAAGCCTGGATTCGGAAGAAGGAAGACCTGAAAGCAGAGGGGACAGTGTTCAAAGTCACTGGGCAGTGACTCGGGGCAAGGAAGGTGAATGCCCACCGTCGTTGACAGATTCAGGTCGTTCACAGGTGTCTTGACTCTTCGGCCACGAGGTCCAGGAGGCGTCGATGATAACCAGGAGCTGGATTCGGCGTGTACCACGAAGTCTGCAGCTGACTGCGGTGTTGACAACCCGATTGGAGCCAACAAGCCTTGGTAGCAGCAAGTCTTGTGGAAAGCGTAAAAACTCAATGGTGCAGACCAGCAAGGTCTGGGGAACTCACCCAGCAAGGGTAAGTCAGTGCAGGCCTGGAGCAACCAGCGAAGCCCTTTGGTTCTTTAGAAAAGTCTTCAGGGGACCCACAAGCCGGCTGGCAAGGGATCGCAAAGACGCCTCGGGAGGATTCCTTCAACAGGGGCCCACGGTCACTCAGGATGGGGTAGGCCTCTGATATTCGGAGGGATTCCTGCTAGAGGCTGGGACCACATGTGGTCCAAAGCACAAGTTCGTAGAACATCGTGAAGGGGTTGCACCCAACAATAGTGAACAGTACCCAGGGACTGCGGTTCCTCGTCACTCGTGGGGTCCACTGGCCTCAGCTTCACTGGGGACTCATGATGGCCTTTGTGAAGTCAGGAAATCCTCGTCTTGGGATGCAGGGACTTCGGGCTCCAGCGGGTGTGGCGTAGTTTGCGACCGTCATTTCAGTTTTTGGTGCCTGCCAAGCAGGGGAGTCACTCCTTGACTCCAAGGGAGATTCTTCAGTCTTCCAGAGGTAGTGGAACGTCGAAGGTCCAGGATTCTTCTTTAGAGCGTCATCCAGGGGTATCTAGTTTGCAATGGCAAGGGTTCCCTACCTTATACTAAAAAGGAAGGGAGGGACTAGCTCTAAGACCCCACCTATGGGAGGGTCAGGGGAGTGGGTGGCTACACCCACTTCCCTTTGTCCAGTTTCATGCCAGAGCAGGGGCAGGTAGCCCCTGAGCTGGTTTGAACTGGCATATGCACAGAGGAGCCTTCTGCTCCCCCAGTGCAGGACTTCAAAGCACTCTAGGAGTGCACCCACCCAGCCCCAATACACTAAACCCTGTCTGGAAGGTGGTTACACCCTCCAGTGACAGGATACTTTTTGTTGGGCTTCCTCCACTGCGAGTTTCGGTCATCAGCAGGAGGGCAGCCCAGTGTCTGTGACTGGTGGCATCCATTTTGTGATGCCAGGGCTCTTCAGGATTCTACCGCGTTTTCACAGTAGGTACATGTCTATCCCTCTAGAAGGGTGGAATGCTACCCCTGCCGCCAGAACTGGCGGGGGGTAGTATTCCAAGATGTTTGACACCAAACACGACATGTTTCCGTGCAGCCATCCCAAAGTTAGCATTTAACGCGAGGTTATAATGCGCTTAAGAGTATATGGTCAGGCTGCACTACAAACAGCATCAGAGAAGGGTCTCCGAATGCTGCAGAGGGGCTCTGCTCATGCAGGGGCACCCTCTCACATAGGAACCAAGCACTCTGCCTTCAGGATTGATAAGGCCTGCCATAGGAGTGACTTATAGGTTTATATGTGTGTATCTATGTAGTGATATAGGTAGCCTATATCACAGTAAGGAGTGCATGCACCACCTTACTCAGGCTGCAGTAGCAGACCTGTGGTGTCAGATTTAGTCTGCTTCCCAGGGGTGGCATAATACATGCTTCAGCCCCTGGTAGGCCTGTGAAGTACCTATGCCCTTGGCACCTAAGGTACCATATACTAGGGACTCATAAGGTACCACAGTATCCAATCACTAGTGCACCTAGAGTGCACTCCAAGTCGTTTAGAGAGAACAGAGAGGCTGGGGCCCTGATTGGCAGGGTCCGAGCCTGACTATAGCCAGAAACCAGTGTAAACATCAGAAAAAAAGTGGGGGCAACATAAGAGGCAGATCCTACTCTCCTACACTTTTGCATTCTAATATGTTTTTAAAAAAAATGCTTTTTAATGCTTTTAAGAAATATTTTTAGCAATATGCGGTACTCCATTTAATGTTTAGCATTTTAAATGTTTAGCATTTTATTATTATCGTACACACGAAAGTGGAGTGGGTGTTGTGTTCCTCTTAGGGTGTCCGTATATAGGTTTTCCTGCATCATGTCCTTAATAGGCACAATTCGCCCTGCCCTTATATAGGCATAAAATCCAAGTCCTTATTTAGGCATTAAACAGTGCACTCCAAATACAGGCATGATCTCCGACATCCGTCCACCCTAACGTCACAACGAGTTCTTGAAGAACAGACCCTTAGGCTTTGGGAGTTTCCCTAGCACAGGACTATTGATTTCTTCAAGGACTCATCTATAATGCATGAACCGTTATACCTTAGGGGTTCATTCATGACGTCTTCCGCTGTCCGATTCACGTCAATGCTAACATTCTGAGGTACCTCTCAGGTATAAATATACCTTCCCTAGCCCCTGTAAATCAGAGGAGACCTCGACTTCAGAGGAGCCCGTTTCCCGGCCTGACGCACTGAGAAGACGCTGTCATCCCTGCACGCAGAGATTCCAGCTTCCAGTGATCTGACTTCCCTCGCGGGGCGTTGGAGTTCGAGTCTGGCAAGAGATTCCCACCTCTCTCATTCTTAAAGTATGGAGCTGACTAGAAACCTAGAGGGACTCTTGGCATACTAGGCATACTAGACTTAACATACTCTTAGTATACCATAGTAAGGAATACTTCACCTACTTCATACCTCTCCCTACACCTAGGTTAGGTTAGGTACATTGGGGTAGAACTAGCTCAGAAACGCATCGTATGAGTACTCGCATTTTTAGTCTATGTTATTTATGTAAATGAATATCTACTAAAGATCATGCTAGCGCAGTATTATTGATTTCTACTGCTTACGGTGTACATTATTTATCTTGCATACTGTCTTGTGATCGTAACAGCACATATTACTTACACGAGAAACAAGACTGTTCAATAAATCTTTTATTGAAACGCCCGTCTGTTCTTTCTGTGTAACTTTGAGGAAAACCAAGTATGCACGAGTGAGCTGAGTGAAACGGTTATCTATTGTTTCCACCACTCTGGGACACGTTCTGATTCTAAAGGGAAACAAAGTTGTCATGTTTTGCGGCTGCCAGAAACTACTCCCTTCTTGTTTGTCAAGGAGTTTCTAGTGGCCTCTGAGCTAGCTGGCACAAGTAATTAAGTTTAATATACTCGATAGGGACAGACCGACCTCAGTCCTATGTCAATCCTATAGGGTATATTATTCCAATGCGCAGAGCCTATTAGGGAAATAGGAGCTACACTACAACATATGCAGCCTATCCCTGCTGTTAGAAATGGTCTCTAGTTGGCATGGGTTTGCACCTCTGTCCAAGTAGGGACCCTTCTTCATAGTCAGGGTAAGGAAGTTCCACTCCTAAAATAACCCCTGCTCAACCCCTTGGTAGCTTGGCACGAGCAGTCAGGCTTGTCTTAGAGGCAGTGTGTAAATCATTTGCACATAACCAACAGTAATACAGTGAAACCACAACAAAAGGACACCACACTAGTTTTAGAAAAATATCCAATATTTTATATACTTAAAACAAGACCAAAACGATAAAAACCCACAATACAGTACTTAAAAAGGTATACTTTGCAAGAATACTTGAAAAACACAGTTCGTAGGAGTCGGTAGCTCCATCCGGGGCTACCGCGATACTGAAAACAACAGAGTCTAACAGTTCCAGCCGACTGCGTCGGTACGGGCCAGCGAAAGCGTGGACAGACTCGGTAACAGTATCTTTCTCGTTGTGGCTGACACGGTGGTGTGAGCCAGTCGT
Source organism: Calotriton arnoldi (assembly GCA_963921515.1). Taxonomy (NCBI): domain Eukaryota; kingdom Metazoa; phylum Chordata; class Amphibia; order Caudata; family Salamandridae; genus Calotriton; species Calotriton arnoldi. The sequence continues at coordinate 744,249 of CAWUFW010006192.1, forward strand.
GGCAACCGTCGTGGTTACGTTGCAAAGTGGAAGCGGTGCAGGGTGTGGTGTCCTCTTGATGCGATGCAGGCTGCGGCTCGGTGACGATCATCCAGACGGCATTGGTGAGACCAAGGCTTACGGTGCAGGGCGAGACGGTGCTCGATGCGGTGCTGGCAGGTTGCGGTGCAGGCGACAGAGCCGGCTAGCAGGAGCTGGCATCAATCGGCCCAGACAGCTGTGTGGGACGAGGCGGTGCGTCGTGAAGCTTATGAGCGGTGCCCCGAGCCAGGAAACAGTCACGGGTGTCGAAGTCAGGAGCAGCGATGGCATCGGTGAGACCAGGGTGGCAAAGTGAAGCGAGGCAGTGTGGAGTGCGGTGCCCACAGGTCACGGTGCAAGCAGCGGCATGGTGGTGGCGGCGGCGGTCGTCATTGTCGGTGAGACCAGGGTTGCGGTGCAGGATGCGGACGGTGGGGTCTGCGGTGCCGTCAGGACACAGAGCCAGCGACGGAGTCGGTTGCATTTCTGGTCTCTGTGGCAGCTGAAACAGCAATTACAGAAGCGGTACTCAGAGGTTGGTGAAGTCCTTTGCAGTCCCTTAGACTTCAGAACAGGAGGCAAGCTCTATTTGAGGCCCTTGGAGATACTCAATAAGGAAGTTGCAGTAAGTTCAGTCCAGTCCTTTCACTGCCCAAGACAGAAGCAGCCACTGCAGGCCAACACAGTAAAGTACTCAGCAAAGTGGTAGTTCCTCCTCACAGCTTCTCCAGCTCTGCTTCTTGGCAGTCTTCTTGGTCCAAAAGAGTTCTAAAATTCTGGGGTCTGGGCCCCAATATTTATACCACAAAATCCTTTGTTTCTCTGGAGGCAGAGAGTGTCTTTGCCCAGCCAGAACCAGTTCTGTCCTCTCTGGTGCAGCTTCCTGGCAGGAGGTGGAGACAGCATTGTCAGAGGCAGACCAGGCCCATTCAGGTGAAAGGAAATCTCCTCCCCCTACTCTAAATGCAGCCCAGGCCTATTCAGCCTAGCCCTGACCCATCATGACTCTCTGGAGCCACTGCTCCTCCCCAGCCCCTGTCACCCCAAAGCCAGACAGTCAATCCACATCCTAGCAGAGGCACACAGGATGGCTAAGCAAGAAAACACCTACTTTCTAAAAGTGGTATTTTCAAACCCAGAATGTAAAAATCACCCTCACTAAAAGATGCATTTCAACATTCTGAGTTCAAGCATACTAAACTTTATTTTCCCACCTTGTTCCCGGGGTAGTTATGTTTATAAGATGTTATAAGCAAACTCCCCCGTCTATCCTATGGGAACAGGTAGCCTTGCAATATAGAAAAACAAAATTGGCAGTATTTTACTATCATGACATGCCACACACACCAGGGCATGTCCTACCTTTCACATACACTGCACCCTGCCCACAGGGGTACCTTGGGCCTACCTTAGGGGGGACTAATATGTAAGAAAAGGGAAGGGAAGTGGGTGCACTTGCCAAATCGACATGGCAGTACTAAACTGCACACAGATACTGCAGTGGCAGATCTGAGTTACCTTTTCAGGGCTACTCATGTGGGTGGCACAATCAATGCTGCGGGCCCACTAGTAGCCTTTGATTTACAGGCCCTGGCACACTCAGTGCACTTTACTAGGGACTGACTAGTAAATCAAATATGCCAATCATGGAAACACCAATCCATAATAACAATTTACAAGAGGAGCACTTGCACTTTAATACTGAACAGCAGTGAGAAAGTGCGCAGAGACACGAAACCAGCAAAAACAGAGTCAAAACCAGGAGGTCAGAAAGCAAAACGACAGGGGGAAACACTCCAAAAGATGCCAAGTCTAACAGCTGCCTTGAGAGAAATGATCGGGGTCGCACCCCAATAATCCCTTCGAGACGTATTTAACTCAGATTATGTTTTAACCCAGCACATTGAGACCGCCTTGGAGGGACAGTCACTTTGCTAACTGCGTTGCTGTGATGGCCAGCTGCTTGCTGAGTGCTGTGCTGCAGGAGGGACTGCCACTCTGCGACCTGCTTTCGTGTGCTGGCCTGCTTTCTGCTACCTTTTTGTTGTACTACGAGTGTTCTCCAAGGACTTGTTGGCTTGCCCCCTGCTTCTAAAAGTTTCAGGGTCATCAAAGACTTTTGCCATATTGACTGTGAGTCCGGCAGCTGAAAGCTCCTCAACACTTCACTTCTCTAAAGACAAGCGTTCCACTTTGGGAGACCGATGCTCCATGCCCCCCATGTCCTCGCCCTGTAAGCGGAGACTCCGGATGAGAGCGGCACCTTGGGTCGGGTGCCCAGCGGATCAGTTGTATTCTTTCAAATGCATTGCCTGGGAAACGCAGAGTGCAGCGACTATGCCATCCCTGTCTCTGACGCCTTGGGTCGCCTGAAGCCGGAAACTGCTTCCCTTGTTCTCAGAGCAGGCATGGGTTCACAGCAGACCTCTGAGATCCCGGCAGCTTCCGTGCTCCCACTGATAAGTGGCGGAGTATGCCTCAGTAACGGGACCGTGCTGTTCCAACTCCTCTGTTGTTTGCACCTGGTAGTGTAAACCGGTCAGCGATACCGTGACTGCCCGATCCAACGCCAGTGTTCTTTTGGAACGCCAGAGTTTGCATTTTTGCCTACTTTAAACAAAACAATTTGAACACTTGTGTCTCTTCGACACTCAAGAACTATTGAACACCATGATGCTTGGTATTCCTTAAATGTGCATATCTTGAGATATATATGTGAAATTGTGATCGTGTGGTCTCGTTTTGCTTATAATACAGACAAATATCTTTATAAACCTGTGTGAAGTCTTTTTGTGATGTATTCATTGCGTTACTGTATGTGTGTTGCACAAATACTTTACACATTGCCTCTTTAGATAAGCCTGATTGCTCTGTGCCAAGCATAGGTTATCTTTTAGTGTGTACTTAACTTATCCTGACTAGAGTGGTGGTTCCTGCCTATCTTGGGTGCATACCTCAGCCCACCAGGAATTCCATTTCTAACAATGCTCAAGAAGGAAATTTGCTCCTTTCCCAGAAGGCCCTACATTGGGTATTCTCTCAAGAGCTCCTACTACTCTATTATAAATTTGAGCCATAAGACTGGGCTGACTCGAGACAAAAGACCATTTTAGGGCCTGCTTGTTATTTGAAAGGCATAATTCCCCCCAGGACCCAGAATGAATAGGTGGAAATAACCCTTGCATTATTAAAAGTAGTGCATTATGATCACTATTGCTTCTTTCCAGAATCTTCATGTCTACCATAAATAGCCACAGTTGGAGGGACAACAATATATAATCAATTCTATTGGTTTGGCTAAACCTCATAAGAGTATGGGCACCTATTAAATCTGAGTGGGATGTACCATTACATGGTCTAAGGCCAAGGTTCAGTGTTAGCCCCAAGAGCTGAGTGGCTAGAGCAGACTGCCTTTTCGCAGGCATAAGATCTAATTGCGGAATTCCCCAAGGAGCATCTTACTCCTTAGTAATGCCGAAGTCAGAATTGATAAGTGTCTCAAAGGTGATGTTAAAGTCACCAGCAACTATAAGAGTCTCCCTGGGTGATAAACAAACAATAACTTGTTCAAGACTATTAAGAATATATAAGACTCCTGGTTCTGACCACCTGGCCTGTTGTAAACATTAAAGATATAAAGGTACTTGTCATCAGTTGAAGAAATCAACAAACCAATTATATCAGAAGAGTCTAGAGTTAACCTTTTAATACTACATTTGAGAGTAGTTTTTACCCATACTACAAGACCACCGGCAGGATGTCCTTTCTCCTGGGATATTGCCTCAAACCATAAATTTGAAAACCCTGATCTATAGGCCGGATACACACTCCAAGGGCCACATGTATGAATTCTTATTTAGCATTTCCTAAATAGCTACTCCTCAGAAATCGCTATTTAGGAAATGCAAAATGCTATGTACAAAAATAGAGATTGTAGGAATCGCTATTAGGAAATCGCTATTTAGGTAACACAAAATCATTTGTTTCTATGAAAGGCTCATAGGTACGAATGGTTTTGCATTTCCTAATTTGTGATTTTCTAATAGGAAATTGCAAATTAGGAAATGCTAAAGCAAGGGTGACATTCAACCTAAGGCCCTCCTTGTTGCCCCCCAAAAATAGTGGTGCACATGTAAAGCGCACACATTCCCTAGGGGCATGTGTGCGCTTTATTGCACTTTAAAAAAAAAACATTTTGGAGTTTATTTTTTAAATTGCACATGGTTACTATTGACTTTGAGTAGATGATAAAAGCTTTTCTTAAATGCCCAATTCGTATTTAGGATAGGCTTTGTATGTGTGCATAGGAAAATCGCAAATAGGAAATCCCTATTTGCAATTTCCTATTTGGGTGTCGCAAAATGCGATTTCCACTGGGTGGAAATCGCATTTTGCGAATCCCAAATGGCCTTTGTACATGCCAAAAGGCTATTCTGTTTGAGGTTGGTGGTCAGGTGGCTGAAAAGTTAGAGCTGCAGGAATGGGACTTTCTCATGCGGCTGGCTGGCAGTTCACAACCCAGGAGCCTATGTACAAGTCATGTGCATACACACACCACTGAGGGCCTGATTATGAGTTTTGGTGGTCCTGGAGCAGACGTAACGCCACCGCTCCACTTCAGGACCACCGAAACTTACTGCCGCCCGCCAAATTACAAGTCCTCATTGTGAGCCCTAAACAGCACCGCCGCAGGACCGCCAGTACATGTCCCTGCACGGGAAGGAATGCACCATGTTGTGTATTCCTTCCTGTGCCGGAACTGGGGGTGCAAATCTACAGGGGGGCAAAAAATGTGTAGGGCCCCCTTTCTTTCCTCACCGCCAGCAGTCACATGGAGGGAGAACCTCCATGAGACCGCTGTCTGTGAGGAAAGTCGTAATATGCTTGGTGGTGCCTCAGGGCACCAGCAAGCATATTGCAGCCCTGACAGCTGCGTGACCGCCAGGGAATGCGGTTCCCGGGTGGTTGCTGCGGTGCAATGGCGGTCCAACTGTCAAAGTCCTAATAGGGTGGTAGGACCGCCGGTGCGACTGTGGCCGGACTGCCACCGCCACACCCCTGCGAGTCTGGCAGTCTTTGGACTGCCAGACTCGTAATCAGGGCCTAAGTGTTTTTCCTAGTTTTGGCTAGTAGGTGCAATCCCTTTACGGTTCTCCTTACAGGCATCTGTGTCTCATGCTTGAGGGCTTTCTTGAAAGCGTGAATAGACTCATGTTGAAAATCCTTTTGTGATTATTGAAGCATTTCATCAGTCTTTTTGAGGTTTGGAGGATCGTAACTCTCTGTTCCTCATTTGTTGGAAGGTTTACTGCTCGGAAATTTCAAACATGAGGTTTTTGTCTAGTTAGTTGTGATGTCCTTGCAATGGTTAGGGACATCACAGTGTCTTATTCCTTCTCCTTTAGGGGCAGGCGACAAGTTATCTCTTGCTCTTCATGAGCTGGATGTCAGAAGTACTGATGTAGCTAGAGAACACAGCTGGGTTTTAAATTTGTGAGTCACTGTTAATTCATTTTGGTTGTGTCAAGATGGGCATAATAGCGGCTAAAGGTACCCTGAGTCACTGTATGCATACTCTTATTTTGTGGCTTATGGGCTTTGTGGCATTGAGCTGCCTCCTGTCATTCAGAGTTGTTAGCATTAAAAGTGCATGAGAGCTTACAAATGTTTGAAGACAATGTAGTTCTATGTTGTTGATTTATCAATTACATATTTTTGTTGTGGAATGGCTCAGTAGATAAATTTGGTAAAATCGTACAAGAGGCCTTGACTCCCATTTTTGTCAGACTAGCTAGCATTGAACAACAGCTCGCCCGAGTACTAATGGGTGTAGGTAATAACCTGGAATGCAAAAACCAGACTGACAACATCACTTGCATAAGAAGCTCTGACGTAAACACCATTATTTCTAGTGTCCCGTTAAGCAGATTGAATCCCACAAGTATAACATCTACTGTAAAAGAAAGGGCTCCTCTCACAGATATATCGTCTACTAATGTTGGCAATAATACTGCGGTCTTGGTAACCCAAGACCCAGTCATGGTTAGGAACACCGACAGGAATAATATGAGTCTGGGGCAAGGGGACACTAATTATCCTAAGCTACCCATAACAGAAAGGGCTGGTCTGCCACAAGATTACACAAATATAAATGGGACTGGTCGAGATAATAGGGGCAGGAGGGGCGCTAAAAGTGTGTTGAATTTGCCACCACAATGCACACCGTATACTCTGATCCTGAAGGGGGTTCCCTGCCTGGCAGCCGGCCAGGAAGAAACCTGTCGAAGTCTTATCAATAAATCAGCTCACTGGTGCTTTAAGAAACTCTCATCTAAGATAAACTGGTCGGAAAATATTATTATGGCCAGGCGAGTGAGTTGCCTGGGCCACACGACCAAACGTGGGGGCGGGGATTGAGTTGTACTCAATTTTCACAATGCATGGTGTGTACATTTTGCACTAACGCACTTTCAAAGCTCACATGACGGCTCTATGGAGGCTTACCCGTTGGGTTTTTTCTATCCCCCGCAATCTGAATATCAGGTGAGGAAAAACTTGTCACGGATGGGCCCTAGCATAAATACGGTTATACAGCCACCTTCTTTCAGCCATCTCAATCGTTTTGATGTCCTTTCAGGGCTGTCAGAAACTGACTGACTAACTGGGTGTTTCAGCCTTCCAGCAGCATCGGCGATAGCAGGACTGACTTTTATAGCTCAGGGGATTGGAGTTCACACAGATGTACTCACTAATAGGGATACTGTTGTTCCCCCTGAAATCTGCTCCCCAAAATTAATCACTAATGTGAATAACTGGGTGTGAGCGTTGTGGGAGTGCGGGCCGGATAAACAGACGCGGAGGCTGTATGTAGTGAGCAATTTTAAGTGGTTTATTGTGAACAACAGGCTGTCTGGGCTCGCGGGACGGGAATGATTCTTCTTTCGTCTTTGGTTCTTCTTGTCCAGCGGCCTCAGTCCCTTTTGTAGTCTGGTCTCTTCCCGCTTCCGAATCCAGTGAGCGTCCCTGGAGACTCATAAAGAGGGGAGAAACAAAAGGGAGCCGTCAGTCGCTGCTTTGACCGTATGGTCGGAGTATTAGGCTACCCTTCACCACACCTAATCGGTGCTTTGGAACAAAAACGTTGAGGGCGGGACAGGTAAAGGAAACGTGAAAGACGAAAAAGGGGTATAGGGTAAAGTAAGGTACGGCAGAGGAGATACGGTGCTTATTGATGGGACGTGAGGGATGAGGTACTTCAGGGTTGCGTGTATGATGTGCTTTACACCCACACCCTCCCCAATCCCACCCCCGGTATTCGCTCACCTCCCGCCTCCCCTGACCCTGCTGTCTCTCTCTCTCTCTCACAGTGACTCACCGGCTCCGCCGCAACTCTCCTGAGTTGCGGCCGCTCTCCAGCCTCCTCCGGTGGGCACCACCACTCCTCTTCACCGTCTCTTCCGTCTGTCTCGTCCTCTTGTCTCGCGTCGTCCTCCGTCTCCTCCACACTCTGGCTCTCTTGCACCTCCTCTTCGCCTCCTGCAAATGCGCTGCCTTCCTCTTCTCTTTGGGCTGTTTTCACGGCCCATGTGTTACTGCTTCCGGGGTCAGTCCCTCCCCCTTCCGCCGCCTCCTGCCGCGTAGTTGGTTCCTGTAGGGATACACGACAGGGGGGCGGGGTTATCCTTTCCAACGGTGTTCTAGGGGCATTGTACTCCCCTGGGTTTCCCGTGGACTGAGGACAGTTTTGGACATGGCACTCCGAATTAGCAGGTACAATACGGGTTCCCATTGGCACCGTCTCACACTGGGATAATTGTGAGAAATTCCCCCGTCCACACAATTTATCCTTAAGTGATACCCCGACTAGGGAGGCCTTTGGGCCCCCCACTATTATAGCCGATCAAGATATAAATAATGAAGCTATGGGGCTGGAAAATTATGGTCATCAAAAGTCTTTCCTTAAATTAATTTCATGGAATATAGCAGGAATTGGCTCCAAACTGTCAGATGAGTCTTGGTTAATGTATATCAAAGGATTTGACATTATGTGTCTCCAGGAGACATGGTACATGAAGGACATTGCATTGAATGGTTACTGCTCCTACACGGTTAATGCAACCCCCTCATCTTCAGGGAGGGCTAAAGGAGGTTTGGCAATGCTAATTTCAGTAAAATATGAAGCTATAAAAGTCACTGTTGCTGGTACATCCCCCTGGTTTCAATTAGTTGTGATTTCCAATTTGTTACAAGTCGAGTTACTAGTGGTGAACTGGTATTATAATATTTCTAATCACAACATTTGCCAAGTTATTGAGGTTCTACAGTCAGAAATTAATATACTTTCAGAGAAGTGGCAACCCCTTAGTATTTTCTGGGTTGGAGATTTCAACTACTCAATCTGCCCATATAGCTCTGGTCATGCCTGCAGATTGTTAAGCATGGTGGGGCAGCCCCTGGCGCATTTTAATCATACCCCCCAGGGAGAGGCTCTAAATTCTATTATTGTGGAGAATGATTTGGGCCTTATTAATGATTTAGTTAGTAACCCCTTAATACAGTGCCCCACCTATGTGGGTGGAGGTAGGGAGAGTATTATTGATTTTATGTTCATAACACGAAAGTTCCTGCAACTGATTGGTGACTTCGAGGTATATCCAAATAGTGCGAGCGATCATAACCCCCTTAGAGCGACCATCAGTATAATAGCTCAGCCGGGGATTGATGTTGGTTACAAAGTTTCTCTTATTTCTAATAAAGGGGTAAGACTTAAATGGAATAAAGTAAAACCTACTGAGTTTGAAGCTAAAACTGTTAGATCAAATTATGACTCTATTATGAAGTGCTTAGCCCATGACTTGCCCCCAGCTGAGATTATTCAGGAATTCCAACTGATCTGTTCGGATGTAGCCAAAAACTTGACTAAAACAATTAAGGCGAAGGATCATCCGGAGATAAGGTGGTTTAATGCGGAATGTACAAGAGCGCATAAAATTTTAAAACTGGCATTGCACGCACACCCCCGAGATAGGGCTCAGATTAAACATGCTCGGAAGGTTTACAAAGATACAGTGAAACAGAGGAAAGAAGATTTGAGGCGCTCAGCCTGGGATGATCTGGAAAGAGCACGTACCCTTAACGACTCAAAAAGTTTCTGAGAAGTCATAAATCACCCTTTATTTAATGAGGAGTTGGGCAGGATGGATTCCCTGATTCTGGGGGATGTTTGGGAATCCCAATATGCGGCCATATTTAATCCAAAAGGCCGCCTACATGAGGTTTCCAGTGAGGTTCTGCCCCAAGACCTAACCACGGCCTGTCACCTAAGTGTGTCAATCTCAGTAGTTGAGGTTGAGGAAGCCATAGCTAAAGGAATTAGCATGAAAGCCCCCGGCCCGGATGGAGTGCCACTGGATCTTTTTAAAACCAATCCTAATCTGTGGGCTCCATTACTAAACAATGTGTTTAAAGCAGTAGTGGCCAGCCCTATCCCGGCATCTTGGAAGGAGGCTACAGTGGTCCCAGTGTTTAAAAAAGGTAACAGGTGTGACCCTTTCTGCTATAGGCCAATCTCACTTATTGATGCCACAGCAAAATTGTTGGGAAGGGTTGTTCTTGCTAGATTAGAAACCTGGGCGACAGACACAGGGGTGATTGCAAGATAACAGTATGGCTTCAGGAGGGGCATGGGTAATGTCGAACAGTGCCTCAACTTGTCCCTGATTATGGGCAAGTACATGAAGGCCAGGAGGGGCTCTATTCATCTGGCCTTCATGGACTTGTCCAGTGCTTTTGATACTGTTAATCGGGACAAGCTGTGGGCGCTGATGGGGAAAATGGGAGTTGAGGAACCTTTAGTTTCTCTTCTCCGTAGGCTCCACGCCTCCACATCTGTAAGCATTAGATAGGGCGCCAATGGTGAAAAAACTAGGCCTATCACATCGACAGAGGGTGTCCGGCAGGGATGCATCCTAGCTCCTTTTCTTTTTATAATTTACACAAATGGTCTTGATGCTTTCCTGTCAGAAAAAGATCTTGACTGTCCACGTATTTGGGGCACCCGGGTCCCGGTACTTTCCTAGGCGGATGATACTGTCCTAATGTCCCTAACAGCAAACGGCCTTCAAAAATCTCTTGATGCATTTTTTGATTTTATGTTATCACTGGATCTAAAGGTTAATTTTATGAAATCTTATGTTATGATCTGTGGGCCTAAAACGACTAAAACTAGAAACTATGCCGTTGGCCCAAAGAGGATTTATAAAATGAATAATTTTAATTATTTAGGGAACATTTTTAATAATAAGCTGAATTGGGATTCGCTTGTCACCACAAGGATGCACAACGCAGGAAGGGTGGTTGAGGGACTTTTTCGTTTTGCATCCAAACTAGGGCACAAACCGGTAACCAAACTGGTTAGACTTTATAAAGCAAAATGCGTTCCTGTAGTAACATGGTGCAGGTGTCTGGGGGTATCATAACAGTCGCCAGTTGCAAATCATGGAAAATAAATTCATCAAATGGTTACTGATGGCTCCAAATAGTGCCCCTACAAGCTTTTGTCATCGCGAGGTGGGGCTTGATTTTGTAGAAGATTGTATAAACATTGCCCCCTTACTTTTATGGGCCAAAATTTGGTTATCGGAAGAACTGGCATTCATCAGAGAGATTATTAAAGATTGCCTTAACCTTGATAGCGCATTAACTATCCCCTGGCTACGATTTGTCAGGGATAACTTTCACAAGTTAGGCCTGGGACATTATTTTGATTGCCCATTCAGTATCCATGAGAATGCGAAAAGGATCATAAAAGAGGTGCACTCTGCAAGTGCAAACATCCGCCGCTCTCAACCTGAGGTAGCAGGCCCTCTTTGTTTATTCCCTGCTCCACAGCAATTTTATTGAACGTTTACCACAAATACCCAGACGCATTTTTATTTAACAAGATTCCGTTTATTGACCCTGCATTTTTTAGTGGCTTTCCGGAAACAAGGGGGGTGGGCGGACAACTTGGAGCCCTGTCCTTGCGATAATTTGGCAGCTCAAAGCACATCACACTTTATGCTGTTTTGCACCCTTTATAAAGAGCCTAGGAGAAAATTTTTAGTCCCGATTTCAAAAGAAATTAGGCCATGTTTTTATATTGACGGTTTTAACTATTTGCATTCTCTGGCCACAACTGATATATGCACTGGGGTTTCTAACTTTATTAAAGTTGCATTTGCTATTAGGAAACGGTATTAGTAGTTGTAACCGAACCAGATTAACTAGAATTATCATTGTATTTTTTAAGTGTCTAGTTCAAGATTGAATCTTAAGGATTGTACTCTTTTATCCTATTTTTATCCTTTTCTTAATAATTGAATTGTATGAATTGCTTCCAATGTTGTTTGTAAAAAGGTCATGGTAATTATAAACTGCACTGTTGATTTTATGTACTTTTATGGTTTTTCTTCTGAAACCGAATAAAGTTACTTTGACTTGGCTCAGTAGAGAGTTTAATTAATTTCCATGAATGTTTGAATCAGAATGATGACAATATTGAATTGAGTTTCGTCTACAGTAATGAGATGATTGACTTTTTGATTGCACATTGCTTGTATATGAAGGAAAATTATGTAGCAAATTATACAGGAAGGAGACTGCTTCAAATAGTTTAATGCATGACACTTCACATCTGAAGCAATTTATGAAGAATGTTCAATTTTTTTGTTTGAATCTGTTTTATTGTTATTTCAGTTGTCTTTAGCACATACATTGTAGTCATGCTTATGACAGTAGCATTACAGGATATTATGGATAACATGAACTACATACATGCAGTTTTATCAATGTGTTACAGCATGTCGCATAATACGATAATGCAGTGTTGGCGCATACATACTAGTTATCGTTGGTGAGCACCAGCAGGTGTTACTTTTACAGCTTACTTTAGCAACAGATTTAAATGGTTTTACTGTAAGGTAACATATTGCAACATACATTTTGTTTGTGGCTATTAAATAATAGGATGCATTTTACATCTGTTTAATAAACAGCATTAATATATAAGCAGAAAAGTCTCAGCTCTCTTGCAACATGCGCAGTATATAGATACATGCAGATTATTGTGACAGTTCCTTGTGATAGCATATTCTCCTAGAACATCATATAGTCGACAATCTTACTGCCAAAATGGTATATGTTGGTAATGCCTATCTAAGTAATAGGCTCTGCATTATGCTTACACATCTGCTCCTCGTCTGCACTCATGGTTGACTCAGCTGTGTGTGGGCTGGTGTTATGTCAGTATGTAAATCCGCCATCAACGCATCACATTGTTGGGCAATCGGTATTTCCTAAGGACCGTTATCTTCCCTGTGGAGGGCCGTGATTTCCGCCTGTGCCTAATTTGTGAATGAGCACAACCATGCTATGTCACTCAGGGGATCAGGGGACTTCCATCTAGGCGTGATTAAGCGCTTAGCCAGGATAAAGCCTAAGTCGATAAAAAAAGATGTGATTTTATATTCCCTTGCCTCTTCTATAGCTACCTAGTATGCATACCTCCCATGCAAACATGAGATCTCTGTCCATGCAACGCAGAAAGCGATTCATTACTGCCTGCCAATAGTTCATTAGCCGAGGACAAGCCCACAGCATGTGCATCAGATCAGCATTCAACAGCTGACAGTGAGGACAAATGGCGTCATCACGTCCAAAGTAGCGGTTGATTTTTTCAGGGGTGAGGTAAGCCCTATGTAGCACGTATAATTGGACCATGTTGAATCTGGCATTGGGTGGGAAGGTGATAGGGCTTTCCAGTATAGATTCCCATTCTTTATCGGTGTATGGGCTTCCCATTTCTCGCGTAGCTGTGTGAGGGGGGGGTGCAACATGGGTATGCAGCTAATCGGCTAGCCAATGGATTAAATGTTTCCAGCCCACTAGCACATGTAGGTATTGCATAGTTAGGTAAGTAGGCAGTTCATTTCTCATGTCCCCCCATCTTTGAATCAAAGCAGCTATAAGTGAAGCGTAGAGCAGAAACTGACTCGGTGGGAGCCCATCTACTTCAACCAAAACATCAAATGGTAAGAGCATGCCGTCCCTATAAAGGTCGCCAATGGCCTGAATCTCAGCTGCCTCCCAGTCCACGAGCACTGCTCTAGTAGTGAGCCAATTACCACGTGGTGTACCCCAGAGTGCCAGCGCTGGGGCAGACGGGAAAGTGCTTCTTGTGATGTATAAACAACACTTATAACAACAGTAAGCTACCTGTATAAACAGAGGCTTCGGCATTGGGGGTCGGGCGCATGGATGGAAAAGTTGTAATAAGGCAGCATGGCTCCAGGCTAGTAGTGCCGAGGCCTTATCTGATAGGTGCAGTGTCGCTAGCCAGCGTGTCACCCACTGTAGCTGCACCACTAAGTAATAGTACTCAAAATTGGGCACTGCAAGGCCACCGCGATTTGTTGGCAAATATGGTTTTGACAGCGCAATCCTGCAGCTCAATTTGTTCTGAATGAAGTCACGTATCACTTCTTCAAAGGAGTGAAAGAAAGAGTCCTTAACATACAGCGGCAGGTTTGCAAAATAATACAATAGGCGGGGGAGCACCACCATTTTAAGGAGCACCACACGACCCATCACGGATAGCGGGGGCGACTTCCAGAAGACCATCTGGGCACGCAGCGACGTGACAGAGCGGCCCAAGTTACCCTTAAAAAAATCTAGTGGGGAATGATGGATAACATATAGCATGGCAGAACTGCCAGTAAATAGGACCACTCAAGTGAATCAAATGCTTTTTCCAGATCGAGAACCCAGCAGCCCGAATATGGCCATGTTGCCGGGGCATATTTCAATATTCTGAAAAACCTGCATAGATTGAGGGAGGTTGTGCGATTTGGAACAAAGCCATTTGGTCCATATGTATTAATGAGGGTATCAGCAGCGACAACCTATCCGCATGCACCTTCGCCAGGATCTTGTAATCTGTGTTTAAAAGAGCCAACGGTCTGTAGGATCCCAGAGCCTCTGGGTCTCTGTCAGGTTTGGGTATTGAAACCTGGAGCGCTTCACGCAGGGTGGCTGGAAGGCAGGTTGCCTCGAGAGCCTCAGCATACATAGCCTGTAAGAGGGGTGCCAGTAACGGAGCATAAGTCTTATAAAATTGCGCTTGTAGACCGTCCGGGCCTGGAGTTCTGCCCGTCGCCAAGGCTCTTATCACCTTCTGTATCTCGAGGGATGTAATAGACTTGTCACGTTCCTGTTTTTGCTCTAGTGAGAGTGTGGGTATTGTTGCAGTAGACATGAAAGATGTAACATCTTGTGGAGTCGTCTGTGCCCGTGAGCGGTAGAGTGTTGTGTAATGGCATATCAGTTCTGCATGAATGTCTCCTGCGAATAAAGGAGAGTGCATTTGTTGATCGCAGTCCACTTATAGGGCTACCCGGGCGATCTTGATGGATCAGTCAAGCTAGGAGCGATTCTGCTTTGTCTACTTCAGCATGGGTTTTGGCCAAGTGAGCTGTGTAGTTGTGGCAGTGTAGCCGCTACAACAGCGCCGCTTGCTCAGCATGTGCCTCCGCCAAGCAATGGCGTTCAGCAGGATTATCTGCTGCCACCACTTCTAATCATAATAGCCTGCATTCCACTCGTGTCAGGTATGCGCCCTGGAGTGTGTGTTTGTTGTGCCATCATTGTTATCAAAATACTCTGTGATTGCTGTGCTCACTGCTGCGCGGAACAGAGGATCCTCCAGGGCAGATGGGTTGTAACTTACAAGTAGGATCGGGCGTGTTGTGTTCCATGCCAACTGCACATACTGTGGATTATGCTCTGAATGTGGGCTGCCCATGTAATCAGTGCACGTGACATGCTGCGCTACCAGCAGTGTGCTCACCAATCTGTCTAGTCGCACATGTAGCGCATGCAGTAAAAGTAGCATATCTTAGTTGTAGCATTTTGCTTACACCACATATCTACAGGGTTCCAGTTATCTAACCAGCTTGCTAGAGCTCTGGCTATCGATGAAGCTGCAGTGTGTGGTGGGGGGACGATCAATCTAGGTGTACATCTAGTCCGCTATTAAAGTCGCCGCCTAATAGCCACGGTACCCCCCTCCACTGTGACCTTACACAGTGGAGTGGGGTACCGTGGCAATTAGGCGGCGACTTTAATAGGATCCCTGAGAGTGTTTTAAGATATGTTGTTTGACCTGTTTTTAGGGTATAGACACTCCCTATTAGTATTCGCCTCCCATCCAGCCTGCCCAGCACAAGAGCATATCTGCCCTCAGGAGCCAGAACTGACCCTTCTGCAGCGAATGAGACTCCTGGTGTGATCCACATGAGCATCCCGCTCACGTATGAAGAAAACACAGTAGCATATAGCAAACTACGCCAGCGCCACTGTAGCTTGGGCGTTTCAGATTGTGCGAGGTGGGACTCCTGTATCAGCGCAATATGTACCTGATGGCGCTTCAAATAAGAATGTATAGCGTAGCGACGTGCAGGGGTATGTGTGCCTCTTACATTCCAAGTTAGTATTTCAAGGCTTGCCATTCAGTAGTTTGAAAGAGTGCAATGTTCAGGGGTTTCGCTAGGGAGCTCTATGTATGCGCAATAGAGAGGGGTCTATAGAGACTAAGCTGCTGTAGTGTTTTAGAAGAGCCACGTTTCATGAAGAACCTTAAGGTGGAGAACAATTCAACAAAACTCAACATCTTGTATATCAGAGGAGCAGAATGCCAACTGGGTGACCGCCCAAACCAAGGTCTAAGGACTTAATGTCCACCAACTAGTTTTTCAGTGTAGGGGGAGAGGAAGGAGCAAACAAGGACAGTTCACTGTGCACCCCTTTCAGTTATGGTGAAAATGGTACTGGTGCTAATATTCATGTGTGAAGTTTTATGTCAGAGCCATTTCTCAAGTGAGGTGTGTATCCATGCACTGCTGGCAGCTCCTGTCTGCGTGCGTCCCCATAGATCGACGGGGCACTATGTAAAGGCCACAGGAGATGGTATTATATGTGTAGTCATTTGCTCTCATATGATTTACTCTGACGTCTGCGGGGTCACCTACGATAGGGGTAGAAAATATGTTTGGGAAGGCCACATTGCCACCGAGCTGTCCCCAATGGAAGACTGAAGTGAGTCTACATCAGGGCTGCTGCATTGTGTCCTTTCGGCAATTGCGGCTGCATGTTCCAGCACTTGGCGGTGTTCCGCGATCATCTGTTCTAGGTCTGGCGCAGCACCCAATGTTGGAGCTCATCTTAGTGCTGCATGACATCTGTTTTTCCGGGTCTGTCCGTCATCAGTGGGGACTTTAGGAGCAGGTCTAGACCTTCGATCTGCATGGGGGCCATACGCTTCCAGCCATCCCCATCCATCTTCCAGTGTGTCAAAGAATTGCGTGATACCATCTGCAACCACGCAGAGCTGGGCTGGTTACAGTAGTGCATATTTCAGAGTCAATTTGCTGAGCCTGCGCTTCACAGCAGTGATGGTGCTGCATTGTTTCTTGACCGCTGCAGTATAATCTGGGAAGAACAGAACGTGTGATTATCCAACCAATTACTCTGGAGTTTTCTTGTCTCTCGCAATATGGCGTCTCGGTCGCAAACGTACAGCACCTTGACTACAATGGGCCGGGACGAGAGCCAGGAGGAGCTCTCCTTGTTGGGACGTGGTGCGTTTGCTCTATGGTGAAACATGTAGAGAGTGCCAGTAGGGGTAGTAGGTCTCGCAACCAATTCTTAGTACAGGTGGCGGTATCCCGGCCCTCCGTTTCTTCTGGCAATCCTATTATCCGTATATTTTTCCTTCTTGATTGCCCTTCTGCATCTTCAGCTCTCTGTTCTAGAACGCGCACATGGTTAGACAGGAACTTGATGGTGGAGTCCGCAGCCTGCGATGTGGGTTGGAGTTCTCCGACTGCCCATTCCGTAGATGCGACTTTATCTGCAAACTTGCAGGGGCTGCTCTTAGCAGTGTCAGGTCGGCGACCACACTGTCGATCCTAGATTCCAAGGGGGTTCTAGATTTTTCGATGGTGGTCAGCAGGGCAACAAATTTACTTTCCATAGCTGCCGACAGACCAGGGGTTACAGAGCTGGTGACACTTCTGTCAGATGCAATGTGTGCATCCCCACTGCGACCAGTGGCAGTCGGGGTCACTGTTCGCAGCCTCCCCATCTCCAGGTGTGTGAGCTCACAGAGCCTTCAACAGCAGTAAAACCCCCCACTAGGTATGTAGCTAGTCAGAGCAGAGGGCGTGGTGAATACTGCAGCAGCTAATGACCCAGTTCCCACCTTGATAGCCCAAAGCAGATTGCTTGCACCTCCCGTAGTGCAATCTTTATTAAATGCTGGTATAAAAGCATGTGCACGCAACAGTATGTATGAACCATTCGTAGCTAAATCAGAGCGGTGACCCCATAAGCCCAATCTGGTCACACCGCTAGTGTGAGGAAGTGGTCACACAGCTTAATGCAACACATGTCCACTAGCCCGTGTGAGTTGAGCTCAATGTCATGGGGCATAGTGAGGAATAAATGCAGTGACTAAGCAGCATCAGCGCAATATGGTTCATCAGTTCTGTAAGTCAGTGTGGCCTAGGCCCGAGATAGACCCCACGTGTCACCTCAGCAAAGCATCTTTGATCCTCTGCGTGCATCTGAAATCAGTCTGTGGTCCTCAGTGTTGCACAGGCTCCCAGTCAATTAAGTTCAGGGTTGGGGGAGGGGCTCCCTCCCACGCATGGTACATGGTACATCGTTGGTGCGTTGAGTGTTGAGGGTAGATAATTGCTATTGCTGGGCCTAGTTCCGGCCCGACCTCTGGACCCCGTAAGGTGTTTGCTGAGGTACGGGCCACAATGAGTTGAAGCAGTGGTCGTGCTGAAGGACCTTCTCCCTAATTCTTGTCTTACAAAACTGGCTTTTTCCACCAGACAGCGTGGTCAACAGTACTGTGCAATTCAAGCCAGTGCATGTGGCAGCTGTATGGTTATTTTTTCCCCTCCCTGCGTCTGTCCTTCTCTGCTCAGTTCCCGGGGGGCCAGTATTGAAGTCAGTTTATAGTGTCAGCACGGGGCAAGCATGCTTGTAGCTCAGCAGTGCCGCTGGGCCTGAGCCTGATCCAACCCCCGAGCTCTGCAGCAAGTTCTGCTCTGTCTCACGGGTGGCCGATCAGATTATTGCACCACCGCTCGCAGCTGAACTTCCATACCATTGAGCGGGCCGACCAGGGCTTGATCAAGCCCCCGGGCCAGCTCCCTTCTGCACGGTACATAGTAGGTAGGCCGTGTGCCTAAAAATATCACAACGCCGCCTCACCTGTGTTCACGCTGGAGGCTCAGAGCTTCAGAGCCCCGCAGGTCTCAGCATACCCCTCTCAGTAGAGGTTGCACTGTGCCCCCTCCATTTGCTGCGCTGGTCCTCCGGTGGTCATCCACGGCCGCCTCGGCTCCCTTGTGTATGGATATCAGCAGACGCGAGGCAGCACCCACAGCAATGTGCTACTCGCAGGCTACGGAGGCATCCGCACCGCCCCATGCAGGATACCGGATGGACATGGGTCATCTCCCAGTTGATGTGCTTCACCACTCACCATGAAGGGGCTGGCCCCAGGCAACGGTCTACACCCTGAGCCAGCGCCTCGCCTGTACAGCTCCAAATACCTTAAATCATATAGCCTAGAGTTATGGGAGGCCATGCAGAGCTTTAGGTGGACAGATGGTTGCCAGTAATGAGGATTTAGGCCGGATGATGGGGTCCGAGAGCAGAGCCTCAGCAGAGTGCGTCTGCCATCTTGGCACGACCCCCCTTATTAAGAATGTTCCATATGGGGAACATCCCCCCCCTTATTAAGAATGTTCCATATGGGGAAATACTTACAGTGAAAAGACTATGTAGCAGAGAGATTAATTTCCACAAAAAAAATGTCATTAGCAGTAATTGATTTGAAGAAAAAGTCTATTCTACTGTGGTGACTAGGCAATCTATGATCTGAGCTACCAAAGTAGAGAGAAGTGCACTGTTAGCTATGAGTAATATGAAGAGTGACAGTACATCTAACAAAGATCAAGAAGAACAGGTGAGAATGATCATAAAAAATACGGGTACCAATAATATTTTCCAAATAAACACTGGAACCTCTTGAGAAGACCATATCTGAAGGAGAAACATCAGACCACTTATAAATGGAATACAACTATAAATGATTGCTTAAGCCCCAGTGATACCATGAGTTTAAAACCAATTAAAAAACAAAGCCAGTGGCTAAGCCAAAATAAAGGATTCTTTAAATGTGGTCGTTGAACACTGATGGAAGAGTGACACATTTTGAATATATTCTTGGGAATAACCCTATGTAATATGAGATTTTTTAAACAATTGTAATACTACTTTTTACATATGTTTGTAAGAAAATGTATATGTAGGATCAGTTACACAGAAATTAAAAATAGGATGGCTAGAACATATTTGCGCCATAAGGAGTAAAGATCCTAAATACTCTTTAGCTGTGCACTTTTAGGAAGAACATTCCTTGAGGGAACTTTTTAAGATTAGGTTCACTGGAATAGCAACAGTCAAACCCCATAGAAGAGTAGGTAAAATTGATTGTGAAAATTGGAAACCAGATGGATATACATAATGCAAGCTGTTAAGAGAGGCATTAATAAGGATGATACATTTTAGGTATATTTAAAATGAATCGGCTGCCCAGTACTTTGTAAATTCTTCTTAGGTACATAGTAAGCTTTAGAGAAACAAGAACGATAACAGTTGAGAGTTGCATCATTAATGAAGTAGCATTGAGCAGATAATGGAAATTTCGATTACGGATAGCTAGATTGGAATTAGAATTTGATTTTCAAATTTTATGAATAAAGCTAAGGAAACAAAATGCAATTAAGAGCGCATCTAGATTAAGACGATTGGTAGATTAGTGGGCCAGAAGATTATTTAAGAAGCAGGTGTTTGATGGTTCGAGCGATGATGTTGGACCTATAAATACACAATAGGAACACTACGCTGTAATTGTGTATTATGCTTTGAAATTTTGCAGTTCAATGTTAGTTGTTAGCCTCTTACAATCCTGGTTAAGGGTGAATGAATTGTGTAAAATCAATTTAGGAATATTTTTAGTATTAAAATAAATAATCATTTTGGTGATGAGTTGCACCATCAAGAAAATGAATGTTTTGAATATGGGTACTTTATATGAATGAATTTGGGGCCAGATGTACAAAATTCTTATTATGCATTTCTAAATAGTGATTACGTAGGAATCGCTATTTAGGAAATGCAAATAGTATGTACAAAATTTGTGATTTCCAAATAGCGATTCGTTCAGAGTACAGAGACCCCCCTAGAGGCACCCTGAAATTCGTAATGCACATGTAAGTGCACATATGCATTAGGGGCATATGTGCGCTTCATGTCACATTAAAAATCCATTTTAAATGCATTTTTTAATTTTGCACATGGATACCATCGACTTTGAGTCAATGGTAATATAATTTTCTAAATGCCCAATTCGCATTTAGGGAATGCTTTGTACATGTGCTTTAAGAATCGCAAATAGGTAATCACTATTTGCATTTCCTAAATCGTGGTCACAATTTGCGATTTCTACTGGGTAGAAATTGCAAATTGCAGCCGTTTTTTGGCCTTTGTACATATGAAAAGGCTGTTTTGCATTTCTTAATGTGCCTAAATTGCGGATTAGCCCGTTAAGAAATGCAAAAGGTTTTCGTAAATCTGGCCCATAGATACAGCGGATTTTTTTTAATTGCAATGATGTAACAAAGGATAGAAAATGCTATTGTGAACCCATTTGAGACTAGACTTCTGGCAGATAAGCGGGTATGAGGATCCTCTATGAAGCAAATGGTTGGCAGTTTGAGTGATAACATGGGTAGATCCTTTAATCTGTTTTAGCGTCGCATCTTTTTTATGTGCGTCTTTGAGAACAAGGAAATTGACCAATTGCTGATATGAATTGTCTGGCTTTTTTAAGAAATTTTATCTGTGATGTATGTCTGTAACTTTTATGATTAATATTGTATTAATCGAATAAAGTAACTTTGAATTGAATTGAACATGGGTATATGCATATGACAGCCATGCGTCAACGCCCCAGAAGAACGGAGACTGGTACTCGATGTCGATGATCTCAGAAACAATGGCACCATTTTCAAAAGTATATTGGATAACATGAGCGATGAGGGAATGATTTAAAAATCATTTATAATAATAGTGCCCATTTATTTTTCTGCTCACTATCTATAAGGAACATTTCTCTCAGTGTTGGGAATTTCTTATATTTGTATATCTGTGGAGACTTTTTTTCTAGGGTTGTCTGCGACCCTGATGCATTGTTCAAGAAGCAACATAGTACCCCCAAAAAATAAATATAAATATATATATATATATATATATATATATATATATATATATATATATATATTCTCACGTACTCCAAGCCTCCACACAGCAAGGATTTCACGGCACCATAAGGAGAAGACTTGACAAGTAGTTTCTTCTTTTCTTAGTGTTTATTCAACCACCATAGTGCAACAACATGGACTGTCTACGCGTTTTGGCGCTATGCCTTCAACTCGACCATAGAGTCCGGCCGTCTAGATCGGCAATTTAAAGTGACAAGTGCTTTTCAGACCCTTGTTGATTTCTACTCTTTGTGCAAATACTAGACTGCTAACTCACTTAGTTACATGGTGGCAATATATATCAGCCATTTTCCACATTCTACTACATGTAAAGTACATTAGTAAACATTTTATGACAGAAAGTGCAAAATGCATGATTTTCAGAAAGTGCAGGTGCAAAGTTTTCAAAAAGTGCAATGAATTACAAATAATTTATGCAGATCACTTAAAATCCACAGTTTTTAAACAATTTCATAAAGGAGGGGATTGAAGCCTGAAATAGCAGCAATAATTCGTAATCCTATCAATTTCATAGAATCTCCAAAATATGTGCAAACAGTGCATATAATTTAAAATTCACCAGTAAAATCATTGAATTCAATAACCATAAAGTACACAGTAAAACTGATGATTCATACAGCATTTCTCAATGAATGTTTTAAGCAGTGAGATATGTATGTTTATATATATATATATATATAAATGTATCCTATGTTCTCTACTGTTTCCTAAGAGAAATGCTACCACAAACATGGGGTCTAAAGTTTGATGAACCTTCTCATGAGGGGTATACCTGATACAATAAATTATTAAACTTACATTCAGTGATTCTACACCTTATTGTTAAAAGAAAAATGTTAAAATCCAAATATGCAAGATGTGTTCAATATTTCTAAGTACAATTATATGAAACACTGTAAAGTATAATTTTCATATAAAAATATCAATGATAATCCATACATCTTGACTCTAATCATGAATTACCTCTCTAAAAGAAAAAAACAAGTTCATCCACATGTATATATTACCCACTGGCGGTCGCCAGTAGGTAGTTACAGTTAGGACCTAGTTTCCATAGGAAAAGGGTTTTTGATTTGCCAATATCTTTGGCGCCGTTTGATGAATCTTTGCGAAATTTTCAAAACTAATGGGGCGCTCTGGTCAGCTCTAGTCTTGAAAGTTTCGGGGTGATTCGTCAAGCGGGGGCCAAGAAAAAAGGGGGGTCCCAAAACATGTTTTCTTCATGTTATTTTCCATAGGAAACTTTTGTCGCGGCTACAGACCCGAACTGCTGAACGGAATTGCACCAAATTTGGCAGAGAGGCAGCTCTTGGTGTAGAGCGCACTCTTTGCTTTAAATGGTGTAAATTCGTTCAGTAGTTCCTGAGAAATTAAAAAATAAAACAATATCGATATTTGGTGACCGCGGTGGATCCGCGAACCCTCCCGATCACGAGCTTCATTCTGATTGACTGCCAACACTTCAAACTAAGAAGTGTTGGCAGCCATCTTGTGACTCAGTAAAACCGAGTCACAAGCAAAAAGGGAACAAAATGATTAAAAAAAAGAAAAGGGGGCAGGCTAGAAACACCCTAACCCCCTAGACCTGGTCAGGGGGTCCCACAGGGACCCCCAGGGCCAAAAAAAGCATTTTTTTCGGAGTTATTCACGCTGGGTTCGCGAATCCTGCCGAGAAAATAAGAAAAACAAGAAGTACGGTGTCCTGCACTTTGTCTTAATGAGCCCCCGGTTGGGTCAGGTCCCAGGGGCATTCCTGTATGTTTATGCGTGGGCCCTGGGGGGGCCCCTGCAACCCCGGGAACCACCACCTCCCTGGGGCGATACTTATTGAAATGCAGGGGGGCTTGCGGCCACCCCGCAGCCCCAGGGACCGCCACCTCCCCGGGGCTTTATTTATTTATTTTTTTAAAGTGTGGGGGGGCTCTGCCCCCCTTACGCAGACCCGGGGACCGCCACTTCCCCAGAGCTTTAATTAACAAATGCGGGGGGCACGTGGCCCCCCCACACGCCCCAGGGACCACCACCCCCCGGGGCACTAACTAAAGGAAGCTGGGGGTCCGTTGCGGCCCCCCGGCCCCGGGGACCACCACCTCCCCCGAGCTTTGCATACGAAGGGAGGGGGGCCATGCGGCCCCCCTCCTGGAGCCCTCTATGACCCTGGGGTCCACCAGCCCCCAGGGCCAGCTCCAGCAATGTCCCGGGGTGCCCACCCCCGGGACATTGCAGTTTGCTATGACAGGGCGGGAGCACGGCTCCTGCACTGTCATAGCAAACTTCTGCTTTGCTTTGTGGAAGCAAGAGCAGGAAACCTGCTCTCGCTTCCATGAAAAAAAGCAGAATTGCTTTTGGACAAGGGGAGCTGCATGATTGCAGCTTCCTTTGCCCAAAAGCAATGCCGGCTCTCGCAGGAGGTGGGTAGCCAGCAGGGACCGCAGGGGCATTGGGGCACCCCTGCGGTCCCCAACGTGAGGGCATGCCCCGGGGGATGGGGTCCCTGGGGCAAAAAAAAATGCACGTAGGGGGGAGAAATGCTTTTTTTTTGTTGTAATAAATGGCTGGGCCTCGGGGGATGGGGTCCCCGAGGCAGAGTTTGAGTAATGAGAATGGGTGGCATTTTTTTTTCTCTCGTGCCTGGAGTCACGACTCCATCGCGGCTCTCAGCGTGGCCCCCCGTGTAACTAACCGCGATGGGTTTCGTGACTCCACCCAAAATTAAAAAAGAGTATGTATGTTTTAAAAAAAATAAGTTTGACTGTTGCGTTATAGGGTGGCTCTAAAAAGAGCCCTTGTTTTCATTCTGAGTTTGTTGCATCTACATGTAACTCCATCACTTCTGTAGATGTCATCCATATCAAAACGTAAATTGTTGTTAAAGATGGAGCCCATCCTATGGTCTCTGAGGTAAGCAGAAACAGCTTTATTGACATTCTTCCTAGCTTTCTCAAACTGTGGACAGAATGGATTTGACCACTTCCATTTCTGTCTTTGACATATATTAGACAATACAAAGACAGTTTGAGGCAAAAGCAACATAAATTCTGCAAAGGTATCCTTCATTAGCATTTCCAGACCTACCCCAGTCAATGTGCCTAGGTCATTGCCACCACAGTGCACAATCATGAGGTCAGGGGGTTGGAGATGCTAAAAGGTTTTAACCAAACGCAACAATTGGTGCCACTTTAATCCTCTCTGTGCAATACATTTAATGTCCACATTTTGCAAACCTAGGTTTTTGTCAATGCCTCTGTGTTCAGCACACCTTTTGCAGCAGAAAACATAGCTGTGCCCTACAATCCACACTGTGAGCATTTTAAAGGGATGTCTGGAAAGAATGAAAAGATGTCTGTAGCTGAGGTAGTCAGTTGGTAGAATGAGAGATATCTAAAATAGTGGAGAAGATGCTGTTTTTTAAAACGCTGATAAGTGATTGGCAGTTCATCAAGATTGTGCACTCAAAAATAGGATGCATGTTAGTTTGCTGAGATATTATGTTTGTGATTCGTTATTAGAAAATGTTTGAAAGGTACAGTAGATACCATAAGGTAATATTTTGCAAAAGTCAACCACACCTGCTGTTTGCATTAGTAAGCTTGTGTGCTGAACTTGAAACTACAGTGAACTTGTGACCTGCCAGTACAGTTGAATGTTCCATGAACTGTTACTATGGAAACTGGCATTAAGCAGAATGGGAGAAGGGTTGTAACTTAACTGTGTATTTAAAATGTGAAATGGAAACTTAAATATAAGTGATATGTTACTAAATTAAGGTTTTCTAAGATAGTAGTATGTGTAGAAGTAGTGTGTTGTTAAAAAACTATACTAGTATTATTAAAAATAGGTTTTTGAACTCCCGTAAGGGTTCGCGGTTCCATAGTGACGCTTTACAACGGCACCGCGGTGGAGTCGCGACTCCAGAAAGTTACAGAACAAGGCACCATTTGAAGACAGTTAGAAAGGGTTAATATGTCTGTTAGATTTGGGGGTCTCTAGTTGGCAGAGGTAGGTACCTTTGTCCAAATAGGGACCCTTGAGTCTAGTCAGGGAAAGTAGGTACACTCCTGAAATAACCCCTGCTCACCCTCGGTGCGAGTCGGGCGGTGCGTCGTGAAGCTTGCGAGGCGGTGCCCAACTCCGGTGCGGTCACAGGACTCAAACTCAGCAACAGTGAGTGTCGGTCGGTCCAGAAGCAAAAGTTCCTTTCTCCTTTCTTTGGCAGTCAGGCAAACCACTGCAGGCCAATCCCCCAAGCAGCACTTCAGGCTTAGGGATAGTCTCTCCTCAGTTTCTTCTTGGTTCTGCTCCTCAGCAAAGGTTTCTTCTTGTTCCCAAAAGTGATCTAAAGTTCCTGGGTTTGGGCCCCAGTACTTATACCCTGATTCTCTTTGTTCTCTGGAGGCAGAGAGGCCTTTGCCTAGCTTAAACCAGTTCTGTGCAGCTTTGGAGCACTCTGTGTACATGACTCCTTCTTTCCTTTCAGAATGTGGGGCAGGGTACTCAGACACCCGGCAGGGAGTGGAGCCAGCATTGTGGCAGGCAGGCACAGCCCTATTCAGACCCAGATGCAACTCCTCCCTCCACTCTGGATGCAGATCTCTCTATTCAGCCCTGGGCTGCCTCACCCCTGTCTCCTGTGGCCACCCCCAGCCCCTGTCACGCACAAACCAGACACACAATACACAAGCTGGCAGAGGCAGGCTGGATGGTTAGGCAAGAAAATACCCACTTTCTAAAAGTGGTATTTTCAAACACAGAATGTTAAAACCAACTTCACTAAAAGATGTATTTTATCATTCTGAGTTCAGGCATACTAAACTCGAATTTCTACCTAGTTCCCTGAGTCAGTTTAGGATTATAAGATGTTATAATCAAACTGCCCATTCTGGCCTATGGGGAACAGGTAGCCTTGCTATACTGAAAAACGAAAATGGCTGTAATTCACTATTAGGACATGCCACACACACCAGGCATGTCCCACCTTATCCTTACAATGCACCCTGCCCGTAGGCCCACCATAGGGGTGTCTGATATGAAGAAAAGGGAAGGTTTGGGGACTGGTAGTTGGGTGCACTTACCAAGTCGACATGGCAGTCACAGACTGCACACAGGCTCTGCAATGGCAGGCCTGAGACACACTTTACAAGCTACTTCTGTGGGTGGCACAACCAGTGCTGCAAGCCCACCAGCAGCATTTGATTTACAAGCCCTGGGCACACTCAGTGTACTGTACTAGGGTCTGACAGTAATTCAAATAAGCCAAACATGGAGTCACTAATTCACATCACAATTTACAATAGGGAGCACTTGCACTTTGGCACTGATTAGCAGTGGCAAAGTGCCCATGAGAATCTAGTCCAGCAAAAACATATCGACAACAGTGGAGGCATTATGAAAAAAATGGGAGGGAGACCCATGCCAAGGATGCCAGGTCTAACACGTGTCCCTTCCAGCTGAAATGTGGGGAGAACTATCCTACCCCTAGGGAGTTCTCATCACTAAGGCGGAAAAATCTGGACAGACCATCAGCATTGGCGTGTTCTGTACCAGGGCGGTGTTCCACCGTAAAGTCCATCCCCTGAAGGGAAATGGACCACCTCAACAGCTTTGGATTCTCACCCCTCATCTGCATCAACCATCTGAGGGGCCTGTGGTCTGTCTGAACCCGGATAGAATGCATCAGGGACAACCTGCTCTTTAGACACCAGGTGACACTTGACAGCTGTCACACTGGCTCCGGTGTCTCTCAGAGCCTCCACCCTATGGCCATTGATGGTCACCCACTGCCTGTATTTTTTAGTGTTATCAGGCAGCTGGGTTCTAGGGACCATCTTAGAGTCTCCTAATGAGACAAGGGAAAACACTGTGGGATCCCCCCACCTTGGGCACCCCACTCCTCCCCCAGGGCTACACTAGCCAACTGCCGGGGGACTGCACCAGTGGGTGCTGGTTTTCCATGCAAAGGGCAACGAGGATCGTTTGCCTTGTGGCCAGGGGTGCCACACTTGTAACACACCAGTGGTCCCTGGTGAACAGGGGGGCCTGTCAGGGCCACTGGCTTCTTCTCAGGGGAGGCTGGGAACCTTTCCCTTGGTTCCCTTGGGGTCTACTTTGGGGCCCTTTATGGAACTCCCTCTGTTTACCCTTGTCCCCCCACTCTTCTGCTGGGGACCCTGCCCACCCTTGGCGGAGTCTCCCACGTGACCCTTGTGGACCCGGGTACTCACCCAGCGGTCCGCCTCCTCAGCAAGCTGCCTAGGGTTAGTCAGCTTACTATCAATCAGGTGCTGGCGTAGCTCAGGAAAACAATTACTGGACAAGTGCTCCCAGGCAATCAAATCAAAGAGCGCCTGAAAATCAGTCGCTTTGCTACCCTTTACCCAACCATCCAAGGCTCTGCAAAAGAAGGTCACATATTCAACCCAGGTACTGCCTTCAATCTTCTTACAGTTCCTGAACCTCTGCCTATAAAGCTCAGGGGTTAAACCATACCTAGTCATTAAAGCATCCTTCATGTGGCTGTATGAATTATAGACTTCAGAGGGCAAATCCAACAAGGTATCCCGCCCTTCACTCAGGAACCGCCCCCACAACCCGGCTCCCCAATCCTTCTCAGGGACCTGGTGGGAAGACATGGCTACCTCATAGGCTTTGAACCACTGCCCAATGTCATCATTTTTAAAAAACTCCTTCACCACATCTTTGGGAATATACACCCTAGCTTCAACAGGCACAGGCGGTACACTGCCACCAGAGGGAGTAATCTCTAACCTTTTGGCCTTCAATTCCAACTCCCTCAAAACTTTCTCATGTTCAAACTGCATTTTCTTTTCCTCTAGGGCTAATTTCCTAGTTTGCATTTCAAATTCTAACTGCCCATTCAGCTTGATCTTGGTCAGCTCCATTTCGTGCATCCTACTCTCCTTCCTGTCCTCCAACTCTTCTGGGGACAGTCCTCTGGCAGAAACACTGCTACCTACTTGGGAAGGTGGTCTTCCAGCCCCTAGACCCAATAGCCCCTCCAGCTGCCCTTCTGCATTCTCAGCCCCCTCCACAGGGGCACTCCTTGATTCGACCCAGGCCCTCAGCGCCTTTTGGAGGTCCTCCTTCCTGGAGAGCCCGGTCATGGACACTTTAAACTTTTTGCAGAAATGCTTGAGCTGCTTGAGGGTGTAGCATTCTAGCCTCTCCTCTTCCCAATCACACTCAACAGAGGCTACTGATGCTGGTTTCTCCATGGTGATTAAACTTGGCAGTTGCAAAAATAGAAAATCCCAGAAAAATGCTATCAAAGAGTATGTGGTTGCGTTTTGGTCTGCACTCACTAAGTAGTGTTCACCAATTACTGTACATGAGTCACAAATGCAAGTCCAAAATCCTCACCGCTGACCACCAATGTTAGATTTGGGGGTCTCTAGTTGGCAGAGGTAGGTACCTTTGTCCAAATAGGGACCCTTGAGTCTAGTCAGGAAAGTAGATACACTCCTGAAATAACCCCTGCTCACCCTCTTGGTAGCTTGGCACGAGCAGACAGGCTTAGTTCAGAGGCAGTGTGTAAAGCATTTGTGAACACATACAGTAATCAAGTGACAACACTACAAATGGACACCACACAGGTTATATATTTATAAAAATAGGTATACTTTATATAGAATTATCACAAGACCATAAACGATAAAAATAATCCACAATACTGTCAAGAATGCTTAGTTCTGATCAAAAAGGCTTAATTCAAGGTTCTGTGCGAGTTGGTAGCCTTCTCCGGCTACTGCGATGTAAAGAACAAACAGAGTCTATCAAATCCAGCTGACCGCGTCGATACGGGCCAACACAGCGTAGGCGGACTCGGTCACAGTACCTTTTACTTGAAGCGGCAGGCACGGGCGTGCAAGCCGGATGGCTGTTCCTCGCGGTTGCGTTGCAAAATGGAAGCATTGCAGGACGCGCTGTCCCTCGAGGCGGTGCAGGCAGCGGCTCGTTGACGTCGTCGAGACGGAGTCGGTGAGACCAGGGCCGTGCGTTGCAGGGCGAGACGGTGCTTTGATGCGGTGCTGGCAGGTTGCGGTGCGGCGATGGAGCCGGATTCAGGAGCTGGCGTCGATCAGTCCGGACAGCGGTGCGAGTTGGGCGGTGCGTCGTGAAGCTTGCGAGGCAGTGCCCAACTCCGGTGCGGTCACAGGACTCGAACTCAGCAACAGTGACCGTGTCGGTCGGACCAGATGGATTCGGTGTAGCGAGGTGTTGCAAGGTGCGGTGCTCACAGGTTACGGTGCAGGCAGCGGCTCATTGACGGAGTCGGTGAGACCAAGGCCGTGCGTTGCAAGATGCAGGCGTTGCTCGATGCGGTGCCAACAGGACACCGAGCCGGTCGGGAGAGTCGGTCACAACTCCCTACCTCTGTAGCCACTGAAACAGAGTTTCCAGCAGCAATTCACAAAGGGTGTGAAGTCCAATGGTCCTGGGACTTCGATCAGGGGGCAAGCTCTCTTCCAAGCCCTTGGAGATCCTTCACAAGTTGATGAAAGTCACAGCAAAGCATAAGTTCCTTTCTCCTTTCTTTGGCCGTCAGGCAAACCACTGCAGGCCAATCCCCCAAGCAGCACTTCAGGCTTAGGGATAGTCTCTCCTCAGTTTCTTCTTGGTTCCGCTCCTCAGCAAAGGTTTCTTCTTGTTCCCAAAAGTGATCTAAAGTTCCTGGGTTTGGGCCCCAGTACTTATACCCTGATTCTCTTTGTTTTCTGGAGGCAGAGAGGCCTCTGCCTAGCTTAAACCAGTTCTCTGCAGCTTTGGAGCACTCTGTGTACATGACTCCTTCTTTCCTTTCAGAATGTGGGGCAGGGTACTCAGACGCCCGGCAGGGGGTGGAGCCAGCATTGTGGCAGGCAGGCACAGCCCTATTCAGACCCAGATGCAACTCCTCCCTCCACTCTGGATGCAGATCTCTCTATTCAGCCCTGGGCTGCCTCACCCTGTCTCCTGTGGCCACCCCCAGCCCCTGTCACGCACAAACCAGACACACAATACACAAGCTGGCAGAGGCAGGCTGGATGGTTAGGCAAGAAAATACCCACTTTCTAAAAGTGGTATTTTCAAACACAGAATGTTAAAACCAACTTCACTAAAAGATGTATTTTATCATTCTGAGTTCAGGCATACTAAACTCGAATTTCTACCTAGTTTCCTGAGTCAGTTTAGGATTATAAGATGTTATAATCAAACTGCCCTTTCTGGCCTATGGGGAACAGGTAGCCTTGCAATAGTGAAAAACGAAAATGGCTGTAATTCACTATTAGGACATGCCACACACACCAGGCATGTCCCACCTTATCCTTACAATGCACCCTGCCTGTAGGCCCACCATAGGGGTGTCTGATATGAAGAAAAGGGAAGGTTTGGGGACTGGTAGGTGGGTGCACTTACCAAGTCGACATGGCAGTCACAGACTGCAGACAGGCTCTGCAATGGCAGGCCTGAGACACACTTTACAAGCTACTTCTGTGGGTGGCACAACCAGTGCTGCAAGCCCACCAGCAGCATTTGATTTGCAAGCCCTGGGCACACTCAGTGCACTGTACTAGGGTCTGACAGTAATTCAAATAAGCCAAACATGGAGTCACTAATTCACATCACAATTTACAATAGGGAGCCCTTGCACTTTGGCACTGATTAGCAGTGGCAAAGTGCCCATGAGCATCTAGTCCAGCAAAAACATATCGACAACAGTGGAGGCATTATGAAAAAAATGGGAGGGAGACCCATGCCAAGGATGCCAGGTCTAACAATGTCTAACCAATAGAAATGTGTTTTACAATTTGAAATAATGATGAAAGCAATGCGATTTGATACTTACATTTATTTGAGTGCAAAAAGAGAGGGACAGTTTGCCATTTCTGGTTTCACCTTGCTGAGACAGCTGCATTACATTTCTTGTGTGGAAAAGAAAATCTTTTAAGAGTTTCTGATATTTGATATTCTGCAATACTACCTCAAACGTGAGTAACTAATTTGTAAGGTGTATTATTTATTATTCAGCACTGCTTTATTGGAAAATTGTGTTTAGAAACAAATAGTTTATATATTTGATGTCTATATTATACGAGATGTAAATGAGAGTGTACATTTTACAAAATGTACTTGAGAGAAATAAAAGACTTAATGTACTTGAAGAATGTAATTAAGAAACTGTAGCTAGGTAAACACATAGCTACACATATTCTAAATAATGCTCAACCCTGATTTGTTTTTTTTTACAATCTCGTTGATTGTTTTTTTCCCCGCTGTTGTATGATGATACCACATTAAAATAACTGTGTATGGTGACATTCAGTAGAATCTGAGAACAGCAAAAAAGGGAAACTGAAAAAGTTATGTAATTCTAAAATTATGTTGTGTTCTTAAAAGTATAATATTATATTCAATAACAGTTTTTCTTCTTTTTTACAGAAGGTTATGGTGAAGTTTGAAAAGATTTTTAATTCAGTTTACAACAATACTACTCTAAAATAGTTCCACTGAGTTTTGTATCTACATTACTAAAAAAGGTAAGAACAAATAATGTAATATGCATGATAACGTAAAACAATGTTTAGAGGCATTTTTACTGCACTCATCCATTCCCTCAAACACTACCCATGCACTCATCCATGTACTCAGCTACTACTCCCACACTCATTCAATTTACCCAAGCACTACCCATGCACTGCTACAATCACCCAGGCACTACTCATGCAATCACTCACGCACTACCCATGCACTCATCCATGCACTCAGGCACTACCCCTGCACTCATGCAATCACCCAAGCAGTACACATGCACTCCTCCAATCACCCAGGCACTACCCATGCACTTATGCAATCACCCAGGCACTACCCATGCACTCATCCAATCACCCAGACACTACCCATGCACTCATGCAATCACACAGGCACTACCCATGCACTCCTCCAATCACCCAGGCAGTACACGTGCACTCCTCCAAACAGCAAAATGAAACACTCAAAGAACACAGCCACAGAAAAATATAAGAAATGCAGAGAAATTTCAGTCAAAATTAGATTTTTTGGTAAAGTCTGTATCTAAGACTGCAGGTTTAGAAAAGACTTTACATGTATGTATAAACTGTCAGGTAATTTTACGGCGTAATTTGAATGTAGAAGAAGGTTTAGTAAATGGAGCAATGGGAACAGTTGTTGATTTTTAAAATTTTCAGAACAGAGATGGAATTGAATTTTTGAAGATTAAATGTGATCAGATTGAAGAGGTAAAACATATTGGGCGTTGTGCTGTACGTTTTTTGCTTGTAAAAGACTTGTATGTTCATAGAAAACAGTTTCCTCTGTCTTTAGCATATGCAGTAACTGTTCATAAATCTCAAGTTTTAAGTGTAGACAGTGCTTTGGTAAATATTGGAAGTACAGTGTTTAAAGAGGGAATGGCATACGTTGCATTGTCTCGAGTAAGAACATTATCTGATTTGTATTTGATTGATTTTGATGAGAAAAAGGTTAGTGCTTATGCAAATTGTGTAAGAGGGTACAATCGGTTAAGAAGACTTTATGCTCCTAACTTAGGTGAATATCCCATATATGAGAAACTTGTAGTGTGTCCAAAATGGAAATATGACAAACATTCTACTGAGATTAAAAAAAAGAAAACAATTGAAGAGAATCATGAAGGTGCAAAGAAAAAGAAAATGGACACTGTTGATGATATTGTAGGATACCAGTTAGAAAATAGTTCAGGTATCAACTGCTATGCTAATGTAATTCTGAATGTTGTGTTTTATCTACAAGATCTTCATCATGAAATTATGGAAATTCGTGAAAAAAGATTCTGTTCTTTACTACATTATGTATTTCAAAAGTTGGTAACTGACAGAAGTAAAATCATACTGCTTCTGGCATTCGGCATCTTTTGGATATATGTACTGGTTCTTTGAAATTTACACTCAATATACAACAAGATGCACAAGAATTTCTAATCCTTATGCTTGGTGTATTGGAAGATGAAGGAATACAAATTGAAAACTTATTTGGACTAAGTTACAGATGGGATCATAAATGTGAAGAGTGTTCATTTTCTTCTACCACTGAAATAGACACTGAACGATTCATATACTTGATAATACCTATTTGCAAATCAGTATCTTTTAACAAATTAGTAAAAACAGCTAATCAAGATATGAAATGTTCTCATTGTAAATCAGAAATGTTGTCAACATTGTATAGAGAAAGATTTGGAAAATATGTCATTTTAATGCTACAACGTTGTAGAGCAAATGGAAGAAAATTGGAAACCAAAATAAAAAATGTTGTGGCAAGTCAAGTATTAATTTCAGGAAGAACTTTTAAAGCAGTGGCTATTATTTTCCATGATGGACATACTACAACATCTGGACATTATACTGTGTATTTAAAGTGCAATAAAGGATGGACACATTGCAATGATGCCCATTTGGTATTCAAATCTATGTTGCCTTATGAATTACCAAATTCATATCTGATATTTTTGATGCCAAAGTTTTGAATACATCATTCGGCCTAATGGGAAGATGTGAACACGAATTAACGAGTTTATTTTGGATATTTTCAAAGCAAAAGTTTCGGAAACATTATTCGGCCTATTGGGAAGATGTGAACTATTAGTGTATGGATTATTGTTTGCGCTAATTTATATTGCATTTGGAAAATTGTGTTTAGAAACAAATAGTTTATATATTTGATGTCTAAATTATACGAGATGTAAATGAGAGTGTACATTTTACAAAATGTACTTGAGAGAAATAAATGACTTAATGTACTTGAAGAATGTAATTAAGAAACTGTAGAAAGGTAAACACATAGCTACACATATTCTAAATAATGCTCAATGCTGATTTTTTTTTTTTTTACAATCTCGTTGATTGTTTTTCCCCCTGCTGTTGTATGATGGTACTACATTAAAATCACTGTGTATGGTGAAATTCAGTAGAATCTGAGAACAGCAAAAAAGGGAAACTGAAAATGTTATGTAATTCTAAAATTATGTTGTGTTCTTAAAAGTATAATATTATATTCAATATCAGTTTTTCTTCTTTTTTACAGAAGGTAATGGTGAAGTTTGAATAGATTTTTAATTCAGTTTACAACAAAACTACTCTAAAATAGTTCCACTGAGTTTTGTATCTACATTACTAAAAAAGGTAAGAACAAATAATGTAATACGCATGATAACGTAAAACAATGTTTAGAGGCATTTTTACTGCACTCAGCCATTCCCTCAAACACTACCCATGCACTCATCCTTGCACTCAGGCACTACTCCCGCACTCATTCAATTTACCCAGGCACTACCCATGCACTGCTGCAATCGCCCAGGCACTACCCATGCACTCATGCAATCACTCACGTACTACCCATGCACTCATCCATGCACTCAGG
Source organism: Calotriton arnoldi (assembly GCA_963921515.1). Taxonomy (NCBI): domain Eukaryota; kingdom Metazoa; phylum Chordata; class Amphibia; order Caudata; family Salamandridae; genus Calotriton; species Calotriton arnoldi. Next base: position 779,144 of record CAWUFW010006192.1, read on the forward strand.
CACTACCCCTGCACTCATGCAATCACCCAAGCAGTACACATGCACTCCTCCAGTCACCCAGGCGCTACCCATGCACTTATGCAATCACCCAGGCACTACCCATGCACTCATCCAATCACCCAGACACTACCCATGCACTCATGCAAACACACAGGCACTACCCATGCATTCCTCCAATCACCCAGGCAGTACAATTGCACTCCTCCAATCACCCAGGCACTACCCATGCACTCATAAAATCACTCAGGCACTACCCATGCACTCATCCATGCAATCAGGCACTACCCCTGCACTCTTGCAATCACTAAGGCAGTAAACATGCACTCCCCTAATCACCGAGGCACTGCCCATGCACTCATGCAATCACCCAGGCACTACCCATGCACTCATCCATTCTCTCAAATACTACCCATGCACTCATCCATGCACACAGGCACTACCCCTGCACTCATGCAATCACATAGGCACTACCGATGCACTCCTTCAATCACCCAGGCACTACCCATGCACTCCTCCAATCACCCAGGCACTACCTACGCACTCATGCAATCACTCTGGCACTACCCATGCACTCATCCATGCACTCGGGTGCTACCCCTGCACTCTTGCAATCACTCAGGCAGTACACATGCACTACTCCAATCACACAGACACTACCCATGCACTCATGCAATCACCCAGGCACTACCCATGCACTCATCCATTCTCTCAAATGCTACCCATGCACTCATCCATGCACTCAGGCACTACCCCTGCACTCATGCAATCACTTAGGCACTACCCATGCACTCATCCATGCACTCAGGCACTACCCCTGCACTCATGCAATCACCCAAGCAGTACACATGCACTCCTCCAATTACCCAGACACTACCCATGCACTCAGGCAATCACCCAGGCACTACCCATGCACTCATCCATGCACTCAGGCACTACCCATGCACTCCTCCAATCACACAGGTACTACCCATGCACTCCCGCAATCACCCAGGCACTGCCCATGCACTCATGCAATCACTTGGCCCTACCCATGCACTCATCCATGCACACAGGCACTACCTCTGCACTCTTGCAATCACTCAGGCAATACACATGCACTCCTCTGATCACCCAGTCACTACCCTTGCACTCATGCAATTACTCAGATACTACCTATATACTCCTTGAATCCCCCAGGCACTACTCATGCACTCATGCAATCAGCCAAGCACTATTCATGCACTCCTTCAATCACTTAGGCACTTGTATTGCACTCATGCATTCTCTCAAATACTACACATGCACTCATCCAGGCACTCAGGCACTACCCCTGCATGCATGCATGCAATCACTCAGGCACTACCCATGCACTCCTTGAATTACCCAGGCACTACCCATGCACTCATCCATGCACTCAGGCACTACTCAAGCATTTCTCCAATCATCCAAGCACTACTCTTGCATTCATGCAATCAGCCAGGCACTTCTATTGCACTCATCCATTCCCTCAAACACTACCCACGCAGTCCTGCAACCACCCAAGCACTATCTGTGCACTCATGCAATCAGAGAGGCACTACTCATACACTCCTCCAATCATTCAGGCATTTCTATTGTACTCATTCATTCCCTCAAACAGTACTCATGAAGTCATTCATGAACTCAGGCAGTACCCATGCACTCATGCAATCACCCAGGCACTATCCAAGTACTCCTGCATCACTCAGGCACTATCCCTGCACTCATGCAATCACTCAGGCCATTTTTCTATTTTTAATCAGTTTATGTGGTTCCGTAAAAAAGTTTTTTTAACAGTTTTAAAAAAAAATGTATTTTCTAACAGTTTTTTCTTTTTTTGGTGTTTTTGACTTTTTTTCAAACAAAACAAAATTCAACAGTCCAATATGACTATTTGAAAAAAAAGGAAAAGGAAGATTTGGGAGCATATAAAAAAATAAAAATTAACACTTGTGTGTTTTTATTGCATTGAGAATAACATCAATGCATCGCTCCCCACGCAGAGTTTTGCATCACATTTTTTGCAATTTATAGAAGCATCCACAAGCTCTGGGAAAATGTGTTGCCGAGGTGAAGGTGGAACTCCTGCACTTGACATAGATGGTGCATTTGGATCATCCTGGGCGGCTTGTTCATTTTTTTCTCGCAGCATGACTTCTTTTACCAAATGAACTGGATGAATGGTCTCCAGGTGCTTTTTCATTGAGGATGTTCTGCAAGAGTACATTTTTTCAGATCCTCTTGAAAGTACTCTTTTGCACAATTTGCAAGTGACTTTTCTTGTCTTGACCTTTTTCTCGCCCTCTGGCACTGTAAAAAAAAGCCCAAACTACACTCTCCTTTCTTTTTTTTTACAGGCTCCTCCACATCGTCTACCTCTTCCAGGAGATCTTCTTCTGGATGACTGGATGCCATAATTAAGAAAAAATAGTCAAAGAACACCCCAAAAAAAGAAATTGCAACAGCCTAGAATAAACAGGTCTGGCCAGGAAGACACACCAAAAATAAGAGAAATAAAATAGGTGTTAGATCCTCCCTCTAACAGAATGAAAAGGTTTTAAACCAATCAGAAGCTTTCTTTTTAGGTCACTTGGAGTCGCGTAGGGTGCGCGCACCTGTTGCGTACACGTCACGCACCAGTAAAATTTTGTATGCATAATTATAAAGTATAAATTGGTGTTTATAAAATATTTTGAAAAGTATATTAGTGAAAGTGTTTAAGCAAAACTGATATTTAAAGTTTGTACAGTGATATTTCACACTTTGAAAATTACGGCAAAGTCACGACCTTTGCGTGACCCTGGAAATACGTCCCGGCAAGGTTTGCGCACCCTACGTGCATACGTCTTGCACTAGTAAAATCTCATACAGTTAATTCTAATGTATAAATTACTGTTTATAAATTGTTTTCTAAAGTATATTTGTGTAAGTCTTTAACGAAAACTGATATTTAAAATTTCTACAATGATATTTCATACTTTTGAAATTACGCCGTAGTCGCGACTCCTGCGCAATTCCGAAAATACGCGGCAGCAGGGTTCATGCACCCTGAATCCACGCACCCTTCGTGGAGGTTCGCGTAGGGTGCGCGACTCCTTTGTAAAAATTAAAAAAGAGAAAAAAAATCTTAACAATACAATAAAACAACTTTCACAGTATTAAAAGCATTATTTCAAGTAAATATAAATTTAAATTGTTCACATAAATAACAGAATACATTTTTAGTAGTGTGTGATATATGTATTTTAAAAGAGTGATTATAATTATTAAAGAAGATTTTAGAAAAACTATGAATAATTTTAAAAAGAAAAGTACAAAAATATACTTCCAATCATTTTTAAATAAAAGGAATTCTATAAAACACTTAGAAATACCATAAAAAAGCTAAGATTACAATAGTTTTATACTTAAGATTTAGCATTTAAAAAACCTTAGAATTCACTGACAAAACCATAGGTTTCAGGGACGTTATAGTTAGGAATTGGCATTTAAAAAACTTTTGAAATTCACAGAAAAAACCATAGGTTTCAGGGACGTTATAGTTAGGAATTAGCATTTAAAAAACCTTAGAAATTCACTGAAAAAACCACAGATTTCAGGAACGTTATAGTTAGGTTGACATTTCACTCGTACAAAGCCAGAGAAATTCGGCCGTTATAGTTAGCTGAGCTAACTATAACTCGTGCCCCCGCAATGCACTGCTGATGACGTCACATATTACATCACTCATGACATGGTCAGTGACATCACGGATGACATCACTGATGACATCTCAAATGACATCACTGATGACATCATCCATGAGATCATCTGATGCACATCCTCACACCTCCTCACACCCTAATATAACCTTCGATACACCCACTCTAAAATACAGACTACCAATATCGAAACCATAGACAGACCAATACCAGTTAGTACATACCCGCTCACTGATTCATACATCTACACACACATCCACTCACTAACCCATACAGTCACTAATACACGCAGTCATTCATCAATACAGCCACTGATAAATCCACTCATACACCCATAGAGACACTTGTTATGTTTCATATAGGTACCCTAATATAGGCCCGGGTAACATCATACCCTTTCACCTACATCACCTCCCCTGCATTACACATTAACGAGCCTTTTAAGGATTGAAAACCTTTTATGGACTGAACCTTTTACCTAGTTCTAGGCCTGGGTGCAGAAGGAGGGTTTTTCCCGAACAATAGTGTTCTATGACTTCATCTTTAGACTGACACTGCATGAATAAAATATTCATGAGGCTACTTGGAAACCAGGCAGGGGCTATACACCACCTTCCTAATATCTACGCACAAGGTTCATCCCAAACGTCATCCTCATACCCAACAATGGCTAACACAAGAACAAGGGACAAAGGGACTCTATATACTTTTCTGTATAAATACAGCACCTCTTGCTATCAGTAGTTAGAGGGAACCGAGACTTCCAGGTCGACACACTGACCAGAGACGTTGATGCTCCTGCATGCAGACGCTCCAGCTGACAGTGGTCTGAACATCCCTTGCGGGGTGTCCAACTCGAGACCAAGAAGGGCTCCTACATTCACACTTCAGGTAATGGGGCTTGACTAAATCCTAGAGGGATTCTTGGCTGCACACCTACTCATATGCTAGGTACACTTAGGTACATCTTGATAGGCATCGTAGGAGTAAGCACTCTCTTTTATCAATGCATTTTATATTCATGTATTTATTCATGCTTATTGCAAGATGATAGAACTGTACTATCCTTTTATATTCATAGTACTGCTAATCATATATCTCTGCTACTGTCTAATGATTGTTTTAGCTCATATTCTTTACACGAGAATAACAACTGTTCAATAAATCCTTATTGAAAGGCCCAGACTGTTTATTCTGTGTACTTCTGAGATAAACTAAATGAGCACGAGTGACTGAGCGAAAAGTAGTACATTGTTTTCACGATCTTGAGGGATCAGGGTTGTCATGTTCTGAGGTTGCCAGAAACTATTCTCTCCCCGATAAGAGGAGTCACTAGTGGCACTGTGAGCTAGCTTTTGCAAACAGGCTAACATTTCTCGGGGGTGTACAGAATCAGTCTGCCACCAAGCCCACAGTTTATGTTATCCAAACGCGCAGGTCCTGCATGGGTACTATAGGTTTCTGCACATACACAGAGCTATGCACAGGATAATGGGACCCCGGAATACAGTGGTTTGCCTACCATATACCGTAGCACCCAAAAACCCCAACCCAACTAGCTTAGCATCCCATTAGCACCCAAGTACCAATGATTGGACAACCCAGAACACGGTATCTTTATCTCAGGACTCGCAGAAGCAAGAACACTCTTTCGTCACTCACTCGTACTTGTCCACAAGGTGCGTAGGAAGAGACACTGGATAGGTTAAAATGTTTATTCCAACTTACGTGCTCTAATGTACAGTACACGTGTCAGTACTAATAGCATAATGCATATGAATAATATAAGCAGCATGGTTACAATTCCATAGAATACAAACGGGGAAAGCATTTCATAACTCAGTGGATAAATGTCTAAATAACATTACCACCCTCCCCGTGCAGTAAGATAGTTTATTATAAAAATAGAAGACCTCTGGGCTTTGACTAGCGAACCCCCATACCTCAGTCACTAGATGCAGAATTACATCAGCAGGACATCATAGCTCTTCTCACTGAAAAGGATTTCTCCAAGTGTGTCAAGCGCCAGTAAAAACCCCAGTATTAAAGGCACACAAAGTTTCATGTCATCTGCGCCTAATGTTATGTCTGGGTGCGCGAGACTGGCCATATCAGGAAGAACCGAAATACATTGTTATGCGACCTTGTACATGTTGTGCAGTCTGAGCCCAAATCGAACAAGAGAAAAGGTGAAAGACAGAAAGTGCAGACAGCGCAAAAGAACTTGGCAAGAGCAAAGGGCGAGGGAGCCCTGGCTCAGTGTAACGTGTGCAAAGAAAAGCAGCATGGCAGCTAGTCCTAGGCCAACATAACAAGGCAGGCAACAAACCACAAGACACCCTCCCCTGGTCAGTCCGGCGTCCAAGACAGAGGGCAAACAAAAAAAAATATCCAGTAGAGCACAGGGAGCGCCCAAACGGCGAAAAACAAGTCAATCCATGAAAGTGTAAGTGCAGAAAAAAGCCATACCCTCCAAAAGGGCATCGCGGGACAACTTGCGTGATAAACGAAACAGCTTTGTTGTAGGAGATCCTGGGCAGCCGCCCAGATATCCCATTGCGCCAAAATCCCCAGTGCAGCCGCACGCGCCATACAGCCGGCAACGGAACAGTCCTGCTCATGGGCCTCTAAGGGACCCATCAACTGAACAAAATCCGGAACAGACAATGACGAATTGGAGAGGCAATAATCCAAGGTCCAGGTGAAAGGACAGCGGATGCAAGTCATTACAGGTTGCACGCAAGTGAAATACGCAAAGCGAAAGGAAAGAGTATATGACACACTCAGTGTCGCCAATGGCAAGACACCAAAACCAGCCAAAAGGCGCTCACGAAGCAGCTGGAGGCGTTCTGGATCGAGCAGGTCCCATCGGGGAGCAGCCATTGCGCATAAAACAAATTAAAAACAGGACACCAGCCGCCAAGGCGATGATCAACGGGAAACCGCCAAAGACGCTGGAAAAAATAGAATGAATAAACGCCGGGATGACACCAAAAATAGTTTGGAAGGAGGACACCAAACCAGACCCCACGACTTTAAAAAAGTGTACCAGACCCTCTGTGTTAGATGCGTTAAAAATACGATGAATTAACTCCCCAAAATGTTGGGGGAGATTAGTGTTCAAAAGGGCCTGTATTTCACTGTGGGTACTCGCCACCTGGAGAATGAATGTCTCCCGGGCGGACGTGAGCATAACTTCCTCGTTCAATAACAGTGCCTTTATTCTGCTCAGTCTATTGAAATCTGCCTCCATGGTAGGGATGGAAGGCCAAATAGAGATATCAACCTTGCCATGAGGGGGAGGAAAAAGCACATTTTTGCAGCAGACAACCCTGTGCGAAACTGTTACAATGTAAGGAATGCCAGCCTGCAGGCCACAACAGTTTTCGTTATTTAAAAGTAAATAACTACCATTGGAAAGGAGAGTGAAAGTAGGAGAAATAACAGGAGCAGGAATACCTTTCAGCACACAAGCAAGATTAGGAGCGGAAACGCTACATGAGCCATGCAATTTAATGTGTTTACAAATAAGCGAACGACCCATAGTCGAGTCGCAGTACTCCCCCGTGAGAAAGACTTCCTTGCCGTCCCGAAGGCATTTATACATGAAAGGCAAGGACCAGAGTTCATGCAGGAAAGCACTGCCTAAGGGCCGGTAACGGCCCACAGGATAATGTTTCATGCACGAGTCAAATTCAAACAAGGAAAAAGGTAAAGCGATAACCCCATGAACTAGCCACACAGCAGAATCGAGTTCTGCAACAGAGAACGGCAAAGGATCCATCTTTTCGATATGTAATAGAGTGTAAGTTGCATCTTTCATGGACATAAATTGCTGTTTGTCAGTTAAGTTAAAAGGTAGAAACAAGGCAGAGGTGTTCAAAAAATGCCAAGGAACTTTACCTAACTTGAGCGTTTGTAAAGTCCATGCAAACTGCATAACTGAACGCAATTGATTCTGACCATGATATAACACAGAAACATCATCTTGTACAATATCAACAACAGAGGACACAATATTCTCTAAAGTGTAAATGCGAGAAGACAGGGTATTAATACTATTGTCAACAACAGCAAGCACCTTTTCCAAATTTGCTTGATCTATTTCCCGAAGACGGGAAGCAGCTTCAATTTGTGATAGCTTCCAGAGTTCATTATACGTTTCATAAATGAATCTCTTAGGTCGGGGACCACGAGGTCCCAAAACAAAGTCGGACAGATCAATATTGCCTGAAAGGAGGGACAAATGTTGTTTAACAGAATCAAGGGACGAATGTTGCAGCCATTGTTTGCATAATTTACCAACAGAATATGTAGTGACAGTACGAGAAGCAGTAAATCTCGGATCAGGCCTATCCTGTGTGTATCTAGTACCTGAGTCGTGAAAACGCATTTGACATGCATTAGATGATATAGGCCATACCAACCAGGGTGACTGATCCAGTTCGGAAACATTAAATGAATTATTCTGTAATAGAGCCTGTAGGGTCGTCAGGGACAGGTTAAAACGTGAGCTATCATTGGGAAAACTCGACAGGGATGGAATTGAGGGCGAGTTTAATTGTTTAGTGGTAGCTAAGCCCCAACACGTAGTCTGATAGATGGAAGCATTTAGGAACATAATTTGGGTAGGGATGAGGCAAGCACGATGCAATGCCTCGGTTCCCTGTACCTGCCATGGTTTGGAGCCCCAAATAGATTTCAAATCCACTGTATTCTCCCAGTACTCATAACCACCCACAGCTAGGGCACTTAAAAAGGAACCTGAATAAAGCAATTTGGTGTGTGTTAACATAATTTTCTGAGTTGATGTGGTATTTAGTCTAAAATAATAGGATGCGGGGTTTGACCGATTAAAATCAGTAAAATAGGTAAACTTATTTCGAAGAGTTTGTGAGCTACCTGGCAAGGGGTTTGGACAATGTTCCCATTGGGTGTAGTTAACAGAACTACGCAGGGCACTTGGCTTATGGAGAAAATGATTACCCCAATGTTGGTAACAATACAAATCGGCATAATTCGCAGAATTCATATATAAATCTTCAGCATTAAAAGATGCATAATATTTTAAATCGGCAAACAATGCTTCAACGGCATGCACATCCCAATCATCAGAATGAATATTATTTTGTACTACATCACCCATTGAAACACGAAGGACATTAGGTACATTAATAATTTCTGTCGGACCATGGATTTGATAGTTCACTGCATCCCATACGATGCCATCAGCAACTGGAAAAGCTGAAATGTTCACAAATGTGTGGTCACGCTTCATGATGTGAGACGAGGAATGAGGAGCCAAAGTTCCAGAAACATAGTCTACAGCAGAGCGTTCAGGTAAATAGTGACCATTGATTAGTAGAAAAAACACTGTGACAAAGCCAATGGACATGAACAAAAAAATCAAGAAAAGTACCAACCAGATGTATGTCCAGGGTGGAATCAAAAAATTGTCTCTAAACCAGGATACAAAAATACTGAACTTGGATGGGACTTTTGAAGAGGTGGAATCCGAATCAAAGGAATAACGAGTCGGGCCAAGTGGCGTTGTTGGTTGATGCGCCACCGATTCAGATGCAGGATAAGTATACTCGTCCTCGTCGATATTGGTGGAGAGTTGGGGTCAATTGTAGTTTCAGGCAAATCAACCATCTCAATTACAGCATCAGCGACCGTTCGTGTAGATGGGCCACGAACATATGTCCGATAAATGGCAGGACAAGAGACCGCTGGTGTGACACTATTCAGGATCGGCCAGGCGCTGTAGCTTGACATTTTCCACTGAGATGTATCTGTTCTCCTTGCGACCAGGAAGCGGTGGTAAAATGACTGTACGTGTTCCCTTCAAGCCCAGAACTGGAACCGGTGCACGAAAAGAGGGGCCGAATTCTTTTTGTTTTCAACCTTCTCTCGAACCAGTTCTCCAACCTTTGGAAGCCAGCCGGCTACCGGAATCTGCAACGCAGGATCTGTGGCTGAAGGCAAATGTGTAGTTGCAAGTTTGTCTCGGGCTTCTTGTAAGTCCTGTAACATAGCAGAATGGTTATCTACATCAAACTTGGCGGATTGCGCCGCGATGTCTGGACCCTCAAGGTCAGGCACAAACATTCTTATGCCAAAGAGCATTTCGTATGGGGTCCGCCCACCCAGAGGTCTTCTAGGGAGATTATTAAGTGCACGCTGAATGGTATACAAGTGGGCCAGCCAGTTCCTGCCAGTACCTATAACTCTAGCTGTTAAGGATTGCTTTAAGTCACGGTTCATTCGTTCAACGATAGCGTTGCCCTCAGGCCTATACGGAGACGAAAATTTCACCCGCACCCCAAGCGAAGCCATTGCATCCTTGTAAGCCCTAGAGGCAAACGCTGGACCTTGGTCCGAATGGAAGGTGCCGCATGCGAAAATTCCCACAAAGACACGCAAATCCCTGATTACATTTCGAGCGTCAGCACTACGTTGTGGCCAGACCCAGAGGAACCGTGTGCACGAGTCCACTGCTACTAAGATGTATTTATAGGCAGTGTCTGATGAGAATGGACCGCAGTGATCCAAGTAAACACACCCAAAGGGTCTGTTAGCAATGCAGAGCGGGGTCTGTGGAGGGCGTGTTACCGTGGAAGGCTTAATCTGTTGACAAACGTCGCAAGAAAGCACAAAAGCACGGGTGTCTTTATACAATCCACGCCACCAATAACGCTGCTGCAAGATGGAAACTGTAGCCGACACACCTGCATGAGCAGAAGCCATGCCTTCGTGTGCAGCTGATATCAAGGCACTCCTGCGGTCCGCGTTGGGGATCAGCCGATCTCCAACGTCAGGTATTGTTACATAAGGAACCTGATCGGGACTTAATTTGTAAGAATACTTGGAAGGGAAACCTGTAGGGTAATTATCACCTTCCTTGGTTGCAGCAATAGCTGCTAGAATAACAGAGTCAATTTTAGACATGGACCTGGTAACCGCTGCTACTGAACACGTGACTACTGCTGAACGGGCAGCTTCATCTGCCAGATCGTTACCAATAGCGTGTGCGCCCACCCGCTGATGGCCTAAGGTGTGAACCACCTGTGTGAGGGGCAGACGTTGTTGCAATTCTGCCACTCGAACCCAAAGCATTTTATGCTTAATTGTGCTCCCTTTTGCGTCCTTGTAGTCGTTTTTCGACCAGAAAAACAGATTGTCATTGTAAGATTGTACACAGTAAAAAGAATCACATACAATAAGAGTGGTCTCATCCTGAGAAGCGAACTCAAGCGCAAGTAGCAATGCATGCAGCTCGGCCAATTGTGCGGTACTATCTCCAAGTGTGCGAGTATGCACTACAGAGGACTTGAACGTTCCATTTACAAAGGAACCCGCAACAATAGCACATGCAGCTGAATAAGCGTGCTTGGACCCAGTGGCCGGTTGCGCCGAACCATCGGTGTAGATCACACATTTGTAATCCTCAAGCGGCAATAAAAACAGAGGAGGAGGATGAACAAATTCATACTGTAAGAACTCCTGAGTCTGAAGAGAAGAATCGAAAATAAAGGTGACGTCTGATGACGTCAAGGATGTAGCCCATTGTATCCAACGGGGATGCATTGCTTTTGAGTTCGGTACACTTGCCTTCGTTACTGCCTCTAGGGCAGGACAGGGTGTTACCACTAGAATCCGCTTTCCCTGTGCCAGTGCGCGTTCTTTTAGAATCGCCATTTGCACTGCAGTTAGAACTTTTTCGACAGATGTAAAGCGCAATTCAGCGGAAGTGTACAGATGTGACTTGTATGCGATGGGTACTGTATCACCTTCATTAAAGGTTAAGTATGTGAATCCCACCGCCCCGGAATTATTCTAATCACCAAGTTTGTGTGGTTATCACGAGTCAAAAGATATTTAGACTCCAATAGGTCTGTCTGCAAAGACTGCAGAATTGAGGTATGCTCAGGCAGCCAGCAAGATCTTGAATAAGTAGGTTGTATCAAAGCATACAAAGGCTTGATACGCTGGGCATATTCGGGAATGTAGGTACGCCCGAAATTCAGGAAACTCCAGCAAAGACTGAAGTTTCTTCAGAGTATTTGGGGGGCACAAATGTGCACATTTTTCCAAGAAATGGGGGGCTAAGCCCTTACCTTCATTATTGAGCTCATAGCCCAAGAACAGAACAGTAAATTCAGCAATGTGTGACTTAGCAAAGTTAAATTTGTAACCCTGCTCCGCAAATTCAAGAATAATGCGGTCCACACGGGACAGATGCTGATATAACTCGTCGTCTGTCAGATAGATGTCATCTACGTACGAACATGCGTCTTGATCAATGTCATTTAACAAAGAAACAACACGGGCGGCGAATATACCCGGACTATTTTTGTAGCCCATGGGTAAACGCCGGAACTGGAATAATTTACCACCGGAAGTGAATGCGGTCCATTGACCACTCTCCGGGGCTAGGTTGTGCGTGTAGAAACCATTTGAAAGGTCAAGTGTCGTTTTATATTTTTTACGAACAAGACTGTCTACAAGCGCAGAACTATGTGTATTCTGTACCGCAAAGTTCCGACAATGGGAATTTAAATGCCGGTAATCCAAAACTAAGCGGTACGATCCATCGGGTTTAGAAACCACGAAAAGGGGATTGTTCATAGGTGATACGCATGGTTCGATTACTCCCTGATATTCCAACTGTGTCAGAATTTCGGAGACGGGGCCTTTTGCCTGCCGTTTGATGGGATATTGGGGTTGTGGCTGCGGTAGTGACCGCAAAGGTATTGCATGAGGAGGTGATTCTTCATCCCATCCCACATGGTTGCGGTATAACGCTGGTGCCAGGTACACAGCCCACTCAGCTGCAAGTGCTTCAGCTTTGTCTTTTGGGACATGCCGTGAAAAGCTTGGAAGGATTACCTCCTCTCCTTTATGTGCAGCTAAAACGAATGGGGGTGGCCAATCCACCTCTGCTAACAAAATGTCATATGAAGAGGTTAGATTTTCCCAAAAATCCCTTTTATTTCACGCGGTATGTCACCTTCAATTTGGATGACTATGTTGTAAAGTCTGTCAGGGGGTGCCACTCTCGTGTCAGCTGTCTCTACAGTAACGAATGTTTCAGTTGCTGTCGCCTCCATATGAGGACGTAGCGCCTCCCGCACTATGGTAACTTCCGCGGCGCTGTCTAGGAGGGTCACTGCCCACGTCCAATTCTGGAGTCTCGTTCTCACGGTCTGTGGCATATTTCGCTGTTACAGCGGCAACTTTTTTCTTCTGAAATTGCGGTCGAGGAAGGTGAAAGTCTTCTGCTTTCCCTCTGACTTGTTGTCGAGGTTGGTCTCGCTCCTGGGGAGCCTCTCGGCCCCTTCCTCTATCTTGCCGTCCTCCTCCACCAGCCTGTGACGACGTCTGGGCCTGTGAAGAACGAGGAGAACGCGTATCAGAGCTCTGAAACCTTTCTGGTGATTTAATTCTCGACCTATCACGTAAATCATAAGTACGTTCAGAAGAAACCGAAACTGGGGAAGCGCCTCTCGACCCCGGCTTCTTTTGTTGCTTACCCTGTTTTTTCTGTCTCCAACTCTTTTAGTGAAGACTGGTCTATCATCTTTCTCAGATGTACTTTTTGTTTGTGTAACTTGTGGTTGCGATTGAGTTTGCATTTTTACAAAAGGCTTGTTGCCTAGGCTGTTTCTTCCAATTGTTTTATAAGCCCGGGCAATAATTTTCGGTAATTCGCGGGGCCTGTCCAACTCTGGGACTAAAGCCAAAGCATTCGCTACTTGAAAGTTCATAGCATCGCCCTTGACATTTCCAAGGATCAGTTCAGCTACTACATCAAACACTCCCACTAGTCTCATCCCTAATTCCACAGCCGCTTCAGGGCCATGTTCGTCCTGTACTTTTTTAATTACAGAGGGTAGAACAGTCATGGAAGGAGTACCAAAACATTTTGAATAAACTGCTGCGAACACCTTACCCCAGTTTTCACATGATGTCAAATCGGGGATTAAGTCTTTTGGCAAACTTATCGTAAGGATGCGGTGTTTATCCACCGGGGATGTATGTGGAAACACCGCTTCTATCTGATCGAACTTTTCTGCAAGCCAGTAAGGATAATCGTCCTTACTTTGTGGACGTTTGCCCATCACAGAATTGACCATGACAGGACTTATGGTCACTCCAGCTGCAACAGCTGGTTGGCCAGCGACTACAGGGGCAGCTCCATGTAGGCTACCTGTAACGTATGTCACTAAGGCTCGATGCACTCGCACCAGTTCGGTATGCATAGTGCGCAGTTCCGCAATCGGTAATGCCAGATAATTTGGATGCGGGGTATACCCGGCCAATACAGGCCAAGTGGCCCCCAGAATGGATAAGGGGCCTAAACGAACTGCGGTAGTTGGTTGTGGGAGGGCGCCATTAAACCAAACACGGTGCTGCCAAGCCGTGAGAGGCACTTCAAGAGTAGTATAGGGTCGATAGGCAGCAGGAATAGCGGTGGGTTTATATTCATGAAACAGTTTATCACCTGCATCCACCGCCTCAAAAGTGATCCAAGTGTAAAACACTTCAAAGTGATAAGCCGGATCGGCTTGAACCACAAAGACCAACTCGACCCCAGCATCGGGCACTCCGTATACACCTAGGTGTTCTCGGAGTGGTCCTCGGCTATGTGCAGCTATCGCCACACCAGCCATAACTAAACAATTGTATTCGACAACCTAACAGGGAGCACAAAATGGGTTATTTATGTAACCTTTTTTAATAACTTCAAGCTTGAAAGAACCTATAAAGCGTTCAATATAGGAGGTATCACCGTCACTTACGCCTCCGGAAGCGTACGTGAGGGTTTTGTGGACAAGCACAAGTACTACTCAAGCGTCTCGCAGATAAGCAGCCCCACGGTGGTCGCGCCATGTCATAAGGTTTCTGCACATACACAGAGCTATGCACAGGATAATGGGACCCCGGAATACAGTGGTTTGCCTACCATATACCGTAGCACCCAAAAACCCCAACCCAACTAGCTTAGCATCCCATTAGCACCCAAGTACCAATGATTGGACAACCCAGAACACGGTATCTTTATCTCAGGACTCGCAGAAGCAAGAACACTCTTTCGTCACTCACTCGTACTTGTCCACAAGGTGCGTAGGAAGAGACACTGGATAGGTTAAAATGTTTATTCCAACTTACGTGCTCTAATGTACAGTACACGTGTCAGTACTAATAGCATAATGCATATGAATAATATAAGCAGCATGGTTACAATTCCATAGAATACAAACGGGGAAAGCATTTCATAACTCAGTGGATAAATGTCTAAATAACATTACCACCCTCCCCGTGCAGTAAGATAGTTTATTATAAAAATAGAAGACCTCTGGGCTTTGACTAGCGAACCCCCATACCTCAGTCACTAGATGCAGAATTACATCAGCAGGACAATCATAGCTCTTCTCACTGAAAAGGATTTCTCCAAGTGTGTCAAGCGCCAGTAAAAACCCCAGTATTAAAGGCACACAAAGTTTCATGTCATCTGCGCCTAATGTTATGTCTGGGTGCGCGAGACTGGCCATATCAGGAAGAACCGAAATACATTGTTATGCGACCTTGTACATGTTGTGCAGTCTGAGCCCAAATCGAACAAGAGAAAAGGTGAAAGACAGAAAGTGCAGACAGCGCAAAAGAACTTGGCAAGAGCAAAGGGCGAGGGAGCCCTGGCTCAGTGTAACGTGCGCAAAGAAAAGCAGCATGGCAGCTAGTCCTAGGCCAACATAACAAGGCAGGCAACAAACCACAAGACAGAACTACACGATATGGCGCCACCAACGATGGTTGGGCTCTTATTTAACAGTGGAATCTGAGTAGTTCAGTCATGCTATTCTCAGAGACCCCTACTCACAAAACACCAGAGATGTCTGGAGTGGGTGGGTACAAACTCCGCCACAGCTGAGTAGGCAAGAAATCCTATTTATTGGCTGTTGGATAATCAAGCTTGAAGGACATTTTGTTCCTAAAATTGTGCATAAACACCTTATCATAGTTTCCTTGAAAGATTAGTCTATGTTCTATACACAATGACTACTACCCCGGTCTTAGACCCAGTGCAAATGCCACTTCCCCTCTCAGACGATGAAGAGGTGGATGGAATACAAATTGCACAAAAATTCAGATGCACTATCACCCTGAAACTAATGGACTATGGTTTAACATCTAGGGGTGGCTTAGTAGTTTTCGTGATTGAGGCACACAAATCAAACAAAACAGAGATATTTTATTCGTGGGTTACATTCCCAGCAGCAGATGCAAGAACACAGACATTTCACTACTATACAGAAGGAGATGCACCACGGGAATATGGTCCTTGCGAGGACATAGAAATTCCACTCACTTACCAGGAACACCTATACTGGTTTAAAGGCGCCCTACCCCACATAAAACACAGAGCAAGATTAGGTCCGCTCAGAGGAGACGGTGCAACATGGCCAATATTAGCGGCCTACACACCACATCCTGACATTGAAACAATGCCACAGCCAGACTTACTCTTACAACACAAGAATTTAATTATAATCTACAGAAACCTGACACAGCATGTCATGAGGACTTTCACAGTCCAACCAACATTAGCTGCAACAAATGGAACTCAATTTCAGGGTACAGCAACTAAAATTACACCACAAACATTACACGCAGTAATGGACAAAATGCAAATGAAACGTGAACAAATGCCATTCTGGGTAGCTCAGAAAATAACTCAGCTAGAGGCAGTATTTCCGAATACTACCCTATTTGAAAAACACAGAATGTTAACAATCTGCTTGCCCATGGGGATAACACCACAAGTAGAGGACTGCACCTCTTGGGGTACAGTCTTTGCTGCCATATATACCAGAACACATGGTATTCCTTCATTAGCAGTAGTACCTGACGTATTGCGACAAATACAAAATGAGTACGGAGCAGAACCTGCCCTAAACTTAGGGATGAAGTTATTAAATAACTATGACCAGGTATCAGCCATAATACTAGCTAATATTAAAGGGGAAGCAGCTTCAGTGGCAATCCGCCAACGCCTAAGGGAGTTCAGTCCATTGGATCAACAACACAAACTGCCCAAAATAATTGAAACTGCATATGCAGAATTAGACAGAGACAGTTTGGGTGGGAAAGCATTAAAATCACAACTGATGGGCAGTCCTGAAAAGGACACTGCAAAGCAGACACCTGCTTCTTCTAAAAAGAAGTGGGATAATGAAAAAACAACAAAACTTTAAAAACAGATCTTAATCCAGAGGTAGATCTCCTCCACAGGAGCCCTCTGAAAAGAGGTATAACCTCAGGAATAGGGCTAATATTAGGAAACCTGACAGGTATCAGGATACTGATACACATTCCTCTCGTTCCTTTCAGGGCTCGACGAAAAACTCCGAGAGAGAAGGACGGTCAGTCAGGAGCGTACAAAGTCTAGAGACAAGCAGTGCGCTCAAGACTATACTTCCAAAAAAGAAGATAAACCAAAATCAAAACCACAGTTTAAGAAAAAGAAAGTTGCAGGCATAAAGATCAGACATTCCCAGAATTCTGAGGATGCAGCTTCTGAACAGGGAATGGGCTCTGACGATGCTAGACAGTGCGGCAGAAGTAACAATAGCTCGCCAGAACCTGAAGGAATTTCTGGTGACAGCGGACTTGAATGATTACATCACGGTGGAAACAACAGACACCAGGGTGAGTGTCCCACTTAAGTTACACGAAATAATACTCCAAATGGAGGGGGACAAGCCCAGGAAAGTCAAAGGTCTCTTTTGGGAAAATCTGTCATCCGATTATGACATCCTATTAGCAGATCAAGATTGGCCGCCAACATTTGTCATGGAGTGCCCCAGGGGAGAAAATGTAATTTTTCCATCAGTCTCCGACCTCGTTCCCATACATCTTAAACATGCTTATGCACAGGAGTGGGCAGTTGCCCTAGCTCCAGCACTATACAAAAATCATGTCGGTTGGGATGAGGATTCAACCCACCACGTGATCCCGTTAAAAGTTTCACCAAATGCTCAGAGGCAATACCCAGTAAAGCAAGAAGCTAAAAAACAAGTCAGGGAGATCTTAGATCAACTTGAATACCAAGGGGTGATTGAAACATGCACCTCACCAATGAACAACCCTTTGTTTCCAGTATCAAAACCAGACAACACATATCGTCTAGTTTTAGATTACAGACATTTAAACTCATGCACAAAGACATTCGCTGTCCAAAATGCACACAGTGCCGCATTAATGAATAACATTGTGCGGAAAAAATACAAAACTACATTAGATATCTCAAATGGATTTTTCTGCCAAAATATAGTGCCTGAGAGCAGGTATTTGACCGCATTCTCAGTGTTGGGGTCCCAGCTGCAATTTTGTGGTCTCCCTCAGGGGTAAAAGAACAGCCTGGGGGTATTCTCAGCAAGAGTAACAGAGTTACTCCAAAATTTTGATGAGGAAGCATTGTCCTATGTGGATGATATTTATCTGATGGACGATGACTTAAAAAAGCACTTGATTCCACTCGCCTATCTTGCAGAAGTGGGAGCGTAATTACTCCGCTAGTATCAAGCGTTTATCCAAGACGCCAGACCGCAGGCTGTTTACCATTGCCGAACTTACATCGACTCTTGAAGAGTTTTTCAATTCCTCGTGTTTCGCATATCGTGTGCCAGCGCATTGAGCGCAACTAAGCGTTAATCATTGACTTCAGCCTTCTGGCAGTTTTAAATAATTCCTTCACTCCTTCACATCGACCTTTGTAAAGTTAAACAATCGCGTTATACTTGGCTCATTGTGTACCAGCTATTCAAGCACAATTAAGAGGACATTGTTTGTGGCTTTTCCTGATGAAGGCGCAGTGTGCGCCGAAACGCGCGTTGAAGAAGATCCATCTTGTAGCCACTGTTCAATCATTTTTGGTTTTATAATCCTGTTATCAATTTAATTAATTTTCTACCGTACCCAATTTTGGATTTTTTGTAGTATATTTCATTATATTTATGTTGTTTGTTTTCAAACTGTGATGATTGAATTATTGTACTGATGAGTTATATACACATGTATGTCTAGAATTGTCTGTGTGTTTTTTTTTAAATGAGATTAATAATAAATAGAAACTTTTTATAAAAGTTATGTCTGTAGTTGACACTGAGTTAATTGCATCATGCCTGTTTTTGACATGAGTCTTTGACTGAATTTGACCATATGACTGCCTAGGGATTTATTTTCAAATATATTATTGCCCTGCCCTAGGGTTCTTTATTCCTTGCAGGGGGTCCTTGTTATTTACATTAATTAAAAAAGCACTTGACCAGGGTGAGCACCATTATAATGGGATTCGCCTCTGAGGGCTACAAATTTAATTTAAAAAAATCAAAAATAGCCCACCTCAATGTCCTGTTTTTAGGATACGAGCTTTCAAGTGAAGGGAAAAGCCTGGCGGCTAACTATTTAGAAAAGTGTGCGCTGCTCCAGCCTCCAAAATCATTAAAAAATCTACAGTCAATACTGGGATTCCTAAATTTCGGCAGAACATGCATTTTAGATTACGCAGAAAAAGTCAAACCTTTCTACGACTTAATAAAACCTGACTTTTCAGTCAAACATTGGACACAGGAACATTCAAATATCCTACGTTCATTACAAGAAGACATGATTGCTTCCAAACACTTACAGACACGCGTAAGCGTACGCAACTTGGTGATCCGTGTAATAGCAGGTCAATGCAGGTACACTTACTTAACCTTCAATGAAGGCGAAACAGTACCGATCGCATACAAATCACACCTGTACACAAACGCAGAAATGCGTTTTACTTCAACAGAGAAAATCCTGACAGCAGTTCAGACCGCTGTAGCAAGAGAAAGAGCACTGGCTCAGGGGAAACGCATAATTGTCGTAACCCCAGTACCAGCTTTAGAAGCTGTTACAAAGGCTAGCATTCCGAATGCAAAAGCTTTACATCCGAGGTGGATACAATGGGCTAATTCTCTTACTGCAACGGACGTTGAATACAGATTTGATCCAAGTCTAAAAACACAAGCATTTCTGCAATACGAACAAGAATATCCTCTACCAAATGAAATTTTGCCTTTAGATCAGTATGAATATATTATTTACTCTGACGGTTCTGCTCAACCGGCCATAGTGAGTAAGCAACAATATAGCGCAGCGTGTGCAATCGTTAAAGGTCGCATGCGGGATGAAAAGTTCCATCCAAGTTGCACCAAAACGCAATCTCTAGGAGACTGCACGGCTCAATTGGCAGAGTTAAAAGCACTATTACTGGCACTTATAACCGCTTAACCGTGGCGCGAATTCCGCCGCGGTGCGGCGGTTTTAATCAGTGGGCGGGGCCGCGTCGGCCAACGGACGTGCACAGCACTACGGAGGTAGTGCTCGCGAAGGCCGTTGGCCGACGGGAGCACTTAAGGGGGTAAATACGGATCACGAATTCCCCACACTAATTGTGTGTGATTCCTTTTACTGTGTGCAGTCATACAATGAGTATCTACATCATTGGGAACTAAACGGATTTAAGGACGCAAAAGGTGGCACAATTAAGCATAAAATGCTATGGGAACAGGTAGTGGAGTTGAAAAACGACCTACCAAGGGCTCACGTGATACACACACTGAGTCATCAACGTGATGGCGTTCACGTTGAAGGGAATTAATTGGCTGATGAAGCCGCAAAGGGGGCTGTGCGAACGGCTTCCGTAGCTGCAATCACTCGTTCAAAAACAAGGATAGACGGTGAGATTATGGTGGCTGTGATTGCCTCAAGCAAGAACAGCGGTGCAGTAACAATGAAATTTCCACTCAAGTACTCCTACAAGTTAGATGCAAACAACATTCCATTTGCTCAGATTCCTGGAGTGGGGGACAGAGTAATACCAAATATGGATCGTAGGCAAGGTTTAATACTAGCAGCACATGAGGGTTTGGGCTCTGCACATACAGGCGTTACAGCGACTATTTCATTGTTGAAACAGCGCTATTGGTGGCCCGGTCTAACCAAGCAAACTAAAGACTATGGGCCATATGTATCAAAGGGTTTTACCCATTCTGTGTCTATGGGAAAATGTATTCATACATATGGCCATATGTCTTGAAATGCGACATCTGCCAGCAGATGAAAGTCTCCACCAGAACACGCCCGGACCCAACACCATTACTTATATCTGACAAACCTCTCGCATGCGTGTATATGGACCACTGCGGCCCCTTACAATCTGATGTGGCTTACAAGTATATCATGGTTGCAGTGGATTCCTGCTCAAGATTCCTCTGGGTTTGGCTTCAGCTCGGCTGACGCTCGAACTGTTATAAAACATTTGCGAGTCTTTATCGGGACATACGCAGTTGGCATGTTACATTCTGACCGTGGCCCGGCGTTTAGCTCTCGGGCTTACAAAGAGGCCATGAAAAGTATGGGCGTTGCACTGCGGTACTCCTCTCCGTACCATCCTGAGGGAAATTCGGTTGTGGAGAGGAAAAACGGGACTTAAAGCAATCTTTAACAGCTAGGGTATTAGGCAAGGGAGGTAGCTGGGTCAGTCACCTTTATGGGGTACAAAAGGCACTAAACAACTAGCCAAGAAATTCTCTAGGGGTGTCACTCCATATGAGGTCCTATTTGGGACAAGAATGTGGGTAGCTGATCTTGAGTATGAAGGCACAGTGGCGGATGAGAAACCATTTGATATCGATGATCGTTTGGCTGTTTTACAGGATCTAAATAAATCCAGGACACAACAAAGCAACGTTGTCCAGAAACAGACCGCCACTGAGGAAGTCAAGGCAAACACGGCAAGACCTGCCTGGATCCCAAAAATAGGGGATCTGGTCAGAGAGAAAATAGCAGACAAGAAAGAATTTGGACCATCATACAGCCTGTACCTGTCCTAGCAATTCAAGGAACACGAACTGTTCTTTTGCCGCCTCTTGCCGGGAAAAAGGAGAAAAGATTTGTCTCTATCGACTTAATCAAACCACACTATGTGGGCAATACTGAACAGTAGGCCTCGTGGACTCCACAGTAGCAGACGCCCTCCTCCTGCTACAATCCAAGAAGTTCAAACAGAAAGACTCATCATGTTTGAAGAGCCTCCTGTGAGGAATGAAGGACTAAGCAACAATGCTATGGAACTCGTTCCCCTTGAACCAAAAAGTTCATCTACAAAATGAAACTCAAAACAACACTCAAGTTGCAATGAGACCAAATACAGACGTCTACGTCAACATGCCTCGACGAGAGCAAAATGCGATTTCAACAAATCAGGATGCAATTCCAACAATTGATCGAACTGCTTCTGGCTACTTCATGAACTTTGATACGTTTTCTTTGGATCCAAGTGAACCGGAAACGACGCCAGCCCAAAACTCATGTAAACAGCAAGCTAAAGACTTTTTGAACTTTCTTAAAAAGACTTTCCTGGTATCACCTTGGATTGAACTTTGGGTAATTACTGGGATTCTATTTTTTCTTTTCTGGGTAGGCTTAGTGATAACTTTTATCATGCTTATTGATGGACGATATCTTAACCAGAGCTCTACAGCCCCGAAAGTTAATTTGATTTTAAAACCACATCAATCGTCTCATCGTGAACAGAGAGACTTGTTATCAGTAAACATCACAGCGGTTCCTATACCAGATGGCATAGTTTGGGACAAGGTTGATTTCGAAATATTCGGTCTGACTAAACTTTTAAAAGTTCCACATTTATTTAAAATTTCATTAAGTGATATTATTACCTCAAGTACATTTTCTGATGATTGGGACACTGAAACTGTTAATAACATGTTGTCTGATTTAGAAAAAACTGCTGCATTTCCAAGTACTGAAATGTTAGAAAGTAATTCAGACTATGACACTTTGTACTGTTACCAACATTATGGTCATCATTTCCTGCACAAATCTATTGCGCCTAGAAATGTGTTTGAGTACCATCAGTGGGAACATTGCCCTACACCACCAAAGGGTAGTTCGCAGACATTTGCACAAAAGTTTTCATATTTTTCAGGTTTTAACACCATTGACCCGACCTCATACTGTTATAAGGCTACACCACCATCAGCACTGAAAATTATGTTGACAAACACCAAACAGATTTACTCTGCTTCCTTTATTGCCCAACTGTCTGAACAGGGTCTTGACCTATGGAAGGACACAATTGACTTAAAATCAGTCTGGGGTTCTAGGGATTGGCAAGTCCAGGGAACAGAAGCACTATTGAGAGCATGCCTCATTCCACAGCAGATGTATTTCTGAACAAAACTGTGCAACAGACATCTTGTCTTGGATTAGCCAAGGTAAAGGACCTGAACACACCTCGATTTCCAACACCATCACAGATGGGAGGGTGGCAAAATTCAACTTCACAGGAAGGGGCAACAATAGATGATATTCTAAAGTACAATAGATCAGACCCAAATTGGGGAAAATGGGTGGTTTGGCCCTTAGACACTGTAGGAAGGTGGAATCTGACTATATGGTTACCCCCACTTTTTTTATGGTGTTTTGCTGGTTTATGACTTAGTTGGACTGGGATCCTGCTATTCAGGGCCCCAGTCTATCTGCTTTCTCTGTAAAAAGGTTTTCCATGTGCCTTAGGCACATCTCTGATTGGAATCTGGAGTGCCCTTATAAGTCCCTAGTATATGGTATACTATGTACCAAGGGCATAGGTACCTCAGAGGCCTACCAGGGGCTGCAGCATGTATTATGCCACCCCTGGAAGGCCATCCAAACTGACACCACAGGTCTGCTACTGCAGCCTGGGTAAGGTGGTGCATGCACCCCTTACTGTGATATAGGTTACCTATATCACTAAATACATACACACATATAAACCTATAAGTCACTCCTAAGGCAGGCCTTATCAATCCTGAAGGCAGAGTGCATGGTTCCTATGTGAGAGGGTGCCCCTGCATGAGCAGGGCCCCTCTGCAGCGTTCGGAGACCCTTCTCTGATGCTGTTTGTAGTGCAGCCTGACCATAGACTCTTAAGCGCATTATAACCTCGCGTTAAATGCTAACTTTGGATTGGCTGCACCTAAACATGTCGTGTTTGGTGTCAAACATCTTGGAATACTACCCCCCCGCCAATTCTGGCGGCGGGGGTAGCATTCCACCCTTCTAGAGGGAGAGACATGTTAACCCTGGCCTGGCCGGTAACTTCTTTCTAAAGCCTGGCATCACAAAATGGATGCTACTGCCACAGACACAAGTCTGGCCTCCTGCTGCTGGACGAAACTCCGGCAGGGGAGGCCTGGACAATAGGGTTCCTGTCCCAGGGAGGTGTGACCACCTCCCCAGACAGGATAATGTGTATTGGGGCTGGGCGGGAGCACTTTCTGGTGCTTTGAAGTCCTGCACTGGGGGCACACTTGGTGTCCCTGTGCATACCCCAGTTCAAACCGGATCAGGGGCTTGCAGCCCCTGCTTTGGCGTGAACTGGACAAAGGGAAAGGGGTGTAGCCACCCCTCTGCCCTGACCCACCCATAGGTGGGGCCACAGAGTAGTCCAACCCCTATCCTTAGTATAAGTATAGGAACCCAGTCCTTAGGACTTTAGATTATCCCTGGACGAAACTCTGAAACAGAATCCTGGACCTTCGACGCTCTACTCACGATTAGAGGACAGAAGAATCTCCCTTGGGGTCAAGGAGTGACTCCCCTGCTTGGCAGGCACCAAAGAAGCATCTGTCTGGTTCGCATTTCTGAAGCTCCCGTCGGACGCCGAAGTCTTCGCATCACCAGAGGTGGATTTTCAGACTTCCCCGAGGCTACCCTGAGTCCCCAGCAAAGCTAAGGCCCGTGGCTATCGTGGGTGACTTGAGACTGTGACCCCTGGACACCGAGCACATTTGCAAGTGCATCCTCTTCTGGGTCTCCCAAGAAGTCGTGCTTTGGGCTCCGAGTAGCCCTAGCCTCCAGCACCACCTGCACCGAAGATCACTGGCCCCCACTCCACGAGTGTCCTGTAAGCCAGCTCCACGTGCGGCGTCACGAGGCTCCTTCGCGGTCGTTAGCCCATTGGCTAGTAGCCCTTAACGAAGGCCAATCCTTTTTTAACTTGGCATCCTGGTTGCTCCAGGCCTTTCCTCACTTACCCTTGCTGGGTGAGTTCCACAGACCTTGCTGGTCTGCACCATCGACGATCTACATCTTCACCAAGACTTGCCGTTGCCAAGGCTTGTTGGGTCCAATACGGTCGCCGACACCTCAGCACTCGACAGACATCGTGTACCAGCCCGAATCCTGCTCCTGGTCACCGACAACGCCTCCTGGACCTTGTGGCTGAAGAGTCAAGATGACCGTCAACGCACCTGAAGCACTCGACATCGGTGGGCATCTGTCCATCGCCTTCCTGGTCACTGGCTAGTGACCCAGACTCTGTCCCCTCTGCTTTCAGGTTCTTCAGAACTGCGATCCACTCTTGGATCCACCCGGACACTTTTCTCTTGGCCGCCAGCAGCACTTTGCAGCAGATCGCCATTCGAATCGACGACGAAACCCGACCCCGAAAGGCACCTATGCACCCGGCTTCCCTGGGTGAGGTAATACGAGTACTCCGGTGCTCCCGTGGGTAGAGACTCTTCAAAGTCCTAGATCTCAAAGGGTTTTGTCCTAGTCCTCTTTTAAGTGTCCCTTTTCTCTAATTTCCCGATCCCGACTTTCTCCATAGAAGTCAACGGCGTATCGCGGTTGTGTGTTTACACTGCACGCGTCTCCCGTGGGTCCCCTGTGTCACTACCTTGGGTGGTTCCTTGTGGTCCAAGCACTTCTAGAGGCTCTAGGCCTAGTGTCTAGTTCAGTCGTGGTTCACATACCACTTTATTGGTATATGGTTTGGTACGCCCCTAGGGCCCAAACGTGTATTTGTGCTATTACTGTGATTTAATAACTTCTAACTTATGTACTTCGAACTCTAGCCTCATAAAGAGACTAGAGGGGTGTGTTTAGCAATAAATACATATATTTTGAATATATACCTGGTGTGGTGCTCTTTCATTTGGTCACTCAAGAGATTATAGACTGGTAAAACAAGCTGCTTTACATTCCTTCAAGACTTAGCCTGAAGGCTGCTCTCCATAGCTCCCACTAGGATAGCTTTCAATAAGGTTGTCTTTAACCTATCTCCAATAAGGGGTTGTTTGGACTGGTGCAAGGTGCCCACTATAATTAGTGGACAGCATATGCCAGGCCAACTTCTCACATTGGTGTGCAGCGTGTGGGATTCCAGCTTGCTATTGTTTTACCAGATAATCTCAATTGAATTGATCAACTGAAAACCACTAAAGGTACCTAAGGTACATATAATTTAAGCTTAGAATACAGTAAGTTCTACTGAACTTAGAGTTGTGTGTTAAGGGATAGCACAACCCTTTCTACAACTCAAGAGAGTTTAGTAGGCCACACTAGAGTAGGTAGTGCATACACCACACCACACTAGTAATGTCTTTAAGGGTAGGATCTAAAGAATCCTTGCAGGAAGCCACTGAGCTTCCACCCTCCAAGTATGATACACTCCCATTCTTGGAATTGAGAGCTTTATGCAACTTGAGAAAAATAAGGACAGGCCAAAGTCCCACCACCCAACACCTCAAGGAGTTGTTGGTGGCTTATGACCTTAGTAAGCCCTTGGGGACTGAAGGGGCAGGAGCTGAGGGTGGGGCAGATGATGAGGATGGGACCAGGGGTACCAATACCCCCAGCCCCCCTCTGAAACTGGCCAGGAGGGCGACAATGGCCCTGACCTGGATAATCCAATCCCTCCTGAGGAAGATGAAGAGGATAATCAGGATGATGCCCTCTTTGTCCCCCCAGGAAGGATTATGAGTGTGCCCAGGAAGTCTAGATCTTCTTCTCAGGAGTCTAACCACTCTGGCACCTCAATAGGGAGCTCTGTCTCATCTCATAGGAGGGAATCCTCTCATGAGAGAAGAAAGAGGCTGGTTCAATATGAGGAAGCTCAGCTTGAAATCAAAAAGAAGCAACTGGCTATAGACAGGAGTCCCTAGATCTCTTTAGAGAGAGAAGAAAGTTGGGACTAGAGTCCCATGGTGGCAGCAATATCCCTAGAGATAGGGACAGGTCTTATGACCATAGAAACCTAAACAAGATTGTCCCTCCCTACCAGAGTGGGGATGACATCCACAAATGGATAACTGCACTGGAGAGGGCCTGTAAAGTTCAGAAGGTCCCCCAGAGGCAGTGGGCAGCAATCTTGTGGCTCTCCTTTGCAGACAAAGGTAGAGACAAGCTCCTCACTGTAAGAGAAGAGGATGCTGACAATTACACAGTCTTGAAGAGTGCTCTGATAGATGGGTTTGGCCTAACCACTGAACAGTATAGGTTGAAGTTCAGAGACACCCAAAAAGCTCAGACTCAAGACTGGGTTGATTTTGTAGATTGTGCTACAAAGGCTCTGGAAGGTTGGATACATGGCAACAAAGTGCATGACTTTTTAGGATTGTACAATTTGATTATGAGGGAGCAGATCCTTAATAATTGTCAAAACCAGCTTTTGCACCAGTATCTGGTGGACTCTGATCTGACCTCTCCCCAAGAATTGGGAAAGAAGGCAGACAAATGGGTCAGAACCAGAGTAAAAACTAGAAATCAGGGTGGTGACCAGAAGAAAGATTCTACTAAGTCCCAAGAGAAAGGTGGGGATAAATCTAAGGATAAGTCCCCTACAGGGCCCCAAAATTCCTCTTCTGGGGGTGGGTCCCAAACTCCTTCCTCTCCTGAAAAGAAACCATATTGCCATGTCTGTAAAAAGCCTGGGCACTGGAAATCTGATCCCAGTTGCCCCAGGATTGGCAATAAAGAAAATGTTCCCCCAGCAACTACTACCCCCTCCTGGTACTACCAGTAGTAATCCTCCAGTTGGGAGTAGTGCACCCAAAAGTTAGGTGCTTTTGCAACAGGAACAGAGGTGGGCCCTGGTTCAGACAGGGACCCCTCAACAGACTCCTCTGACTCTGATGGTGGTGTAGGATTTGCCACCTTTACCATGGGTCCCACAGCAATGGGCAGGTACAGACTGGAGCCAATGATTAATGGTCAGAAAGCTGTGGCATTTAGGGACACAGGGGCTAGTGTCACCATGGTGGCAGGGAAACTAGTCCCCCTCACCAGCTTTTACCTGAGTTTAAATACCAGGTGACCAACATTGATGGTGTCAGAACAGATCACCCCATGGCCATAGTCAATCTCAGCTGGGAGGGGGTCACAGGCCCAAAGAGAGTGGCAGTGTCCCCCACCTTACCTGTAGATTGCCTGATGGGCAATGATCTGGAAATTTCAGCCTGGGCTGAAGTTGAACACCAAACCCACCTTAGGATGTTGGGCGTCCCTGTAAAGGTTAGTGGGGCTGTAATGGCCACAGCCCCAGCCCAAGAATTTGGAGAGATGGAGCCTGAAAGAATGGCCCACTCTCCCCCAAAAGAGAGCACAAGGGTTGAAGAAAAGTCTTCTTCCCTCCAGACAGTAGGTAAGGGTCAGCCTCCTCAGGGAACTGACCCTACCCCTAGTGAAGGAACTGCCCCAGAGGTAGTCAGGCCTGGCCTGGCCACACCCCTGATGGCAGAAGACCCTTCCAAGGTGGTACCCAGTCTGGAGCAGGTAACCTGCCCTCTCTACCCTGCCTCAGCCAGCCCAGGGCTGCAGAGGTCAGGGAGGTCAGTGGACCCCCAGGGCCCCCTGTCCAGAGGAACCCCCATCAGCAGATTAGGGGCACCCAGTCTAGTAGCCCTAGCCAGGTGAAAACTCCTCTACACACTGAGGGATCCCCCATGCCTTTATGTAGGGACCTCCCCCAGAAGGACTCTGGTAGGCAAGGGCAAACCTGGGACCTGAAGGTTCCAAACCTGCCCTGTCCCTCCAATAGTCCGTCCAAAGGGACCCAACCCCCAGCTGTAGGCAGCCATAGGTTGACCCTTAGAGCAAAGTGCAACTCAGTCATGGAAAGACAGGCATACATGGTGACCAGTGATCTGAGGAAGCTGAGGCCAACATTCCTAGGGCCTCACTTCCCTACTCAGACACCTCACCAGCCTTGTACTTTACCTAAGCACACCACAGGTAGTGATTCCCCATGGTGGAGACCCTCTCATACCCTTAGGGTGAGGGATTGCTTAGTGGACCATAAGACAGGGGGCAACCATGCTAATGCAGGTGCTTCCTTATATGACCACTTAGTCAATGAAGGCTCAACTGGCCAAGGTTAGCCTTATCTCCTTTCGTTTGTGGGGGTTATGTAGGAAGGTGGAATCTGACTATATGGTTGCCCCCACTTTTTTATGGTGTTTTGCTGGTTTATGACTTAGTTGGACTGGGATCCTGCTATTCAGGGCCCCAGTCTATCTGCTTTCTCTGTAAAAGGTTTTCCATGTGCCTTAGGCACATCTCTGATTGGAATCTGGAGTGCCCTTATAAGTCCCTAGTATATGGTATACTATGTACCAAGGGCATAGGTACCTCAGAGGCCTACCAGGGGCTGCAGCATGTATTATGCCACCCCTGGAAGGCCATCCAAACTGACACCACAGGTCTGCTACTGCAGCCTGGGTAAGGTGGTGCATGCATCCCTTACTGTGATATAGGTTACCTATATCACTAAATACATACACACATATAAACCTATAAGTCACTCCTAAGGCAGGCCTTATCAATCCTGAAGGCAGAGTGCATGGTTCCTATGTGAGAGGGTGCCCCTGCATGAGCAGGGCCCCTCTGCAGCGTTCGGAGACCCTTGTCTGATGCTGTTTGTAGTGCAGCCTGACCATATACTCTTAAGCGCATTATAACCTTGCGTTAAATGCTAACTTTGGAATGGCTGCACCTAAACATGTCGTGTTTGGTGTCAAACATCTTGGAATACTACCCCCCGCCAATTCTGGTGGCGGGGGTAGCATTCCACCCTTCTAGAGGGAGAGACATGTTAACCCTGGCCTGGCCGGTAACTTCTTTCTAAAGCCTGGCATCACAAAATGGATGCTACTGCCACAGACACAAGTCTGGCCTCCTGCTGCTGGACGAAACTCCGGCAGGGGAGGCCTGGACAATAGGGTTCCTGTCCCAGGGAGGTGTGACCACCTCCCCAGACAGGATAATGTGTATTGGGGCTGGGCGGGAGCACTTTCTGGTGCTTTGAAGTCCTGCACTGGGGGCACACTTGGTGTCCCTGTGCATACCCCAGTTCAAACCGGATCAGGGGCTTGCAGCCCCTGCTTTGGCGTGAACTGGACAAAGGGAAAGGGGTGTAGCCACCCCTCTGCCCTGACCCACCCATAGGTGGAGCCACAGAGTAGTCCAACCCCTATCCTTAGTATAAGTATAGGAACCCAGTCCTTAGGACTTTAGATTATCCCTGGACGAAACTCTGAAACAGAATCCTGGACCTTCGACGCCCTACTCACGATTAGAGGACAGAAGAATCTCCCTTGGGGTCAAGGAGTGACTCCCCTGCTTGGCAGGCACCAAAGAAGCATCTGTCCGGTTCGCATTTCTGAAGCTCCCGTCGGACGCCGAAGTCTTCGCATCACCAGAGGTGGATTCTCAGACTTCCCCGAGGCTACCCTGAGTCCCCAGCAAAGCTGAGGCCCGTGGCTATCGTGGGTGACTTGAGACCGTGACCCCTGGACACCGAGCACATTTGCAAGTGCATCCTCTTATGGATCTCCCAAGAAGTTGTGCTTTGGTCTCTGAGTAGCCCTAGCCTCCAGCACCACCTGCACCGAAGATTACTGGCCCCCACTCCACGAGTGTCCTGTAAGCCAGCTCCACGTGCGGCATCACGAGGCTCCTTTGCGGTCACTAGCCTGTTGGCTAGTAGCCCTTAACGAAGGCCAATCCTTTTCTAACTTGGCATCCTGGTTGCTCCAGGCCTGCCCTCATTTACCGTCGCTGGGTGAGTTCCACAGACCTTGCTGGTCTGCACCATCGACGATCTACATCTTCACCGAGACTTGCCGTTGCCAAGGCTTGTTGGGTCCAATACGGTCGCCGATACCTCAGCACTCGACAGACATCGTGTACCAGCCCGAATCCTGCTCCTGGTTGCCGACAACGCCTCCTGGACCTCGTGGCTGAAGAGTCAAGACGACCGTCAACGCACCTGAAGCACTCGACATCGGTGGGCATCTGTCCATCGCCTTCCTGGTCACTGGCTAGTGACCCAGACTCTGTCCCCTCTGCTTTCAGGTTCTTCAGAACTCCGATCCACTCTTGGATCCACCCGGACACTTTTCTCTTGGCCGCCAGCAGCACTTTGCAGCAGATCGCCATTCGAATCGATGACGAAACCCGACCCCGAAAGGCACCTATGCGCCCGGCTTCCCTGGGTGAGGTAATACGAGTACTCTGGTGCTCCCGTGGGTAGAGACTCTTCAAAGTCCTAGATCTCAAAGGGTTTTGTCCTAGTCCTCTTTTAAGTGTCCCTTTCTCTAATTTCCCGATCCCGACTTTCTCCATAGAAGTCAACGGCGTATCGCGGTTGTGTGTTTACACTGCACGCGCCTCTCCGTGGGTCCCCTGTGTCACTACCTTGGGTGGTTCCTTGTGGTCCAAGCACTTCTAGAGGCTCGAGGCCTAGTGTCTAGTTCAGTCGTGGTTCGCATACCACTTTATTGGTATATGGTTTGGTACGCCCCTAGGGCCCAAACGTGTATTTGTGCTATTACTGTGATTTAATAACTTCTAACTTATGTATTTCGAACTCTAGCCTCATAAAGAGACTAGAGGGGTGTGTTTAGCAATAAATAGATATATTTTGAATATATACCTGGTGTGGTGCTCTTTCATTTGGTCACTCAAGAGATTATAGACTGGTAAAACAAGCTGCTTTACATTCCTTCAAGACTTAGCCTGAAGGCTGCTCTCCATAGCTACCACTAGGATAGCTTTCAATAAGGTTGTCTTTAACCTATCTCCAATAAGGGGTTGTTTGGACTGGTGCAAGGTGCCCACTATAATTAGTGGACAGCATATGCCAGGCCAACTTCTCACAGACACAAACATATGTCATAAACGATTCTTGGGTATTACCGAAGGGTACAGTATCCACAGGCCAGACCCACGTTATGTACAAAGAGAACATTCAGGGGTAGTGATATCCTACAGTGCTGGGAAGTTGTGCCTTGATTGGCTAGAGACCTCAACACTAACAGAAGTGAAACAACACTTAAACTCACTCTCACAAGACATGGATCTTCAGGATTTTTACAAGGTCCTAGGAAACAACATCAGAAACATTTCATATATGCTTGCATCTATGCTGCCTATAATGAAGAGTGGAAAATATCAAAACAAGAGGCCGCAGAGAGAATACAGGAAATAGATCGTATTAACTTAGAAAAATCATTGGCTGTGGTAGACAATGGGTTAACAACTTTGTCCTCCAGAATATATTCTTTGGGCAACATTGTATCTTCTGCGATAGACATCCTAGAACAAGATTTGGCCATACTACAACACGGGCAATCTCAATTACGTTCTATCATGTTATTGAGCTGGACGCTGCAATCTTTGCTCGCAGGCTTTGTGCCTTGGCTTTTTATAAATAGTACGTCTCTGTTTTCTGAATATAATCTAACAGATAAACAGGTTGAAATGGCACAAAGGGGAGCTAAATATACAATGTTGCATATTGAAAAACTGAACTGACTACCATTTACAGTGGCGGAAGTGCCGTCTACTGAATGGCTGATCCATGGCCACATAACTCTACCAGTCACTACTTTTCAGTTTCAATATTGCCTTGAACAACGGCAGGCGGGCAAATATGAAAAGATGGGTAGGGGGTACATTAAGGAATCCTGGGATTTACCGTATAGATTTCGATGCCGGAGTGGGGATCGAGAAGTATTTCTAAGTGGTACTAACTGCAAGAACACTTTGAGCGGTTCTCTCATGTGCCAGGACATTACATTGCATGGAGCATGTAATGGTTCGATAGCTAACTTGTCCTGCCACATGAAAGGGACTCCGTCTGCCGTGATTAAGCCGGTATTCGAGCTGCTCTCAAATGGGAGTTACTTGATGCTGAACGATCAAGTTTGCTGTGGTATGCTTCCGGGTATTGCCTATCTTGTCACTGTGAACTCCAGGGTTACTTGCTGTATGCAAGTATTGTTTCCCCCAACAAGTACAGACAGGGAGGCGCCGTTATGGCCTTCATTGAATGTTTCCTTTATACAAATTGATACTTTGAGCAGACTGAAAGCCTTGCTTTTACAGCAGACCGTACCGTTAACCTCCGCTCGAGAGACCTTTGAACTTCAAATCGCAAGGACCTCGAGTGAGATACAGCCACTTATACGTACAAACTGACCCATTCATTTCACAGATGTCTGATACGAGTGGTATTGTACACCTATTTAAGACCATAGGGTCAGGACTTCTTAGCACCTTTCAGACAATCCTCGGAGTTATCCCGATCTTTATACACTCCGTATTTGGAAGCATTTTCAGAGGTCTACCTCTGATCCTGCTATCAATAGCGGGAGTCCTGATTATCATCTACCTACTACGCAATGGACGGCCCAATTACCAACGAGATGGCAAAAGCGCTCCTGGAGCGGAAATACCGTGAATGCATGGTACAACATCTGGGCACACCTCCCCTAAGGGAACTAAGCGCTTCTTGGTTCCTAACGTTTAGATCAGTCTGAATAGACTGCATCTTACCTGTTCTTCAATGCCTGTTTTGCGGTGAAGAATGCGTGTTGGACCTCTGTCTGACACTTGCAACAGACACGCCTGCGGACTTGAATACCCGGCTGGAACCCTTGAGGGCCCATGCTCGGCAATGTCCCCAGCGCATTCCCATCTTGATGGCCGCATTTCTCGAGAATCCGCAGGTGCCTTTTACAACTGGGTTAAGCTTTAGCTCCACCATTAGCACCAAGGTATCGATGGCAGCACCGGCTGCCTCTACACCAGCCATTGGCAGTACTGAATATCATCTGTGCTCCATTGACGTGCTCTGCGAGGTGTTACAAGGAGCGTCCCCTGCAGCAGCGAGCAGCGATGATGTTGTGTCTCCCAGCCAGGACATTTAATCTGTAATTGGCTCATCGTGTGCTGGGAAAGAATTCGGATTTTACTTTTCAAAATTAACTAAATTTGGAACACTCCCTAAAAATTGACACTTTCACGCTGGAAAAGCATGGCCTTTCGACGCTTGTGGACATTCAACTTATATAAACGAACTCAATTAGGACTGTGGCTTAAATGACAATTCCAAAATAACTAATTTTCAAAGCAAGAATTTTAATTTTTTACCTTTTTAAACTGTTTTTAAAATGATTTTAAAACAGGATTTTAAGGAAGCTCATTGAAAAATGTTCTATGCACTACTATCTAGTAAAGAGAATAGTCCACTAGCATTGTTATCATTGTTGACTGTTTGGAAGAGGAGTGGGTGTTATGTTTCATATAGGTACCCTAATAGAGGCCCGGGTAACATCATACCCTTTCACCTACATCACCTCCCCTACATTACACACTAACGAGCCTTTTAAGGATTGAACGCCTTTTATGGGCTGAACCTTTTACCTAGTTCTAGGCCTGGGTGCAGAAGGAGGGTTTTTCCCGAACAATAATGTTCTATGACTTCATCTTTAGACTGACACTGCATGAATAAAATATTCATGAGGCTACTTGGAAACCAGGCAGGGGCTATACACCACCTTCCTAATATCTACGCACAAGGTTCATCCCATACGTCATCCTCATACCCAACAATGGCTAACACAAGAACAAGGGACAAAAGGACTCTATATACTTTTCTGTATAAATACAGCACCTCTTGCTATCAGTAGTTAGAGGGAACCAAGACTTCCAGGCCGACACACTGACCAGAGACGCTGAGGCTCCTGCATGCAGACGCTCCAGCTGACAGTGGTCTGAACATCCCTTGCCGGGTGTCCAACTCGAGACCAAGAAGGGCTCCTACATTCACACTTCAGGTAATGGGGTTCGACTAAATCCTAGAGGAATTCTTGGCTGCACACCTACTCACGTGCTAGGTACACTTAGGTATATCTAGATAGGCATCGTAGGAGTATGCACTCTCTTTTATCAATGCATTTTATATTCATGTAATTATTCATGCTTATTGCAAGATGATAGAACTGTACTATCCTTTTATATTCATAGTACTGCTAATCATATATCTCTGCTACTGACTAATGATTGTTTTAGCTCATATACTTTACACGAGAATAACAACTGTTCAATAAATCCTTATTGAAACGCCCAGACTGTTTATTCTGTGTACCTCTGAGATAAACTAAATGTTCACGAGTGACTGAGCGAAAAGCAGTACATTGTTTCCAAGATCTTGAGGGATCAGGGTTGTCATGTTCTGAGGTTGCCAGAAACTATTCTCTCCCCGATAAGAGGAGACACTAGCGGCACTGTGAGCTAGCTTTTGCAAACAGGCTAACATTTCTCAGTGGGGGTGTACAGAATCAGTCTGCCACCAAGCCCACAGTTTATGTTATCCAAACGCGCAGGTCCTGCATGGGTACTATAGGAACTACACGACACACTCACACACCGCCACTCACCCAAAGAGCTACTCAAACACCTAGTCATTCACCCAAAGAATCAATCACACTGCCATTTACTCACCTATACAGTTATAAACACACACCACCTCACGTATTCATACAGATAGTACCATATACTTACTCTCTTCTACAATCACTGACATAAGCACACACTTATCCATGCAGCCACTGTCACAATCACTCACTGTCACATTTAGTCACTTATATACTCCAACACTCACATATACTGCCTTTCACATAAGAAGTTACTTACACATATACCACTGAGACATCCATTCACTCACCAACACAGCTATACGGACACTCACTCACCCATACAGCCCCTAACACATGCACTCATGAACCCATACACCCAGTAAATCAGCTACTCACACATCCATGCAGGGAGTCACACACATTCCCCACACACCCACACAGACACTCAGGCACCAATACAGGTAATCAGACAACCAATCATTAACCCATATAGACACTCATGTAGCTACTCACCAACCCATGCAGCCACTTACACACCACCTGACAGACTGATAGACATTCTAACAGACTAGTCATTCACCCATGCATTCACTAAGATACGTTTAATCACTCACTTATACAGTCAGTCACACACCCACTAAATCATCCATTCAGACACTCATACACCCACTCATTCTTCAATACACCATGGCATATATATATATATATATGTATTGAGAAAGGCAGTCGCCGAAACGCGTCTTGTGTTTGTGTGTGTCCTGTGCCAATAAATTTGGTCAGAAAAGTCCCCCGTGAGTGCTGTACTTTGTGTACAACGGAGCCGCGATATATATATAGATATATATATATCTATATATATATCTATATATATATATATAGATATAGATATATATATATATATATGTGGAAACCAAAGTGCCCCAAAGCATTAAGAACGCACTCAACTTCAAAAGCAAACCTTCTGGTTTATATACAGGAAAACGGGCTACAGCATTCATTTACATTCTTCTCTGATGCGTTTCGAGGCTCCTGCCTCTTAGTCATGGATAATTGACACTCCGCAGATGGCTCCAAATCAGCATGCTCATTTAAATACCCTTGGTGGGCGTCACTCAATGCGTAATTATTACAATGCAGGCTGGACCTTGTAGTAAGGATCAGAGTTCATTTTTGCCCTCCAGTGGGCTCCGCTGATTGTCAATTTTTAAAATGAATTGTTACTCCTCCGGTGGGCCATGTTTGCTGTGCACGTTTCTATTATCCTCTTCTGAAGTGCTGGAATAAGTCAGGCATGGTTCCTGCTCACAGCCTCTCACTCGATAGTCTGGAGATGGTGTAGGTTCTACACGGCAGGGCCGCCGTGGGAATATGTAGAAACCAAAGTGCCCCAAAGCATTAAGAACGCACTCAACTTCAAAAGCAAACCTTCCGGTTTATTTACAGGAAAACGGGCTACAGCATTCATGTACATTCTTCTCCGACGCGTTTCGAGGCTCCAGCCTCTTAGTCATGGATAATTGACACTCCGCAGATGGCTCCAAATCAGCATGCTCACTTAAATACCCTTGGTGGGCATCACTCAATGCGTAATTATTACAATGCAGGCTGGACCTTGTAGTAAGGATCAGAGTTCATTTTTGCCCTCCAGTGGGCTCCGCTGATTGTCAATTTTTAAAATGAATTGTTACCCTCCGGTGGGCCATGTTTGCTGTGCACGTTTCTATTATCCTCTTCTGAAGTGCTGGAATAAGTCAGGCATGGTTCCTGCTCACAGCCTCTCACTCGATAGTCTGGAGATGGTGCAGTTCTACACGGCAGGGCCGCCGTGGGAATATGTAGAAACCAAAGTGCCCCAAAGCATTAAGAACGCACTCAACTTCAAAAGCAAACCTTCCGGTTTATTTACAGGAAAACGGGCTACAGCATTCATGTACATTCTTCTCCGACGCGTTTCGAGGCTCCAGCCTCTTAGTCATGGATAATTGACACTCCGCAGATGGCTCCAAATCAGCATGCTCACTTAAATACCCTTGGTGGGCATCACTCAATGCGTAATTATTACAATGCAGGCTGGACCTTGTAATAAGGATCAGAGTTCATTTTTGCCCTCCAGTGGGCTCCGCTGATTGTCAATGTTTAAAATGAATTGTTACCCTCCGGTGGGCCATGTTTGCTGTGCACGTTTCTATTATCCTCTTCTGAAGTGCTGGAATAAGTCAGGCATGGTTCCTGCTCACAGCCTCTCACTCGATAGTCTGGAGATGGTGCAGTTCTCCACAGCAGGGCCGCCGTGTGAATATGTAGAAACCAAAGTGCCCCAAAGCACTAAGAACGCACTCAACTTCAAAAGCAAACCTTCCGGTTTATTTACAGGAAAACGGGCTACAGCATTCATGTACATTCTTCTCCGACGCGTTTCGAGGCTTCTGCCTCTTAGTCATGGATAATTGACACTCCGCAGATGGCTCCAAATCAGCATGCTCATTTAAATACCCTTGGTGGGCGTCGCTCAATGCGTAATTATTACAATGCAGGCTGGACCTTGTAGTAAGGATCAGAGTTCATTTTTGCCCTCCAGTGGGCTCCGCTCCGCTCTATGTCCCACCATGCAGTAGGATGATTGCACTAAGCAGACGCCCACTGGGGGCCATTAAAGAAATAAATAATGCCGGAAATCAGTTGGTGTGAGCCGTTAATGAATGTTCCAGCAGCCCATGAAGATGCGGCCTTGCAGCCTTGAAACGCGTTGGCAAGAACAATTACAGTTGGAGCAGGGAGATAAACTGCATTCCAATGCCTGATGGTTAAACGCTGTCGAGTGCCCTCTGAAATGCTTTAGGGCACTTTTGTTTTGAAATACTTACACACAGCGGCCCGGTCGTGCAGAGGAGCACCATCGCCAATGGCAGAGGCTGAGGTGTTGTACTGTTCGACACTATTGCAGCACAGCGTTTAATATGCAAACTAAGTGAGTCTTCTTGCTCCGATGCCTACTAAGGTAAAAATAATTGCTTTTTAAATAAGGAACGAACATTGAACTTACAAAAGTGAAACTTTAGCTCACACTACGGACTCTATGTCCCACCATGCAGTAGGATGATTGCACTAAGCAGACGCCCACTGGGGGCCATTAAAGAAATAAATAATGCCGGAAATCAGTTGGTGTGAGCTGTTAATGAATGTTCCAGCAGCCCATGAAGAAGAGGCCTTGCAGCCTTGAAACGCGTTGGCAAGAACAATTACAGTTGGAGCAGGGAGACAAACTGCATTCCAATGCCTGATGGTTAAACGCTGTTGAGTGCCCTCTGAAATGCTTTAGGGCACTTTTGTTTTGAAATACTTACACACGGCGGCCCGGTCGTGCAGAGGAGCACCATCGCCAGTGGCAGAGGCTGAGATGTTGTACTGTTCGACACTATTGCAGCACAGCGTTTAATATGCAAACTAAGTGAGTCTTCTTGCTCCGATGCCTACTAAGGTAAAAATAATTGCTTTTTAAATAAGGAACGAACATTGAACTTACAAAAGTGAAACTTTAGCTCACACTACGGACTCTATGTCCCACCATGCAGTAGGATGATTGCACTAAGCAGACGCCCACTGGGGGCCATTAAAGAAATAAATAATGCCGGAAATCAGTTGATGTGAGCCGTTAATGAATGTTCCAGCAGCCCATGAAGAAGAGGCCTTGCAGCCTTGAAACGCGTTGGCAAGAACAATTACAGTTGGAGCAGGGAGATAAAATGCATTCCAATGCCTGATGGTTAAACGCTGTTGAGTGCCCTCTGAAATGCTTTAGGGCACTTTCGTTTTGAAATACTTACACACGGCGGCCCGGTCGTGCAGAGGAGCACCATCGCCAGTGGCAGAGGCTGAGGTGTTGTACTGTTCGACACTATTGCAGCACAGCATTTAATATGCAAACTAAGTGAGTCTTCTTGCTCCGATGCCTACTAAGGTAAAAATAATTGCTTTTTAAATAAGGAACGAACATTGAACTTACAAAAGTGAAACTTTAGCTCACACTACGGACACTATGTCCCACCATGCAGTAGGATGATTGCACTAAGCAGACGCCCACTGGGGGCCATTAAAGAAAGAAATAATGCCGGAAATCAGTTGGTGTGAGCCGTTAATGAATGTTCCAGCAGCCCATGAAGAAGAGGCCTTGCCGCCTTGAAACGCGTTGGCAAGAACAATTACAGTTGGAACAGGGAGACAAACTGCATTCCAATGCCTGATGGTTAAACGCTGTCGAGTGCCCTCTGAAATGCTTTAGGGCACTTTTGATTTGAAATATATATATCTATATATAACATTCATCAACTTTTTAGAAACACTCATAGTCACTGGATGATGTCATCAGTGATGTCATTTGAGATGTCATCAGTGATGTCAATGAGCATGTCATGAGGGATGTAATATGTGACATCATCAGCAGTGCATTGTGGGGGCGCGAGCTACAGTTAGCTCAGCTAACTATAACGGCCAAATTTATCTGGTTTTTATGAGTGAAATGTAAACCTAACTATAACGTCCCTGAAATCTGTGGTTTTTTTCACTGAATTTATAAGGTTTTTTAAATGCTAATTCCTAACTATAACGTCCCTGAAACCTATGGTTTTTTCTGTGAATTTCAAAGGTTTTTTAAATGCTAATACATAACTATAACATCCCTGAAACCTATGGTTTTTTCAGTGAATATATATCTATATATATAGATCTATATTCACTGAAAAAACCACAGGTTTCAGGGATGTTATAGTTAGTTGGACATTTCACTCTTACAAAACCAGAGAAATTCAGCCGTTATAGTTAGTTAAGCTAACTATAACTCGCGCCCCCGCAATGCACTGCTGATGACGTCACATATTACATCATTCATGACATGGTCAGTGACATCACTGATGACATCACTGATGACATCTCAAATGACACCACTGATGACATCACTGATGACATCATCCAGTGAATGTGTGTTTCTGTAAAGTTTAAATATGTTTTATACATATATATATATATGCCAAGGTGTTTTGAAGAAAAAGTGGGTGGATAAGTGTCTGAATGGATGATTTAGTAGGTGCGTGACTGTCTGTATAAATGAGTGATTAAACATGTCTTACTGAATGCATGGGTTAGTGACTAAACTGTGTAAATGTCGGTATCAGTCTGTCTGTTGGTGTGTAAGCGGTTGCATGGGTTGGTGAGTAGCTTAATGTGTGTCTATATGGGTTATTGATTGGTTGTCTGAGTATTTATATGGGTGCCTGAGTGTCTGTGTGTGTGGGTAGGGGGTGTGTGACTCTGTGCATAGATGTGTGAGTGGGTGATTCACTGGGTGTATGGGTTCAAGAGTGCATCTGTAAAGGACTGTATGGGTGGGTGAGTGTGTGTTGGTGAGTGAATGGATGTCTCAGTGGTACATGTGTGCGTAACTACATATGTGAAAGGCAGTATATGTGAGTGTTGGACTATATAAATGACTATATGTGAGAGTGAGTGATTGTGAGAGCGGCTGTATGGATGAGTGTGTGCTTCTATCAGTGATTGTATAAGGGAGTAAATATGTGTTAGTATCTGTATGAATAAGTGAGGTGGTTTGTGTATGACTGTATAGGTGAGTAAATGGGAGTGTGATTGATTCTTTGCATGACTGACTAGGTGTGTGAGTAACTCTATGAGTGGCGGTGTGTGAGTGTCTGTAGGTGTATGAGTGCATATGATAGTGCTGTATTGATGAGTGACTGCATGTATGAGTGACTATGGGTAAATGAGTGGATGTGTGTGTAGACCTAGGAATCAGTGAGTGGGTATGTAGTAACTGGTATTGGTGTGTCTATGGTTTCGTAAATGGTAGTCTGTATTTTAGAGTGGGTGTATCAAAGGTTATGTTAGGGTGTGAGGAGGTGCATCAGATTATCACGTGGATGATGTAATCAGTGATGTAATTTGAGATGTCATCAGTGATGTCATCAGTGATGTCACTGACCATGTCATGAATGATGTAATATGTGACGTCATCAGCAGTGCATTGCGGGGGCGCGAGTTATAGTTAGCTCAACTAACTATAATGGCCGAATTTCTCTGGTTTTGTATGAGTGAAATGTCCAACTAACTATAGCGTCCCTGAAACCTGTGGTTTTTTCAGTAAATTTCAAAGGTTTTTTAAATGCTCATTTCTAACTGAAACGTCCCTCAAACCTATGTTTTTTCGGTGTATATATATATATATATATATATATATATATATATATATATATGAAGTAAACTCGCATTCACTTCTGCCTTGCCACCAGAAATAACGAGCGAGGACCCAGCGATAAGTGCATATATCCTTTTACTTTATTCCAACCATTTGTCCGCCATGACGCGTTTCGGCCGAATAATCGGCCTTGATCACATATATATATATATTCACTGAAAAAACCATAGGTTTCAGGCACGTTATAGTTAGAAATTAGCATTTAAAAAACCTTAGAAATTCACTGAAAGAACCATAGTTTTCAGGGGCGTTATAGTTTGTTGGACATTTCACTCGTACAAAACCATAGAAATTCCCCCGTTATAGTTAGTTCAGCTAACTATAACTCGCGCGCCCGCAATGCACTGCTGATGACGTCACATATTACATCACTCATGACATGGTCAGTGACATCACTCATGACATCACTGATGACATCTCAAATGACATCACTGATGACATAACTGATGACATCATCCTTGTGATAGAGTGGCAGACCTCCTCTCACCCTAATATAACCTTTGATACACACACTCAAAAATACAAACTAACATTTTCAAAACAATGGACATACCAATACCAGTTACAACACACCTATTCAGTAATTCCAAGAT
This sequence comes from Calotriton arnoldi, assembly GCA_963921515.1. Lineage (NCBI taxonomy): Eukaryota > Metazoa > Chordata > Amphibia > Caudata > Salamandridae > Calotriton > Calotriton arnoldi. Next base: position 821,283 of record CAWUFW010006192.1, read on the forward strand.
CTACACACACATCCACTCATTCACCAACAGTCCCTATACAGTCACTCATACATGTACTCACTCATCATATGTACTCATACACCTATACATCCTATTACACACCGCCACTCATCCATAGAGTTACTCACACACATAGTCACACATGCAAACACAGTATCAAACATCCATTTACTTGCATATACAGTTATACACACACTACCACACTTACTTCTACAGAAACTTACACATACTTACTCTCTTAAACAATCACTTATAGAAACACCTACTTATTTGTACAGGAACTCTTCCAATCTCTCACTCTCACATATACTCACTTATATGCACCAATACTCACATATACTAGTTTAAAACATATGTAGTTACTCATAAAGACACTATTGAGACAGTCATTCACTCACTAACACACCCATACACATACTCATCCACCTATACAGTCCTGCACACATGCTGTCTTCAACACATACAAACAGTGAGTCACTCATTCATGCATCTATGCACTAAGTAATACCCCCCACCAAACCATACAGACACTCAGACACTCATACTGATACTCAAAACCAACTAATAACCCATATAGACACTCATGTAGCTACTCACCAACCCATGCAGCCACTTATACACAAAGTGAGAGACTGATACAGATATTTTCATATTTAAACATTACTCACTAACCCATGTATTCACTAAGATACACTTAGTCAGTTATACAATCAATTTTACAAAACAAAATCATCCATTTAGACACTTATATACCCATTTATTCTTCCTTCGACCTTGAGATATACATATATAAAACATATTTAATTTTCAGAAAAACACACATTCACTGGATGATGTCATCAGTGATGTCATCAGTGATGTCATTTGAGATGTCATCAGTGATGTCATGAGTGATGTTACTGACCATGTCATGAGTGATGTAATATGTGACGTCATCAGCAGTGCATTGCGGATGCAGTAGCAGTTATAGTTAGCTGAACTAACTATAACGGGGGAATTTCTATGGTTTTGTACGACTGAAATGTCCAACTAACTATAACGCCCCTGAAACCTATGGTTTTTTCAGTGAATTTCTAAGGTTTTTAAATGCTAATTTCTAACTATAACGTGCCTGAAACCTATGGTTTTTTCAGTGAATTTCTAAGGTTTTTTAAATGCTAATTTCTAACTATAATGTGCCTGAAACCTATGGTTTTTTCAGTGAATATATATATATTTATTATACTATGTATACATGTGAAAATGTCTCGGTCCCCTGTTTGCCTCGGTGGCACGGAAAAAATGGGTGGAACTGACGTCAGCACGCCGACGAGGTTCTCTTATGGCTCCGATGACGTCATACGGTGTCGCGAGCGGAGCCGTGCTATTATGACGTCCTCGTTGACGTGGGAGAGCTAGGAAAGAATTTCCGTGGAATGCTGGTGCAGGGGATATTCACCTAAGTGTTCAGGCTAGTCCTTTGGGAGCAACTGTTTATGTTGCCACTCCAGAAACCGAAACCAGTGATCCGAGGGCAGAGGCCCTGCAGATGGCACACGAGGTGGGGTGCCCAGTCGTGTGCACCGGCGGGGCAGCGGAGTGACAAGCACCACAACCCACAAAAAAGGTAACGAGGGCACTGAATAACACAGGATCTTCTCTTTGTATCTGGCAGGAACAGCGAAGTTAAAATGCCCTAGTACCAAAATGTAGAATTAGTGCTACAACGGTCTTCAAGAGGACCTGCGATGCCTCCCGTACCCTGGAGGTGGCACATGGGTCACGCGGTACGGTCATACTGCGGTGGGACGCACACTCGTTGACCTCTCATGGCACTGCTCCACACTTCAGGGAGGACGCTTTCCATTAGCTATGTTTTCTGATGACATGTTGCGCCGGCCCCGTCCAACAACAGAACTCCTTTAGATCCAAACAGACTCTTCCACTCTCTCACCGGAAGTGAAACCAGGCCACGCGGACACTTTCACAATACAACAGCCGGGAATGCACTTTTCGGTAAAAAACACATTCCTTCCTCCTAATTAATCAAATAAACGTCTCACTGAAGAACAGGGGCCAGCTTCGATCGGTAAACAGCCGTTACAACGACTTTTTACTTTGCGATACCATTACAACGCATGCATTACCACGCATGCGTTGTACATCACGAAGTCATTACTATGCATTTTAGAACGCATGGTCATTTACCACGCATGCCTTTACAACGAATTTTGTTGTAAAGGTATGTATGGTAAATGACCATGCGTTCTAAAAACATGTAGACGATCCATGTCGTTGTAAGGAAACAGAGGCTGTTCCGTTTCCTCACAACGACGTGCACCGCCCCTCAGAGACGACGTGAAGCAGGAACCACGAGGAGAGAGGAACCATGAGGAGTGAGAGGTAAGGGGGATTGGGCATGGGGTGGGGGTTTCTTTTCTAGGGTTTAGGGTAGTGCAGTGGTGTTTGGGTGGTGTAGGGGGTCATGCTGGGGGTAGTGTTTTAGGGTTTAGGGTAGTGCAGTGGTGTTTGGGTAGGTAGGGGGTCGTGCTGGGGGTAGTGTTTTAGAGTTTAGGGTAGTGCAGTAGTGTAGGGGGTCGTGCTGGGGGTAGTGTTTTAGGCTTTAGGGTAGTGCAGTGGTGTATGGGTAGTGTAGGGGGTCGTGCTGGTGGTAGTGTTTTAGGGTTTAGGGTAGTGCAGTGGTGTTTGTGTAGTGCAGGGGGTCATGCTGGGGGTAGTGTTTTATGGTTTAGGGTAGTGCCGTGGTGTTTGGGTAGTGTAGGGGGTCGTGCTGGGGGTAGATTTAGGGTTTAGGGTAGTGCAGTGGTGTTTGGGTAGTGTAGGGAGTCGTGCTGGGGGTAGTGTTTTAGGGTTTAGGGTAGTGCACTGGTGTTTGTGTAGTGTAGGGGGTTGTGCTGGGGGTAGTGTTTTAGGGTTTATGTTAGTGCAGTGGTGTTTGGGTAGTGCTGGGGTAGTGCTGGGGTAGTGTTTTAGGGTTTAGGGTAGTGCAGTGGTGTTTGTGTAGTGTAGGGGTAGTGCTGGGGTTAGTGTTTTAAGGTTTAGGGTAGTGCAGTGGTGTTTGGGTAGTGTAGGGGTTCATGCTGGGGTAGTGTTTTAGGGCTTAGGGTATGGCAGTGGTGTTTGGGTAGTGTAGGGGTCGTGCTGGGGGTCGATTTAGGGTAGTGCAGTGGTGTTTGTGTTGTGAGGGGGTCGTGCTGGGGGTAGTGTTTTAGGGTTTAGAGTAATGCAGTGGTGTTTGTATAGTGTAGGGGGTTTAGGGTAGTGCAGTGGTGTTTGTGTAGTGTAGGGGGCCATGCTGGGGGTTGTGTTTTAGGGTTTAGGGTAGGGCAGTGGTGTTTATGTAGTGTAGGGGGTAGTGTTTTAGGGTTTAGGGTAGTGCAGTGGTGTTTGTGTAGTGTAGGGGGTCATGCTGTGGGTAGTGTTTTAGGGTTTAGGGTAGTGCAGTTGTGTTTGTGTAGTGTACGGGGTCGTGTTTTAGGGTATAGGGTAGTGCAGTGGTGTTTGGGTAGTGTAGGGGGTCATGCTGGGGTTAGTGGTTTAGGGTAGTGCAGTGGTGTTTGGGTAGTGTAGGGGGTCGTGCTGGTGGTAGTGTTTTAGGGTTTAGAGTAGTGCATTGGTGTTTGTGTAGTGTGGGAGGTCATGCTGGGGGTAGATTTAGGGTTTAGTGTAGTGCAGTGGTGTTTAGGTAGTGTAGGGAGTCGTGCTGGGGGTAGTGTTTTAGGTTTAGGGTAGTCCAGTGGTGTTTGTGTAGTGTAGGGAGTCATGCAGGGGTAGTGTTTTAGGGTTTAGGGTAGAGCAGTGGTGTTTGGGTAGTGTAGGGGGTCGTGCTGGGGTAGTGTTTTAGGTTTAGGGTAGTGCAGTAGTGTTTGTGTAGTGTAGGGGGTCATGCTGGGGGTAGTGTTTTAGGGTTTAGGGTAGTGCAATGGTGTTTGTGTAGTGTAGGGGGTAGTGTTTTAGGGTTTAGGGTAGTGCAGTGGTGTTTGTGTACTATAGGGGTCGTGCTGGGTTCTAGTGTTTTAGGGTTTAGGGTAGTGCAGTGGTATTTGTGTAGTGTAGGGGTAGATGTAGGGTTTAGGGTAGTGCAGTGGTGTTTGGGTAGTGAAGGGGGTCGTGCTGGGGGTAGTGTTTTAGGGTTTAGGTAGTGCAGTGGTGTTTGGGTAGTGTAGGGGTCAACCAACATGAATTTGTCCTTGTGTGATGTAACCAATGCTCATGTAAAGCACTCCAATACCTGACCAGTCTGCACTATATAAAACTGCAAAAAAACAAAAACTAAAAAGTGTTTTGCACACTTCTGTCTTTGGGCTATAAGTGGGCTACCTCTGGGTGATATTTGTGCTACATTTGGGCTCTTTTTTCTCTGGTGGCCATCTTGGGAGACTTATTTGTTATGAAGTTTCCTAATTTCCTCATTTACTACAGTCTCCTCAGTAGGAAATGCTTTCAGTTTTTTACTTTGATTCCATCAAGAAGGCATTCAGATGTGTCACACATTTGCCATAAATTCAGAATGTTAGCACTCTAGTTGTTCATTAGATCACTGTAGTAAAGCTACTGCTCACCAAGGAGTTAACTGGAAGTCTACTGCTGGTATTGAAAGTGATTGTTTCAGTCTGCATGTCAGAATGTTCTAATGAAATAGAAGAGGATTTGAGATCTCACTTAAAACATGCCCTAAATTTTCTTTTTGCAGCACTAACCATAATTTCTATGGCAAAATGAACCCCCTCATTTTGTTCCTTTTTAAATTAAATGTTTTAAGTGTTACCAGTTTATTCCAATCAAGATGGCTTCAGGTGTGCCATACTTTTGTCATAAGTAAGGCTGTTAGCACTCTAGTTGTTCTTTAGAACACTCTGGGAAGCTGCAGTAGAACACAAAGGCATCAACTGACAGGCTGCTCCTGTTGAAATATAACAGGAAGATATTTGAGATCTCACTTAAAACATGTCCTAATTTTTCTTTCTACAGCACTAACCATAATTTCTATGACAAAATGAACCCCATCATTTTGTTCCATTTTAAATTAAATGTTTTAAGTGTTACCAGTTTATTCCAATCAAGATGGCTTCAGGTGTGCCATACTTTTGTCATAAGTAAGGCTGTTAGCACTCTAGTTGTTCTTTAGAACACTCTGGGAAGCTGCAGTAGAACACAAAGGAATCAACTGACAGTCTCTGCCATTGTTGGATGTACATGTTTTACTGAGAATGTCAGACTTCATTCTCACATGACTGAGAAAGATAATGTGAATTTACAGAAAATATGCTCTCATTTTAGCTTCTGGAGCACCTTCCAAAACTGTATGGGACAAGCATGTGAAAATAGTTTTCTCTCAAACATGATTCATGATATCCCAGCAGAAGGTTTTTCACAGGGTAAAATCACCTTAGAACACACCACAATTCCTGAAATTAGTATGGTACCATCAACAAATGAATTCTAATGTAACTAAAGTCTGTTATCACCCTTTATAGTTCTCCTTTTGGTAACCCTCAAAATCTTCGATTCACTACAATGCATTTCAATGGGGTACTATCATTTATATTGGTCCCAAGATGGCTGCCAGCAATTCCAGGATGAAGTGCTGACAGCCAATCAGATCTCACGATGACATGTGTGGTTAGGCTCCGCCCAGATATATATGTGTTTTTACTTTTGATTTTCTCAGCAACTACTGAACGGATTTACACCATTTAACAAAAGGGTTCTTTCTGAACCAAGAACTACCTCTTTGCCAAATTTGGTGTAATTCCGTTCAGCAGTTCGGGCTGTAGCCTTGCATAAAGTTTCCTATGGGAAATTGATTTTTTGACTCGTATTTTTTTAATTTCTCCGCAACTACTGAACGGATTTACACCATTTAACAAAAGGGTTCTTTCTGAACCAAGAACTACCTCTTTGCCAAATTTTGTGTAATTCCGTTCAGCAGTTCGGGCTGTAGCCGTGGCTAAAGTTTCCTATGGGAAAATGAATGGGGAAAACACGTTTTGGGACCCCCTTTTTCTCGGCCCCCGCTTTACAAATCACCCCGAAACTTTCAGGGTAGGAGCGGACTGGAGCGGGCCATAAAGTTTGAAAATTTCGCCAAGATTCCTCAACCGATGCAAGAGTTATTTCAAATAGAATGTTGCGGATTTCCTATGGAAAATAGGTCCTAACTATAACTATCTACTGGCGACCGCCAGTAGATAATATATATATATATATATCCACACAAAACACCTCCATGTAGGGGGCCCCTGACCCTGCAGGGCAGCACCAGCTACAGCAGGAATGGAGCATCCTGCCAACTTTCACTCACCAAGGGTAAACTGCTGAAGCACAGCTACAATTTCAACGTGCTTTATTTGTCACAGGGCAGCAACAATTTGTTCATTCTCTGATGTGTTTCGACAAATCGTCTTTATCATAGAGAAGCACTACTTCTGTTACTGATGTATATTGCTATCTGGATCGTTGTTTATATTCCTGGGTTTGCTTCTAGGTGAAAAACACAGAAACAAATGCAGGACTATAGGCTTCCTTGCCACCCACAGTGTTTTATATGGTCCTGTGTTCCCATCCAGTCAGAACTCAATACATGCTCCAGAGGTGGGACAAAGATTAGTGCGAAAGGCCATTGAATATGAAACATGGAAATGAGATACACCAGACAGCATTCAATCAAGAGCAAGAGGCTAACCCAAAGCGCATTCAATGTGTGTATCGGCAGCCATTGGTGAAACGAGTTGGGGAATATATATATATATATATATATATATATATATATATATATATATATATATATATATATATATATATATATATATATATATATATATATATATATATATATATATATATATATATAGAGAGATATATAGACATATAGGGGCCGATTCCGATCTCGGCCGGTAGGCTCCGAATCGGATTCGGCTTTACCGGATCCGATTCGGAGCCCTGTTTCCGACCGATTCGTACGCGCGTCCGGGCGAGCGAGTACGATGCGAAATCGCCGACCGACTCGTCCGGGCGTCCCGACCGCTCCGACCGACTCGTTCCCGGGTCTAACTGCACCGACCGACTCGCTCGGACTCGACTCGCACCGCGCAATGGAGACGTTCCCCGGCCGGGTAAGTACGATGCGCGCCGCGAGCAGTCCGACCGAGCCGCGCACTCCGGCTCGAAAGAGCAGTCGGAGCCGTACTTTGGGGGTCCGTGTCGGACCCCCTGTACGCGTAGCCATGCGAGGCGCACACAGGGGGGACCCATGGGTCCCCCCTACCTGTGCGTGTATGGCGTGAGTCGCTGCGAGGCGTACCCGCTGTAGGGGGCGCCCTTGTATGCCTCGCACCCATTGAGTCAATGGGAGCCCGCGTACGCGTTGTATGACCGGCTCCCATTGACTTCAATGGGAGTCCGACCGAATCGAGTCCGATAGCCTACGAACGCATCGTACTCGTTCGGTCGGACTGCTAGGGTCCGATTCGGTCGGAAATCTCTCCGGGTCCGGCTCGGTCGGAGAGATTTCCGGCCGGAATCGGAATCGGCCCCATAATGTTATAAACAACCAGAAATGCTTTTCTTATGGATCGTTCTTTCGCACTCTGCGATAGACATATTTTGAGATCTAGGTATGACACACTTATTATTGGCATTCACCAAGGTGATAATTGCTTCAAAGCTGATTGGTGTGCCCGTGACCTCAGCCGTAAAAACAGTGCTGCTGCTGGCCCTGCTTGCAGGAGTTTGGAAATGTACCCTCGTAGCCAGGGTGGGAAAACATGCCTCACTTCTCTCGAAACCTTGTTCCTCAGGTATTGTGAACAGGGTTATCTAAGTGCAGCTGAAGTTCCATTCAATTAGATTGTATTCTGTAGTATTGTGTTTCTATAACCCCTCATACTCTATAGCTGTGTAATACGCTGCGCTTCATTGAGCTTAGTTGCAAGAGTGTGAGTTTATATTGTGGCCAATGCTTTTCAACAACTGAAGAACTGACAGCCTCGCTGAATCGCCAAAATTCCAACACCAGGTCGATCAAAGATATGTCGCAGGCATGCTAACCCACTGACCTATCTTACCTCCGCATAAAATGTTAAGAGCCATGTTTGAGCTGTGCCGATTGCTTATCTTTTTGGTCTGTGCAGTCGTGCACAACTCAGCAGCGCCCTGTGCAGCATAGCGGCTACGCTGCACCTTCTAAGGGGGCTTCGTTTGCACATTCACGTACAGTGACCATTTGTACAGCGTGCACCACACACTGAATTGGGTCGTGACACTTGCACAATGGGTGTGTTTATTCCACGAAGCAGTGGTCCCAATCCCGGCCCGCACTGCTGCTGTCTGCGGATGGGGGAGGGGGCTCTGCCTGTGATCCCGCTGCGGCATGGCGAGAGCAGGCTGGAGCGGGGACGGCCACAGCATGTGGGGAAGCCAGCTGGCACTCGCTCAAACAAGAAGCTGGGCACGCTGCCAGGGCTCTGTGCCCGGGCACCGTGCCAGCCCCACCGCTCATTCTCGCACTCCGCATGTGTCTGTGGCTCTTTATTCATTACCGTCCTGGTCGAGGAGGGGCAGGGGTGGGGCACGCACGAGAGCCAACTTTCTTAACCCTTCTCAGGACCGAGGGAATCACCTAGCATACGGTTGGCACAGGCGGGGCGCTCGCAGGGAGAAATGAGAGAGGAGCATGCGAGAGCGCATTCGCACCCTGCGCACCTCCGACAAGTGCACAGCAGCTGCCGGCCTGGAACCTTCAGCGCGAGGCAGAGATTGCACATCTTTTTTGACTTATCACGTATAAAATGACGTGGCCAAGCTTTCAACGTCAGCATGTGTATTTCTCTGCTCGAGAACATCCATATTGTTTTCCCTGTTCCTATTATTGTGAGCAGGAAAACATAAGGACGAGGTAACCAAGGGAAGCTGCTGTTGCTTCTGCCTTGAAGCTCTGTTCTTGCATTTATAAAACAAAGCCCCGGGGAGGTGGCGGCCCCTGGGGTTGCTGGGGGGGGCGCGTGCCCCCGCATATACTTAAGAAAGCCCCGGGGAGGTGGCGGTCCCCGGGGCTGCGGGGGCCCCACAAATTAATTTGGCATTGCCCCCGGGACCTGGCCCACCCGGGGGCTCATTAAAACAAATCGCGGAGCCCGCGCTTCGTTTTTTTTTTTATTTTCTCGGCAGGATTCGCGCACCCAGTGAGAATTCTGCCGATTTAAAAAAAAATAAAAAAATTTAAATGCTTTTTGTAGGCCTGGGGGTCCCAGTGGGACCCCCTGAGCAGGCCTAGGGGGTCAGGGTGTTTCTACCCTGCCCCCTTTTCTTGTTTTTCAACCTTTTTTCACTCTTTTTCTTGTGACTCAGTTACCGAGTCACAAGATGGCTGCCAACACATTCTGGTTTGGAGTGTTGGCAGCCAATCCGAATTGAGCTCGTGCTCGGGAGGGTTCGGAACGCTCCTCAGTGCTCAGATATCGAAAGTTTTCTTTTTTTAATTTCTCAGGAACTACCAAACGGATTTACACCATTTAAAAAAAAGGTCGCTTTTTGAACCAAGACCTACCTTTTTGCCAAATTTGGTGTAATTCCGTTCAGCAGTTCGGACTGTAGCCTGTTCCAATTTTTCCTATGAAAATTAACATAGGGAAAATGCGTTTTGGGACCCCCCTTTTTTCTCAGCCCCCGCTTGACGAATCACCCCGAAACGTTCAAGACAGGAGCTGACCGGAGCGCCCCATTAGTTTTGAAAATTTCGCGAAGATTCGTCAAACGGCGCCAAAGATATTGGCAAATCAAAAAACACTAGGACCGCCAGTAGGTATATATATATATATATATATATATATATATATATATATATATATATATATATATATATATATATATATATACCTACCCAGTGGCACGTCACTTTGGGGATTCCCATGGTGGAGACCCCAAAGACCTTACATATTTTCTTATTGACTCAGTGCCGCCAAACAAAAGAGGAGGCAATAGGGAAAAGGCACTCAGAAAGCTAGAAACTAGATATATTCTGGAATTGGACAGTAAGCAGCCAGGGGGTCTCAACGGGATGGAGGATCTTTACACCTGCCTCTGATACGTGATAATGAAAATAGCTGTTGGTATTATATATATAACTAAGAGTCATAGCACGGCATCAATAAAACCGCATTTAGCCCCCTTTTATAACCATCACAGTTAATTTTATAGGTTTTAGCTTTTTTTACACAGAGGTGAACTACATATGGCACTTCACTTGTTTACTATTTGCACTTGCACTTTCTTTAAACAACGCAATTGGTTACAGACATTGAACTATTAGCATTGGTATAATGAATGCATAGCTATGGATAATATATATCTAGCAAAGTCAATATTGTCTAATGAATAACAATGCTTTTTGAAGTTTAGCAACAAGATTCAATTTATGAAATCAATGTATCAAACTGCAAACAAATCCCCGCAGTGGTGACTTTAGGTATTTAAACCGTGATGTTTTAGCAATTAGCCATGCTTTCTATATATAGTATTGTACAGAGCATTCAACAATGAATTTTATACCATCGGAATTAAGAGTTTTAGCAAGAGCGGCTATTTTAGACTTATTCAGCACTGACATTTTAAAATAGAATATATATTTTTCTATAATATGGATTTATAAAAACTGTGTTTTTAACAATATGTATTTATAATATTACATTTGAAAAACATTGTTTCTAAAATGGTAACTCGTCGCTTTGCAATCTTATTTTTAGTATGTTTACTAAGTTCATACTTATTCTGCACCACTCACTTTAAGAAAAATGTAAAAAAATGGTTTAAAAGCTGACCAACAACTGTGGAACGCGTCATGTGATCAAGGGCCCACGGGCCCGAAATACGTCATGGCTGTTGTTTGTTGAGCTGCCAATAAACTACTAAGTGCTACAACAATTTTCCAGTAAAAGGTCGGAAGAGCATGTCCCAAAAAAGTAAAGATGACCAGTTTTGCAAAAAAACACCCAGATTTAGCTAGCTATATCGACAGCATGATAAATGAACTGGAAAATAAACTTCACTCACCACGAGCATGCTTGCTGTTTTTCTGCACCTGCCTTTTTTAATTTAATGATGCCATGTCCAATTGATGGCTATAATAACATTATGTATTGGGGGGCGAAGGAGAGCAGGACCAACAGAGTGTAAGAAAATGAAAGGCCTCTATAATATGATTACTTATTGTCTTTTCTCAACCTTAGGTCTCCTGAAAAAGCTGAATAGGCAGACGAGCATTTGGCAAGTGTAAAGAACGCCCTCTTCATTTAGTTTACTATTACATTATGGCTTTCACAGTGGCGAGAGTGCAATTAACCCTATTGCCGAGAAGGCCTCTTTCCTTTGTGCAGACGCGGAGGAGCCTTAGGTTTTTTTCCCTTGCATTGGGTCTATTTGTCCATCAAATATCACTGATGAAAGGACCGGGCAATCTGCGAAGGACAGGCCTCCGGGAATCCTCATTAATCTTCCGAAAGTTTTTGCTGTCACTCGCTTTGAAAAGACTCTTGTCTCGTAGGGCATCTGTACGAATGCAAGCGCCGCCATAGCCTCCACTGAGCAGTGCCATGCAGCCCGGCCCAGACAAAAGGTATGGCGCCCGGTCAAATGGCCTTCCTTTCAGCTGCGTCATCGGTCACAGCTTTCACCACAGAAAGGCTTAGAAAAACATGTTTATTTAACTTGGCTTCCCGAACAAAGAAAAAGTGCAAGGGAAAACAGCCATTCTGTTGCTTTTACCCTCCATGCGCACTGACAGAAAAATATGTTTTTGATCACGGAAAAAAAAATATATATATCACCACACTTCTCGACCAAAACATTCTCAGACTCAAAAACCTTCTCAATTAATTGGCTTGAGTGATTTATGGAATGGTGGGGTGCGGACAATTGGGACACATGTTAAAATTAAAACAGACAAGACCACAGCAAGATTATTTTACAAAACACAAGCGTCTAGTAAACAATAACAGAAGTCTGCTTTGCTTTATATCTATATCCTATCGCTCTATTTGAAGAGCCGATGCCTTTATTTCTTAAGAACACAGACCCAAGTTCTTACGACTGGATTTACTTCCAAGAAAAAGAACATGTTTGAACTTTGAATGTTCCCAGTCGTGGAATCCTCCACTGACAGGGCTCTTTCGAGAGGAATGCACTGCATATATTAAAAACAATTAGAGCTCGTAGCCACTTTGATGTGGACATTTGGTGGCGCTCCCAGTTGCACGGGGAGCTTTACGAACAGAGAGGATAAACAAATAAATAAAACTCTCTCGTAAGTTTACATATGAAGCGTTCTCCGTGAACAGAGGCTTGGCAAGAGGTAAAAGGAGGTTCTATCATTCCATCGTGTCTGCATAATGTGAACACGGGAATCGTCTACCCTGAAACGGGGGTATTTTCAAAGGTGCGCGATAATCCTCGAAGAAGACCATGGATTTAGGGAGCGACGGTGCTTTCCTCTGATCATAACACGCTTTAGCTCCATGCACACAACAGTAATCCACAAAGGAAATGAACAAATGCATTTTCTGACAGGGTTACATAGTTTTCAGCGCTTTACAAATGAGTGCCCTATTTCAAAGTTTTGGAGATTTTGGTTTAAAAGATTGGTGAGGTGTGGACTGTGGACAGTGTCATTTTAAGGATTTTGGGGGCCCCTTGCAGGAAATATTTTTGGGGGCCGTATTAAGAGCAATTTTGAATTGTATTATCCTTTTTTGCTAATTCAAGCCCTATGTTGCCTAACAATATTGAATTGTAAATTAAAGGTAAATATTTGAAAATACATAGAAGTGAGCTAGAGAGAAAGTTCACTTTCCCAGAGGACACTTGGAAGGTGGGGGCCCTGGGCAATTGCCCGCTTTGCCCATTCCTTAAAATGCCTCTGGTTGTGGAGCCCTATGGAGTAAGATTTGTGTTTGCATTTCATCTGCAGTCATTAGAGATGGGAGGCATTATTGTGTGCACAATCATGAGTGACGGAGTAGGGAGAAGATAGTGCAGGGCTATGTTGAGTGCTGAATATGGATGGGTACAACCAGGATTGGGAAGGAGTTCACCCCCTGGGACACAGCAGTTTCCCTGCCAGCACCGGCGTGGGCAGGGAAACGTGTTTGGTCCCATCTGGAGAGAGCATTTTCAAATCTCCCGCCAAACGGGAGGAAACAGTAAGTCTGCTCCCAGCGGGCGGGATCTTTACCAATGCTCCTGCCAGATGGGAGCAGACTTGTATTCTGTTTCCCTGCCCTTACTGATACAGGTAGGGCAACAGAACAAGAAATTGCTCCAGGTAGGAGCAATGTTGGTTCCCATACCATGCGGGGAGCTGGCTGGGACCGCAGGGGCACTGGGGCTCCCCCGCTGCCTCCATTGAATTGTTTGTTGGTGCCCCCTTCCCCTTTAAAATAAATTGGACCTGAGGTATAGGGTCACCAGGGCCTAATGAGGCTCGGGTAGGGGGCAGTGTGGCCCCCTCCCCTTTTAAAAGATAAATTGCCCCTGGGGATGGGGTCCCTGGGGCCTAAGAAGGCTCGGTTAAGGGGGAGCTGTGTGGCTCCCCTCCCCCTTTTAATATATTTGGTGCCAGGGGATAGACTCTCCGGGGCCTAATAGGGCTCAGGGAGAGGGACTGCATGCCCCCGTCCCCTTAGATTTTGACTCCAGGGGTGGAGTTCCTCAGGACCCACAAATGGTCAGGGAGGGGGGATGCATGCCCTCCTCTTGTGTTTAATTGTATTTGGCCCCGGGGATAGGGTCACTGGAGCCTTTTAAGGCATAGGGAGGAAGCCACATAGCCCCCCTCCCCATTTTATTAGAACTGTTCCCGGGGATGGAGTCCCCCGGGGCCAACTAAGAATCGGGGAGGGGTTTGCACACCACCCTCCCTTTAATACATATGTTTTGCTCCAGGGAATGGGTTCCCCATGGCCCGAAGGCCAACCCTGTGCTGGGCACACCAAAGCCTTTGCGCGGCGTGGGGTTAGCAGCATGCTGGTGGTTTGGCCACAGGGCCTGGTGGCAGGCCAAGCCCTGTGGCCAACATGCCACTTGGCATGGCCAAAGGTTGTGTGCAGTGTGGAGTAAGCTGCCTGCTAGGATTTGGAAGCAGGGCCTGGCTGCAAGGCATGCCCTGCAGCTAACCCCATGCCCTGCATGTCCAAAGGGCGTGCATGGCGTGGGGTTGGCAGCCTCCGACTTGCTGCCTGTGCAAGTTGGATGTAGAGCCTGGCTGCAAATCAGGCTCTGTGGCCAATGCCATGCCACGAGTGATGAAGGGCCATGTGCAGTGGGGAGTTGGCTGCCTGAGGGGGAAGGGGATTGGGCTGCCTTTGGGTGAGTTGGTCACTGTTGGTAACTCCTGCTGTGCACATTCGAAGGTTGTGCGCAGTGTGGTGTTAGCTGCCTGTGGCGAATCCCTGCCACTTAAGGCTGTGCATGGTGGGGGATTGGTTTTATGTATGTTAACAAAATATTAATTTAGGTTAAAAATACTCTGGAAATTTACTGAAAAAAACAAAGGTTAAAGTAACATTATTGTTAGCTGTGATAAAAAGGTCTGTTTTTGTTTTAAAAAAACCCTTAGAAATTCACTGAAAAAAATAAAGGTCAAAGTAACATTATAATTAGGTGAATATGTTAGTGACAACATTAATGTTTTGAACTAAAATAAAACAGAAATTCACCAGTTATAGTTAACACTGCTAACTGTAACTTGTGCCCCCATTCACTGCTTATGACATCACATTTTACATCACTCATAACATGCTCTATGACATCATTTATGACATCACTGATGACGTCTCAAATGACATCATTGATGACATCACAGATGCCTTCTTCCATTGAGTGTGTTAGTTTGTTTTATAGTTTACCTAGTGGCGGGTAACAACCATATAACTTTTCTACCTAATTTTGTACAGCATGTGTCCAGGAAATGGGTGAAATTATTTACAAAATGGATGTGCTTTTAATGCATCATATGCGTGTAGCAATATTGAACACATTATAATTGGTAGCAATCTTTGTAGGGGTGTAGCAATCAATGGTGCAGCAGCTGCAGTGCACTGTGGTCCTGAGGCATGAGGAGCCGACTAAATCGTTATTATTATGGCATTTTACTATCCAATCAGTGGTCACAGGGCTAAAATACTTTGACTGCACTAGGGCTTGTGGCAGTTTTTCT
The DNA here is from genome assembly GCA_963921515.1 of Calotriton arnoldi. Classification (NCBI taxonomy): domain Eukaryota; kingdom Metazoa; phylum Chordata; class Amphibia; order Caudata; family Salamandridae; genus Calotriton; species Calotriton arnoldi. The sequence goes on from CAWUFW010006192.1 coordinate 836,491, forward strand.
AAACCACTTAATTTATAATGATGTTATACTCCCAACATACAAAGGACATAACAATCTCTTTAACTTTACACTTTCCCTCTGCTCCATACAGTCTACCTGTTCTGGCCTGCTGTCTTAAATATGCAGTACACTTCTTCTTGTCTTCATCCAGAGCCTTTCTTGGTGTTTCTGTTGTTCCCGTGTTTTACTTTATCTCAGGAACCCTGCTCTCCTATAATTTTAAAGCACGCTGAAGCCCACATGAGAAAGAGTCATTCTTTATAGGAATCGTAAACAAAGAAAAACAATGAATAAATATATGTTCAAATAATATTTAGCAAACTGGAAAATAACAGATTTGTAAGCAACATGCTTAGTATTCTATGTATTTATTTGTTTGTTTAGTATAGCACCAAACATTCTTCCTTGCACACCTCAACATCTTTTCCTTACAAATAGGGATTCCAAAAGGCAGATGGATGAGGTGCATGGGAGTTGGCAACAAACATGCATAAGCAGAAGATTAGGGCAAGTCAAAGAGGTGAAATGGTAACAAGTTATAAAATGATGAGAAGTATAATTCTTTATGGGTATTTATATGGTGCACACCAACAACTAAATCCTCTTTTAGCAATCCTTGGTTGTTCCTTAGTTGAGTTCTGTCTTTCCTTGTGAATTTAGTATTCTTCCTTCATCTGAAAATATTTTCCTCCTTGCAATAGTCACATCGAATATACCTCGTTATCAAGCAGTCTTTTTCCCCGCAGGGAATTACAATGCGGTCGTTAAAACGAACGCGTTGTAATTCCGCATACCATTACCCTGCAAGTTGTAACAACGACTTGCGGAGGGGGGCGCTGGATGTTGGAATAGTATAATTTACTATTCCAACTCCAGTCGGTGCAGACAGTAGGGAAGGTGTTGGATTTTAAATCCAACAACTTCTCCCCCCTCCGCAAGTTGTTGTTCCGACTTGCGGAGTAATGGTATGCGGAATTACAACGCAGTCGTTGTAACGACCGCGTTGTAATTCCCTGCGGGGAAAACGTTTCGTGGTAAACGTTGTTTACCAGTCACATCATATATCTGGATATTCCATAGTTGGTGTGTGAGAATGTCAGACTTCCAAAAGGGGCTACATCACTCTGATAATGCATAAAACATGGACTATTTCTTCCTGCCCCCACTGCAATGGAAAGTTCCAGTTGCCTGATAAAAGGTGCTAGGATCAACTTACAATTTATCAATTACAGTGAAGCCTGTTTGGTCACACAGTAAAGCTCAGCGTCTATTGATGGGATTAAGTATGGATTTATTAAAAAAACAGAGCCAAACTGATATAAATCAGTCACAGAAACAAAGTATAAAAGTACAGAATCACTAAAAGATAGGCAAAACAGCAGATAAAATTGATCCTCAATATCAGGAAGCAAATGAGGAATCCAGTAGCTGCAAAACATAGAATGGGGAAACAGTTTGATGAGTAGATTGAAAGCTTAGATTCCTTTTGCCTATAGATGAGGTTATCTAAAAAACCTACTAAACCCTAATCTAACTTGGAACCAGGGAAACCCTACTCATTTGGGGAAGCAGAGAAAGGTGTCAGCATTGCAGAACTTCTGTAGAAGTTCTCAAAGGTAAAGTACATCGTATAGAATGAAGCCACACAACAGTGGTCGCAAAGGTTGTCTGTATCTCTTAAAGTCTAGAGGGAATCTGAACAAAGCCAAAGTGCAACACCCAATTATACACACCAACGAGCCTTTGAGAATCCCAGGTAATGTGCCAATTAATGCTTATCTTCAAATAACTAACTTGGCAGCTACACTCAAGATTTGTTTCCTTTGGTACACACATTAAACGTCCTTGGATTCCTCCTGCCACTGTACTCCGACTCGGACAGTAGTCCTCCCTTTCCTTGTTAATTTTCTTATCTTTGCCAAGAGATACTCCTTCGAACCTCACTATCTCTTTCACACAATGTGCCTTTCTTTAACCATGAGATCATTCTTCTGCACCTGTCGAGGAGAGAAAAAAATTGCACCCGAAGCAAGCGTTCACATTAAAATTAAACATTGCAAAACCAAAGCTTAAGGCCTTTGGTCAACTTTAGTTCATTAAGCATTTCAATTCATGTTTAAATGCATGATTACAGGTACATATGCAGATATGATATAAGTATAGAACTAACCCTGGGCGAAGTTCGCGTAGTTGCGCTACGCGGAATTCCGCGAAGCCGCAGAAAACCTCCGTGAGCTACGCGAATTTCCGCGAGCGCGCGGAGTGGCTTGTTCCGCCCGTTCGTGATGCGTTTTTCCTGTTCGGGAACGCGTATTATGTGTTCGGGGACGCTTTTTGCGTGCTCGGGGGGAAATATTGCGCAAACTTCACCACGCGGTCGCCAGTGGGCGCGGCCATCTTGTATATCACTTTTGCTATGGTTCTGGGCCTGGTTTTCTATCCTCCCTATATCTTTTCAATCCTTTGCTTCTAGAAACTTTTTTTTGATCTTTTTTATTTATTATCTATCCCTCTCTATTCCTGATTGGCTATTTTGTATTTTTTCCTACTTTTTTTAGTGTTTTTACTGAGTTTTTCACTCTTTTTCTATTACTTGCTTTTTTCATTTCTTTTACTTACTTTCTTAGTTTCTACCTTTTCTTTTCCGCCCCCACCTACCCAGAACCATGGCAAAGGGCCAGGGGAAGAAGACGAGTCAGAGGGCTCTCAGTGAGAGCTGCGACCGCCTTCCTTGCGGAAGGCGGCGCCCACATGGGGTGCAGGCATGGGCCTTATTTAGTGAGGCAGAGGTGGCCGCCCTGTTTTTTTTTATCCAGCACCACCTCCCCTTAACCCTGGCAGCAGGCCTGGGTCCGGGTCCAGGCTCTGTGAGCGTCACCGGCGGTGGGTAAAGGTACGCCGGCCAGTGTTTCGCTGCTCTGGGGTCCGGCGCACCCATAACCAATTGACGCACCGGTGGTCTGATATCCTGGACTGGGAGCATGACCTGCTGGACCTGCTAGGTGTTGAGGTCCCGGGGCTTGGTGAGTAGCTATTTATTTATATTACTATTTTGTGTTCTTCTGTTCTGACTGTTATTTATTGCGATTGCGAATGTTATTTTTTCGCAAATAGCTAACATGCTGCTGCTGCAGTGCTTACATGCAGGTAAGGTAACCTATGTTTAAAAATGTTATATTATGTGATTGTTACTTCCAGACAGGTGCTCGGCACTACTAACTAATCGTCGTACTTGTTTGCAACTTTGCGCTCACTTGGGCTGGTTATGTAAGAGAGGTTAGAGAATTTAAGTTAGGTAGGTATTTATTTTAATCCACATTGGAAAGACTCCAGTCCTTTCCTTTGTCCTGTCAGGCTGTCCTTTCTCCTCCTGTCACTAAGATAGTGGTAGTAGTTAGTTAGTTAGTATTATTTGGTAATTTAGCAGCCTGCGTCGTGACTCGTGAGTGACGCGTCCTCAATCAGGCTCTCACATGACTTCAGTCCTACTCCTCGTTGAACTTTTTGTAGTTCTTATAGTGAGTGAATTATAGCAACCAACCAATTTGGTGTATGCTGCTATTATGCATAGGTCCATCAATGCATTAAGAAGAATAAATGCAGACTTAGTAATTGGCCCGTCAAATGGGGTTGTTGGAGTTGAGACTGAGACTGTCTGAGAGATGATTGGGAATGAGATCTGAACTTAGTTAGAAGCAAAATGCAAATATAATTTTTTTGCAATTCATTCATTCCAAAGTCAGGAATAGGCGGGCTAGGTATGTTTAGGATTCAGGAATCGGAATTGAACTGTGGAATAATAATGATCGGATTGTACTCGACTGCGATACATACTAGTCGACTACTACTAGTCGAATAAGTCGATCTGATTGATTTAGCATAGGTCAATGTTATTGCAATTGCTGTTTCCTGTCTAAAAACATTTTTAGAGCAATTATATTTATATATATTTATTTAACACAAATCATTTTTTGTCTCTTTACATGATCAGCATCCATGGGCAAGAAGAAGACTGGGGCAGCTGGCAGTGCGGCGGGTGCGGGAGCTGGAGGGGCCTCCCAGGAACAGCAGGAAGCGGCCTCAGGCGCAGCCGCAGATGGCTCTGCTGCTGGCCCCAGTAAGTCGTCCTGGTGTTTTTATTAATATTTCCCTAACTTTTACCGCTCTATTATTTCCATTTCCTAATTTTAATTTTTCCAAAATCCTCTTCAATCTATCTGCTTCTAAATTCTTGTTTTTGCTCCACCGTTACCTACTACTAACTAAGTACTACTACTAACATTGTTTCTTCTAGTGTCTGTTTTTATTTTTACATCAAATCAAACTGCATCTGACTAACCTCTGCTCTGACTCTATTAGATAGTCTGTCTGTAGCTTGCTTTCTTCTGGGTTTCACTGAGCTTTCTCTCTCCCCTTAGGTGGAATCGTGATTGCCTAGTAGTGGTACTGTAAGACTCAGAGAACCCATTGGTCCTAGCCTAGGCTACTACTAGTACTAGTAAGGACTCCTTACTACTACTAGTAGCACTAATGTTCTGTGCAGAGTCAGACTGCAGATTGCATGCCCAAGACTAGTAAGGTATATCCGCAGGTTTGTGAATTGTGAGATGAGAAGGCTTTAGTTTCTTTTACTGTCTCATCATGCTCAATCAGTATTGGTGGTCACTCACGTTGGACAGGAGCATGACCCCCCAAAGTGGTGTATTTTACTTTTTCTAATCCAGGCCTAGTACTTTTTTTAGTAGCAGCAATTGATGGTGAACACTGAACAACTGTTACCGTGCACCATGGCTGGAAAGAAGTATATGAGAGGAGTAGGAGGACGGCCCTATTTTCCAACCAAGAGAGACCTCATGTTCGCCCAGTTGGACACTCTTTCTTCTTTTCAAAAAATGAGATGCACCATAGCTCTAGTCACTGAGTCCAGTCCTATGGGTTGTCCTCTTCTTGAGAGGTTTTTCAAAAATTGCCACCAACAAAATGCCCAACCGGATATTATTTAGTTATTTTTGATAGGACATACTGTCTACTGTACTGGTATCCGAATTATAGGTAGTGATGTGTGTGGTGTATATGTATTATTAATTATGTATTTTCAATCTTGCTAATTAAAAAAATAAATAGGGGAGGCGTATATGACATCTAAAAAAATGGGATTTTTTTTTGCAGGCATACCGACCACCAGTGCCAGGGCCAGCGGCGAGGGCCACCATGCCAGTCCGGAGGGAGTGGATGCGGCAGCCACAGGGGGTGAGCCAGCAGCAGTGGCAGGCGGTGGTAAGTCATATTCCTTACTTATTGAGAATGATGAATACACTTGCTGCAAGGGTGTACACTCAGTACTAGTAGTACACTCTACTTCTGCTGAGGCTAAGTTGTTGCTTGTGAGAACACTGAACAGTTGAAGAAGACACCCTGGCCTTTACTTAAACATTAGCATTAGCTGCGGAGGGTTGAGTAATGGCATATTCTATCTTCAACTCAGAAAAGAGTTTTATGACGAAGACAAACAGAGAAGTATGCGTGGGTGAAGGAAGGGGCCCCGGGATGCATAGGTGGCGGAAGAAGATGATAAGGATTGGAATAGGATGCATGGGTAGTTGAAGGATGGGTGAAAAGGTGAAAGAGAATGCAGAAAGGATGCCTGTCTGGGTGGGTGAAACCATATGGGTGAAAGGAATCCTCCGGGGGGGTTTGAGGGGTCAGACTCGAAGGCAAGCAAAGACGCATGGCATGGGTGGTGCTTATATATCTAAAATGTATGTTGTTGTCGGTGAAAGCCTGTTTATGATGATAGCCATGTTTGGATGAATGGATGCCTGGATGGTATCATAGTAGGTGAAAACAGAGTCAGATTGGATGAAGAGAATGTAAAAGAAAATTAAACCGTGCCAGAGTTCCAAAGCCAAGGGTGAGGAATATTACGAATAAAATAATAATAATGCTAGAAGAGCAATGCACTGAATGTAAATGAAAAAACAAGCCCTGGGAAGAACAAGGACTGTTTTTTTGCAAGGTTTTTGATTCAAAGGTTTGAGGTTGTACTTGTATTTCCGAATGGAAAACTCCCTTGAATCACAGTAGTTTGCAAGCACAACATATATATTGTGCATGACTAAATATTTACCCTCCCATAATCGCCTCCCTCCGACTCCGAGGCCCACTTCCGCTCCAGTCCCCTCCCTGTGTCAGCAATGGGTGGCCTATCGGCTGCATGGTAATTGGTAACTAGTACGTACAAATCACTCAGTGTGTCATCATCATCACGTGACGTGAGTGACATGATGTTGTGCCGCCGTTTCTCATCATCCATAAGCATGCGATGATCATTAACCATCATCATGTGCCTGCAGTAGTGCAGTCAGGGTGAAAGTGAAATTGTCTGAGCATTTTCCATTGATTTAACAGAGTATGGCCGTAATGGAAATATATAATTGTGTAGTACAGCTGCCCCACATGCAGACAGTAGTAAAGTACATGAGTCTGCGAGATGCGACACGAGTATGTCTGTCTAGGGCACAAGCTGACTGAGCTGGCATGCCTACAAGATTAATTGTGCTAAACAAGAGAGAGAAAAAGAATACTTCTACTCTACTCCATACTTAGTGCCTGAAAAGTATAATCATCACATCCAAAACTTAGGGGCAGAGGAAGGGAAGTGAGGAGGAGAGGAGGATACGACAGCTGCTAGTGCTACTGCTACTACTGTGCCACTATAATTTTTATGTGTGGACTGTAATTTAATTTTGTGTTACTGTTTTGCTAAGAGTATTGGTTACAACAATTCTTTTTTTTCCTTTCTTGATATAGCTACTCCTTCCCAACCCACTAGGCAGGAGTTGGCGGCCAGGGACCGGCAAAGGAAGCTGGAGGCCATCCGGGATGTATATCGCCGGCTGGTTGTCCTGGCGGAGGAGGAGGAGGAGGCGGCATCTTCTTCCTCCAATGCCCCGAGGCCAAGCCAGCCCCCGTGCATCCGATGGTACGGCGCTGTGGTCTGGCAGCCGCCTGCCGCCCATCACCATTGGCAACAACAACATCTACTGCTGCACACCCCTGTTCTTCCTGCAGGAACTTTCGGCGCCACGTGCTCCGCAGAGTGGTGCGCCTGGAGGCCCAGATGGAAGAGGTCCTAAAAAAAACTAGCCGGCACCCCCGCCACTAGACGTCAGACTATCACAACATCATGACCTTAGTCTTCTTTGACTCTTGCCCCTTTTTTAATCTTTTTTTTGGTGGGTGGGATGTTGGGACTAGTTGGGGAACCTTGGGGTTTACTTTTGGACATGGACATTACTGGACATTGGTTGGGGTTAGGGAGAGGGGTGGGTCAGGTGTTGTGGGTTTTTCTTATAGTTTATATTTGTTAGGGTATAATAAATAATTTATAGTTTTCCAATACATATGATATGATGTAAATCTTTTCTGGGGGGGTGGTTACTCTTTTACATCACCTTGTTTGTTTTTGTTTCCTCCTTTTGCTGCAGGGCCGCAGCCAGTTTTTGAAATCTGCCAATAGTGTAACACACAGACAGATAGATAGATGCAGTACCCACACTTGTCCTACTACTGTCAGTCTCTCCTCTAGTCCTAATCAATGCATTCTGCAACTAAAACCCCTTTGTAGTATGTATTCGGAAAGATGTGGGTGTGTGAATTAATTTCCATAGGATATATATTATTGACTCCCCCACACTTCTTCTCTTACCTGTGATTGATGTTTAGCCGAAGCAATGGCTGCATGGTGATGGTTTGGTTTCCTAAGGTGCCATGGTGGGTGGTGGTAGCAGTAGTAGACAGTTGTATTTGCAAAAAAATAAAATGAGACAAGTCAATCACCTGAGTGAGACTAGGGAACGAGTAGTAGAAGTACAGTAAGTAGTAAGTACACAAGAAGAAGACTGCCAAACAAGAAGAAAGTGATGATAAATCATATTGATATTATTTTCTAAAGTAAAATAAAACATAATGGTGGCAGGGATAGCCTAGTACAAGTTACAAGAAACTGATGTAGTGGACTCGACCTATGAAGTGGACAAGCGTAACCTTTAGAGCTGGAAGGATGAAATCCATGATGGCAATTAATAACTAATAATGGGTTAATAATATAATTATGTTCCTCTGGAAAAAAAAGAGAATAGCGAATACTACTGAGAATGGGTGGGCACTGGGCAATCGAATCTGTTGCCAGTGTGGCCGACGATATATATATATACTTAGAGCAGAATTAGAAGATCCTCGACCTGCCTTGAATTAGTGTTGCTTACTTGCTTGAACCACATCTGCCCCAGCAAGTGTGTGATCAATTATTAGTGTAAATTTAATTTAGTCACACCTCAATAAATCACACAGCCCGGGGGAAGAGGATTAGGGTTTGATGAATGGTTGGGAAGGGGTGTTTGAGGGAAAGGTTTGACAAAGACAAACACTACACGTGGACAACACACAATCTTGGCAGACGACCATCATATTCATAAATCTGTTAAGGGAGAAAAAGGAAATGCATGCATGATGTGGTTAATGATAAGTAGTACTACTACTACTAAGTAGACTAGTAGACACAGGGCAGCAGTATATTAATTATTATTATGCAATTGCATTGCCTGTCTGCCCTCAGAGAGACCCAAATTACATACATTTTATTTATGTTATGTTGTACCGGGCTTCCTTTAAAAGCTAGCAAAGAAAATCAAAAAATAGCTGTAGGGATATAAGCAAAGACTACGAGCAAACCAAATAAACAACAACACACAGTCGTAATGATTGAAGAAAAAAAATGAATCAAATTAATTAAAAGATGATGATTGATACTAAGTTACTGTATTATCCTGGTCAAATTGGGATGTTGCATCTCGTTATTATTCCTCTTGGTCTCCTCCCTTCCATGGATGCTCCGTCCATCAATCTTGGGTGCCCCACTGCCTGCCTGGCGGATGCGGATTGGTAAGATAAGTGTGAGTTATTTTTCCCAGTATAGCACAGGGTAAAGGGCGGCCGGCCTGGAAGTGTAAGGAAAACCCAAAGGGATATTGAAAAATCAAGGAGAAAAAAAATGCATAAATTACGGAGCAGTGCAACAAGAACAGTTTCAGAGGCGGCATGGCTACATCATGTCTACTCTGTTTCCAGCATTAACCACGCTACAACAATGGCACCCATCAAAATTCCAGTTAGCTTAGATTTTGACTGAGCCAGACAGAGCACACATATACAGCAACATAGCATTTTCCAAATTAAGTAACTAAATCAATGCACCGCTGTCAGTCATACCACTCCACTACACTGACTCGACTCCACCACTACAGTCACAGACATGTAGGTCTGCTGTGGTTGTTGTTGATTGACTTGTTTACCTTTATGCCACTTCATGAAACACACTGAGTTATTCCATCAATCATCTCCGATCCTACTGACTGACTGCGAAGAGTATGGAGTATGTGGTCATCATCGTCATCATGGTGTCCAACTCAGTCCAACTCAGTCTGTAGTCTGTAGGGTTGTGTACCGAGTGAGTCCAGATTCCATATTCAAAAATGCAATGGATCACCCTGCAGTAGAAGACATACAATTTGTTATTAAACAACAAGAAGGGAAACATTGACTTGAGTCACTTTGTTTTAGTGTGTAGATTAAATACTAGTACAGTTCATGCACAACAACAACAAAAACACACCAATAACTGAGTCAGCATCCAATGCATGCCATCAGATTCATCAATACCTGTTCTCATCTTAAGGGGCAGTCCCTCTCGGCTCGGAAAGGAGGATAGCTGTAGTCATGTACTTTAAGAGGGACTCCACGAGGCAGGCACACATTTCTTGTACTATTCTCCATCCAATGTCTGGCTTGAGGGAAATGGATTTAGGGCGAGTCAGGATGGATGGAGCAGGACTCGAAGGAGTGGACTTCTTTAATAAATGCACACAGTCCAACTCCAATACGGCAATAAAAAGTCACGACGGTGGTGATGGATTTGTGGTGATTCGAACCAGAAAAACAGAGACACACTCAAATAATAAAAGTAAATAAGGAAAAAAGAAAGTAACAAGTTGAAAGCCTAGTTGTCAGGGAAGTAGAGCTTGTCCTCAAACTCTGGTGGTTCACTAAGAAGTAGGTCATCTACCACACTACTTTTGTCACCTAAGTCACTATCCTCCTGTTCCTGCTGTGCTTCAGGTATGGTGTAATCCAGTGGTATAAAGTGCTGATTCATTTTGATCATAGTTAACCTCTTCACGTTTTGGGGCGAGAGACTGGTCCTTTTCACTGTTACAATGGCACCAGCAGCACTGAAAACACGCTCAGAAGCGACACTTGTAATAGGGCAAGCCAGATAGTTTATCGCCAGCCTGCTGAGCACTGGCCAATGGCGACTTTCCCCATACCAATACAGCAATGGGTTTTGATCAATGTAGTCATCCAGATAGGCCTGGACCACCCGCTCAATGCTCAGGGGTGCCCCGCTTTGCCCGGCCTCTTTAGACTTTGCATTTGCATCAGCACTGGACCTAACAAGCCCTTGCTGTAGATATCATTCTTGTGCCGATTTTACTGGGGCTGGTGATGATGATCCTGTTCTTGCTGTTGTTGATGTTGGTGGTTTTGACTGCTGTGAGCCAAACGGACTGACCTCAGGCTCTGAAGTTGAACTTGACCCAGGCTGCCCTGCAGTACTTGTTGTGGGCTGGAGTAGCGTGCCTCTAATTTCCAGCCAGTCTTTTTCAAAGTCACTGGCTGCCGCAGCTATCCAAGTTTTGTAATTGGCAACATCCACTTGTGAAAAAGGAATTAATGTGTTAGCGTTCAGTACTGATTTGTACCGTGGATCCAGAATTGCTGCAGAAATGTAATGGTTGGATGACACAATCTTAGTTTGCACCCTTGTATTTTCAGCTAAGCGAAGGGATAAGCTCTCCACCAACTCATATGCTTCTTTTTTTTCCTCCAAACCTGCGTACATTGCAGACACCCCCTTCAGCTGTTCCTGTAGCATGTGCAACAATGGGATAGCTTGGCCCATAGTACAGTCCTCCTTGGTGACTTCACGTGTGAAGAGCTCAAAAGGAAGTAGCATCTCTGTCAGGCATTTAACTAGGCCCCATTGGTCCATCTCAACGGTCATGCCTTTCACAGTGGCATCCCCTAGTCTTCGCATGACATATTCATTGATTGGTCTGTACTGCTCAAACAGACGTTCAAGCATGTAATAAGTTGAGTTCCAACGTGTTGGCACCTACTGGATGAGTGCTTTAACTGGCACTCTATACTCATGTTGAATGATCCTCAGCTGCTTCAGGGCTTTAAAAGAATGGCTGAAATGTGTGCATATTCTTCTGCAGGTGGTCAGTAAGTTGCTGACTCAGTATTCTTTTTTCAGAAAGTCTTGAACAATGATGTTAATGCAGTGCGCCAAACACAGGACCCTGAAATAGCCACCATTGTCCATGGCCTTAACTATATTACTGCTATTGTCCGTGGCAACAAAACCAATGTTAAGCCCTCTTGGGTGCAGCCACTCAAAGACCTTGCTGTTAAACTCTTCCAAAATGTTTGCTGCAGTATGAGATTTCTCCATGGCGAACATGGCTACATTTGCATGTTTCCGAGTGGCATTAAAAATCTCAGCAGTGTCAACACCTGCAGATATCTTTTCTCTAACCCCCACAATAGAGATCCAGTGTGCAGTAATGCACATGTAATCAGTGGCTTGGCAACTAGTCCACATGTCTGTTGTCATGTGGATACTGTGAACAGCACTCTGCCGCAAAGGTAGTCCAAGCGATTCCAGCACGTCGTGATGTAGTGCTGGAACAGCAACTCTAAAAACAACAGCTGATGCCCGAACTGCCAAGTCAGGTCCTCCCTGGACTGGAAACAAGCATCCTAGGACCGGTTTCGGGGTTTCACCCCTCTTCAGCCAGGATAGCTTGATTCCAGTGGCATGGAGAGCACGGGACCCACGTCTGGGCATACCCGTCCCACTCGGGGTGACAAATGCAAAAACAACAGCTGATGGACAGAATGCAGAACAATGTCATACATTCACCCCAGTACAGAGATCTGGGCCTAAATCCATCGTTTTTTTGCTCACCATGCCATTCCAGTTTGAACCCAGCCATATGCAACCGTTCCTAGGATGCTTGTTTCCAGTCTTGGCAGTTCGGGTTGGACTGTTCCCATGAGGCACAGGGTCAAGACTGATTTGCATATGGCTGGGTTCAAACTGGAATGGCATGGTGAGCAAAAAACGATGGATTTAGGCCCAGATCTCTGTACTGGGGTGAATGTATGACATTGTTCTGCATTCTGTCCATCAATTGTTGTTTTTGCAGGACAGCAACTCGGGCAAAATAGGACCGGCTGGGAACCTTCCATTTTGGGCAGATGGCTGTCACAAATTCAAGAAAACCCACCCCTTCCACAAAAGAAAAAGGGAAAAGGTCCAACGCTAACATTTTAGCCAGCTTCGCATTGTACAAACGTGCCGTTGGGTGGTTGCGTTCGTACTGCCCCTCTGACCTAAACATGCTGAGAATGGTAGGCTGGATTTTTTTCCTTTCTGGTGGCATTGATGCAGGTGACTTCTTGACGCCAGATGTTGTTAGGCTCAACGCCGCACTTTTTTTCGTTTCAGTACTCTGTTGCCTTGGTGTCTCACTCTCAGCCTGACTCTTACTCTTGTGCCACTGAGATGTTGCTGAGGATGTGGGCTGTACCACTGCACTGCTGGGGACAGTGCTACTTTGTGTTCCAGAGAAAATGTCTCCCTCTTGTTCACCTTCCACTGCAATCGTATCTTCTACTTCTTCATCACCACCAACAGCAAATATTGCAAATGTATTAGAAAATGTAGTGAACTGTCCTGCATTTTTTTGCTGGGTAAAAAGAAAAAAATTGCATGCAAAACAACAACAAGGGCAAGGCATGGCCACCACAAAGAAAAAATGCAGGCCTATGGCAAAAGCACACTGGCTGCCTGTACAAAATGGCCGCCAGCCACATGGCCAGGCCACCACCACAACAACAAGAAAGGGAAGACAGACAATGCTAGACAATGCAGGCCTATGGAAAAGCACACTGGCTGGCTTCACAAAATGGCCACCAGCCACATGGCCAGGCCACCACCACAACAACAAGAAAGGGAAGACAGACAATGCTAGACAATACAGGCCCATGGCAAAGCACACTGGCTAGCTTCACAAAATGGCCACCAGCCACATGGCCAGGCCACCACAACAACAAGAAAGTTAAGACAGACAATGCTAGACAATGCAGGCCTATGGCAAAGCACACTGGCTGGCTTCACAAAATGGCCACCAGCCACATGGCCAAGCCACCACCACAACAACAAGAAAGGGAAGACAGACAATTCTAGGCAATGCAGGCCTATGGCAAAGCCCACTGGCTGGCTTCACAAAATGGCCACCAGCCACATGGCCAGGCCACCACCACAACAACAATAAAGGGAAGACAGACAATGCTAGACAATACAGGCCTATGGCAAAGCACACTGGCTGGCTTCACAAAATGGCCGCCAGCCACATGGCCAGGCCACCACAACAACAAGAAAGGGAAGACAGACAATGCTAAACAATGCAGGCCTATGCAAAGCACACTGGCTGGCTTCACAAAATGGCCACCAGCCACATGGCCAGGCCACCACCACAACAACAAGAAAGGGAAGACAGACAATGCTAGACAATGCAGGCCTATGGCAAAGCACACTGGCTGGCTTCACAAAATGGCCGCCAGCCACATGGCCAGGCCACCACAACAACAAGAAAGGGAAGACAGACACTGCAGGCCTATGGCAAAAGCACACTAGCTGGCTTCACAAAATGGCCACCAGCCACATGGCCAGGCCACAACAACAAGAAGCAGTAAGCCAAGAGGAACAAAGGAAAGACATGCAGGCCTATGGCAAAAGCAGCACACTAACTAACTACCACCACAAAATGGCCACCAGCCACAAGGTCACTCACACAACAACATGCAGGAGGCCTGTAAAACAATGAACTCAAGCAGGCCTATGTGGCCAGACAAAGGAGGCATGCTAAACAACACAGCTTTAATGCAACAATGCAAAAACGAAAAACCACAGGGATAAAAAAGGTTTGCAAGTTACACAACAACCACACCACACACATCCAACAAAGGCATTTATTTAACACACACGAAAAAAGTGAAATACCCCCCAAAAACACATTTTGCAATTCAATCCAATGCCATCCATGCCCTAAATGATGTTTAAATTCAACAGACACCACAGAAACAGTTGTTTCATGCACACATGAGTAGCGCTGGTCCTAATGGCTGAAAAAGGCCTATTGGCAGACTACTGGGCTAGTGAATTAAATAAATGTTGCAAATTGATTGCAAAAGTTGGAGAAAATGTATTGAACTTTGCAACATGTTTCCTTTATAAAAGAAAACTAGAAGAAAAATTACATACAAAGAAACAACTAGGCCCCTACTGAAACTACAGGCCACCCACCACAATACATTGAAAAAAATCAATGAAAAGTACAAAAAAATGTAGTTGCAATGCCCCAATCAAACAAACAACACCAATTTTCCAACTTACTTGTGAAATCTCAAATCCAAAAGTCCTCAAATCCAATGATATATGATGCAGCAGACAAAAAAAGGGATCCTTCCAGCTCCAAATCCAAATGAAAAGTGAACAGGAGATGGACAAAGCACTGGGAGGAGTCTGCTGGACAGGAACCGGAAGTTGGAGACACTGGGGCACTTCCTTCCTCTTCAAAAAAAAGTAAAAAAAAGAAAAAGGACTCCTTGCACAAAAAAGTAAAGCCAAATGTCAATCTGAGGAATTTTTTTCATCCAAATCTTCATTTTGAGAAGGTTTTATGCTGCTCGAGAGATATTCTTCTCCAGCTTGCAAATTCTGCGTGCTCGGCATCGCGATCTTCACAAAACATTCGCCGGAAGTCCAATGGCGCGTCCGAATGACGTGTTCGCGACCGTGCGGCCGGCTACCAAATCTCGTGGCGCACGTGAACGGATAAGAAATCTCGTCGGCGAACGCAGGCATCCCGGTAAGTCGCTCCAGCGCACGCGAAAACGCATTTTGAACGTGCGAACAAAAAAAAAACTCCGCTCCGTTGCGGAGTGCAGAGTTTTCGGTAACTCCGCGTTCTACGCAGAACGCGGAGTTACCAAAAATCCGCAAACTCCGCAAGTGGAGCGGATTTTTCCGCCCAGGATTATATAGAACACTATTCAGATGGATACATTTTCAGTTACAGAATTAATGGAGAGCAATATTTAAAGAAATACGTAAACATATAAGAAATACAATATCATTCAAACCACACAAGTGTAAATATATGTGAGAAATGCAGCTCATTGTTATTGTACGAAAATGTGAATAGACACTCATATCAATGTCAAGATTACACAGTAGATGAACTCCTCGATAACTGCTCAAGTGCCCTAGATTGCATAGTTAAGGTTACATCACAAGAGTTAATATGCCACATGTAAACATATATGTGGCTTAGTTAAACATGAAAGGGTGGAGCCAAATTCATGCTGCACCAACTCTCAGGAGAGCTACTTCTTGACTTCAACAGTTTGTGTTTTCTATGAAGTTTGTGGAGCTTTCACAGTATGGATTGGCTACCATTCACCAATAAAATGTTGAGGTATAAACACTGTGCAACAAGGAAGTAATAATCACAAAAATATTCTCAGGTCTTTGCTTGTTGTTTTCTGTACTCTCTGTTTCATTGGAGATATATCACATTTGAAATAATTCCTTGTAATGTTGTTGGTCCCTTTTGATTTTGTCACCTTCATTTTACTAATGATCTTTCCAAAATAGGTTCACTTATCAATATCCTCACAAGGCTAGCCCTTTGCTGGATTGCCCAGTCTTTGGGTGTGTACAAATACTTCCAGTTTCTGCATTCTATGTGTGTGGCCGATGCTAATGCTTACAAGATGTAATTTCTTGCAAAATGTTAATAAAGAATTACAACACAAAATACATGTGCACACAACCAGTGCAACTCTTCTGTGTCTTACAGTTTTCTATTCACTGTGTTCACATTTACTGAGCATTTGTAAGGTACTATCAATTGGGAGTCCATTGGAGGGGGTGAGGAAAAGTCATGGTGTCTTTTCTAGACTCACCTGTTCTTTTTTTGTCTTGGGGTGTGGTAAACATCCAGTGCATATGGAGTGAAGTTTCTTACAGGTCTGCACGCCCCCCTGCACACTTAGAGGACTTACAATGACTACCTCCACCAGAAACATCATTGGCCTTGAAACTGCACACTAGGAACCTTCCGGCCATAGCAATTTGTTCTGAAATGTTAC
The DNA here is from genome assembly GCA_963921515.1 of Calotriton arnoldi. Lineage (NCBI taxonomy): Eukaryota > Metazoa > Chordata > Amphibia > Caudata > Salamandridae > Calotriton > Calotriton arnoldi. The sequence goes on from CAWUFW010006192.1 coordinate 852,835, forward strand.
AGTAAGTTCATGCTTAAGCCCTGAATTTCATGACTCTTGTGAGGAAACCTAATTTTCCAATGCCCCTATTCAATGTGAGCATCTTTATGTTCCTAACGAATATGGGACATAACACTAAGGATTGGGAACGCTTATCTAAAATGAAGGGTGTGTACACAAAACAGGAAAAGCACACCTAGTCACATGCTAGATAGGTGACTGGAAAATATACCTCTGTCATCCAAGAGGTTAAAATAACAAGCAAGTCTAAAACCTGTAAGTGTGCAAGGCAGCCTTAGACCAACAGTGGCTGATGATATGGAGCTTAACTTTCCTTATGTGCAGCTCCTGGGAAAGGATGACTCAAGTGATGAACAAGGGATGGATAAATAAACAATATAATAGTTATTAAACTAGGAGGATCAGCAAATGGAATAAAAGATAAACAGAGAGGCTTACACTCACCTCCTGCCAATCCACATGTTTATACCAGTCCATCCACAGGTGACATTTTTCTGTATGTGATGTTTTAGTTTTGATATCTTTGGCACAGTGCAACACTTGTATACCTTGTCAGACAGCTAGGTGGGTAAAGAGTAGGGAAATAAGAAGGGAAGGACAAATAGAGTGGAGAAAAAATATCAGGTTACTTCTACAGCTTCATAAATTGCATTCCAGGTTCCTGTTTGTGTAGCTAAATTCAGCAGGTAAAAGTCTTAAAATCACCTTGTGGTACCTTGATAAGTCAGCTTAAGAAATCTTCATGATGCCAATTAACTGGTCTTGTGGAAAAGCATAGTATTTTCCTCTTTCTTAATCCTGAAACAGACATATTACTGCCTCGGATTTGGGTTCATGTTAATTCTAACTGCTGGACTTTTTAGGTCTTGTGTTAGCCAAGACCATTTGATTTTACGAAAATATGTATAATATATTTACATGTAAGGGCTTTCAGCCACTTCTCTTCATCCATTGGTCTGTCGTCGTGTCGTTCACGTTTTGCTTCGGCCCACTCCAGCATATAGCATGGTGCAGTGAGTCAGCCTACTTAAGCAACTGCTTAACTTCACTTTGAGTAACTGCATTCTGCTCCCTCCCAAGGAGCACATCCTTACACCAGCTTGTTCCCTTCAGAGCCAGTGTTTTTGTTTTTATTTTATATTCAATTTGATGTTGCCTTTATGTCTAGAGCCTGATTTGATGGCAGGGTGATTCTGATGCACATGCCATCCTTATCAAATCCCATCACCTGCCAATGCTGTTGAAAATTCTTTTTGGAGTGATCTGCTTTTCTGACTGCTGTTATTTCACAGGATACTAAAATGTGTTCATTTGAAACTGTTCCTCTTTTTACTTTTTCTTTCTTTCCTTCATTCTTTCCTTTGCTTTTCTTTCTTTCTCTTTACTTCTTTCTTTTCTTCTCTGTCCTTCTTTTATCCTTCTCTCTTTCTTTTTTCTTTTTTTCTTGCCTTCTTTCTTTCTTTCTTTCTTTCTCTTCTATCATTTCTCTCTTTCCTTTGCTCTTCCTTTCTCTTTTCTTCTTTTTTCTTTCTCTTTCCTTCTTTCCTTCTCCCTTTCTTACTTTCTCTTTCCTTATCTCTTTTTCTTTCTCTCTCTTTCTTGCTCTTTCCTTCTCTCTTTCTTTCTTTTTCTTTCTCTTTTTCTTTTCTTGTCTTCTCTTCTTTCCTTTTCTTTCTTTCCTTCTTTCCTTCTCTCTTTCTTTCCTTCTCTATCATTCTTTGTTTCTTTAATTCTCTCTTCCTCTCCTTCTCCTGCCTTTTCTTTCTTGCTCTGTTTCTCTCTTTCTTTCTCTCTTTCCCTTTTTCTTTTTCTTCCTCTTTCCTTTTCTCTTTTATTCGCGCTATCCTTTTCTCTTTCTTTTTCTTTCCTTCTCTTTCCCTCCTTCTTTTTCCCTTCCTTCTTTCTTTCCTTTCTTCTCATTCCTTCTCTCTTTTCTCTTTCTTTCATTCTTTCTTTCTTGCCGCCTTTCTTATCGCATTATCTCCAATTTTTTCTTGCCCTCTTTGTTTCTTTGTTTCTTTCTTTGTTTCTTTCTTGCTCTTTCCTTTTCTCTTTCTTTCTTTTCCCTTCTCTCTCTTTCCTTTCCTTTTCTTTCCATCCTTCCTTTCTTCTCTCTTTCTTTCCTTCTCTCTTTATTTCCTTCTCTATCATTTTGTGTTTCTTTCATTCTCTTTCTTTCTCTCTCCTTTTCTTTCTTGCTCTGTTTCTCTCTTTCCTTCTCTTTTTCTATCTCACTTTCCTTCTCTCTCCTTATATTTCTTTCCTCATTTCCTTCATTTTCCTTCCTTCTTTCCTTTTAATTCCTTCTCTTTCCTTATCTCTCTCTTTCTTTCTTCTTTTTCTTTTCAGATTTCCTTCTTTCCTTCTCTTCTTCTCTCATTCCTTTGCTCTTTCTTTCTTGCTTTCTTTCTTTCTTTCTCTTTCCTTCTCTCTCTCTCTTTTTCCTTCTTTCTTTCTTTCTTTCTTTCTTTCATTCTTTCTTTCTTTCTTTCTTTCTTTCTTTCTTTCTCTATTTCTTTCTTTCTCTCTCAAAAGCAAGAGGCTTTCAGCCAATGCCAGACTGATTGATTTTTTAAGTATATCTATTTAGTGCCACGAAGTACCATGGTAATGTGTAATTTTAAGACCAAAAAACCTTTTTGCTTGTGGCAAATGATTATTTTTTTAGATTGGCGAGGGCCCAGCATATTTCCAAACAATAGCGTTTTGCAAAAACCATGACAAAACAAAACGAGACTTGCCAGAAGGCTGGCGGTCTGCGCCAGACCGATTGGCTTTGTCAATGCTTGCTACTATTTGAGTTTACCACAAAAGTCTTTCTAGAGGTATTTTGTTCACATGCTTATAATGTTCTTTGAATGAATGAATGTGTAGTTTTATATAGCGCAACATTCACTCCAAGGAGTATCTTGGCGCTTTAGCGGAGGAAGAACACCTGAGAGGAGAAGAACTAAAATGGCAGGGCTTAGATAAGAGACCACACAGTATTATCTGGGATAGCGAAGATCCAGGTTTTTAAGGACTTCCTAAAAATAAGTTCCATTTGTGTGTGTCTGAGTTGTGTTGGCAGGGAGTTCCAGGCTTTTGTCCCTAGAACCGCAATTGTCTTTCCACCTCTAGTTTTAAGTTTGAAATTGGGGACTGTTAAAAGATTCTCTGAAGATGACCGTAGAGTACGTTGCGTGGTGTATGGCTTGGTTCTGGAATTTAAGTATTCTGGTCCGTTTTTTTTTGTAGTTTTATAGATGATGGTCAGAACTTTGAAAAGAATCCTCTTATGAACAGGCAGCCAGTGGAGGGTTTTTAGTGCTGTTGCTGAGGAGTCTCTGGGCAGTTTGAGTACCAACCTCGCTGCAGCATTCTGGACTACCAGTAGTCTTTTCAGGACCGTTTTTTTGGTTCCTGCATATAGACTATTACCGTAGTCCAGGCGAGATAAAATTAAGGCTGCCGCAACCGTCTTCTTAGCAGGCACCGGGAGTAGATCGAAGAATTTTCTGAGAATTTTTATTATTTGAAAACAAGTGCCTGCCACAGCGAGAGCTTGCTTGTGGAAGGATAATGTGTGGTCAAATTTTATTCCCAGATTTCTCACAGTATCTACTGTGTTAGGAGGTGGAGCCGAATTTGACGGCCACCACTGGTTAGGCCTAAATACGTTGGACTTGCCAAACAGAATAATCTCTGTTTTAGAGCTGTTACATTTAAGATGATTCAGTTTCATCCAGTCCATCACTGCTGTTAAACAGTGGTGAAATCTTTCTTCCGCCACTGTAGAGTTTTTATCAAGGGTGAGGATCAATTGAGTGTCATCTGCATAGGCAATGGATTCAACATCATAAGTATCCATCAGAAAGAGAAGTGGTGCCATATAGAGATTAAAAAGGGTTGGGCTCAAGGACGAGCCCTGAGAAACCCCTGATGCCAGCCATTTTTCTCCCGATTTGTAACTTCCCAATGTTACAATCTGATGCCTGTTTTCTAAAAAAGATGTGATCCAAGCCAATGCATTATTGGTGATTCCACTGTGTGCAAGTCTGTCGCTCAGGATATCATGAGAGACCGTGTCAAACGCCGCTGACAAGTCCAACAGAACCAGTACTGCATCCATACCCTGATCCAGGGCAAGCTTTAAGGTCTCGGTGGTGTGGAGTAGTACTGATTCTGTTGAATGGCCGGGTCTGAAACCAGATTGCTTAGAATGTAGGATGTTAGCTTCTTGCATGAAATCATTGAGTTGGATGTTAACTAGTTTCTCTGCAATTTTACTCAAACATAGCAACAATGAAATGGGGCTAAGATTGGAAAGGGTAGTGGGATCCGAGAGTTTCTTTTTTTGAAGTGGCTTCACGGCGGCGGTTTTCCAAATATCCGGGATTTTTGCTAGCCTAAAGGTGGCATTAATAATCTGATTGATAATGGGATTCATAGTGTCCACCAGCGCATGTAGGATTTTTGGGGGACATGGATCGAAAGGCGAGCCCGATTTACAGGAGAGGATGGCTTGCCTAGATTGTTCTAAGTTAATATCCTTAAAACATGTGAGTTCCTTTTTTGTCCCTAAGGTCTGGAGTTTTTTAGGTTAGGGGAGTGTTTTCGTAAAGTCTTTCTTTAAATCGAGAATTTTGTCGTCAGAGAAATCGGCAATTTGATCACATAGATCCTGTGATGAAGGGATTTCCTGTTCTAGGCTTTTTGGGTTAGTGAATGATTTTACGATATTAAAAATGGTCTTCTGGTTATCTGCTTTGTTTATTAGATTGGAATAGTGTGTCTTTTTTTCTATTTTGATTTGCTGGTGGTAGGATCTAAGTGCTAATTTAAAAAGCCCAAGGTCTTCTGTTTTATAGTTTTTCCACCATTGCTTTTCTAATTTTCTACATTGTACCTGCAAGGCTTTTAAACGAGGGGTAAACCATGCAGCTGACCTTTTTTTATAATTTGCTGATCAATTGTTGTAAGTTGATATGGAGTTGATTCAGTTTGTTCAAGTATTTAGTCCACCTCTCACAGTACATTCTGAGTCATGTAATGTGTTTTCAAGCTGACTGTTTTTAGGTCTGTGTTTTCACAGCGCAGCTGTCAAACAGACCTATTGCTTACAATATATAGAGTATGCTTTGGGTCTGCCCCTTTCAATCATTCACTATTTTCAACCAGTTCCCTTTAGCCTTTGGATTCAGACTTTGTCAATCATGTCTTGGCTCAGCCAAGTGCACTATTCATCTCTCACCTAATGCTATTAGCTCTTTGGGTGTATCCATTTATTTACCTGCACTTAAGTGCTTGAGCTGAACTGCATGAGGGACTGTTTTACAACTGTACCACTCTTTGTCCAGCTCTGCTGGCTTCCTCCCGCGTGTCTCACTCTGTTTCTCTTCTGGTCCTCATCAAAGGCATGGCTGCCTTCCAGTCAGTCCACCTTTCGTTTATCGTTTGGTTTAATGTGCCTATGCTCTGTGTGTTAGCATGTTAAATCTAGGTCTGTTGCCTTTTCTAATGCTTGGTATCAGACAGAGCCAGTGAAAATATTATACCCTGTTTGCTATGAGCACGGTTTTCTCCCTGACAAGGACTAGTCTAACCACATAGTGTTCCACTTGTTTAGGTTGCTTCATGGGCTTTCATAGGAGACAGGATGCATTTTATTGTGCTCAAGTGGGGGTAGCACAATAGCTCATGCCAAATCTACTTTGTGTGATTTGCCCACCATATTTAGCTGAAGGTGCATTCCCTTGAATACTGAATTCCCTTGATTATAGATGTGAGGTTCCAAAACATTCATGCAGTTAGTCACCCTGCGGTGTGCAAGTGTCCTAATCGGAAAGTCCTATTTTTTACAGATCTATAGTCTTTGTAATGTAATCGTAGCCTTAGCAACTGGGCGAAAAATTCAAAGATCCCTTTACTTTCTTGCTAGAGGCTGCCATAATACTCATATTGGACGCAGCCTAAAAACACATTAATTTGCTTGTATTCACTCCTATCAGACTCGTCAACATTAATAGAACCACCGTTTTTTCTGGTGGGAAATGATTTGCATGAATGCATAACAAAAGCAATTAGTATTATGAAGCATCACAGTGGTTTTAAACTACTTCAATGTGGCTGAATGAAAGAATTAAGTAGAAATTGTTTCTCACCACTAGAAAAAACCCATGAAAACTGTGAATTAATGTTCATATTTTTTCATATTCAAATCTGAAAATGTCCCAAAAACTTCAATATAACTCTTTGGGTGATATTCTCAAGAACGTGTGTTAACTATCACCAAATTCGCTTAACGCAACTTCTCACATCGCAGTCTATTGCGGGAAAATTACACCGTGTTAACGTCCTATTCCCAACACGGCGGTAACATGCGATAGTTTCGGGATAACGCAAAAAATGACCGCGAGTAACTCACCGGGCCGGCGATAAAAATCCAAAGCCGAACGTGAAAAAAGTTGCGATGGGCCCAATCGCGATAAGACAATCAGCGAAAAGCAGCACCAGGCCTGCAAATCGCACACGTCAGGCGGGAAAAATCACCATAAAAGCAGAAAAAAAAACACAAACAAAAACCGAACCACAGCGAAGCACAATGGAGGCAGCCGGAGCAGGTACAGAGGACGGCCAGAACCCCACAAGCCCCACGGAGGTCCTGCTTGGGACCCCGGGGACAGGGAAGGGCAAGGACAAGAAGAAGAGGAAGACGAAGTTCAGTCCGCAGGAAAACAGGATCCTGATCACGGAGGTGGTAGAACACCATCAAAAACTGTTCCTCACCTCCACTGTGTCATTGGCAACCAAAAATGCAACATGGCAGTCCATCCTGGACAAGGTGAATGCAGTTGGAGTGCTGAGGAGGACAATGGAAGAGGTCAAGAGGCGCTGGAATGATGTCAAGCGCAAAACCAAGCAGAAACTCGCCAACAACCAGAAGGCAGCAATGCAGACTGGAGGTGGGAGTCCAGCGCCACAGGAGGAGCTGGATGAGATGGAGGAAATGGTGTCCACAGTCATCAGTGGGGAGACGGTGGCAGGAGTTGGGGGACCGGACACTGTTCAACATGACCGGACATAACAACAACAGGGTGAGTAACCACCAGGGACTGGGGGGACGGGGAGATAGGCACAATGGCACACATGCACAATCAAGAATAGCACACTGCACACCCACAATGACTCAGGGTCATGCCCCTGATCTCCTTGGCATACTGCAGCACACATAGAAACAGCAAGTGGGCCCCCGTCCACAATGTGCACAGAGGGGGCGCTCCCCACACATAACTAATCTCACAACAAACCCATGCACATGTGCCGAACCCAGCAAAGCAGCGTGTCAGTGAGCCACACTGACAATGCAAGTGACACTGCATGACGAATAACATGGCTGCAGTCAATATACCATGACATGTTGTACGCCACGACACTGAGGTGGCTGAGTGTGGACCAAATCCATAAAGGAGCAGGTCACACTCTGACACATCCACCTGCACAAACAACCCCTGACCTCAACAACACACCTGCGGACAAACCATGCCCCACAGTCCCAACTCCCACCAAGAGCCCAATTTACCCAAGTATGCAACATCTCAGCACTGTAGAAGCACAGAAGTCAAGTTACACCGCCTGAAAGAGATAAGGGCCAGCCACATCAGAGCTGAAGGGGCGACTCTCCCAAAATGCAGCACACACACATAATATTCAGAGCACATCAACATTGACAACAATGTGGTATGAACTGCAACACGTTCACAACAGAACAGAGGACCCAAGTGGTGCCGCTTGTGTGTAGAAACTGGCCAATCACATTTGGCATAGCAGGGAAACGTGGGATGAACATGTACATGTACAAACACACATCCGTGATGTTGTCGAAATGTACACTGTCCCGCATCAAATAGGCAGCTCCTCGTAAACAGTCACAATGTACATTGTCATGCAGTCTGTATGTAAATTTGTACAATGCGTCAACATACATGTGAACACAATGTTAAACTGCATCTACCCTTCACATTGCAGAGGGAGAACCAACACCTCCTGCAGAGCAGACCCAACCTCTCTTCACTGATGACGAAGAGGACCACACCACCATCGACCCCGATGCCCTCCGACAGCTCATGGACACCCTCAGGACCCCACGCCCAGGAGCAGAGCAGTCCAGCTGCATCGAGGGAACCCCAGCCCCTGCACAGACCACACAGCAGGAAGCACCAACCACCACGGCTGACTCCCAGGACCCCCACGAACAACACATGGCCTTCCAACGCTGTGTGTTGGAGTGCCAGGAGAAGGTGGCTGATCAGGTGCAGGTGGGGTTCGACCTCATGGCAGCCAAACTTGATGCCATACATGGGTGTCTGATTCCCATCAGGGGCCACTTTCAGTCCCTAACGGACACCCACCCTTCCGCTCCATGCTCTCCAGCGATCCATGGCTGACATCGCTGGAGTCATGATACTGAGACAAGAACAACTGTCCAGTCAGAGTGGCTCCAGCGATGTCTGCCGGGAGTTGGGACAGATGCGGGGGCTCATGGAGACCATGGTGCGGATGGCGTCGGACAGGATGGCTGCCATGGTTGCACACCAGCGGGATCTGGCTGGGGCCTTCAATGCCCTGCAGCACATCGTCATGGCATTGCTCCCTCAAGGCCTTGCTCAGATGAGTGCTGCTGCAGCTTCTACATCCACATCTTCACCCCCTGATGTCTCAGTGCCTCACAGTGCGGCAGGCAATCCACCACCACCCATGTGTAAGGTACATGTGCCATCAGAGGACGAAGATGCGGGTGAACCAACCTTACTGGTAAGGAGGAGGCAGTAGCATTCATCTCCGCAAAATGGCGGGTTTCTGCTTGGTCCTGCCCTTTGCATCATCACCTTCCACTGTCCCCCGATACACTCTACGACACTCACCTTGGACCTCGACATGGACTGCCATATTCTGTTTGGTTACCAATGACACAGCGATCAGACTGCGGACTGAACTCTTCCCCTTCCGATGTACTTGTCATTCCCTGAAGGACTCTGGCTGGCCCTCCAGGGGCCAATAATGTGAAGTGGGGTTTGCAAGGCCCTGTACTGCTCCAGCTGCAACACTCCACTGGATGTGAATTAAACATTCAGAATCGCACAGATGTGTCATGCCTTTGATCATTCACGTATGTGAGTATGGTTGAATGTAGGGTGAGAGATTCCCCCTGACGTCCATGTTGCTCATGTCGTGGAACTTGAGTGACAGGGTGCAACAGTGCCGATTGCGGTCTGGGTGGCGTAGTCACTACAACAGGGACACACGCATCAGTTACTTCCATGTCCAGCCCAGAACTGGAGCACGCCCAGAGCCCCGGGTTCATTGTTCCCACCCCTACGCTGGCCTGCCATACGCCAGGACAGTCCACTACGCTTACAGGGGGGGACGACAACGCTAAGTGTCCCAGGTCGTCCCTGTAGTGATCTGCTGATCACTGGTCTAGTCGTCAGCATGCCACAGCCACTCCCTGAGGGCTCGTTCAGACCCACACCACACCCATCCAGCACAGGTGTCACCGGTCATGTGACCCTGCCAATAAAAGGGGCCTAGCACGTCACATACCCCACTGCCGGTGTGGTAGTCTGGGGGGGGTATTGGGGGGGTGGGTGGTGGCGGTGGGTGTTGTGGCCCTCTTGGGGCTCCGAGCTGCATGATCAGTAGCTCCATGGCATCTGTTGTTCTTCTGGTGTGGCTGTGGGCTGGGCTCCCTTTCATGGTGCAGGTTGTCGTCTGACTTAACACCAGGTAGGAGCAGGTGTAAGTCCCTGCTGCTAACGCGCCTTATCGCATGTTTTTTAATCTTATCGCTGATCTGGCTGGTCATTGAGAATGTTGCGAAGTGGTGTTTTCACGGCTTTTTGCACGGGAACGCCTACTCTGCATCTCATTAGCGTTAGTTGCCGGTATCATTTGTGGCGATGTTTTTTGCGGCTGCTATCGCAGGAAAACTGGTGATGTCGGCTGTTAGCACCTGCTTGTGAATGGTGCGATAAATTTATCGCCACTTTGGCTGCGATAAAGTGCCGCTAACTCGGCGATAAGTCCTTGGGAATATGCCCCTTTATCTTTTAAATTGATACTCAAATGCAGAAGTGTACACTTTTGGGCAGATTTAAGTAAGACATCGACTGAATGAACTAAATCTAGTCTATTGGCTATAGAAAGCAAGAAAATAAATCAATTTGACGGATATTCTATGTAATTTCGACAGTTGTATGGCAAGCAGAATACATGACAAGTTTGAATTATTATCATACATTATTTAGGTGATATTTTGAAGTGAGCGTCCTCTGTTCAGCGCAGTGTTCCTTGCCTGCTAGATTCGTTCTTATAAATAGTCAACACACGCGTCTGTATTCCACATTCTGAGAATTACAGCATCTAATCATATTTTCAAAGGGTCAAACATTTGTAAATTTACTATCATTGCTCCAAGATTTTCTAAAAAGCCACGAAGTGCATAGTAAATTATCAAACTCAGACATTGCTAAAACGAAAATCCATTCATCCATCCATGTTTTTTATAGGGAAGTGCTATTCATTTCCTTGATAAAGGGCGGCCGGTTTAGGACCCGTGGGGGGGCGGTTTTGTTACTGGGGGCCAGTTTTACAGCTGTGCTGCAATATCGTCCCTCAGGGAGCTGTGCAGTGGGAGCGGTGCCTCTCACTAGTAACTACCCCTTCCCATCCCGCGCCTCCGGGGCCAGTCGAGCAGATTGCCAGGGCTGGTTGCTATTTTTGCCAGTCCGGCCATGGTGAGTTGAAAAACATTCTGGGACTTTGGCATTTAATATATTTTGCACAAATGAGGAGGAAAACCACCCGATCTACTGCATCTGTGCTTCGACTAAGCTTCAACATTTATTCCAAAAATATATGGATACTACTGCGATATTGTTTTAGGCTAAGGGCTCATTTCAATATGCAAGATTTCCATTGCTAATTTCTCGCGGGCAAATTTTCAAACTACAGAGTGCGTTTTTTCAGAGACAAAATTACTGCCATATTCAAAATGTTAATGTATGAATTGAGAGCTGACCAGCAAACCTGCTTACCACAGGTTTTCCCACTTTATGACTAGTATTCCTTCACAATTTCTTTCTTAGGGAGATCTTTAAATGGAAAGTTATTAGATGTGCAATAATTTTGCACATCTTGTAATGTTCTTTCGGATGCAAAACCTTGCTTACGCCGTCTTGGCATTACGGAGCCAATTGCAGTCAAGGCCATACTAGCAGTGTGTACTAGGGGGCAGATTTATCAAACTTTGACGCAGTGCAACAAGCCACCTTGCTGCGCTGCATGAAATGGAAAGAGCAGAAATGTGCCCTATCTAACATTATACAGTGCATTCTTGTCCTTTCCTTGCGCTGGTGCCCTTTTGACTGCCTTGAGCCAATGCAGGCACCATTGCACCGTGGTAAAAGGATGCCTGCATTGTAGGCAGGATTGTTTTTGTGTAGAAAGGGGCACCTTCCTGCACAAAAACAATCCTCAGTGGCATTTTCCTCTTTCTAAGTGTGCTGCATAATGCAGCAGACTTAGAAAGAAGAAACAAAGAGGAGAAATAAAGATATTTCTTCTCGTGGTGCCTCCCCTTGGAAAGCATAGCATTTTGACACATTCCCAGATATACCAGTGTTGGTTCATCTGGGAATGCGCCAAAATCCATGGGTGGATGCGTTGGAACACCCACGCTCCATCCATGGAATGCCTCCCTGGAGCAGAGTAACACAACACAGCGATTTGGGCAGCATAGCATTACTCCAGATTTATCAAGTAATGCAGGGCCATGCAAGTTATCCTTGTGTGGCTTGATAAATCTTACTCTAGTGTTGCGTCACCCTGTGCCCCCCTTGCATGGCAAAAGGGCGTCACAACACATTGGTAAATATGCCCCTAAGTATTTTTGTAAGCCTAAAAGAGACAGCCAGTGGCCCCTCTTCCTCCGAAAAAATTGTGCAATTCAGACCATGTGGTTTTATGCAGGTCGTTTTTTGCTAAACTCGTGGTGGGTGGATCAATTAGAAACGGTATGGATATATAGTGCAAACTATGCAATGAGAAATGTAGCTCATCTGTATGTACAGTTTACGAATTTTTTACTATTCTCATAATTTGGCAAAAATATGTATTGTTGACACAAATCCGTGTCACTTTTGCATAGTGTGAAAGGTATTTTAATATTTTTGATTCATTAACCCATGCTAGTCTACTTGTAATAAACATTTGTGGCCGATTCACAAAAGCATTTATGAGTGTGGCAAGTAGTACTACAGAAATACTCTTTTACCTTGCGAATCTGTTATGAAACTCCGTATTTGAAAAGTGCAAAGAGGACACAGTCCTTTCTACCTGTACTAATTGTGTATGCGTGTTCCCTGATTATTCAATTTTAATCATATTTTAGGAGTTTTGGGGTGAATTCACAAATGAACGTAAGATTACTACTGGAGTACTACTTTGCATACTCCATCATGCCTTTGTGAACAGGCTCCCCTATTTATGGACAGACTAAACCCGTTTCCCACATTTTTTATATTACTTATGCAAAATTCACCTGAGGGTAAGCTAGAACTCAGATACTTTTAGAAAGAACATACCAGGATACTAGTGAATGCTAAACATGTTGATATTGTGTGGGTGATAAAATGTGCATCGACATTACCTGGAAACTCTTCAGACTCCTCTGTGTATGCACATTTTCCCAATCCTAGTTCAACTGAAAGAATGCATAATGTGCTTGTGCTTTGCGTTCCCTAGGCACACGTATTTTACACTTAGAATAATACATTACTTGTCTAATCATGTTTATAAGTTACACCTCATAGGTGCATACATACATAACTCATTTTTTCTTGATTGTCTATTTGATTTCAGAAACTAACTTTGTGAACCAGCCTCTGAATGTGTTCGGTGATTGTTTTGATTGACTTAATGTGGCCAAGTAACTCAGCAGTAAAATAAATGACTGAGCATTTAATCATTTATCGGTTGTTTTGAATATAGAATAGTGCATATCTGAAATTGGTAGAAAATGTTGAATATATCAATATGAATATTTCCGGGTTCTTCTAGTCCCACAACATGGGTTCTTGTGTGATAAGTGATAGGCCATCATTCTGGCATTTTGCTTTCCTTCTCCATTGCTCTCAAACGAAGCACTTACTTCATAAGGTAAAATGAACATTACATACAGTTTGACTTCAACCATATTAAATTGTATAGCAGTTTGACAACTCATTACTTTCATGCCCAGCTGAGGATGGCGAGACTGCATTTTATGATTGATAGTGTGTCTCTGTGGAGCTTGAAACACTGCCACGGTGGATTTTTTTTTCCACATCTAAGAAAGAGGAACATCTAATAAAATAAATGTTTTCAAAGCACTTTTTTAATGTAAAGAAAGTATGATGGGTTTGTAAGTGGTTTTCCTCCAAATCAACTTCTTCTGCTTCTCAGTGAGTGAGAAATGGTTTAGCACTTACAATTGCAAATGTAGCCCTTTTGAATTGTTATTCATGAAAGCAAATTATATCAGAGTGAGGCAATATCTCCTTAAGAAATGTTTAATGTGATTACGGCCATACCTGTGTGGGTACCGCCACTATTGGGTGGCGGGGGACTGGAGAAAGGATGCTTCAAATAAATGCCTAATTTGTGCTGGTGGTTGCAGGTGGAGGGCAATAGCACCCATTTTTGCAGACCAAGGCTTATTTTTCATCATCAGAGTTTGACCCAGAGAGCGAGAGAGAGAGGGAGAGAGAGAGAGAGAGAGAGAGAGAGAGAGAGAGAGAGACAGAGGGGGGGAAAGGGGACGAACAAGGAGAAAAATAGGAATATTGTGACAAAAGGAAAAAGCAGGGATAGAAGAGTGAGATAAAGAGATGGGAACTGTAGGATGGTGGGGAAAGAGGCATGGGGGCTATTCACAACTAGGAAGCCTTGGTAATCAGCAATCCTAGCATTCAGCAGCACCAGCTGAATGTCCCGTATCCAGACCAACTATTGCTCCATCTTACTTTTCTTAGTGTCTGAAAAGAAGAAGCCAGTGCATCCAGCTTCAGCCCCCAGGTATGTCAGACCTGTATTCCCCCAAACGTTTTGCCTTCACTGCTCCTTTTTGCCGAATTCTTTTCTGTTGGCTTTAGGACTCTGTGCACATTACCTCTGCTAACCAGTACTAAAGTGTTTGTGCTCTCTCCTTCAAACATAGTAAAAATAGCATACACCTAATTGGCACATTTAATTTACTAGTCAGTCCCTAGTAAACAGTACTATGTGTACCCAAGGCCTGTAAATGAAATGCTAATAGTGGTCCTGCACATATCGTGACAGGGAGGCATCCTGTTGAGGTCATAGAGGATGGGATCTTATATTGGTAGTATGTAAAATGATACACTACGCCATACATTTGTAAAATGATTCAATAGGTCATGTAATTGTTCCGTGCCTACTCTAACCACCTTCCTTTGAAGTATTATTTACAGCTTTCTTTATATGTATCCTCACACTTTTATACCTACGATACTTACATAACTTTGACATCAAGACATACCGGCCCACATGTAACATACAATGATTTTAAACAGTAAAAGAACCAAAAAATGACTTTTGTACACAAAAGACTCTTTTCAGTGGATTATTTTAGTGTGTCCACAAATATAAATTCATTAGACAATACAAAACATCATTAACATAACTAATATTTCAACCAAAACATTGAAAAGGCTCACATGAATGCCATAACTTGTAACTACATATATATATTTACATGTACATATGCACTTATTCCTTAGTGCTACTGTTCTTGACAATCATAAGTGCCCAACAATAATCCTTCCGCTTCTAGGATCAACTTACAAAAGTGTCCAACGAACAAAAGTATCCAACATATATAGTGCTCATCATCAGATTAAGCATATAGATTTTCTGTCACTGGGAATATATTATTTTCCTCCAAGTGTATGATTTTCCAGAAATCATGGGGCCCTGTAGTTGGGGCACATATACTCCTCCAATGATCCAGACTATAGCAGGCATAGATCTTCTCAATTGTTTTTAAATGTATTTTTTTCACTTTGTGCAGGTGTGTGTGCCCTCTAGTGGGACTGCAACATTCATTGTGCCCAGCACTTAAGTAGGCTTTTAAAACGGGCACTTGGACCTAGCAAAATAAACATTTTGCCAAGCCCAAACATTCCTTTTTAATACATATAAGTCACCACTAACATAGGCTCTAAAGGCTCATAAGGCAGGTTGTGTGGTATTTAAAATGTAGGACATGTAGGTTTAAGTTTTACATGTCCAAGAAGTGAAAAACTCTTTAAGTAGTTTTTCACAGTTATAAGGCTTGTCTTTCCATTTGGCTAACACTGGGATACGTTATTACATTTAATAGATGATGACTTTGAAATTGAGAACAGACAGAGATATGCTGCTTACACTCAAATTAATTGTAATTTCAAACCCTCTTCAATGATGAAGTCACAATTCTGAAAAGGCCACTTTTAGAAAGTTGGCATTTTTCTTGTCCTACCAATTGTGTCTTCTGCCAGTTTCCTGAGACACATGACTGTGACTAGCCCTGCTCTTGGGGTTTGTGTATTTGTGTATTCTTTCCAGACAGTGACACAAAGGGGGCTTAGATATTTTACATTTTTATTTAGATATCGATAGGATTGGCCATCCTGGTAGGATGACAGGGAGGAGCTGCACCCAGCCCCGATAACACTTCAAAGGACTCTGCCTCACACATACACACACAAACTAATCTGACACCAGGCCTACCCTGTCTTTTATCACCCCATGCTTCTTGAAGCTTTGACAGGGTAACAGAAGAACTTTCCAGAACCAGGTGTGGGGGTATTATAGGGAATACCCCACTTCAAAGCCTGGAACCAGGTATAAATACTGGACCTCCAGAGCCACTCATCAGAACACTTCTAGACCTGTGGGTGTTATAGAAGAAGGACTGCCCTGCTGCCAGAGACCCACTCTGCTGCTTCAGGACTGTCTTGGTCTCTGAAAAGGAAGATTGTACCTGCTTACCTTCATCCCAGGCTAACCTGAGTGACTCCAAGGGTCAGTTGGTTGACCTTCTGTTTGAGCTACAGGAACAGAACAAGCTCCAGAGGCCTCTCTGCAACTGCGCAGCTAACCTGCTGCAACTGGACCTGTAGCTCGACATGCCTGAGACCTGCTAGCCTCTACTGGAGTGAGTTCCTGATCCCCAAGAGTTTCCCCTAGGTCCTGGGCCCTTGATTGGCATCAGTCTGACCTACGCCCAAGAAGAAAAGGTGAAATCCTGATGGTTGGGCTCTTTGTGACTGCGAATGGGCCCCTTTGCACCAAGACTCTGCCATCCTTGGCAACCACCAACACCAAGCTCCAGTCATGACCTGCTTTTTGTGCTACAGTGACCTCCAGCGATGCCCGCAATGCGAGATCTGCACTTTGCCCTAAAGCAACAACAACATGCGGTGACCGCCAATACAAAGCTCCAGCAATGACCATTGGCAACGGCCAACCTGGTCTTTGTGCTACAGTGACACCAGCCTGTGCACCCCGGCTTGCTTTGCACTACAGCGACAAGAATCTTCGATGCTCTGCCTGGTCATTGCGGCCTCCTCCACCATGAACGAAACTCTTCGCGCCAGACTTTGAGAAGGTAATTTCTCTAGAGCAAGTAGAGCCCACCTACTTTGTGAATTCTATTAAAAATACACATCAACTGTAAACTGGACCATCTCAGCAAAGGAATATTGTATTGGCATAAAGGCAGGCATATTGATTGTATCTTAAATTGGTGGGTAGGAAGCAAACTTAATGCATACAATACTTGCACCTTGAAGAAATCCCTGATGTCCTGCACCTATTTGTCAGATCGACTCAGACTTTTTTCCTTGGTGAACTCAACATAGTCTTAAACTAATGGAACAGCCCCCTTTATTCTTGCAAGCACACCCTGCCGAACTGCTGTTGGATACATAAATCAAATGTTTGTCAGGTTAGTAGTGTGCCTACCATCGCACAGTACCAGCCCGCACTGTGTCTTGAATAAATCCAAATTTTCTACCCTCTTACATGAGTATCAAGACCAGGCACTTTACTTTACACCCTCTTTGGTTTGTTTATTAGGCTTTAATACACTTATGAGGATATCTGAATGCATCTTCTTTTATATGCATTGTCTGCAATCCCGTACTTATTTGCAACCAATTCATTCTTAACCTTATCTTATTTCCTCCTTTTACATACAATCCCCTTGCATTTCAAGCAAAAACTCTTTATCAGCGAGAAACACTGAAGCACTTCGAATCTACAGGGAAAAACAATATCATCAAACTACTTACTTACTAATTTTGACGCAAGGCTTTGTGGAATACCTGGTCGACCTCAGTCACCCTTATTGAAAGATGGGCATCTGTTTATCAGCCGTTACCAAGCATAACTGAACATTCATCACATTTCTTTGCTTTAGTTTGCCATCATCTTGACGTCTTAGTTCCTGTTAAATACATTTACATTAGCTCTAAGCAAGTCTCTTCTTCATCTTCCAGGAACTCACGTTTGTTTCAAAACTCCCTTATTTATTAATGTATCATTATTGTTCTCTGGTACTAGAGCTGTCAATTCAACACACTGACCTTAGCAAACTACAAACACGTATATATACACGTACTGTTTTGGGGTTTACATGCACCTTGCACTTTGCGTTGAACTGCAGAAAAAAACAAAGAAAGCAGTTGAAGTTTGAAAATAAACTGCTTCTCCAAGGATTCCTGTGTGCCGTCCTTCTGTTTCGCCTTGGATCACAGCATTTTGTATAAGCAGGGCGTTTTCCAGGAGTTTTGCCGATAGATAGATAGATAGATAGATAGATAGATAGATAGATAGATAGATAGATTTTTTTTGCTCCTCATGATTTCAACCAATGACACAGAAAACAGGTTTGGAGTTTAAATGTGTATTTAGGATTAGCAAACAGGATGAATTTGCAGTGAACATCTCCACACGTACATCTTTTGGATTTGTTTTCCAGATTATATTAATTTCACAACTGATAATGTGGTTTGAGCAGACACTTCAAGGGCTAGCTGCATTGGCAGGAATAACAGAACCCCAGCCTTGGAGTATCTGAAGCATTTAATGGGCGCTCCTGACTGACTGACGGTTTGTAGTTTTGTTAGTTTCCAGCTGCGCCCCCGCCATTTTTAAAAATGATTAGCATGGCAGCATGGCAAGAACTGTTATTCTTGTTTCAATAATGAGCACCATTAATGTGTCTAATAACAAAACATAACTTTCGTAGCGCTGCTTGACCTTATCAGCTACCCAAACATCTATAAACATGTCATCCATTATATTCCTGTGCAACTTGCACAGTTTGTCTGTTTCTCCCACCTAAGAGCAGAATGAGGCGTGTCTGCCAGAATGTGAATTTACAACATCGGGTCAAACTGACTCTACGGGTCTGCAAGCTACGGCTTTAGATAACTTAGCTATCAGTCTTGCCTAAACAAGCACACTCCCTCTTTCTGTCAGGAGAAGGCCAGTGGAGACATACCATTAGGTTGCCTCCCTCACGGGAGCTATGGGGAAAGTCTACATGTCACTCTCCGCCCTGTCTAGGCCAAGGAAAAGAAAAGGTTGACCTTGCTCGAGGGTTTAGACAACCCATTACGTGCGATCGGCTCGTTCTATTTACAAACGCCAAGTAGGCATCTCAAAGAAGACGTGTTTCCAAATTAACTCAGTTCTGCAGGCCAGTAAACACAGATTATTGTACCTCTTCCATTATGACGCACAACTGGGCCCTAACCAGTAGTGGATTACAGGGCAGTGACAAAGATTAGAACCCTCTGCCATGGCAAGGGAAGTTATGTGATTTGGTGCCCTGAGGCATGCCACCATTCTCCGCTTCCACTGCTCTAAGTGACTCTGGCAATGTGGCCCTTTGGTGGTGTGTCTGTACCATTTCTCTTCTCCCACAGCACATGCCAGTTACTCCTCAAGCCCTGCCAAGGTGCAACCGACTGAACTAACAACACAGCAGCGAACCACCCTGCCATACCCATTTAGAGTAGGATGCATTGGCACAAACGATCACTTTTATTCTTAAATTTAACTGGGGTGGATGGGGAGCATATTCTTTAAAAGTATTGCGTATTGTGCCCTCCTTGTGGCCCAACAAAGTTCGAGGACAATCCTGTGGAGGCTCTATTTAACATTGTGGGGGCTCGCGGGGGAGAGGGAATACAAATAAAAATAAACAATCACTTAACTGTGTGCCACTGCTGCTGCCTCTCGATCCTCTTTGCCCACTCCCAGGACTCCAAGGGGAGGAAGCAGGAACAGGAAGCACCCAGGCTTCCAGGCTCCCCTAAGCCAATCATAATGCAGCAATGCAGCGTTGTGATTGGTCTGAGCGCTGTGGTTCGGCACTCAGACGGGGACTGGGAGCCTGGGCATGTTCTCAACTCAGGCTGTATTGCAGCCTGGGTGGAGAACATGCAAAGTGCGCATGACGGTTTGGCCTGCCCGATATGAGCGGTCAAATGTCATGAACACTTAAGAGAGTGCAGACCACTCCTCCAGCTCCTCTGTGAGAGCCCCGCCCCTACCCAGCTGAGCAACAAAGGAAGAAAAATGATAATAACAAAGAGTTATTATCATTTTATTTTTTACTTTTTGACCTGCTCATTGGGGCGACGCTCCTCCGCCTTAGAGGAAGACCCGTCCCTGGGACAATCAGAAGCCCTAGACCCCACTGCAGTCCGGTATATTAAATATCTAGCCCTCAGTTATCTTGTAACATGATGGTTTGTGCACGTGCCACATAGGAGATGATAAGTTTGCTATTTCCCTAAGTAGTATTTATAAGCTTTATTGACAGAGTGAAGCCAATATCCACCTCAAACACCCACCGTCCACCTATAGCCAGCCACCAGTGATATATAAATAACTGTGCTTTATGCTAGCCATTAGGGCAGTTGATGTGGCCTGGCCATCCTGCCAGTGACCAGGGTGACTGGTTTGTTCTTTCCACCTCACTCCTCCTAATGGGAACAACTCGATTTCGACTGATGCCCTCAATCTTAAGACACATTTTGACAGCCATGCGTCTTTCAGGTTGTTAGTCTTTTTCTCTTTATCCTGAGAGAGACAGTGGTTGTGGGTCAGCATCTCTGGTGTTTAACCCTGACGGCAGCAAGCCTCAGGTTAGATTGCAATGCGTATGGACAAAACCGTCACTCCCTTTGTACATTACACTCACTGAAAAAGAAAAAGCACTGCAAGATTGCCTACAGGCATGCTCATGCACTGGAGCCATTTTGGCATTTTTAATTTCCAACTCAGCAACGGCCATTTTAGAGCAGGAAATTAAAGATAAAGAAATAAAGTGCTTGGGAGTGCTAAAAAGGAAGCAAGTGTCCCAGT
The DNA here is from genome assembly GCA_963921515.1 of Calotriton arnoldi. Lineage (NCBI taxonomy): Eukaryota > Metazoa > Chordata > Amphibia > Caudata > Salamandridae > Calotriton > Calotriton arnoldi. Next base: position 873,298 of record CAWUFW010006192.1, read on the forward strand.
AGCACTTTGCAGCTGCTGGACCCTTGGGAAAAAAATTATGTAAACATAAAAAGAAAATTAAAAACAAGGAGCGGGACGTGGAGATGCTGTAGAGCAATGGAGGAGTAAAGGGTAAACCGGGGCGGAGACCTCAGAAAAAAGAAATATAATTTCAACACTTACATTTAAAGAAAATCGAGAGCAGAATGGGGAGCAATGGATACATGTGGAAGCAGAAAGTTAGAACATAGAGGCAGGGATGTGACAGGTATTGAGTAAAAAGAGAGAGCAAGGAAAAAAGTCCCCTCCAGTTAACAGCCTGCTACAGCTCATCCAATTAGTAGCAATGTAAAGCCTCAATGCTGCAGGGGAGAATTTATTTAGACAAAAAGCCATCAATTCATGAGCAAGGGGCTGGCCCAGCGCCCACTCTATATATTTTATTATAGTCAACAATTCACATGTATTAATTTATTTTTACTTATTAAGGGCACACAAAAGCCCGTATGTACCTTGGTGCCAAAGCAAGGCGTAGTGAACCTAACCCCGACCACTGAAAAACACATACCTATACAGACATAAATCAGTGAGAACTCACATGCTGAAAATAGCCAGATTATTAGCTGCTACTGAACTTTAAACGAAGGGTTCCTTCCGTAACTGAAGGCTTTTTCAAAGCCTACCTGCCACAACAGAGAAGGCTGTGCTACACAAGGTGGCCCAACAAAAAGTTGGCAAATTAGTCTCATGCCCTTCCCAGATCTCAGGCTGCATCTAGGGACATACTTTAATTTTTATTCTCTGGCTAACAGCCAGTCAGTGCAATTTACCCAAAACTCACAAGATGGATTAAGATTTCTTTATATTTAAAATAATTCTGTCTGCAGCATTTTGGACCATCTGCAATGCTTTCAATGATATTGTCGGCAGACCCAAAGCTGCTGAATAGCAATAGCCTAGCCTACTGGGCAGAAACATGTTCATAAATTGGATCCTTTGTTGGAGATTAAACATTTTTTTTTTAACACCCTCAATTGGAAGAAACAATCTTTTATCACGTATTTGATTCTCCTCTGTAAAGCCAGAATCGAACTTCAGTTTTCAAACAATTCTTCAACAGACAGATAAAGCTGTCTGTAAGTGAAGCTTAAAATTAATAAGTCTTTATTTACAGAAATTCAATGTATGGCAGTTATAATGATGAACAAAACAACAAATCCAACATTGTCTGGAGCCTTCTGGGGCTTTGGTCCAAATAGTTATCTATACCTTGAGTGATTTACAAAAAATGAGACTGGGGTAAATGAAATCGCACCTGTCACTTTTAGTGAATTGATTAAGTCCAAATCAAAGTGATGCACAGATCCGGAAGATCAGCCTCCTAGTCTCCCACACAGGAGTACAACTCCATAATATCGTTATAAAGAAATGAACAGCACACACCATTCACCATATAAAGTAGGTAAAAGATACAAATCAGTTAAGTTATAAGGTGCACAGACTCCATCCACGTTTTAGGCTACATTGGAGGATGAGTTTTTGAAGAAGATGTGAATAAAGAAATCTTTTTTTAGAAAAACGTGGATGGAGTCAGTGCACCTTATAACTTAACTGATTTGTATCTTTTACATACTTTATATGATGAAATGAAATTAAATGAAATTATGATTTCTAAAGCGCACTACTTCCCGCAGGTGTCTAGACGCTGACTTCCAAGAAAAGGGTGGACCAGAGTAAAAGAAAACACCAGACATCAGTGGGACACAAGAAAAGTGGAAAGGGATGCTAAGCTAATAGTTAAATAGCCAAGTTTTAAGAACTTTACGAAATGTGAACAGATTTTTTGAAGTTTTAAGTGTTGGCGGCATCGTATTCCAGAGTTTGGCAGTGGCCACAGCGAAGCTCTTGCCTCCCCAGGTAACTCTTTTAAACTTGGGAACAACCAAATTAGCCTGGGAGGCAGATCTTAAGTTTCTGGCAGGGATGTAACGATGGAAGAGTTGCTTAATAGAGACTGGACCCTCATCATGGAGGGCCTTAAAAAAGCTATGCACAGGGATTTGAACATAACCTTTTTTTTAACCGGAAGCCAGTGGAGTAAGGGGAGAGATCTGGACACCGATTGATATTTTGGGATCCCTAAAAGCAACCTGGCGGCCGCTTTCAGGACCATTTGTAGTTTGTCCAGAGCTTTTTTGTGGGTGGCCAGAAAGAGCCCATTGCAATAGTCAATTTTAGAAAAGACCAGTGCAGTAATCACTGCTTTACGTAGGTCCAGAGGGATGAAAGGAAAAGCCTTACTAAGGGATTTAAGAGTAAAGAAACATGACGAGGTGATAGCATTGGCATGACCTACAAAGGAGAGTTTTTCATCAAACTGTAGTCCCACATTTTTTACCTTTGGCACAGGAGTGGGGAGTGCACCCATTTCTTGAGGCCACCAGCTGGGGGACCAAAATGATGGTTGATTAGCAAAGAGCAGTACCTCAGTTTTATCTGAGTTAAACTTCAAACAGTTGTTAGACATCCAATTATCAATCTGCAGCATACAGTTATGGAAACATTTAGCTGTGTTATCAGCATTTTCTGTGACTGACACTACAATTTGGGTGTTGTCTGCATAAGAAACAACCGAGAAGCCAAGGCCTTTGATCAGTGCAGCCAGGGGTGTGACCTACAGATTAAAAAGAGTCGGGCTTAGTGGTGACCCCTGTGGAACCCCACAGGGAAGGGTGAAAGAGGCAGATCTGTGACCCTTACATTCCACGTACTGTGTTCTATCAGTGAGAAATGAGCTGAGGAGCTTAAGAGCAGTCCCTTTAACGCCAATCTCGAACAACCGATTGATAAGGAGTTGACGGCTAACAGTATCGAACGCTGCCGAAAGATCTAACAAGATTACGGCAGCGTTCCCTCCTCTATCTAAGGTTGTTCTGACATATTCCGCGGTGGTGATCAAGGCTGTCTCAGTGCTATGATGACTTCTAAAGCCAAACTGAGAAGAATCCAGTAGATTATGATCCTGGATATAGAGAGAGAGCTCGGTGTTTCTCTATTAGTTTGGCCAGAAAGGGAAGTCGAGAAATTGGCCTGTAATTATTGGGGATATCGGCCTCCAGATTAGGTTTTTTTAAAAGTGGCAGAATGGATGCAACTTTCCAGCTTTTAGGGAAATAACCGGACAGGAGCATTTCATTAAAAATCCCCAAAAGATGTCCAGGAACTATGACTGAATCTAGCTGCAGAACTCTAGGTGGACATGGGTCGAGAGGCGAACCTGTCTTAATTTGCCTGAACAAGCTGATTACTTGGTCTATTGTAAGGGGGGAAAATGCCAGAAGATTGGAATTATTGGATTGGGAAGGAGCTGGTAGGTCAGTCTTTGACATGATGGCTTTCTTACTAGCCTCACCTATTTTAGGGTCATTGCACACTGCTGACTGTGGGTTGCCGTTCGCGCATAACCCCTTGGAGCTGGAGCTTGAGGTTAATGCATTAAAAATCACTTCTACCTTATTCTTAAAAAAGGTAGCAAGTTTGTTGCAGAACGAGGAATCAGCATTAAGATTACTGGCTGGTCTTGGGTTGCTAAACTTAACCACTGTAGCGAATAGCTCCTTAGGAGTATTCAGGGCCGAGTTAATCTTATTTGTAAAGAAAATGGATTTAGTTTTGGTCAGAAGTTTTTTATATTGTAATACTTCTGCCTTATAAGAGTCTTTATCATCCAAGCAATAATTCAGCCTCCATCTTCTCTCTAACCTTCTGCATGATTGTTTGGCCAGTCTAAGCTCTTCATTGAACCAAACTTCAGATGGAACCATTCTCTTATTGTTTCCTTGTTCGACAGTGTGAGAAGTTGGCCTGGTATATGCTGTTCACTAATTAAAGTGGACACCTTGCACCAGGGCAAATCGACTCTTATGGTAGATAGGTTTAAGACAACCTTTTAAAGAAAGCTATCCTAGTGGTAGCTGTGGAGAGCAGCCTTCAGGCTAAGTCTCGGAGGAATGTAAAGCAGCTTGTTTTACCATATAATCTCTTGAATCACCAAATGAAAAGACACCACACAGGTATATATATCAAATATATATGTATTTATTTCTAAATAACTCTCTACTAATCTCTTTATGAGATTAGAAGACAAACATATGCACAAATCAACGTTTCACAATAAGTTAAGCACAAAATATGGCTGGGGCCCTAGGGGCGTACCAGACCATATACTAAGTAAGAGACTTAGAAACAACGACTTGCAAGGAGACAAGGCCTAGGGCCTTCAGAAGTTCTGGGGCCTCACGAAACCACCCAAGGCAGGTAAGTAAAGGACCCACGGGGGACGCGTGCAGTGTGGATACACAGGCGCGAATCGCCGTTAACTTCAATGGGGCAAGTCGCGGTTGGAAATAAAGAGTTTTAGGATACTTCGGGAGAACCTACAAGCAAGTCACTTACAGGGTAAGTAGTTCTAGGGCCCACACCCACAGGAGCACCGTAGTGCTGGAGTTACCTCTCCCAGGGAAGCCGGGTGCACAGGTGTCCTTTGGTGTCGGGTCGCGGCGTCGTTTTCAATGGCGAACAAAGAAGACTTGCTGCTTGCGGGAGCTGAAGAAGTGTCCGGTGGAATCCAAGCCTGGATTCTGAAGAAGGATGACCTGAAAGCAGAGGGGACAGTGTTCAAAGTCACTTGGCAGTGACCCGGGGCAAGGAAGATGGATGCCCACCGTCGTCGGTCGCTTCAGGTCAGTTGCAGGTGCCTTGACTCTTCAGCCACGTGGTCCAGGAGGCGTCGACGATGACCAGGAGCTGGATTCGGTGTGTCCCTCGACGTCTGCAGCTGACTGCGGTGTCGGCAACTCGATCGGAGCCAACAAGCCTTGGCAGCCGCAAGTCTCGGGGAGATGAAGAAAAGTCGATGGCGCAGACCAGCAAGGTCTGAGGGACTCACCCAGCGAGGGTAAGTTAGGGCAGGCCTGGAGCAACCAGGAGAGCCCTTTGGTTTCTTTAAGAAGTCTTCTGGGGACCCACAAGCCAGCGGGCAAGGGATCGCGAAGACACCTCGGGCGGAATCACTCAACAGGGGCCCACGGTCACTCGGGACGGTGTAGGCCTCTGATCTTCAGAGGATCTCTGTTAGAGGCTGGGACCACACGTGGTCCAAAGCACAAGTTCGTAGAACGTTGTGAAGGGGTTGCACTCAACAATAGTGCACGGTACCCAGGGGTCGCGGTTCCTCGTTACTCGTGGGGTACACTTGCCTCAGCTTCGCTGGGGACTCACGATGGCCTGGGAGAGGTCAGGAAATCCACTTCTTGGGCTGCAGGGACTTCGGACTCCGGCGGGAGCGGCGTAGTTTGCGACCGTCGTTGTCATTTTTGGTGCCTGCCAAGCCGGGAGTCACTCCTTGACTCCAAGGGAGATTCTTCTGTCTTCCAAAGGTAGTGGAACGTCGAAGGGCCAGGATTCTTCTGTAGAGCGTCGTCCAGGGGTTATCTGCTTTGCAATGGTAAGGTTCCCCTCTTATACTAAAAGAGGGGATGGACTAGCTCTATGACCCCACCTATGGGAGGGTCAAGGGAGGGGGTGGCTACACCCACTTCCCTTTGTCCAGTTTCGCGCCAGAGCAGGGGCAGGTAGCCCCTGAGCTGGTTTGAACTGGCATATGCACAGAGGAGCCTTTTGCTCCCCCAGTGCAGGACTTCAAAGCACTCTAAGAGTGCACCCACCCAGCCCCAATACACATTATCCTGTCTGGGGAGGTGGTCACACCTCCCTGCAACAGGAAACCTATTGTCCAGGCCTCCCCTGCCGGAGTTTCGTCCAGCAGCAGGAGGCCAGACTTGTGTCTGTGGCAGCAGCATCCATTTTGTGATGCCAGGGCTTCAGAAAGAAGTTACCGGGTAAGCCAGAGTTAACATGTCTTTCCCTCTAGAAGGGTGGAATGCTACCCCCGCCGCCAGGATTGGCGGGGGGTAGTATTCCAAGATGTTTGACACCAAACACGACATGTTTAGGTGCAGCCATTCCAAAGTTAGCATTTTACCGCGAGGATATAATGCGCTTAAGAGTATATGGTCAGGCTGCACTACAAACAGCATCAGAGATGGTCTCCGAACGCTGCAGAGGGGCCCTGCTCATGCAGGGGCACCCTCTCACATAGGAACCATGCACTCTGCCTTTAGGATTGATAAGGCCTGCCTTAGGAGTGACTTATAGGTTTATATGTGTGTATGTATTTAGTGATATAGGTAACCTATATCACAGTAAGGGGTGCATGCACCACCCTACCCAGGCTGCAGTAGCAGACCTGTGGTGTCAGTTTGGATGGCCTTACAGGGGTGGCATAATACATGCTGCAGCCCCTGGTAGGCCTCTGAGGTACCTATGCCCTTGGTACATAGTATACCATATACTAGGGACTTATAAGGGCACTCCAGATTCCAATCAGAGATGTGCCTAAGGCACATGGAAACCTTTTACAGAGAAAGCAGATAGACTGGGGCCCTGAATAGCAGGATCCCAGTCCAACTAAGTCATAAACCAGCAAAACACCATAAAAAAGTGGGGGCAACCATATAGTCAGATTCCACCTTCCTACATAACCCCCCAAACGAAAGGAGATAAGGCTAACCTTGGCCAGTTGAGCCTTCATTGACTAAGTGGTCATATAAGGAAGCACCTGCACTAGCATGGTTGCCCCCTGCCTTATGGTCCACTAAGCAATCCCTCACCCTAAGGGTATGAGAGGGTCTCCACCATGGGGAATCACTACCTGTGGTGTGCTTAGGTAAAGTACAAGGCTGGTGAGGTGTCTGAGTAGGGAAGTGAGGCCCTAGGAATGTTGGCCTCAGCTTCCTCAGATCACTGGTCACCATGTATGCCTGTCTTTCCATGACTGAGTTGCACTTTGCTCTAAGGGTCAACCTTTGGCTGCCTACAGCTGTGGGTTGGGTCCCTTTGGATGGACTACTGGAGGGACATGGCAGGTTTGGAACCTTCTGGTCCCAGGTTTGCCCTTGCCTACCAGAGTCCTTCTGGGGAGGTCCCTACATAAAGGTATGGGGGATCCCTCAGTGTGTAGAGGAATTTTCACCTGGCTAGGGCTACTAGACTGGGTGCCCCTAATCTGCTGATGGGGGCTTCCTCTGGACAGGGGGCCCTGGGGGTCCACTGACCTCCCTGACCTCTGCAGCCCTGGGCTGACTGAGGCAGGGTAGAGAGGGGCAGGTTACCTGCTCCAGACGGGGTACCACCTTGGAAGGGTCCTCTGCCATCAGGGGTGTGGCCAGGCCAGGCCTGACTACCTCTGTGGCAGTTCCTTCACTAGGGGTAGGGTCAGTTCCCTGAGGAGGCTGACCCTTACCTACTGTCTGGGGGAAGAAGGCTTTTCTTCAACCCTTGTGCTCTCTTTGGGGGAGAGTGGGCCATTCTTTCAGGCTCCATCTCTCCAAATTCTGGGCTGGGGCTGTGGCCATCACAGCCCCACTATCCTTTACAGGGACGCCCAACATCCTAAGATGGGTTTGGTGTTCCACTTCAGCCCAGGCTGAAATTTCCAGATCATTGCCCATCAGGCAATCTACAGGTAGGGTTGGGGACACTGCCACTCTTTTTGGGCCTGTGAACCCCTCCCAGCTGAGATTGACTATGGCCATGGGGTGATCTGTTCTGACACCATCAATGTTGGTCACCTGGTATTTAAACTCAGGTAAAAGCTGGTGAGGGGGACTAGTTTCCCTGCCACCATGGTGACACTAGCCCCTGTGTCCCTAAATGCCACAGCTTTCTGACCATTAATTATTGGCTCCAATCTGTACCTGCCCAATGCTATGGGACCCATGGTAAAGGTGGCAAATCCTATACCACCATCAGAGTCAGAGGAGTCTGTTGAGGGGTCCCTGTCTAAACTAGGGCCCACCTCTGTTCCTCTTGCAAAAGCACCTAACTTTTTGGGTGCACTACTCCCAACTGGAGGATTACTACTGGTAGTACCAGGAGGGGTGGTAGTAGTTGTGGGAGGAACATTTTCTTTATTGCCACTCCTGGGGCAACTGGGATCAGTTTTCCAGTGCCCAGGCTTTTTACAGACATGGCAATAGGGTTTCTTTTCAGGAGAGGAAGGAGTTTGGGACCCACCCCCAGAAGAGGAATTTTGGGGCCCTGTAGGGGACTTATCCTTAGATTTATCCCCACCTTTCTCTTGGGACTTAGTAGAATCTTTCTTCTGGTCACCACCCTGATTTCTAGTTTTTACTCTGGTTCTGACCCACTTGTCTGCCTTCTTTCCCAATTCTTGGGGAGAGGTCAGATCAGAGTCCACCAGATACTGGTGCAAAAGCTGGTTTTGACAATTATTAAGGATCTGCTCCCTCATAATCAAATTGTACAATCCTAAAAAGTCCTGCACTTTGTTGCCATGTATCCAACCTTCCAGAGCCTTTGTAGCACAATCTACAAAATCAACCCAGTCTTGAGTCTGAGCTTTTGGGTGTCTCTGAACTTCAACCTATACTGTTCAGTGGTTAGGCCAAACCCATCTATCAGAGCACTCTTCAAGACTGTGTAATTGTCAGCATCCTCTTCTCTTACAGTGAGGAGCTTGTCTCTACCTTTGTCTGCAAAGGAGAGCCACAAGATTGCTGCCCACTGCCTCTGGGGGACCTTCTGAACTTTACAGGCCCTCTCCAGTGCAGTTATCCATTTGTGGATGTCATCCCCACTCTGGTAGGGAGGGACAATCTTGTTTAGGTTTCTATGGTCATAAGACCTGTCCCTATCTCTAGGGATATTGCTGCCACCATGGGACTCTAGTCCCAACTTTCTTCTCTCCCTGAGGAGATCTAGGGATTCCCTATCTAAAGCCAGTTGCTTTTTTCTGATTTCCAGCTGAGTTTCCTCATACCGGACCAGCCTGGCTCTCCTCTCATGAGAGGATTCCCTCCTGTGAGAGGAGACAGAGCTCCCTATAGAGGTGCCAGAGTGGTTAGACTCCTGAGAAGGAGATCTAGACTTCCTGGGCACACTCTTAATCCTTCCTGGGGGACAAAGAGGGCATCATTTTGATCATCCTCATCATCATCCACAGGAGGGATTGGGTTTTCCAGGTCAGGGTCATTGTCACCCTCCTGGCCAGTTTCAGAGGGGGCTGGGGGTATTGGTACCCCTGGCCTCCTCCTCTTCTTCTGCCCCACCCTCAGCTCCTACCCCTTCAGTCCCTACAGGCTTACTAAGGTCATAAGCCACCAACAACTCCTTGAGGTGTTGGGTGGTGGGGCTTTGGCCTGTCCTTATTTTTCTCAAGTTGCATAAAGCTCTCAATTCCAAGAATGGGAGTGTATCATACTTGGAGGGTGGAAGCTCAATGGCTTCCTGCAAGGATTCTTTGGATCCTCCCCTTAAAGACATTCTAGTGTTGTGCAGTGTTGTACTACCTACACTAGTTTGTGGCCTACTGATCCTAGCTTGAGCTGTGGAAAGGGTGTGCTATCCCTTGGCACCCAGCTCTAAGTTCAGTAGAACTTATTGATACTAAGCTTGACTTTATATGTACCTTGAGTACCTATAATGGTTTTCAGTTAGTAATTCAAATAGAGATTTTCTGGTAAAACAATGGCAAGCTGGAATCCCACACGCTGCCCACCAATGTGAGAAGTTGGCCTGGTATATGCTGTTCACTAATTAAAGTGGACACCTTGCACCAGGGCAAATCGACTCTTATGGTAGATAGGTTTAAGACAACCTTTTAAAGAAAGCTATCCTAGTGGTAGCTGTGGAGAGCAGCCTTCAGGCTAAGTCTCGGAGGAATGTAAAGCAGCTTGTTTTACCATATAATCTCTTGAATCACCAAATGAAAAGACACCACACAGGTATATATATCAAATATATATGTATTTATTTCTAAATAACTCTCTACTAATCTCTTTATCAGATTAGAAGACAAACATATGCACAAATCAACGTTTCACAATAAGTTAAGCACAAAATATGGCTGGGGCCCTAGGGGCGTACCAGACCATATACTAAGTAAGAGACTTAGAAACAACGACTTGCAAGGAGACAAGGCCTAGGGCCTTCAGAAGTTCTGGGGCCTCACGAAACCACCCAAGGCAGGTAAGTAAAGGACCCACGGGGGACGCGTGCAGTGTGGATACACAGGCGCGAATCGCCGTTAACTTCAATGGGGCAAGTCGCGGTTGGAAATAAAGAGTTTTAGGATACTTCGGGAGAACCTACAAGCAAGTCACTTACAGGGTAAGTAGTTCTAGGGCCCACACCCACAGGAGCACCGTAGTGCTGGAGTTACCTCTCCCAGGGAAGCCGGGTGCACAGGTGTCCTTTGGTGTCGGGTCGCGGCGTCGTTTTCAATGGCGAACAAAGAAGACTTGCTGCTTGCGGGAGCTGAAGAAGTGTCCGGTGGAATCCAAGCCTGGATTCTGAAGAAGGATGACCTGAAAGCAGAGGGGACAGTGTTCAAAGTCACTTGGCAGTGACCCGGGGCAAGGAAGATGGATGCCCACCGTCGTCGGTCGCTTCAGGTCGGTTGCAGGTGCCTTGACTCTTCAGCCACGTGGTCCAGGAGGTGTCGACGACGACCAGGAGCTGGATTCGGTGTGTCCCTCGACGTCTGCAGCTGACTGCGGTGTCGGCAACTCGATCGGAGCCAACAAGCCTTGGCAGCCGCAAGTCTCGGGGAGATGAAGAAAAGTCGATGGCGCAGACCAGCAAGGTCTGAGGGACTCACCCAGCGAGGGTAAGTTAGGGCAGGCCTGGAACAACCAGGAGAGCCCTTTGGTTTCTTTAAGAAGTCTTCTGGGGACCCACAAGCCAGCGGGCAAGGGATCGCGAAGACACCTCGGGCGGAATCACTCAACAGGGGCCCACGGTCACTCGGGACGGTGTAGGCCTCTGATCTTCAGAGGGATCTCTGTTAGAGGCTGGGACCACACGTGGTCCAAAGCACAAGTTCGTAGAACGTTGTGAAGGGGTTGCACTCAACAATAGTGCACGGTACCCAGGGGTCGCGGTTCCTCGTTACTCGTGGGGTACACTTGCCTCAGCTTCGCTGGGGACTCACGATGGCCTGGGAGAGGTCAGGAAATCCACTTCTTGGGCTGCAGGGACTTCGGACTCCGGCGGGAGCGGCGTAGTTTGCGACCGTCGTTGTCGTTTTTGGTGCCTGCCAAGCAGGGAGTCACTCCTTGACTCCAAGGGAGATTCTTCTGTCTTCCAAAGGTAGTGGAACGTCGAAGGGCCAGGATTCTTCTGTAGAGCGTCGTCCAGGGGTTATCTGCTTTGCAATGGCAAGGTTCCCCCTCTCATACTAAAAAGAGGGGATGGACTAGCTCTATGACCCCACCTATGGGAGGGTCAAGGGAGGGGGTGGCTACACCCACTTCCCTTTGTCCAGTTTCACGCCAGAGCAGGGGCAGGTAGCCCCTGAGCTGGTTTGAACTGGCATATGCACAGAGGAGCCTTTGCTCCCCCAGTGCAGGACTTCAAAGCACTCTAAGAGTGCACCCACCCAGCCCCAATACACATTATCCTGTCTGGGGAGGTGGTCACACCTCCCTGCAACAGGAAACCTATTGTCCAGGCCTCCCCTGCCGGAGTTTCGTCCAGCAGCAGGAGGCCAGACTTGTGTCTGTGGCAGCAGCATCCATTTTGTGATGCCAGGGCTTCAGAAAGAAGTTACCGGGTAAGCCAGAGTTAACATGTCTTTCCCTCTAGAAGGGTGGAATGCTACCCCCGCCGCCAGGATTGGCGGGGGGTAGTATTCCAAGATGTTTGACACCAAACACGACATGTTTAGGTGCAGCCATTCCAAAGTTAGCATTTTACCGCGAGGATATAATGCGCTTAAGAGTATATGGTCAGGCTGCACTACAAACAGCATCAGAGATGGTCTCCGAACGCTGCAGAGGGGCCCTGCTCATGCAGGGGCACCCTCTCACATAGGAACCATGCACTCTGCCTTTAGGATTGATAAGGCCTGCCTTAGGAGTGACTTATAGGTTTATATGTGTGTATGTATTTAGTGATATAGGTAACCTATATCACAGTAAGGGGTGCATGCACCACCCTACCCAGGCTGCAGTAGCAGACCTGTGGTGTCAGTTTGGATGGCCTTACAGGGTGGCATAATACATGCTGCAGCCCCTGGTAGGCCTCTGAGGTACCTATGCCCTTGGTACATAGTATACCATATACTAGGGACTTATAAGGGCACTCCAGATTCCAATCAGAGATGTGCCTAAGGCACATGGAAACCTTTTACAGAGAAAGCAGATAGACTGGGGCCCTGAATAGCAGGATCCCAGTCCAACTAAGTCATAAACCAGCAAAACACCATAAAAAAAGTGGGGGCAACCATATAGTCAGATTCCACCTTCCTACAGACAGGAGCTAGACTGTTAAAGGAATCACTAATCCATTGATGATACTCCTCCGTTGCTAGATCCAGGTTGGGAGATACTGGTATGATAGATTCAGTCAAGGCCCTCGTAAGTGGACCTTCCGAAATCAAGTGTCAAGGTCGATAGCTAAAACTAGGCAGGCTCCTAGGTTCTTCTGAAATGTGGCCCGCTGAGTTCAGTAGGAACATCACTGCCCTATGATCTGACCAGGATAGGGGTAAGGAAAGGGAAACCTGAATGAGAGGACAATCTGAGAAAATGCCATACAGGGTGTGGCCACCAGAATGTGTAGGACCGCGAACTAGTTGCGATAAACCTAAAAGAGAGAAGGAGGCTATAAGATCCTGGGTATCCGGATCCTCCTTATTCTCCAGGTGAAAGTTGAAATCACCAAGAATGGTAAAGTCAGAGGAGTTAGCTTTAATGTCCCAAGGGGACTTATCCATATCTAGAAAGAGATTTCTAGGGCCGGGGGGTCTATAAATCAAGGCCCCATTAAAGGAGTAGTGATTTGTAAGACCAATTCTGAAGATCAGGGCTTCGCAGCCAGGGTGGGGAAGGAGGTCAAATCTGGCTTTAAATTTGACTTTAAAGATAATTGCTAGGCCTCCGCCTCTGTTTGCAATACGGTCCAGCCTAATTAACAAATAGCCGGGGGGGGTGGGGTGGCAGTGACAAGATCTGGCCCAGAGGCAGCATCAGCCCAGGTCTCAGTTATAACAGCTATATCAATATTAGAGCTGTCTAGAAAGTCGGCCATTTCCATTGCGTGTTTAATGAGTGAGCAGGCATTTATCAAAGTGCATTTTATCGTTCCTGTCCTGCCTTTTTGGGTACTATCCCCAGAGTGGCAGAGTAATTTTATCTTGAAGCAATTAAGTCTAAGAGAACAGACTGAACATGTTTGGCATGTTAGTTTATCACCAGGGGATAGAATGGGGCCTGTACAGAGATTCGCTTCATTATCAAGAGAACTGAGCTCTTCCCTACTATATTTACGGTCATTGCGGTGCTGAGACACAGAGATGCTGTCCTGGGTCTATGATGAATGGTGTGTGCTGATCATTTTTTTATAGTTATATATACGTATCTAGTTTGGTACTGCACTTCCTGGGACAATGTAATCCAATGAGGATAGGCTTGCATGTTATTGCTTTAACTCATCTTGATGGATTTCTTTATCATCCATGTTAAGTACAACTACATGTACCAGATGTAGTATTACAGTGTATCAAATGTCCTCTGTTAGGTCTGTTTTATGTTTTAGTTTTTCAGTATTCCTGAGTGCAAGAGGGACAACTAAGTATCTTGGTACACTGGAAGCTAAGAATCTGCCACAAATGTGAGTAGACACATAAATATATGAAACACCCAAAAATTCCACAACCAAATGAAAACTGAGTTTCCCTTATCATATGAATAGCTGGTTGCAGTGGAATATCTCAGATAGAGGATGCACTGACCTATAACTACTAGGGAAATGGGAGCTAATGTTAGGGTCCACTCTCACTTTTAAATAGGAAGGACAAGAGATATGGTTCAAACAATTTCAGGATCACAGTAAACAGTCCCTGGCTTTAGGACATTACCCTAAAGCCTAGAATGAAATTGCCAATCCTTTGTTCTGCTCGGAGGTTAGAAATGTAGTTTTATGCGCTCCTACAAAATTAGCATGGTATAGAGTCGATCAGAGCATTGCAGATTCAACCTACTTGCAGTGCTGGAACACCTCAGCAGGTCATCAGTTCTATTTTGAGGTAGATGTCTTCCATTTGGCTCTTTCCAGTGGGCCTGTAAGATCCCTGTTCTTGTAGCAACTTGGCACAGACTTTAGCCCACTGGATCATGCTTCTTTTCATGCTGGATTGGAGTCAGCTTCTCTCTCACACTTGGCAGTCTAACTTCATTTTCATCCAAGGAAGGTCTTAGCATTGGGCTTCTCTCAAGAGTCCTATACACGTTCCTGGAAAGGCCAGAGACCCCTTTGTGCTGGTGTACCAGAGCTTAACCAGCTGAATAAAACTTACAGATTTTAGAAAGACTGGAATTATCTATAATTTTAAAGTGGGGGCTCCGATGACAAACCATAGCTTATCAAAACAGAGTGCTCAATTAAGTAACTAAGGGCCAGATGTACAAAGGATTTAGCATTTCTTAATGGACGAATCACAATTTCCGTCTGTTTAGAAATGCTAAATTGCCTTTCCATATGTACAAAGGCAGATAGGGAATCGCAAAATGCGATTTCTACCCAGTAGAAATCACATTTTGCAATTCCCTAATTAGGAAATCGGATATAGGGATTTCCTATATGCGATTTCCTAAGCACATGTACAAAGCATTTCTTAAATGTGAAAAGGGCATTTAGAAAGTGCTATTACCATTGACTCCAAGTTGATGGTATCCATGAACAATTTGAAAAAAGCACCCCAGAATCCTTTTTTTAAAGTGCCATAAAGTGCACACTTGCCCCTGGGGCATTTGTGAGCTTTACATCTGCTCCACCTTTTTTGGGGGAGTGCATCAAGGGGGGCCTTAGGCCAATAGGCACCCTTTGTTTTGCATTTCCAAATTTGCGATTTCCTATTAGGAAATCGCAAATTTGGAAAAGCAAAACCATTCGTGCCCATAGGAACGAATGGTTTAGCATTTCCTAAATAGCGATTTCCTGATTGCGATTCCTACACAGTAGGTATGGCTATTAGGAAATCTCTATTTTTGTACATTCCATTTTGCATTTCCTAAACAGCTATTTCTTATTATTTGCTATTAAGGAAATGGAAAAATGGAATTTCGTACATCTGGCCCTTTAATCCACATTGAAATAAAGTAGAGAACATCATACAGGTTTACTTCCTGGCATTTGAAAAAGTAAGGAAGGCCATTCAATAACTACTCAAGCAGTAGCATAGCAAGGATGCCATGGACTCTGTCACAGTAATGTCAATTTACAGAGTCAACCCTGTAGTCCTAAGAACCAGGGTAATTATATATAATCAAATAACTATGGTTCACTTAGGATAGCATCAACCACAAGAACTGAAGCTATATAAATGAATTAAAGCACATGATCATTAAAAAGGTAACTTAAACATGAGTAAGCCTAACACCCAAACACACCCCAAGAAAACATATAAACAACCAAGAAAACAGAAATGCCTAATTGCTCCCTGATATAATACCAATGACCACCAGAAAATTTCTTATGCGAGTAGTTGAATATTGTTGAAAAAGGAATTTAATCAAAATAATGTAAGAGCAACACAAGAAAAGTTGATATAAACTATACAGAGCAATAGTCTGTCATGGATTCAAACAAAAGAACACAATTAGTTGAATCTAACAATAAGTCAGTTTGGATTACAGAATCAAGCACATCATTTAGCAGTCCATATTACATAAGTACAGTTTGACGTTTCAGCCCAAATGTGAACTTGACCTAGGACATCATCAGGACATAGTGTCACATAACAAAAACACTAAAGGATCTGTACAAATTATCACCTAAACAGAACAAGGCAAATAAAGCAAATAGGAAAAAATAATTAAAGAATTATCATTTTAGTTGAACAGAGAATAATAATATTGGTGGAAAAAGGGGAAACGAAGGGTGAGGAAAAAACAGAGTGGAAGAGTTACTATCACCAACTGTGTAGGCTTACTAAAGAGAATTTTAAAAAAATGCATGTCAAATGAGAAATGCAGGCCACAAATTAGTCCCAGAGAGCTTGAATTATTACAGCCAGTCAGAACCTCAACCGGTACACACAAGCCCGGAGAGAAACAGATATAACACGTACACTTTAGAAGTAATTTAAGGAACCCGCAAATGTTGTGAATGACTCCACAGAAAAAAGTGGAACGGGGACCAGGACCAATCCAACAGAGACACCTAAATGATTGCAAATACATCTGTTATCATCAAGGTGAGGCAGAAATCCTCCAAAATAAACACTAATTAATAAGGACTTACTTAATAGGCTGGCAGAGACAGCACTGAACTCAGAGAGGACCATTCAGCATGGCAGTGTACCAGGGAGCCAATCAACATGAAAAACAGATGCAATTAAGGCACTATGTGGACTAATCCTAAAGTGTCCAAGCAGAGGAAGAAAAACCCTCATATAACCTGTAAAAAATATAACTAAGTTAACAAAACACAACATCTATAAGCAGGTGGTAGACACGGACAATGTCCATGATGTGCAACAAAACTTACTTGAGGCTTGTTCAATCAAAATCACACAGCGTGTGATTGAAGAACGCCGAAAGACCCCGAAGCAAATCCAAGTCTCAATAGCGGGTGCTTACAATCAAGGCAAGTAAAAGCACCAATGATTAGAGGAGGCCAATTGTCCAATCGGTCAACCCTCCATGAGCATGCTAGGAATTGTGGGAACTGAAGTCCTGCATCACTGTATAATCAAATTTGAACAAAACAAGGTGCGATCAGTTGTGCTGTACAGTAATTAAATAAACCAAAAGAAAACATAACAAATGAATTGATGCAATCAGTAAAACCTTACTGAACACACCAAGGATTGTGGGAACTTAAGAAATACATTATTGTATTGCTGAATTAAGAGAAAACAATGCACAACCATTTGCGCTGTATAGCACTTAAATAACCAAAGGGGAGGATAACAATTTGCTCTACCCATACAGATCCCAGTGATGAGAATAGGGAAAGTTATGAAACCACCTTCCTCAAAGAAAAAAGATAAAACAAGAAAAGATAAATTAAAAACAGATTAAAAACAGAGATTGTGTAACACAGTCATAGCTTATCAGTCGAAGTTGCATAGTCATAGAGTTATGCAGGACTGTACCAATGCAACCATCAAATTGTGGACAACATCTGCATGGTCTCATCATTTATGTTCAAGCCAGTAATGGCAGAGTTCAAGCGAACATTCCATCGACATTCCACGAGCAACAAAGTTTGAGAGATATTGATCACTTTTTCAGTCCTATGAACTTGCTCCATCACTCGCCACTTGATTTGTCATTCTGAGTGGCCCATCTGTTGAAAGTGTTCCACCAAGGGTGCCGTCGTGATGGACTCTGTTGCAAGCAAGGGACATGGCTCCTCTTACTGCTGTTGAGGTTGTACATTACAGCAATTATCAGGGTTTAATAGGCCCCTCAGTGCTCTGGTGACACTGAACCTACTGCACCAATGATAGCTATTCCCCTGAGCAAATATGGATTGTAAAGGCGTTAGTAGGCTCTTGACTTTTCAAACAGTGGAAACTGGTGATGCTATTGATTAACAGCAATGTTGAATGGGTCTGCCACAAGTCAGGTAACCTGTGAAAGGGTCATCTAGACACATGTGGGAGAAGATTTACTCAAGTGCTCAAACAGGTTTAGGTCGCCTATACACTAGTACATATATCCTTATACCTCTACAGCTACTGCTATCCTTATGCTTCACCCCACCTATACTTTAGTGCCTCTAATTGTATTTATACCCTATGGTGCCTATTCCCTCTTATATGCTGTTATGCTGTTACCTTTACCTATATCCCAGTCCCTCTTCCCATTACTGGTCCCTTAATCCCACCTATACATACCCTGGTGTGATACGGTTTCCACCTTCCCAGTAGGAACTATTCGTTTGTTGGACAACATAAACATTTGGATGGTGCCAGAATAATTTTATGCACCCCCTCGGGATATGTTGGCCTATAGATCTGTTCGCTCACAGTGCCACCATAAGTACCCCTAGACCTGACACAGTAACAAATGGTTTGGGCGATCTCAGAACATGACAACCCTGACTCCCCAAGGAATCATGGTAACAGATCAAGAGCCTTTTCACTTAGTCACTCATGCTTACTCAGAAAGATACACAAGAAATACACAAAGGGTCATTTTCAATATTTATTGAACCTTTGTGATTCTTGTATAAAATTTAGGCACTGCATTGATTAATAGACAGAAGCAGATAAAAGTGATTAGCAATATAAGGACAGTGATAAGGATGAACGATTCCACCATCATGCTAAAACATGTACTCCTACTATGCAGTCCCTAACCTAGTTGTCTAGGGCGGGTGTTCTGCCAAAAATCCCCTACTGGATGATCTAAGTCCCCATTACCTGAAGGCAATGTATGTAGGTTCCTGTCTTGGTCACAAGTTGGACATCCCTCCTCGTAGAGGGTAAACAGGAATCAGCTGGGCTGAGACTCCGACACAGCAACAACCTCGCAATGACAACAGAGTGCTCCTCTAATTTGATCACAGAAATGCGTGTGTATTTATAATAACATCATCCATGCTTTTGTTTTGGGGCTTCTACCGGGCTGACATTGTTTATTGTCTTTGTGATAGCCATGTTGCCTCATGGATGAATTACAAACAACAACATTTGCACAATGTGTGTCTAGGTCTTGTACTAAATGTTCAAGGTGTCGTGATAGTGTACTTATGAAGTGGAAATGAAAGTAATGTGGTTTCAAAGAAACTAATCCTGCACTATCACGCAAGCAAATGTGTGTCAAAAGTCTTTGTTTAGAAAAGAAGACAACTTAAGAAACATGTGCATGTAAAATGGCAGTGTTTCTTCCCGGGCCTAACCTAGCCAAGTGACTCAAACTCCTCGGACATAAGTCGACTAAAGCTATCTAGTAAAAAGAAAGCCATTCAGCATAATGCTACTGCAGATGTTCATATAAAAGATACTTAAAAATTATATAAAAAGGCAATCATACAGTTTGAAAACCAAAGCATACCGAGCGCCATTATTAAAAATATAAAAGGCAACAAAAACCAAATTTAAGAGAATTTAGGATGTTAAAAATAGGCTGAATCAAAAAATTCCCACCAAACAGAATAGCCAATGGTTTATGTGTTCCGAGAGGTAGATAAAACATTTCTATTCCCAGCAACCGCAGACGATGGCCCCAGAGACACACCTCGGAACAGGTTTACAGATCAAACATGTTCCCATCTTACATCCACAGCAGCTGTGGAAGGAGTGACCACAGCCAGTGGGAAATCCGCAGAACCAGAGCCAAGATCAAACTCACCAGGAGCAGAAGCATCCCAGGAAGGCTCATACAATGTGCTCAGAAGCAACAGGAAATGCAAAGGACAGCGATACAAATGGGCCTTTAATGGGTTCACTGGTACTTCCTTGTCCAGAGGTTGAACCGATCGCGTTCCTAGGCACAAGTCCAAGGCACACTCGAAAGTGCACAGCAGACAACAGAATACAGATGGGGTGGTGTCTTCCCCATCTTCTGGCTCTCTCCCTGGGACAATATGACCTCGCACTCACTCCTCATAGTTCACCACAGTGCTATTTCACTTTCTGAAACTGCTACCACTTCTGAGCTGTCTCAGGAGAGTTTCAAACCTGATTGAATTCCTGCACAAACTGCTATCATTCTTCCACAGATATCATTTTTCCCATTATAGCTAATTTTACATCTGTTAGGCCACTTCTTTTCCACTCTGTGCCACTGTTTGTGTTCTTTTTATTTATTTTCATAACAAATACCAGACTCAAACCTACCTTATACATGCCTGCAAACAATATAATAGGTAGAAGAAAGAAAAAATATATATTCATAATGATACAGTTTGATGTTTTACAGTATATCCATCAATGGTATAATCAAATCACCAAAGTGATATATTCAGAATATGTTTCCTTAGCTGATATCGGAGCATGGCCATGTACAGACCTTCAAATAATATGGAGCACATCTTCATCTGGCCATCCTAATCCAGATCCAGATGCACTCATGGTCATAACTTTAAAGGTCAAATATGACTGTAAACTATTTTTTCATATATTTAATTTAGCCATTAAATGTTAGCAGATATTCCTTGGTGAAACGGCCTGGAAAACATGATTGATCAAATAGGGGACATATGATAGATAGCTTATAAAGATGTAAATGAGCTGGATTTCTGCTGCTATTTTGGTGGTGCAAATAAATGCTCTGAGTCAAATGTGACCCCAGGTTTCTGCACTGATTCCACTGGATACAAAGGGAAACCTAGGGCTTCTTGTCAAATCACGGTTACAGCTCTAGCAATGGTGCTGGGACAATTTTCAGAGTGGGAATGCTGCCATCAGCATTATGTCACTGATGTCAAAGGGATTGTGAAAAATACAAGCATAACACAAAGAACAAGTAGAGCACATTGGCCACATCCATTCAGCAGAAAGTTCTTGATTTGTTTTGATCCTATTCAAATATGTTTCCATAACTCTTCAGAATTACAAAGGAAAGTGCTTCATTTGTGCTTTCTTAACTGTGAATGCATTTTGAAATATTTGTACAGCTAAAGTTTTGTTATGGGTTAGGAAACAAATAACATTCTGCAGCATTTCCTTTAACACTCAGCAAGATTGTTACCTAGTTTATATTGCAAAATCCTCTCACTTTGCAGTCAGAGTAAGAAAAGTAAACAACAATCCCCATCTTCAAAGAAAAGTAGCAATTTGGCAGAAGACAGAGCCTGACATTTGACCTCTATAATAAGTTAAAATTTAAAGGCATTGTCATTGCTCATTCCCCTTCTGAATTCAAGCATGGTTATTTTGGGGTAATGCAGCACCCTTTGCACACATAGTTCCAGTGCCTATGAGAACTAAGACCTAATATCAAGAACTCAATTTCATTTGCAAATAAGTAGAGAGAGTTCTTTAACATCTATGCACTTATGGATAATAGACATGAAGATATGTTTTTGTTGTCAGCACAGTCGTCCTGGAAATCCAATAAAATCCACTTACCAATAATGTTGACCATTGACTGCAATGAACACCACCAAAAGACAATGTAATTGTTGAAAAGGAATGATGCTAGGGCTAAACGCAGAAGTATGCTCATAAATTGATCTGAGTAGACTGGTTAAGAATATGAGGATCTATCCAAAACCCCTCCCATATCCCACATAGGTGCATACATGGTAAGAGACATCCCCTAATAACAGTATCAAATGTGACACAAAGAGCAAGGAGAAGCAAGACAGCACTCAGGCAATCATATCAGATCAAACACTCAATAGGCGTTCCGAGGAATGCTTGAAAATAGTCTGTACCATTGCAATTGCTCTGGGTAGCAATCCAACCCATGGATTTTCGCCCACTTCACAACTCTAGACAGAATACTGATTTATGCAAATAAACTTCCAGACAAGGACCCCTCCAAAAGGGAAAACAAGCAACCCCAGTCTGGCTTCGGTTTAGGTATGCCTTAACAGAGAGGTATAGCTTGGCTCCCCTGGAGATCTGCAGAAACTGCCTTGGAAATCATGTATTCTCAACCTTTGGCTTTGAGTAGTTTTGGGAAACCCCACCACTGCCTTATTCTCCCAATGGTCTTGTCTTAGATACTATATCTACTGTCAATATCTTGAGTAACAGACTTTTTCTTGCCAATCTCAATCCGACACTATTTATTGACTTCAAAATTGTGGAAGACTGAGGAGCTCATTTAAAGTGTGGCACGTGGCCCACCAGCCCACCAATTTAGCAGATACTTTGGCCTCTTCCATCTATTAGGGCATTGGGCTGCAGCCTCCCTCCCCTGGGTCTCATATCATCTTTCTGCCCCAACAAAAAAACAGATTGGGGGTTTAACATCACTTTGGATGCTCACTAGACAAAGGGATAGGTGAATAAAAAAATAATGCGGTGTGGTGCTGCCCTGCCATGGTATTGGGCTGCATCCACCCTACCCTGGAGCCCAAATAGTCTTTATGCCCCCTCGGGGAAAACTGGGACAATTCAACAGCCTCGAAGGGGGCAAAACATATCCTAGGTGCCAGGAATAGGCTCTTAAAAAATGAAGGGCCTGAAGTGCACACCAAATCCCCTGGGAATCCTACAGTTTTCTACCCACTTGAGAGGAGGGTTGTTTGAAGAGTTTATACCTTATGTGCCCACCTGATTGTGTCAAAAAGCACACAAGAGAGTAGTGATAGATGTATAAAAAAATATTCTCTGGTAGGATGCTGGTCCATTGTTCCACTGGGCCATCTTCACCTCACCCCTAAGGCCCAGACATTCTGTCTTACCCCCTGGTGTACAAATTAGTGGTTTTACACCTCATCTGACCAACCCAAGGTGGCAGAAAGCACACTAGACACCAGGGATACATTTATAAATAATAAATGGAGTTCTGGGCTGAGACACCATGGCATTGGGTCATCACTCCCCTGGGGCTTATTGAGCTTTTCTACCTACCCTGTTGGTGCAGATTTTAAAGGTTTACCCTCATTCTGCCTACCTGGTAGGGGCAGAAGGTCAGCCAGACATAAGTAATAATGTTTTTAAAAAATCAAGCAGGATGTGGGGTAGGTCATTTTGACAGTGTGTGACAACTCCCACTGCTGGACCTAGACAGGCTTTTTGAACTCCCCGCTCCCATGATGGCAGACTGTGTTTTCTTACCCAACCTACCTGTCCCAGGGCTAGAATAAATCTCAGTAAACACCAGGGTCTTGTTCATAAAATATAAAAATGAGTGGGGTGCTGCCTGTCTTGACATCTGATGCCTGTGAGGGACCAGAGAGTAATTCTATCTCAAATCTGCCTGCCCCAGGGGGACAGAAAACCCACTAGGCACTAGCGGTAGTTGTATAAAAGATCAAACAGTGTAGGAGACACTTGGGGAGCTGTTAAAGGGGTTTATCCTCAATCTAACTGCCAAAGTGGCAATAAGTCTACTGGACACAAATTATGAATTGATATAGTGGCTGGATAGTCTGTTATGGCATCAGGTCACACTACCCCACTCTTAGGACTCATACAGTCTTTGGGGCCTCATGGTGTTTTACCCTCAGTCAGGCTTGCCAGAGGGCCAGAGGACCAACAAGACACCAGGGATGCATTTTCAAAAAAGTGAGTGAGTTGGGGGTGGGGTCATTCTGACATTGACTCGCAGCCCTTGCCCCCAGGGCCCAGACATTCTTTTGTTCCCCCATGGTTTGTTTTAAAATATGAAGGGAGTCAAGCGCTGTCCTGTCCTGCAATCTAACTCCACATCCCACCTCTGGGTCTCACCTAGTCTTCCTGCCTCCCCCCTTAGCAGCTTTAGGTTTTAGCCCTAGCTGTCTATCAGTGAGCAGAAAGTCCATTAGACACCAGGGATTTGATTATAAAAGTTGAATGGGATGTGGGGGAGGGGAGCAGACTTACCTGGCATCAGGCCACACCACATCACTCCTGTGACCAAGCAGTGTTTCTGACCCATAGGGTAACAGATTGGGGTCGTACCCCCAATTTGCCCTCTCCAGGGTGGCTGAAAGCCCACCTGACACTCGTGACAGATGTGTAAAAAGTAAGTTGACCATGAGGCTTGCCTGTCCTGGCTCTGGGCCATACATCTTCACCTTCTGCAGCCAACAGACTTTCTGTTTCTGTCCCTCTTTGGTGGCTGATTGGGGAGTTAACCCTGTGTCTGCCCATATCAGGAGATGGGGTAGACAAGAAGCCTAATAAACACCAGCAACAGGTTTATAAAAATGATTGTGGTGGGTACTCGCCCTTCCTGGTATTGGGCCCTACCTTTGGCCCCCATTCAGTATATCTGCCTTCCCTGGAGAGGGCAGATTGGGATTTTACTCCCTGGATATCTGGATCCCACTTTTGGAAAAAAAAGTATTAAATCTTAAGCATAACTGCCTCAGATGTCAAAAAAAGAGCATAGCATTCTTAGAGGGAAAAGGCTTAGCAGCAAATTAGTTAAAGATGTGTTGTTGTAAGAAATTGAAGGAAAAAATTCTTACATTGGCCTGGATGGATTTTCTAATGAGTAGAGGGAGTAGTCTATTTTAGTTGGATGGGTGTGTGAACATCATCTGTTGTGGACAAGATATAAGTTAATCTTTTTTCCTTTGTATTTTGTGGGAGAGGATTTGTGTTAGAAAAGGTCATGTGGTTGGCAGGTGTCACGAAGATTTTGAAGTCTTTAAGACAGGTGCTCTGTGAGCAATAAAGAGACATTGTAGTTGTGAGGATGTCTGTAAGAAATTGGGTTACTGTTTAAGTGAGGTGAAACCCTACTGATTCAGAAACTACAATACTTGTCAGGGTGAAGTCTCAAGCAGACTCCAAATTAACCTGTGCTCAACCCCCTGGTAGATTGGCAGAGACTTAGAGACAATGTGTAAAGTATTTGTTCAACACTTCAAATAATAAAATGAAAACACATAACAAAAGGGATCCCACACCAGATTAGAAAAACAGAGTAGTCTTTAATAAATAAAACAAGACCAAAATATCAACAATCCAATTGGTAGATCCGGAGATATGCAATTTTTAAGGGTTCAGTAAAAATAGTGCCTCAAGGCACAAAAGCCAACTGTGGATATCTGGTCGCGCCAGACTGGGACAAAGTCACAAGTTCAGGCCAACCACAATGGAGCATGAGCCAGCTACAATGACCCAGTTAAGCCAGCTGAACAAGCGTGCAGTTAAGCCAGCTGAACAAGGTTGTGGAGTGTTGGGAGGTCCCATGCCGCTGATGCGTTACGTAGCCGAGGTGATGAGTTGGTTCTGAGGATCTGCAGTGCTGTGATGCAAGATCCTGCATCATCATGGAGGATCCCATTGATGAGAGATTGCGATGAGAGCTTACGATATGAAGTCCTGCATCGAGGATGCGTTGCACAGTCGAGGTAATGCGACAGCTCTGAGGAGCTGTGAGGCTGTGATGCGAGAACCTGCATCATCCTTGAGGTTGCTCTCTATGAGGGATTTGCGATGCGAAAGCTTTGCACAGGCAGCCGTTCCAATGTGGGCTGCAAGGTCAATGCAGAGTCCCTGTGTCAGGAGAACCCTCGCAGCAGAGGCGATGCGTTGGTCCTACTCTGCGTTGTGCCGTGGAGCAGAGGAGATGCATCGGTTGCGCTTGGATCCACAGATGGGCTGGCAGAATGCATTTAGGCCCTCTTTTAAGGTTCCAGGACTGGGGCAACACCACTTGGTATGGTAAGACTCACAGATGGCAGAGTCCAGGTGCTGTGTTTAAGGTTGTTGGACCCTTCTGTCCCTGAGGCTCTAGTAAGGAGGCCAGACAATTAGCCCTTGGAGTCACTTTGGTGTCCTGGGTTCAACAGATGCAGGTCCAGTCCTTCTCACACAGGCAAGATGGCAGCAGGCAACAGGTCAGCACAGCAAGGCAGCTGGCCAGCAAAGCAGTAGTTCAGCTGAGCAGCAGTCCAGCAGTGTGACAGTCCTTCCAGCAGCACAGCAGCCCTTCTTCCTGGCAGAGTATCCACAGGTGCAGAAGTGTACTAAAGAGTTGGTGTCTGACATGCAATATTCTGCCTTTGAAGTGGGAGAAGCTTCTAGAGGTTTCCCTTTGAAGCCCCCACGCATCCTGCCCTCCCTGTCCTGGCACCAGACTAACTATAGGGGTTATGCAGCCCTTTGTGTGGAGGCAGGACTGAGCCTATGCAAGTGAAAGTAGGACTGTGCCCAGCTCTGCACTCCCATCCTTCCAGTGATGGCCCATATAAGCACACTTAAGCTCTCTGTGGCTATCTAGGAGGAATATTCAGAGCCCAACGGTCAGCTACACCCAGTCATCTGACCCAGTGACAGGCTAAAGGTACTAAATGGCTAAGGCAGGAAAATACCAACTTTCTAAAAGCAGCATTTTCAAAATTGTGATTTAAAATCTGACTGAAAAGAAGATTTTTCATTAAAATTCCAAATACACCAAACAGGAACTAGTTACCCGCCCCCATTTGGAACTTACAGCTTATTAAATGTAATAAGGTAGTTCTAATGTTATCCTATGGGAGAGATAGACGTAGCAGTGGTGAAAAAGGACTTTTAGAAGTTTTTCACTACAAGGACATGTAAAACCTAAAAGTACATGTCCAACTTTTTATATACACTGCACCCTGTCCTCGGCCTCTGGGCTGTCCAGGGCCTACCCTAGGGGTGGCTCATATGTACTAAAAAAGAAGGTTTGGGCCTGACAGAAGGATTATTTTGCTAGGTCGAAATGGCAGTTTAATACTGCACACAGAGGCTGCAATGGCAGACCTAAGACATGTTTAAAAGGCTACTTAAGTGGGTGGCACAATATGTGCTGCAGACCCACTAGTAGCATTTAATTTATAGGCCCTTGGTACATGCAGTACCACTATACAAGGGAATCACAAGTAAACTAAATATGCCAATTGGGGATAAACTAATGTTATCATGTTTTAAAGAGTGAGCACATGCACTTTAGTACTCGACAGCAGTGGTAAAGTGTGCAGATTCCTATGGCCAACAAATCCAAGATCAGCAAAAATGGAGGATGAAGGTAAAATGTTTGGGGGAAGACCACCCTGAGGCTACAGGTCTAATAATGCCATAATAGGTTATCGTTTCCGAATTATTGTCTGACAAAAATATCATATCTTAAATAGTGTTTATACCCATTTGTAACATTGATGTTAACAATAGTAAATCTACACCCAATGGAGAGCTATTTTTGTCAACAATATTGGTGTCAGACAATATTTAGGCAATAATATTCAGACATATATCCTGTCATGATGTTAGGGAACCTTTACATAAAGGATTTGTCATGGGCAGGAGATAAGTGCAAGAAAATGGAACTGAATGTGAGAATGCTGTTGAGAGGTGTTTAAATGAGAACTAGGTAGAAGAGACAGGGCAACATAAATTAGAGCCAATTGTAATTGTATTTATATAGCGCTTACTACCCCTGAGGAGGCATTGAATCACTTTTCAGCGAGTAGCATGCTACTCCAGATCCCAAAAAGGATTAGTGGTGGGTTACTATAGGGAAATAAGTGTTCATTTGAGCGGTGGACATGTGAGTCTCTTAGTTGGATTGAATAGGATAATGGAGCGATAGAAGTGGGAAGAGTTTAGAAGGTGTTATTTGGGAGATCATAGTAGCAAGACTCCTGACTAGGCGTCAAAGGGCTTTTCGGCGAGTAGCGCGCTGCTCTGGAACCCAAAATGGATTAGTGGTGGGTTAGTATAGGGAAATATGTGTTAATTTGAAAATGAACATGTGAGTCTGTTATTAATATGTAGATTGTGGTTAAACTGCCACCTCTTTTGGCTGTTTGGAATGAGGCTAGCCAGGTCTCAGTTATTAGAAAAGAAGTGTAATTGCTGTTGTTGAATCCTGGTGGCTATTTCTGTACAGCTGCAGACAAGAGAAAGTTTATCAGAAAGCATGTTAGAAGTAGGGCAAGCTGGGGATAAGTGACAATGTGAAAATGAGAGGTGGGTGTTGATAAGTTGCAGTGGTATGTGATAGGGCAAGAAAAGAAATGAGGATGCAATGGTAGAGTCGTTAAGGTATACGCATGTCTGGAATTAGCAGAAAGAGCTGGATTTCAGAGAAATGAGAAGAAAAAAAGAAAAGAGCTGTAATGTGCAAATGGACTTATGTAGATTGGGTGAAATTGAAAAGAGGAGAAGAGAAGAGATTGAGTGGATAATGGTTAGTTAAAAGCAATGATAGTTTGTATGATGGACAGGTCATTGGATGATAAGAATTAACGTAGACCAAAATGGCCACCATGTATCAGACAGTATTGTGGGAAAGAAAACTTGAATGGGAGTGTAAAGAATGACAGACCCTATTTAGGTATTGCCTATTTTATAAGCTGTCCTGTAAGACATCGGCACTGCCTCTGCCTTTATTAGTTGTTACTACAATGCCCGGTGTACAACTGTAGATGCTAGGATACTACTTTGGTGCACCAGTGTAGTGCTGTGGGCATCTGCCACACTCATCCCATTCATTTGTGCGTATTATAAAGGTGCTTAAATGTCATTTTTAGTCACAGAACTCATAGTCAGCATATATCTTCAGAGTAAGCTTTCATTTAGTACCTTGACTGGCCATTTTTATATAGTTTCAAGCAGTTTAATTTTTATAGTAGAAGCCAGAGTTTCTGACATAAAATTGGGAAACATAAATTTCTATTTTTTTAAAAACTATTCATAAACATTAAGGGCCTGATTCAAAGTGAGGCGATAAATTCCTATTGCTATTTGTGAACCGGTTTCGCACCCTGAAATTTTCTCTGATAGTTTAGCAGGTCAAACTCGCTGGTATAATCTACCAGGGTATTTGATATGTATAGCACAATTACACATGGTATTCTTTTTCTAAAGGAAAACTTGAAATACGATTTATTGACTGCACACAGTAAATACCTCACCCGCCATATCTACATTTGCAGGAAATGGTAATACCTCACACTTTCCTACCCCATTCATAATCAGGGCCATAAAGTGAAGGGCCACACTGTTTGCTTTATTCACTGCAAACCACACTATGGGACATATTCTCAAGGACTCATCGCCGAATTAGCGGCACTTTTCCGCCACGAAAGTGGCGATAGATTTATCGCCCTATTCACAAGTCTGCGCTAACAGCCGACATCGTCAGTTTACCTGCGATAGCTGCCGCTAAAAACATCGCCAAGGCTGACAGCGACAACTAACGCTAATCATATGCAGAGTAGGCGTTCCCATGCAAAAACTCACAATAACACCACTTCGCGATATTCTCAACAACCAGCCAGATCGGCGATGCGGTCCAAAAACAGGCGACAAGGCACGTTAGCAGTAGGGATTTAAGACCTGCTTTTTCCTGGTTTAAGTAGGACGAAAACCTGCAGTATAAAGGGAGCCCAGCCCAGAGCCACATCTGAAGACCAACAGATGCCATGGAGCTACTAATCATGCAGCTTGGAGACCCAAGAGGGCCACAACACCCACCGCCACCACCCCCAGGACCACCCCCACCCCCAGGACCACCCCCCTCGGACTTCCACCCCCAGTCTGCATTGCTGCTTTCCGGTTGTTAGCGAGTTTCAGCTTGGTTTTGCGCTTCACATCATTCCAGCGCTTCTTGCAGTCGTCCACTTCCCTTCTCTTCACTCCGACTGCATTCACCTTGGCGAAGATGGACTGCCATATTGCATTTTTAGTTGCCAATGACACAGTGGAGGTGATGAACAGTTGTTGGTGGTGTTCTATCACCTCCGTAATCAGGATCTTGTTTTCCTGCGGACTGAATCGCGGGTTCCTCTTCTTCTTCTCCTTGCCCTTCTCCTTCCCCGAGGTCCCTGGCTGGTCCTCCGGGGGTTTGTGGGGTTCTGGTTGGCCTCTGTAGTTGCTCCAGCTTCCTCCATGGTGCTTCTCAGTTGTTTGTTTTTTTTTTTTGCAGCTTTTATGGTGATTTTCCCGACTGACGTGGGAATAGCAAGCCTGGCGCTGCTTATCACTGATAATTTTATCGCTGTTGGGCCCATCGCCACTTTTTTCACGTTCGGGTTTCCTTTTTCATCGGCGTCCCGGTAATTTGAACGCGGACATTTGACGCGTTATCGGGATACTATCGCCTGTTTGCCGGCGTGTTGAGAATACGCCGTTAACACGGCGTTAGTTTCCTACGATAGACAGCGTATTGTAAAATTGCGTTAACCTAGGTTGGCGATAATTATCGCCCGTTCTTGAGAATATCCCCCTAAAACTCATCCACTCACTTTGGAGATATAACTATTTATCTTCCTTAGCCTTGAATTTAGTAGATGGTGTTCTTAATCTTGTGTGACCTAAGCACGTTTGTTTCAGTATTCATTGCAATGGTTACTTTGTAAAACAGTGACCGATGGGACCCAAAGTTTCACTCAGAAGCGAACTTCCCGTGCTATCGATTGTCATGGTTGGGGAATTCCAAGGCCATGTAATATTGATTTCACCTCCTGTGTCTTTCATCCACCATCCAACACCCCCTGCCTCTTTATCTCAGTTACTGGAGGTTCTTTTCATACCAGCTGTCTCCCTTTGTTGCTGTTTTCCCATCTTTCTCTTCCTCTCCCCCTTTGTATTTTCCATTTCTCACTTTGGGTGAAAGCCTGATGAGGCCAAATAAGTGCTGGTCCTGAACAATGTGTGCCAGTGTGCCCCACCTGCAACCACAGGATCAAATTTAGCACTGGGTCATTAGCATGCCAGATATTCTTCAAGCTGTACTGCTTTTCTGTTCCCCAATAAAATAATTGATTTCTGTGTGGATGTTTGACGATCCCTAGCGATGGTTAGCAATCAGGAGCCTTGTGTAAAATTTAAGACTATGAAAAGCACATGCAATTATGGTAAACATATACTTGCATGGTTCCCTCTCTCCATGCTTCCAAGTGCCTGTTTAACTAGGATCCATCTAATTTGTTATGTATTCCTAGTCCAACAGCTAACGGGATTAAATCGCCACAATGAATGAGTCACTGCTAACCTAGGATCCAGGACTAAGGTACATATACTTACTTATCTGACTCTTTAAAGTGAGGTTATTTACTTGCTTTTGTTGAGGATCCCATGATTATGTGTTAAAATCGTGCACCTTTGCCATTGTAGTTCACCTTGAAGACGTTTTCTTTTTCTTTTCTTTTTATATTATTTGTGTGCTGAATAAAACAATAAATTAAGCTCCTGCCATCTCAATGATAAAGTGATGTGTCAGAGAGACACAAGTGGGGTGATTTTTCCAATAAACTGCAAGGGTAATTTGTTAACTTTTTTAGACAGAAAGTTTTTAACATACCTGTAAGTCCTCACATAGTTTGGCACCCACTTTACATATCTGCATGCTCAGCTAATTTACTTAAATTTCCAACCGCTCCATTGCTAGTTTCTAAACGATCTTCCAAGTTCCTACACAGGGCAGAACGTCAAAAAACTCTGACATCCAATATCTGATGGAGCCATTTTTGCCTTTAACATACTGAGCACGCATATGTGGGACCTCCTGCCAGGAAGTGGATGTGAACTCACTGTTCCCTGTTGATCTAGTGAAGAATTAATTTTTATGTTAGACGTTTTTAGATCTGGAACAAAATTGCTAAAATGTTTCAGACTAACTACTAAATGGTTGAAAGCAAGCGGTGAGGGTAGGTTTGGTTACAGTCGTCAGCATTAAAGCAAGAATTACATTATTTGAATATTGATAATGTACAAATGCATACTTGAAACATTCATAACGTATATCATTCCATTACTTAACGTAAACCAATAACAGCAGATCAATTACATGAATTACAATTTTAATGACGTAGTCACTTTATTGTTCGAAATTAACACATTTAAACAGGGGATGTTTAATTTACATTGTGCATTAGGAATAATTTCCTTCTAGTATCACTCTAACAGACGTTAGATAGTTAGATAGGGGGCCAACTTTCCTGAAGACTTTCCCTGTGCTTATTTGAAAAGAAGAAGAAAAGAAGATGTATTTTTGCTTTCCGTTTTGGGTGTATCAAATCAACTGTGCTACAGTGAACTGAACAATTTGCATCTTTGTTCTTTTATTTGATAAAGGGAATTTAAATAGCTCAGAACTGGCTCTGATATGGGGGGGTTGATTGCAAAGATGGACTACTTACATTATCCTTGAACAGCATGATAGAATCTATCTGTAATGCAAGGAATATTGGAAGAAGTGTGTAGTATCCTGCATTTGTTATTTAATGTATTTTACCACCCCTGTTCAGCCAGTGCCTGTGCTCTGACTCATTAGAATGTTGGAGTCTTCATGAGCCTCGGAATGTTGGGACACAGAGAGGTGAAGTGACAGTTGGACATGGGCTGAGCAGCTGACAGGCTGCTCCTGGTGGGGCTCTCCTTCAGAACTTAACTACTTGTTATACTACTTGTTACATGCTTGAATTAAATCTTACTAAATTACTTCTTCCTGCGTGGACCTCCTCACTACATTTGTTGGCGACGAGTTGGTGACGTACCTACGTGGAACAGCGGATCTAAGGTACCTGGCGAACACAGGTGGACATGGAGATGGCGCAATCTACAGAAACTACAGTGGCTACTACCACAATGTACAAAAGCGGAGGTATCCAAAGGAAACGTAAAGGTGCCAACATGAAACAAGCGTGTTCTACAATCTACATTTATGACGACAACAAGCGAGTAACAAGCATCAAAAAGAAAAGAAAAGAAGACAACAACACAAGTAAGATGAAGCACTATGCCGTTCAGCCCCACCAGTGTCCTCCCCATCGGACAGCCCTAGCCCAGGCATGCTGTGCTCATCTACATTACGCATTTTGGACTCTGGTCCAACATCTACTGCGTGTGCCTTCAAGCACATCAAATCTACAGGTAGAAAATTCATCTCTGTCACGCTGGTGCTTTCCCAGGCACACACTCTACGACCTTGTGGAAATACAACCACTATGCGGCATGTAAAGGAGTCATGTTGCTGCCTACGCTGTGTGATCTTGTGCACTTCTACACCACATAATTTGGACTTTTAATTTTTCTACCATTGTCTCTGGCATCAAGGACTCCACTATGTTGCTCAACCACACGTATGGGATGAACATCTTCTTCCTACGAACTTCTACTGCAAGTTTCACAGCGCAAAGGTATCCTGTCTACCTTGCAGTTCACTGCTGGTGTTTTGTTCTATTCTTCACTCTTTTTTTCACCACAGAGAGTTTAACTACGGTGCTACGCCTTGTGGGATATGCGCTTCTGCCTCTTATTAAAAGTCTGCCATGTGAGGTTTTTGTCAACATGTTCACTCTCTTTATGACTATGGCTCCTCACTATTCCTTTATTGCCGCATTTAAGTAAACAATATTTTTTTTTTTTCATGTTTCCTCAAGACTGCCAACGTGTGGCTATTTCACCAGGACGGGATATTGCTGATGAGTTAGACATTTCATTACTCCATTTTCTCTCACTTCTGACACGGAGTCCTTGGCCGTTTAACCGCCGCTCTGTGTCAGGTAAAACCAACGGTGTGACGCTCATCGCGCGCTCCTCACCTCATCGTTTTGCGCGCGTAGTTCCTCGAGGATCCCCATGACGTCACGATCTCCAACGGTGAAGGGACTTCTCCACGACTATGTTTGGCGCACTAGCGTGCCGGGAGCCACCCGGTAGAGCGCATTGTACGTGCCGCCATTGTTTAGTGTTTGGTGTAGTTTGTGCTATTTACGGCGCAGATTTCTGGCACTGAAACGTCTATTATGCTTTCTTTGTGGATGCGATGTAGCGACGTGTTCCGCACTACTGCGACGACGAGATTCCCGGTCGCATCTTTCCAGTTTGACATGTGGCGAAGGTTAGTAGTCAACGCTACCCACCAATTTGGTAGCGTGACTCTTCTTTTGAAAACCGTTTGTCTACAACTCCGGCTTTGTTCCAATTCCACCCTTCCTTAAACTGCCAAGATTCAGTAGACACTCTATTTTCTAGGGGGATTTGAATCTTCTCTGTGCCGGCAGTGCTAAGACTGGTGATGGCATGCTGCCACATATACACGTGTTTATCCTTCTGTGACACGCTCACCACTTCTGGCAACAGGCAAGTTATTCTACTCAGGAATGGAGACCTCTAACACAAAATTGCGGGGTCATGGCTGGAAAAGACTTGTAACAGACAGTCAAAGGCATTTCCATCTTATTCTTTAATGCATATGACATTTGGCTACAATTTGTATAAACACAATCCTCAGCACACGTCTTTTAAGTAATATGCAATTATCCAATTTGTTTTAGTCAAGCATAAATGATACAGAGAAATTTTCGAGCTTGGTTTCTTTTCTTTATTCTCTTTGTTCTTGCATCAGCCAACACGTGTTTCGTCGCACAAAGGAATTTTGTCCCGCGACTTTCTCAAGGCTGTATATACAAAACAAACACATGCCCTTTGTAAAATTACACAAAACAGGTGTATTTAATACACCCATCAAACCTCACCCGTGTGCATAGCGGTATTCTATACGAATTTCTGCGGCAAGCACAGGGATCTTTGCCCAAGAGACCGTGCTCATTCCAAAGCATGATAAATAATAGGTTGTTAAACGTAGGCCATCAGAATCTCGCCCCGTATAGTGGTGATGGAGAAAACCAATAAAAAGGTCCTGATTGTCGGTATCTATCTGCGTGCACCCGGTGTGTGTGCACTGATCAATACGTGTCACGATTAAAAAGCACGATCACCTCCTGTGTCACACACACTTGAGGACCTAGTGCCAATTACTAGGTGACGGTGAGACGAGCAAAATCAGTGCAATAAGTGTGGTGGCTTTAAAATAAATCCCAAATCACTCCTCACAAGTAAAAGATCAGAAATACCTTACAAGAGTCCAAAATGTTCCCTGAAAAAACCCATAACCTATTTTAGTATGCACTATTAAGAGTAGACTGGTTCACTAGATATCCAGTACATTGAAGTATTAAGGCTACCTACTTTATCAGTGGTGATAATTCCATCCCACTGGAAAATTAAAATCTATGTTCCGATGTCCACGTCGCATTTAACCGTGGATCTTCGTCATGAGCCAAACCTAGAGCACTAAAGAGAGATAGGGATGTCTTAAACCTCATATGTGATCACGTATCGGCTAAGTATAAGCAAACTTCCTGTATCTTAGCGCCGTGTACAGCAGTATATAAAAGCACACAGCATAAATCAGCAGTATTCAGCACGCTATTTAAAGCTATCTGTGTTCGCGCTGGGTATTATTAAAAAATTACATTTCAACGCTTATGATATTACGCTATGTAAACCTGTATCTAATAACATAAAGCATGTCTCTACAGTAATCACCACGCTATTCCAAAATATCTATGTTCCCGCCGGGTATTCCCCCAAACGCCTCACTTAAGCTTAAAACTCTTAGTAAACTTAACCAGGTGCTCCAGATTCTTCTAAATCTGCTGTGTCACACATTCAAATCAAAACTTCCACCATTACCTCGTGTCACTATTTAAACGCTAGGCTACTACAATCCAGTGCCTCTGCTTACCGTAAGAAGGACCTGTAGGTCCCCACATCAGCGCCGTGTTCTCGAGTGCGAGAATGCTCCACCATTTTTAAAACCTTCCAGCTCACACGTGACATAAACAGAGAAAAGAACCAGATCCCCTTCTCAGCTTTGGGAGCCATCTTGTAACGTGCTCCTAATGTGCTAAAAACAGCCGGATTGCTATTTATAAACAACACTGGACTGACCATAAGTTGGATATCAAACATATTCTAAAACGCCGATTATATTTCCTAAAATTGCATGAAAGAAAAAACGTCCGCGTCCTTTCGTACTCCTCCCTTCTTGTATATCGTTCCTGCCTCTCAAAACGGGCGCCATCTTTAAGCCATCTATTCCATATACACGTGTTTTCCTATTAGTTCAGTGAACACCCAAGTGTATCAAAATTCTTGTGTGAGTTTGAGATATTGGAGGTCACCATTCCCATGCATGTTATAATTAGTAAAGTGGTGCATACTAAATTGATAAACAAATACATATTCACTCAAAGAACAGTTATTAACAGAATTGTTGCATAAAGTAAATATTAAAAAGGCAAAAGAAAGGAAAAACCATGGTTAATGAAAGGTCATACAGTTTCTACATTAATCAACATTGAGTACATCAAGTTGTTCATTTACATAGAAAGTAATGTAACTCTGGATTGATGTTCAGTTTCTATATCAGTTTCTAAATTAATCAACATTATGTACATCAAGTTGTTCATTTACCCAGAAAGTAATGTAACTCTGGATCAATGTTAATTCCTATATCAGTGCACCGTAATCTCATGATCCAGAGTGCTTCCCTCTTCCGTAAGGCTAGCTCTCTGTTTCCTCCCCTGGGGTGTCTCTGAGTAAGTTCTATACCATAAAATGAAAACTGTTTGTTGGTATTCTGTGAGGGGCAATGCATGATGTGTGCAGAGATGGGATACCTTTCATCACTCTGTTTCGCTGCCCTCATATGTTCTGCAATCCTTTCACGTAATGTTCTTATTGTGCTCCCTACATACTTTTTATTGCATTTGCATTCAATGACATAAACCACAAATTTGGTCATACAGTTTATGTTAGTCAATATCTTGTATGTCTTGTTCCCTGGGCCTCTGAAATCTGTCTTGTTGTTCCAAGCCCATTTACAGACAGTACAGTGTCTACATCCATAGAACCCTTTCATTCGTTGGGTTAACCAATTTTCTGTTGTTAGCGCTCTGGGGTAACTAGGGCTGAGTAGATTTCTCAAGGAAATCCCTCGTCGGTATGTGATGTTGGGTCTCTCTGACACGGAAACCCCAGGGATCTGTCTGCTTTTAGAATGTGCCAGTGCCTGTGTAGACTCCGCATCATAACCGCTGATAGTGTATTATACCCTGTTATCATCCGCACTTTGTCATCTCTCTGTGTATCTTTGGTACGTTCTCTAAGAGTGTCTTGTCTCTTAATTTTTTTGATTCTCTTCTCCGCTCTGGCCAAAGTCTCATTATTGTAACCTCTTTTTCGGAAGCGGGCCAACACTCCTTTTTGCACTCCTCATATTCTTTTTCTTCACTACAATTGCGTCTCACCCGAACAAGTTCACCAAATGGGATGGACCTAATCTGGTGAGCTGGATGAGCACTAGAAGCATGAAGTAATGCATTACATGCTGTTTTCTTGCAGAATAGTTTGCTTTGAATCTTTTGCCACTTGTGTATAGTTCCACATCTAAGAACGCAATTTTACTTGTGCTGTGCTCAAAAGTAAACCTGATGTTGCAATCATTACCATTTAGGTATTCGACAAATGATAAGAGTTTGCTGGTGGTGCCTGTCCATATCATTAAGCAATCATCAATATAACGACCCCAATATAAAATAGAGTCATTCCACTCGGATCCCATTGGGCCCCAGATCCTCATCTCCTCGAACCAACCCATAAACAGATTGGCATACGAAGGAGAGAATCTGGAACCCATGGCAACCCCCTGCTTCTGCCTGTACCATTCGTCTTTAAACAAAAAGATGTTATTATCCAGAATCAGCTCAATCATTTCGATTAACATCTCTGTATGGTCCCATGCGCTTGCTGATCTTGTGTTTAGAATTTTTCTAATTGCGCGCAGGCCTGCTTCTCTCCTAATGCTCGTGTATAGGGCTGTCACGTCTAGGGTGACCAAGGTCATGCTATCCTCCCAAATAAGATCAGAGAGTATTGCCAGAGCATGTTTCGTGTCCCGGATGTAAGATGCTAGATTGCCCACCATAGGTTTCAGAAATGTGTCAACATACTCTGATAATCTTTCGGTTGGCCCATCATTTCCTGAAATGATGGGTCTGCCTAGTGGAAAGGGAAGGTCTTTGTGTAATTTGGGA
Source organism: Calotriton arnoldi (assembly GCA_963921515.1). Taxonomy (NCBI): domain Eukaryota; kingdom Metazoa; phylum Chordata; class Amphibia; order Caudata; family Salamandridae; genus Calotriton; species Calotriton arnoldi. The sequence continues at coordinate 910,840 of CAWUFW010006192.1, forward strand.
AGCGTGTAGATGCATGGGTATCTAGGACGGTCAACTCTAAGGTAAGTAACTTCATCATCATCCAGTAACCCACATTCATGCCATCGTCTTAGATGTTTGTTTATGTGATCTATTAGAGTCCAGATGGGGTTGTTAGGAAGAGGTTCATAGCATTCCTGATCATTCAATTGTGATAAAATATCACGTTCATAATCTGTGTTCTGCATTATGACTATGTTCCCCCCTTATCTGCTTCACGGATCATGATGTCTTGATCCTGCATAAGACAATTTGTATGGCGACATTTTTCCTTTGCAGGCTTTATATGTCTCAGTATTTTACATTACACTTGGGATAGGAATGTGTTCTATTTTTATTCTCTCATAGTACATTTGCCTACATGGGCTACATCTTGCATGTATGGACTCTGGGTACTTACCTTCTTTGGGTTCATGGTTCTATTTACAGGTTTACGCTTTTCACAATATTCTTCCCTACCTAGGGATGGCAATGGGTTCCTTCCCCATTTGTTCACAGTCCTTGTGCCTACACGGGCTACATACGGTCTTCACCCTTACACAGGGCACCGTTTCATATGGGTCACAGTCCCATTTACATTTACACAGCTTCCCCTACTCAGGGTACAGTTTCATGGGTCACAGTCCCATATACATTTGCACAGTCACCCTCACTCAGGGCGTCTCATGGGTTACAGTCCCATTCACATTTCTCCTCACCCTTTGTACTTAGGGTAGAGGACGGTCATGGGTATAGTCCCATTGGCTGTTATTTACTCTCCATGTTATTTTCTATGATGTTTTTGCTGTTTTAAATACGCTAATTTACAATAATACTTTTATTGAAGTGTCTATTTGGAAATGGGGAGGAGTATAGCGATACTGTTTGTGTCTCTTCGCTTCCTCTCTGTTTTCTCCAGTTCAGATTTCCTATTGATGGTCTCTTCCTCTTCATCTTTGGAATCTGGACCATACACATTTCGCTGTATTCTTCTTTGGTCTTCAGTCTTTCCCTTTCTCCAGTGTTCTTCTCGTTCTTCCTTGTTATGGAGGAATCTCTTCCTTCTCTTCTCCTTGTGCTAGGGTATGTCTTCTGTTCCGTTCCCTCCGTGCCTTGTCCTTCTTTCCTTGCTTGCTTGCCTGACCAGTGGGTGTGCGTAGGGGTTGTCTTTGGTACATCTGTCTCTCTCCATTTCTTATTTTCTCTCTTGCGTCTCACTGTCTCCTTCTTTCTATTTCATTGTTGTAGAGGATGGGTTTATTCTATTTGCTCACTTACACTTTACCCTCTCATCCTTGTCTTCTCCCATCTATCTCCTCGCTCTGCCTTGCTTGCTCTTTCCCTTGACGTTCTCTCTGTCATACCGTTGTTCCTTCCTAGTTTTCTGTCCTTTGCTCACCCTCGTTATATTTTAGCACATATTGTATTTGTTCTTCTGTTGGAAGGAAAAGGGATATGTAGTATCCTGCATTTGTTATGTAATGTATTTTACCACCCCTGTTCAGCCAGTGCCTGTGCTCTGACTCATTAGAATGTTGGAGTCTTCATGAGCCTCGGAATGTTGGGACACAGAGAGGTGAAGTGACAGTTGGACATGGGCTGAGCAGCTGACAGGCTGCTCCTGGTGGGGCTCTCCTTCAGAACTTAACTACTTGTTATACTACTTGTTACCTGCTTGAATTAAATCTTACTAAATTACTTCTTCCTGCATGGACCTCCTCACTACAAAGTGTGATACAGAGAAGAAGTTAACGTCCAATGAGCAGGACTTAATTTGCGGTTGCAGGATACCACTCTATATGAGTATTAACTCAGTCTTAGATGGACTGAGTTTACATCATTAGGCAGACATCCATATTTGGTGGTGTTCAGGTGGCCAGGTAGACTCATAGGCAATGGATGTCATTGCTCAATGAAACTTTGAGGAAAATCTGTGTTCTGTGTTCCCAGGTAGAGAGATCAAACAATCAATCAGGCGTTTGTTAAGCGCGACTACTCACCCGTAAGGGTCTCAAGGCGCTGAGGGAGGGGGTTAGCAGGTTCCAGTCCATCAAGGGGGGGGGTCTGTCGAAGAGCCAGGTTTTGAGGTTTCTTGCGAAGATGGGGAGCGATGTCTGTCTGAGGTGGAGCTGAAGGGCGTTCCAGGCTCTGGCCGCGAGGAAGGAGAAGGAGTGGACTCCCGATCTGGTATTTCTGGTCCGAGGGACCACGGCGTAGGAGAGCTGGGCTGATCGTAGGGTCCTCTGGGGTACGTGGAGTTTGAATCAGCTGTTCAGGTATGCTGGTCCGGTGTCGTGGAGGGCCTTGTGAGCGTGGGTGAGCATCTTGAAGGTGACTCTAGCTTCGATGGGGAGCCAGTAGAGTGTGCGCAGGTGCTGGGAGATGTGGCAGTGTCTTGGCAGGACGAGGACCAGTCTTGCAGCGGCGTTCTGGATGTTCTGTAGCTTGCGGGTGAGGTTTTTGTTTATTCCGGCGTAGAGTGCGTTGCCGTAGTCGAGTCTGCTGGTGACCAGGGCGTGAGCGACGGTCTTTCTGTGTTCGAGGGGGATCCATTTGAAGGTCTTACGTAGGAGGCGTAGGGTGTGGAAACAGGAGGACGAGACGGAGTTGATCTGGCGGTCCATTTTGAGCTCGGAGTCCAGGATGATTCCCAGGTTGCGTGCGTGGTCCGTGGGGGTGGGCGGGCTTCCGAGGGCGGGGGGCCACCAGGTGTCGTTCCAGGCATCGGTGTTTGGGCCCATGATGAGTACTTCTGTTTTGTTGGTGTTTAGTTGAAGGCAGCTGTTTTTCATCCATTTGGCGACAGCCTCCATGCCTTCTCGAAAGTTGTGTCTGGCGGTATTGGGTTCGTTGGAAAGGGAGAGGATGAGTTGGGTGTCGTCTCCGTATGACACAATGTTGAGTCCGTAGGTTCTGACGATGGGGGCGAGCGGAGCCATGTAGACGTTGAAGAGCGTAGGGCTGAGGGAGGACCCCTGGGGGACTCCGCAGGTGGTTGGTGTAGGGTCCGAGAGGAAAGGGGGAGTCTGACCCGCTGCGTTCTTCCGGAGAGGAAGGAGCGGATCCAGTCGAGGGCCTTGTCTTGGATCCCTACGTCGTGGAGTCTGCGTATTAGGGTGCGGTGAGAGACTGTGTCGAACGCCGCTGAGAGGTCGAGGAGGATGAGGGCTGCTGTTTCTCCTTTGTCCAGTAGGGTGCGGATGTCGTCTGTTGCGGCGAGGAGGGCGGGTTCCGTACTCTGGTTTTTTCTGAAGCCGGATTGGGAGGAGTCGAGGATGTTGTGCTCTTCGATGAATGTGGCGAGTTGGCTGTTGATGGCTTTCTCGATGACTTTCGCTGGGAACGGGAGCAGGGAGATGGGTCTATAGTTTTTGAGGTCGGTGGGGTCCGCCGAGGGTTTCTTCAGGAGGGGGTTGACCTCGGCGTGTTTCCAGTCGTTTCAAACTCCTCACCCACGCACACAAGGCACTCCACAAAACTGGCCCAGCCTACCTCAACAGACAGCTCTTCTTCTACGTCCCCAACCGCCAGCTCCGCTCCGCCGACCTCTCCCTCGCCACCGTCCCCGCATTCGAAAAGCAACCACCGGCGGCAGATCCTTCTCACACCTCGCCGCCAAGACCTGGAACACCCTTCCACTAAGCCTACGAAAGACCCAAGACCTGCTGACCTTCAGGAGGCTACTCAAGACCTGGCTGTTCGACCAGTAGCAGCATCCCCCCCCTCCTTCCCTCTCCCCAGCGCCTTGAGACCCTCGCGGGTAAGTAGTGCGCTCTACAAATTCTGTGATTGATTGATTGAGTCGTCGGGGAAAGAGGCGGTTGCCACTGAGCGGTTGATGGTGTGGCAGAGCATGGGTGCGATGGTGTTGGCGGCTCTGTTGAAAATGTGGTGGGGGCAGGGGTCCTTGGGGGCCCCGGAGTGGATTGACTTCATCGTCTTCAGTGTGTCTTCGGTGGTGAGGGCTGTCCAGTTGTCGATCGCTGGCTTCAGGGTGTCGGGGGTGGTTGGTGAGGGTTCAGTGTGTTGGTTGTCTTCGTCGAAGTTGTCGTAGATGCTCTTGATTTTGTGGTGGAAAAAGGTGCTGAGTTTGTCGCAGAGGTCTTGTGAGGGAGGGATGTTGGTGGACTCGCTGGTGGGTTCGGCGAACTCCTTGATGATGTTGAAGAGTTCTTTGCTGTTGTGTGCGTGAGTGGAGATTCTGTCTTCAATCGCTTTTTTCCTCGTTTTACTGATGAGTTGGTGGTGGGCGTTGGTGGCGGCTCTGAAGTTGTTGTGGGCTTCTGTGGATTTGGTGTTCCTCCAGGCCTTTTCGAGGCGGCGGCAAGTGCGTCTGGACTCTCGAAGTTCGGTGGTAAACCATCTGGCTTTCTTGGCGTGGGTGTTGTTGTTTTTCTTGAGGGGGGTTATGGTGTTGGCGCTGTCGGAGATCCATCTGTGCAGGGTTCAGGCTGCGGTGTTGGGGTCATCGTTTTCCCGATGGTTGGGGTGGAGTTGCTGAGTGATGAGGTTAGCTGGTCGTCGGTGATTCTGGTCCAGTTTCTTTGTGGGAGCAGGTGCTGGTGTCTGTGGATGGTGGGTGTTCTGAAGGTGAAGTGGACACATCGATGGTCAGTCCATGGGAGTTCGGTGGTGTGGCTGAAGGTGATGGAGTTTCCTGTTGTGAAGAGGGGGTCAAGGGTGTGTCCTGCTGAGTGCGTGGGTTCGGTCACGATCTGGCAGAGTCCAATGTTGGGGAGGTTGTCCAGGAGGGATGTGGTGCTGGGGTCCAGTTGGTTGTCGAGGTGGAAGTTGAGGTCTCCCAGTAGGGTGTAGTTGGTGGACGCGATGGCATGCGGGGAGATGATATCCGTGATGGAGTTGGCGAAAAGTCTGCGTGGTCCAGGGGGTCGGTAGATGAGGGCTCCTCGGAGGGTGGTGGTAGGGCTGGCCAGTATCTTGAAGTGAAGGTGTTCCATCAGGTCTGTGGGCTCGTCGGGAAGTGTGCTCAGGCGGAGGGTGGATTTGTGGACGATGGCGATTCCTCCTCCCGGGCGGATGGGGCGGTCCTTCCTGGAGATCTTGTATCCTTGGGGAATGGCGATGGCGATGTCCGGTCCCGAGGTGGTGTTGGTCCATGTTTCGGTGAAGAACGCTACATCCGGGGTGGTGCTGTCGAGGAGGTCCCAGATTTCGGTGGCGTGTTTGTGGAGGGATCGGACGTTGAGGAGGATGCATTGCAGGGTCTTCGGTTCGGTTGTGGTCTTGCGGGTGGGTTGCGCCGGGTCCGTGGTCTTGGCGGTGCTGCAGGTGTGCCGGCAGCGGTGACAGCTGAAGGGTCCGTGGGTGTTGGCTGGTGATGCTAGCTTGCAGTTGTTGTTCGTCCTGGATTGAGAGCGCGGAGTGCTGCTGGGTCGTAGCGTTGGCGTTGCGGCGGCCGAGGGTTCCTGGCACTGGTCGCGGACGGGCGCTGACGGGCTTGCCTTTGATGCGCCTTCGGCGCGCCAGCGGTGCGGCCATGCAGCGGCCGCCCTTAAGTAGGGGTCGGGGAGGGCTGGACAGCTGGGAGGCGTGAGCGGGGAGGGGAGCTGGATTGGGCCGGTCGCGTTGGTCGTGCTGGGGGGGAGGGACCGCGGAGGCAGCAGCGGCAGGGAAAAAGGGGCAGAAAAAGACAAAAAGAGAGGAAAGAGTGGAAATAAGGCAGTGAAAAGTGCAAGAAAAGTGGAGGAAAGACACAGAAGGAGAGTGAGAGGGGGAGATTAAATCAATGAAAAAACGAGTGAAAACGGAGGAAAGACACAGAGGGAGAGTGAAAGGGCGAGATTGAAATCAGTGAAAAACGAGTGAAAACAGAGGAAAGACACAGAAGGAGAGTGAGAGGGAGAGATTAAATCAGTGAAAAAATGAGTGAAAATGGAGGAAAGACACAGAGGGAGCGTGAAAGGGGGAGATTGAAATCAGTGAAAAACGAGTGAAAACGGAGGAAAGACACAGAAGGAGAGTAAAAGGGGGAGATTGAAATCAGTGAAAAATGAGTGAAAACGGAGAGAAAGAGCGGAGCGAGAGAAAGGAGACAGAGGTCCACTGGACCACCAGGGATGAGGCACAGGTAAAACCTGCGGGTGGAGGATGGCCTCGAACACCAACACTCGAGAGTGCAGGAGCTCGGGGGAAGGCCTCACTTGATGGTGGAGCTGCGAGGGAGGGAGAGCAATTTCACTGACAATGAGTCAGTGGTCTTGCTCGCCTGTCCCCGCAGCGGCCGCCATTAAGTAGGGGTCGGGGAGGGCTGGACAGCTGTGAGGCGGGAGCGGGGAGGGGAGCTGGATTGGGCCGGTCGCATTGGTCGTGCTGGGGGGAGGGGCCGCGGGGGCAGCAGCGGCAGGGAAAAACGGGTAGAAAAAGGCAAAAAGAGAGGAAAGAGTGGAAATAAGGCAGTGAAAAGTGCAAGAAAAGTGGAGGAAAGACACAGAAGGAGAGTGAGAGGGGGAGATTAAATCAGTGAAAAAACAAGTGAAAATGGAGGAAAGACACAGGGAGAGTGAAAGGGGGAGATTGAAATCAGTGAAAAACGAGTGAAAACAGAGGAAAGACACAGAAGGAGAGTGAGAGATTAAATCAGTGAAAAAAACAAGTGAAAACGGAGGAAAGACACAGAGGGAGAGTGAAAGGGGGAGATTGAAATCAGTGAAAAACAAGTGAAAACGGAGGAAAGACAGAAGGAGAGTAAATGGGGGAAATTGAAATCAGTGAAAAACGAGTGAAAACGGAGGAAAGACACAGAAGGAGAGTGAGAGATTAAATCAGTGAAAAAAACGAGTGAAAACGGAGGAAAGACACAGAGGGAGAGTGAAAGGGGGAGATTGAAATCAGTGAAAAACAAGTGAAAACGGAGCAAAGACACAGAAGGAGAGTAAAAGGGGGAGATTGAAATCAGTGAAAAACGAGTGAAAACGGAGAGAAAGAGCGGAGCGAGAGAAAGGAGACAGAGGTCCACTGAACCACCAGGGATGAGGCGCAGGTAAAACCTGCGGGTGGAGGAGGGCCTCGAACACCAACACTCGAGAGTGCAGGGGCTCGGGGGAAGGTCTCTCTTGATGGTGGAGCTGCGAGGGAGGGAGAGCAATTTCACTGACAATGAGTCATGAGAGAGAATGAGAGAGAAAGAGAGGGACAAAATTGGACACTTACAAAAGGGTCAATCAAAAGACATAATAGGTTTATGATTTGACTGATTCTAGATCACTACAAACTCAAACTTTTTAAAGAGCATGAACACTAACGTTTATATGTTTGTATAGTGTATAACGTCATAACGTGCATCATATTTCTATAGCCGTTCAATAGATTTTCAAATAGTATTAGTAGAGGCTGTAACTTTATGCCTTCCAAGATGCATGCTTGACCTCCTGTATCAACATCTAGCCCTGCCCCTATTTGCAGTCTTCATTTATCCCCTACAAACCCCATTATTTGTCTCTCATTATCAGTTTCCATGCACCCCTCCACCTCAGTTACCAGTCCCAAATACTGCTGCTGTTCCTGGACGTAGATTATGTATGTACAAAACTAACCTCCAATTGTCCATAACAGAGAACAACAACTGAACCAAAGCTTTAGAAGTCTTGGTTGGAAAGTCGCTTGCACTAAAAGCAGCCTGCCATGTTGTCAACTCTCTTTCGCATCATGGAAAGTACTGGAAAATATGTCAACATCAGAAAGAAGTTTAAATTTTGGTTTTAGTTAATCCGAAACTATATCTCAAGGTTTCTACTTCCAGAAATCATAATTTTGGCACTAGGTTCCAATGCACTAAGCCCAGGTTGCAAACCAGTCAGTTACTGTTGCATACCAAGTGGTTTGTGACCTAGGCTTAATTTTGCAGTGAGACTGATGTGCTGATTAGTTAAATTGCAAAATGCTTTTTTGGTGGAAGGGGCAGCTTTTAGAAAAGATGTTCGCAGTCAGGAAATTAAAGTGGGGATGCATTCATTGGTCCCTTGTATGACTGTCAGCTCCCAGTGAGGACACCCACAATTTGTATGCGAATCAGTAGGCACCCCATCTCGGGATTCAGTAACTTATTATGGTTTGCTACCACTTGCAGAGCCTCGAACCATTGATTTGCTGCGTTCTAAATATCCAAGAGGAGGGGCTTAACCCTATCACCGCCCCATTGGCGTAGAAAGTGTGCCAAGGGTCCAGTGGTGTAGCAATGATGCCGGCGGCCCTGGCGCAATCAAGACAAATGGCCACCTTGACGGCTGTTGGCGTAGTAAAACAAAGCATTTTACAGGGTTCAATGGGCCCCTGAGTACTCTGAGTGACGGTGCTACTGCACCTGCTGCAAAGAGCTAACTGCGCCCCTGCATAGCTCTCAAAGAAAAAAAAATGGGCTCCCGAGTTTGCAGTTGCAAAGCCTGTGATTTTACAAATCATGGACTTTGCAACTGCAAAATCAGTTTGTACAATGTCCTTGGATCTCATCTTTGTATTAAATACAGCTCATGGAAACTTACAAAATTCACACATCTCCCGCAAATGAGCCTGTTCCTGGAATACCCCCCCCCCACCCCACCCCCGCCAAAGAAATGAAATAAAATTACAGCAGTACAGTCATAAACGTGTTTTATCAAAATCCTTTGTGTGTTTTGCCATACAACATAAGAGTTGCTTTACTGAAAAACGTTCGATGCATGGAATTAGTAACATGCTCTTTCCGAACTGAAAATCCCTTGATTTAGTAGTTTGAAGATGAGTTACCACCAGTCTACACCATAGCAGTGATATGGCATTGAGCTAAAAAAAATATTTTCTACACACAAAAGATTCCTTATGTGAGTTTAAGATGTATCTGTTTCTGTGTTTAACTAAAACTGCAGAAAAGATATCACAAAAGGCTAAAATATCACTGTAAGCCATATTAAAAACGACAATTTGTATGGTTTGTCTTGGACGAAGGCAGTTCTCTGAACGTTTTCCCATCGTCCGTCCTTGAGACACAAAGGATCATATTTACAGAAGTACATGGAAATAGGCAGCATCCACTTCCTGACAGCTTCACCTCAGCGAGCTTCGCAGCATAACCCATTAGCTGGCAGTGTTACTATGTACATAAGAGCTGAGCAGATGGGAGCAGACATGTTGCAACGCCTACCCTTTCCTGCAGCACGCGCCAAATCAATAGCATGTGTTCTGATCACCTCTCCAACAATATTCGCAATTATTCTCCATCCAAACTTTTGGAGGACTAGATCAATGTTGATGATAATGTGCACGAACATGCTGAAATAACAACTACAAAGTTAGTTTAAAGGTGGTGTTACGATTTTAATCTGTTTTAAAGGCCAGCACTCAAGTGGAGTTCTTGGTATGTGTGGTAACTGAGCTATCAGGCTTCTACTGTGTCAACAGTATTCTTTTCAGAGACAGATAGGACCGGACGGGTCTTTTATCCCACAGAGCATTTCCCCGGTGGGCTGGAGCCCTTGGAGGCTGGTATTGAAAGCCCAGGCCGCTGCTGGTACCTCATTCACTTTCCTTAGCTCCCTGAGTTAATTGCAGCAGGCATGGGAGGCTGCAGGGGAGAGAGAAAGAGAGGGAGGAAGTCTGTACAGAGAAAACGATCAGAGAGGGAGAAGAGAAAAAAGGAGTGAAGAAAATAGAGAGAATAGATGAGTGGATGGAAAGAGAGAGATTGTGCGAGGAGACGAAGGGAAGGGGCCAGTTTTAGCAATTTTGCCAGAGCTACTGTTGGTTCCCCAGTCCAACTCTGGAGACAAGGGGGCATATTATCAAGAACGGCGTTAAAATGATCGCCGGTTTAGCGGCAGAAAACTGCCGCTAAAGCGGCGATAATGGGCTTGATAATATGCCCTGGAGAATTCCAATAGAAGCCCATGTTCACATCAGAACAGTTTTCTGCCGCTAAACCGGCGATAATTTTTAACGCCGTTCTTGATAATATGCCCCAAGGAATATTTTCTCTGTGTTTGACAAAGGTTTTATGCCCCAGGTTCATGATTAAAGGGGTCGTTTAACAGTAAAAAGCATAGGGGCATATTAGCAAGAAGAGGCGATAATCATCGCTAACCCTGCTTAGCGTGATTTTTTTTATCGCTGGCTATCGCTGGAATATATCGCCACGCTAACGCTGTATTAGCAACGATTAGCGCTATGGCGATGAATATTCCAGCGATAGCGAGGAAATAGGCCAACATCGCTGAAAAACCAGCGATGTTGCATGGAGAAGGGAGATCACCTTGCTGATACGACCCTGTGGTCGTATCAGCATAATCCACCCCCCATGTTAGGTATGGATAACACCTGCTAATTGCAGGTGTTAAATAAATGGCGATGACCCGGTTAGCGCGACTTTTCACGTCGCTAACTGGGGCCATGGCCACCTTGCTAATAGGCGATAGGCCTGTTAGCGAGTGTTTCCCAGGTTTGTTCGTCGGGAACGCCCACTTTGCATGTCATTAGCGATAAATATCGCTGACATGCAAAGCGGTATAAAACGGGCGCTAATGCCTGCAAACTGTCTCTAACTGCTGTTAGAGACAGTTTGCTGATAGGGCGATATAAATATCGCCGCTTTAGCGGCAAAAAGTGCAGCTAAAGCGGCGATAGTGCCCTTGCTAATATGCCCCATAGTTTTCCCCAATTGAGTTCATTAATACTCTTTCCAAAATCGGTTTTACTCAAGTCAATGAGCCCTGGATTTTCAGTTTAGCTTGATATAATATCAACAACCACTTCCTTGCCCCTCTTTTGAGAGGTACACGCGGCGGAGTGGATGCTATTGAACTTGTAGTTGAATCCAACCTCTGTTCCATCCAAGCATAGATGTTGACTGACCGCCTCTTAATTTAGGAGGTAATGCAAGGTTGATAATTTTTCTGGTAGGGAGAGACTTGGACAGAAGCTGTGCCTGCACACAAAATTAAATAGAAGCTTCACTCACTACCCAACTTGCGACTCTAAAATTCAAATACAAACAACTTTCTGTTGTTTGAAGCTTTATTATATACACTTCCTAAATATTTTGGTGGTCAACCAAAATACAAATCAGTGACAAAAAGCGAACTTTGCCCCAATATTGAAATGTTATACACAAGCAACCTCATAAATCAAACGATTACCCTATCGGCCCACTGCACAGAAGATGTATGACTCCACTCACTTTTCTGAATCTTGAATTAATGGCTAGATCGGAGCAGTGAAAACAAGTTTCTATGCTTTTGTGCTTTCAGACTACATCTGTAGCAATAATAAACCAAGGAAGGCCCTAGTACAACAATTTATGTGTTGCATTTATTTTTTACTTTACATTATATATACCATTGCTTCATTTATAATGCACTATGTAATATATGTCAAAGTGAGGTGTGATTTCAGAAATGGAGTAATATATAATTCCTTGAAGACGCACACCAGTGTAAAACCAGTTATAATGCTGTATTAATGTCTACAGAACAGAAGAATAAATATACATTGAAATAGTAACCAGAGTGGAACAAAACTAAAGAGAGTGCTTGAAAATGTGCTTCTGTTTGATTTATTTCTAAAGTTCTGAGTTGTTTACTCCATCACCCTCCCATCCACCGAATTTAGAGATGCCCTTCGCCCCCATGGACATCACTATACATTGATAGGAACAGCCATCACTGTGGTTCCTGTAAATGTTGGAAAAGTTTGACAGATGGGTCCATCAAACAAGATGGCCGGCTGTCAAACCTTTCCAAATTTGGAGTTTGTTTTTGAAACATATAAAAGTACTGGCCCCAATATCATGGGAGTTTTCTCCGATGGTTTGGGGGTAACTGTTTTTGGCGGTGACAGACAGCAAAAAAAGGCAATCTGACTGCCCACTTTAAATTGGATGGATGGTTAGATGGCTTACCTCCGATGGCTTGTAATCCTTTGGACCACCATAGGAGTATGTTGCGATGGAGCCACATAGTCACTGTCATGGACATACTGTTGGCCTGCTCAGCTCTAAAGTGGGCAGGCAGATGAGAGTTTGGCAGAGGAAGTACTCTTTCACCATTGCAATCGCGTATGCTCTTTTGCCAACCACTAAATCAGCCCCTTTGTATATGTTGTCTTGAGCTTTCCTAGATATAAAATCCCATAATGAAGCAAAATCTTGGTCTGCAGCAGTAAGAAAGCTGGGAGTGGATGCTCTGTCCTGAACAGACTGAAAAGAGCCATATACTGTTTTGATAATTTTTTTTAGCCTACGTATAAAATTAAAACAGCAGGGTGGAGCTACAAGCCATCAATGATGGCTGCTCACTGTTGAAGCTCCACCATGGAGAGGCTGACCCCCGTACTGTAGAAGTCCCTCACCATATTCCCTTGTGGATACAGCCCTGTTGGCCCTTAAGCAATGAGGAGCCGCACATCTCATGTTACGGAGAAGCTTTGAACAGCCGCCATCTTGTATTGGGCTCTGCCAGGAGAGCGGCCTTGCTTTGCTACCCTGCTGCCCTTGACCTGCTTGCCTGCACTTCTGTTCAGAGGCCTATTGCCGGAGCTTAACACATTGCCATGAGAGGCCCACTGAAGTAGGAGTGCTCCACCTGCACTGTTCCTCTCAGGCTTTGTGCTGTGCTCCTGGGCCCCTAACGCCGACATGAGCTTCTGACCACAGGCCACCGATGCCTGATTGAGCACCCGGGGATGCTCCTCCCCGGGGATGCTCCTCCCTCTGTATTAGTGAGTCTACTGTCTAAAGGTGGATCCCTTTTCTTCTCTATTTTTCATCTACAGCAGACGCTGTATCATTGGGGCTACCCTCGGAGATTAAGGATTGCCTGGTGGGGTGATGGGAGGATCACTCATTCTGGACCCTAATATTCATTGCTCCACTCCCATTCCCACGGCCTTGAGAACCAGTGACTTATGCTGGCTTTAGTGCTCTGTAACTGCTCGGGACTTAGTGCTGCAGGGCTCCACCCACTGTTCTGATTCTGGGTGCTGCAAGACACTGGAGGCTGACCAGAGGGCAGGTGTCAGTGGTGTAGGGGTGTGGGATCTGTTGTCCATTGTACTGAAAGGAAGTAAGTGCCAGTCATGGTCATCATATCTTCTTGCTCTGTCTTCCTTCTCTGATTGATGAGTGAGCTACAGGGACTCAAATATGATACCACCTGGCAATGTGCTGCTGTCAGGCCTGTCTCCCAGTCTTTCTCACATCTACGTTCCGGATGCACATTCAGAGCACAAGACAATGACACTGGCTCTGCCCTGCAATGGCAAGAGCCATTCAAGTCTCCTCATAACATTACACAAAATGACGCTTGCCAGCTGCTATTCTCAGAAGTGGTTACTGCCCTAAACTATAATTGGCAATGACTACTCCTGCACCTTCGGCTCCCAAGATGGAGACGTTACTGAAAGAGATTGTGGCCATAGTACCACACTGTCACCTATGGACTCCAAAATGACCACTCTCACAACAGAGGTGAAATCCATGAGGCAGGAGGTCTCAACTTTCCAGGCCAGTTTGGACTCACAGCTGATGTTCTTCCAGGCTAGGAATAAGATATTGAATTTCTGATGCGCAAGATCACTGACTTAATCGATCGCACACAGAGCATATGGTGTTCTGGAGGGTGTTGAAAAGGGGGACATGGTGCTCTTCCTTCATGATGTGCTTCTGCGGATCCTGGGTCTCCATGTTACCAAACCCATGGATTTCCAGAGGGCTCATCTCATCCATGACCATTCTGTTGCTCATCAAGCATCCTCACGCCCAATAATTGTGTGTGCCCTCTGTCATTAGTATACCAGAGCTGTTCTACAAGTGGTGGGAAGTGCCAAAGGCCCATTGTTGTATGAGGAAAAATGCATCTCCTCCTTTGCAGATTACCCGTCAGTAAGAAGCATCAAAGAAAAGAAATTCCTGACCCAAAGACCCCACCTATGGTGCTGGAACCTTTCATATGGCCTCCTGGATCTCGATCACACGCTAGTGACAATAATAAAAAAAAGAATTACAAAAGGGCTTGAAAAAGTTCTCACGGAAAAAGATCTACCCGTATACCAGTGATGTGTATGCCAAACAAAAAGAAGTACAGATTATGGACAGACGCACTCCAGATAGAACAGATACAGACACGGGGAGTTCAGGTAGGCAGAGTAGTGACTACGAGTTTAGACCAAAATGGAAAGGAAGAGGAAGGGGTACCTTTAGAGAGCATGTACAGATGTTCCAGCATCCCCCTCAACTTGCTCCGCCCCTGGGCCCTGGGTTTGGATGGTCACTGTGATACCCACATATTCACCCCCTATCCCTACTACTTCAACCCTACTCCTTTCCAAGGAAGAGCCTGAGGGAGAGGGAGGTTGAAAGAAAAATGTCAGAGAATACAGTGGAAAGACCTAAATTAAAGGGTCACACGGAGCATGACACGGGATGCCCCACCAAGCACCAGCGGAGACATGGTCTAGTCATAAATCTGACAGATATCACACTAACAAAGGAACAAGAACAAGTTCTAACCAAAGGATTAGGGTTTGTCCCAATGAACAAAGTAGATTACTTCAAATTGACATGTGAACTCAGTGAGTTCTTCAGAAAAATAAGATTGCGACTTTCCTTTGAGAATAATCCACATGAACCTGGAAAAGAAGGGGATACGGGCTTACGCCCAAAATCCACATTTACGCCTGCACTAGTACAACTACCACCAGAAAATGGTACATTTGAGCAGGCAGTGATACGTGAAATTGAGCAAATGAATAAAATCCCTAAAAAAACTTTCTTCAACCTAACAAATCAAGAAATCAAAGCAATTCAAGAGTTGAGAGAAGACTCCAGATTAATCATCAAACCAGCAGACAAAGGGGGAGCGACAGAAATCCAGACAGTAGAGGCCTATGACATTGTACGGGATATGTACAAGGAAGTGGCGGAGAGAGGCGTTAGCCTTCCTGGCTTAATGCCTCTCTCCGCCACTTCTGAAACGCAAGGCTGCACCATATTTACAAGGATATGGTGCAGCCTTGCGTTTCCCACTGCGATGGCGCTACAGTCAGCAGTGTAGCGCCAACGCATGCACCCTTGTACCATAGTGCAAGGGTGTTTGCATGCAGGGGAGGATTGTTTATGTGTAGAAGGTGTCCCTTCCTGCACATAAACAATCCTGAAATGCCATTTTTCACTTTCATGTGTGCTGCTGCATGCAGCACACATAAAGTCACAAAATGGCATTTTGTTTTTAGATTGTTTATGTACATGAAGAGGGACCTTCCTGTACATAAACAATCCATGGCATTTTGCTTTCTCCATGTGTTCTGCACAAGCCAGCACACATGGAAAAAATCAAAAACGAGGAGAAATGATGCATTTCTCCTTGTTTTGCCAACTTAAGACCAGGTTTTTCCTGGTCTTAATTTTGGCGCTGCCTCCTATGTACGCCACCCTTGTACATAGGAGGCAGTGTAAAAAACAATGGGTGTTGTGGTGGAACGCCCACCGCAACACCCACTGCCCACCTCAATCACGCTAACCATAGCGTGAAAGGGGGCCTTATTTACAAGGCAGCGTTAAGCCATGTTAAGTGGCTTAACGCTGCCTTGTAAATAAGGCGCATCCCGTATCACCACCACAACGTCGATAAAAGTGATGTTTTGGTGGCGATAGGGGCTTGTACATATGCCCCTGAGTGTATTCGTCTACTTTCAGATAGACAACATTATACGATTCTGGGAAGTGATCCCACCCCAGAACTCCAGAGAATTATAAGAGGTGTGGTAGAAGAAGGCCTAGCAAACGGATGGGTAGGTGAGAAAGAGGCAGTGCTTCTGTGTAAAGAAAAAACGGTGACCCCTTATTTCTATACATTACCTAAAGTTCATAAACTAAGAAGACCACCCCCTGGAAAACCTATAGTCTCAGAATTCAATTCGGTGTTGGAACCCCTCTCGCAATTTTGCGATTTTTGTCTTAGACCAATAGTAGTGAAAAAGCCATCCTACCTAAAAGATACAAGGGATGTCCTGAACTTAATTAAAGATATTACCTTTAATTCCCACAGTGAATTTCTGGTGGGTTTGGCTTTTGAATTATTGTATACCAATATCCCCCAGGAAGAAACTTTGTGAGTAGTAGAGAAAATCATATACTCAGGTAAATGGCAGTTTCAAACCCCAAGAGCTTTTATTTTGAATTTAGCAGAGATTGCCCTTACAAAAAACGTTTTTTAGTTCAAGGACACACTGTATTTGCAGTCACATGAAATTTCCATGGGCAGTTCATTCGCCCCTAGTTTGGCATGTCTTTACATATCAGAATTTGAGGACGAATACATCTATGCTCCTACTCCCTACTCTGAATTGATAAAAATCTGGTGCCGTTATATAGGTGACGTTTTTTTAATTTGGAAAGGAAATAGAGACTCATTGGAAGAATTCTTAAGGTGGCTGAACAGTAGGAACCCATTTTTGTACTTCACATCCACAATAACTACCACCTCCCTATCGTTCCTGGATTTAGAGATCAAACCAGTGGACGGCAAAATGGTGAGTGGGTTGTATCATAAACCCACAGATAAGGACAATTTGCTGCTATTTGAGTGTTTCCATCCAAAAGCCCTAATCGAGCATCTACCTTATGGACAATTTCTCCATATTCGGAGAAATTGTTCAGAGATCAACAGCTTTGAAGTGGAAGCAAAAGAGCTGAGCAACAAACTCCATGAACGGCATTACCCTAAATGAGTTATCAACAAAGAATGGAAACAAGCTAGAAATAATAATAGGGAATCCCTTCTAGAGACCCATGAGAGACCAAAGGTGGACAAAAACATCTGTGTGAAAACATTCAGCACAGCTTCGAATGGTGTCCAAACAATTGTGATGAAGAACTGGCACATCCTCAACTCAGGATGATTGAAGTTACATACAACACTGTTCACATGCGTTCGAGTCTCAGAGACTCCTTGGTACACACGAGACCAACACCAGGGAAACCAAAGAATTGAACATAATCTGTGGGGCCTACCACCGGTAGTGGGACACTATGCATGTGGATCATGCAAAGCTTGCCCATTGACTAATAATGTCAAAACAGTTGATCTAGGGCTGAGGTACCTGTGGAATGTAAATACAAATACTAACTGTAATTCAGAGAACGTGATATACTGGATAAAATGCGCCTGTAACTACGTCTATGTAGGCATGACAACAAGATGGGTAACTATTAGGATACTGGAACACATGTGTAATATAAGATGTAGAAAGACCTTAACTAGACTAACAACATATTTTTTTGAAAAGAAACACACAGAAAGGGATAGACAATGGGTAGTAATTGACAAACGTTCCATCCCCACAAGTGTAACAGATGTGAAAACATTCCTGTTTAAACGCAAACAAAGATGGGTATATGGATTAAGGAGTGATACATAGGGATTGAATGATACGATCCCCTGCCACTATCTGAATAGTTTGGAGTAATCTGCCCCCATAGGGAGTAAGAATAACTACCAAGATCATATGCCCCACGGCAGGAGAGGGATGAATCTGATTAGTTTGGTACCCGCTTTAAGAAACGTCTCAATGGGAAACTAAAGTATAACTAAGGTTTTCCATATTATATATTGTAAAGACTATAGGTTAATATATAGCAGGTACTCTCTGATATCATAACTAAACTAGGAGGATCAATGAAGAGAGAGATAACCTGTATACGTATTCTGTCCCTGTATTTGTATTCTAAATAGTTTTTTAGATACTGGGATACGTCATGTACCCTATGATAAGATCATAGGAAAAATACATAATTATGGTGATTAATGTGTGTGGGATAATAAACTGATTGTCAGTTCTATTTAAGAAAACTTAAACACTTCACTTTTTAAGAAAGAATGAGGACGAGTAACATATTACTGAGGGGTATTGATGAGACACATATAACGGATAACTTACTACCTTCCAAGATGGCGTGGACAGAATATCGCCGGGGAGAGTCTCCTTCATAAGATCACGTGACTACAAGTTCATTTTTGATCCATCCCATAATGACGTTCAGGTCAAATGACAGGAAGCGAGACAGGTTTCTATTTCTTCAAAAACAGATCCTTAGTGTCTTGAGATCCATCATCGGAGGGGAGGAGTGGACCTAATGGGTGACGATCGGACCTTTATGAAGTGAGTACGAGACCAGGGGGGCCCTAGCTCTAAGTTATAAATTGTATGTCAAAAGTTCAGATAATAAACGGAGTATTGCCGATTGTCAGAATATCGGTGTAAGGGCCAAAAGGAGATCAAAAGGATATCGTAAAAGAGCCCCATACAGGAAATGTTATAAGAAAATAATAGTGAGAGATACATCAAGATTAAGCCCTTAAATAATAAACCTCTCCTTAAAAAATAGAAAGGGGATTATTAAGACATAATGAAAATAAGAAACATGAATAATAAATGAACAATGTAAATAAAATAAATATGTTCAATTTCGCACAGAGTGTGACTATGAACCAGAGTTAAGAGCAGAAAATATGACACTCGGGTAAGAGACTACTTGCTCATTTTTATGGGTTTTTCTATTTTACATACATTATAAAAGAGAGAGGTGTATCACTGTTCCTACACAGGGGTTGGTGGCATGCAGGTGATGAGAGAGTACACACACACATAGATATTTGTGTGTGTGAGAGTTCACAAATCTGATGGTGAGATTTTAACAGAAGTTGGGAATGGAGCACAATAGTCATAGAAAAAATGTATATGACTAAAAAGAATGGTTCATAATCACATTGACTAACAATGCAATCATTGTATTTCAGGAATTCCCTGCAGTGTTACTACAATGGGCAAGTATAGTAACTTAAAAACCCCACGCATATAATATTTTGGGAGGCGAGTAAATGGGATCTATAATCTGAGGAATGCCAATGACCCCTAGGGGGCAGATAGAATTGGCTGAAACATGTTGATCAAAGCAGAGAGGGTGACAGGGACATTACTTCCCCAAGTACATCCCGAACAATTTTTTTTTAATCCTGTCAGGAAGAGCCCAAGAATAAAAAGTTGAGAGGGTACCCTCCTAGATAGTTTTAACTTAAAATTGCCTCTGCAAAGTTGATCCCTTGCATCATTTAAAAAATATTTTTGCACTCCACCCTGTATGTTGGTCCGCAGCAGGGTGTGCTAGCGGCCCTATTATGAAGCTTGCAGCTATTTAGTGGGTGATGGTAGTACTAACAAACCCCTGGTGTTTCCCACTCTCAGACTTCGATGAATGTAATACAAAAGGTATTACATAGAAGCTTCTCCTTCTTTTGTGAATATATGTATGATATAGGGAGGATTAGGGAAAGCAAAAACCTCTCGCCCATTTGTTCTAAGTGTGAAGGATTGATATTTCATCTCCTTGACATGCTACGGATCTACCCTTGCAAAATGGGCTCCTGCCCAAAGTCTGCCTTCGCGAAACCTTCGGACAATTCAGAAACTATCAGCTGGGACACCCACAGAATCAAACCGGGCTGGTCTTCAACAGGTGGTGGAAATCTTCAAAAGTGATCAACACAGGGACAAATCGAGATTACCCCCGAACTGAGACTAGTGGACAGTGTGACTGATGGAAAGGATAAGTAACTGGGATCTGTTCATGTGCAGGGTGTGGTGTGAGGAGGAAGGCATGGCTTTACTTGTTTCTTGAGATCGGCATGTGGTAAGACCTTCTCTTAGGCTTTTATTTGAGGATGAAGGTATGCTGTTCTTTGTTTGGCCTAACCTCACCATCCTCACACTGTACAACTTTAATGGGTGGGCTGTTATTACCAGACTCCTCCATCATGTCCCTATGGGCATTAATCGTGGTCTTATTCTCCACTTACTCTTACGTCTTGACTCCCTGAGTTTTGATGAATTTTCATCAGGCCACTTCCTCTTTCTCTCAATTTGCTCCCCTGGGTTGTGTTCCGCATGGGCTGTACCTATGCTGCACCATTGACTCCTAGAAACTATGGAGTCCCCATGCAGTATATCTGGGCTATTCATCACTGTATGCAGTGGGGGAGGGCACTTGCTAGGGCTGCCAATGTGGCGCAAGAGTAAACTTGACTTAAAGTTTTCTCCCTTTATTCCCTTTTCATCCTTCCCTTTCTTCTTACCTCCCTGTATCCTCCCCCTATCTAGCACCCATGTTCTGTAGTTGACTGACATATGATGATGGATTCTCATGTTGGGGCAAACAGGTGTGCTTCTCCCTATATAGAGCCTTCTCCTACACTGAGGGTACTGCCAATAGGGGCTCCTCTGAGCAATGTCTAAATGTTTATCCTTACTCACCTTAAATGTATACAAATTATCACATTACATTAAGTGTAAATCATTCTTACACTACCTCAACATGAAGCATGCTGACATTGTACTCATTCAGGAAACTCACCTTTCAGTGGAAGAGTTCCTCAAACTCAAATGGAATTGGATGGGCACAGTGGTGAGCAGTAGCAGATTGGTAGGTGCTAAGAATGAGCTGCCCCCTTCTTATAGTCTGGCCAAGAAATGTGGAGTAGCCATCCTCATTAGATGGGGACTTCAATGTAGGGTTTTGAGTTCTGGTCGGATGATGGAGGTCTGTGGGTTTTTGCTAAATTGCTTATTATGAGTAAGACAGCGATTATTGGCTCAGTGTACCCCAGAATATAGAAAAGACACCATTTCTGAGTCGCCTTCCCTGACTTTTGACTTTGTTTGGACATACACCTCTACTCCTAGGTGGTGATTTGAACGTGCCCCCTAATCCTATTATGGATTGCATCGGGCAGCCACAATCATCATGACAGTATCTACTGCAGGATCTACTGGCTGATGTGTGATACCTGTTCCACCCACGACTAAAGACTTCACCTTCTTTTCCTGCCCCCACAGTACCCAATTGTGCATTGATTAGTTCCTTCACCAGGGGCGAATGTTCCCAAATGTGATAAGATGTGATCTAAGCTGACCTCTTGGACCATAGCCCAGTCTGGCTAGACTTAGACATGGGGCTGGTGCCACCTCCCCCAGTCAGATGGACAATGAGGGTGTTTGCATATAAACTGCCCATGCAGAACATTTACCTCAGATCTCACATTGGCTCATATACTGCAGACAAAGAAGGCTTGGTGGGCTCCTATAGGACCCTGTGGGTGACTGAAAAAGCGAACATAAGTGGAGCGCTGATGCAATATTTTGCTTAGGCAAAACATAAGATTCATTCAGTTGTATAACGGCAGGAACTAGAAATCCAGGACCTCCTCGACTGTTACATAATGACACCCACACTTATGACTGAGCTCGAGCTGGATAAATTGAGCCTGAATTCTACTTTTACAGAGAAGGCTGAAAAGGCCTTGGTAAAGTTAAGTGGTGGAGGTACGATCATGGGTAAGAATCAAACTGTCTCTTGGCTGCGCAATCCCAAATGACCTTTTCAGTGATCCAAGATGCACACAGATCCATACTTACTCAATCTGTTGACATCGCAGATCACTTTGCCTCATTCTATTCATCCCTTTACACCTCGTAGTTGCAAGATACGCATGAGCAAGTTGATGCTTTCATGATGCTATTACGACTTCCCACCCTTAATGCGAAGGGCCGAGAATATCTGGAAGGTTACTTTATGGAGGAGTAGGTGGCTGAAGTCATCAATGTCATCATCAAATAAGCTTTATTTGGTTTACCAAGAGCCATCAAAGCATACAAATACAAAACATGTAGATCATTAAACGTCTAAAATACAATTCATACAATATAAAAAGTAAAAAGAGTAAAGGAGACCATTAAACGTTTCTCACAAGTTAAAAAAATCTAATAAAAAGAAAAGCTCAATAATAATACCAAAGGTACAGCGGTATTCTTTTAACACAGTGTCTGTGCATATCTAGCAGATCTATCAGGGGACTAATATATACTTGCTTAGCTTAGTGAGCGTCCAGTGCTATAATCTAATTGAAAAGAGACACACAAACCACAGCTAACAGAATTCAATCCTAAAATGGAAATAATATGCTCTTCCTCTCGCTTGAGTACAACCTTAGAGCATTTGGTCAAAACATTGACTAAAAACTGACTTACAGAAAAAATCTATTGGTTCTGAGGTGTCAGTTTTTAAAATTCTGTATGCGATTTTGTAAGAATTAACCTTCAGGTTTAAACAGACAGGGCGCATTTATTTCCTGTGGAGGCCATGGTATTCTAGGCAGAAAAACAAAATATGTTCCTCCATGTTAGGAACTTCCCCACAAGCAGGGCATTTATCCAAATTTTGCCTCCTGCCCACTTACTCATAAAGGCTTTTAGTGGAAATCTACCCAACCGAAATCTCACAAACAGACTTTTGGCCAGAGGAGGAAACATTATATCAAGAAAAACTTCAAACTTTGGGCTAAATTTGAATTCGAAGAACTGATCAGTTAGACGACCTAATGAAGCCATTGTTATTTGTTGGTCATGCAGGAAGACTCAATACCTGGTTTTAAGTGTAGCAGCCTTGGACTTTCCAATGTTCTCAGGTCTAGCCCAGAGTCTGCTCAGCCCCAATCCCTTACACCATAATGAGATATACTGTAACCAAGGGGTTTCGAGGCGCTATTGGTCTTCATAAAATTCCTCAATTTACCCCTATACTCTATTAGTTCAGGGGTAGACCAGATACGTACCCAAAACATCAAAGGTCTTAAATGTGCCATATCTGCAATATGTTTACTACCCACGTCTAGAAAAAGTGGAATTAAGGGAGTACTTGAAGGAACACAGATAAGTGAACTGATACATTTTTTATCCTCCACTGTTAACGTCTGGGTATCCGCATACCCCCAGACTTCGGCACCAAAAAGGGCAGCACTCAGTGCTTTGGCTCGATATACCTCCTAAGCTGGGGATATGGCTCTGGACCAGGTCTGTTTGCGCAATCTGAGTATATCTTTGGATCATTGTGTAAAAAGCAAAGTACTTTTTCTATGCTGGGATTCCCAACTAAGCTTGCCAGTCAACTTGACACCAAGATACTCGAAGCAATAAACTCTTTCGAGAGGTTCGTCAGCAACTCTCACAGTACTATTTCTAACAGGACCTTTCCCAAAAATCATATATTTAGTTTTAGACGCATTTATTTCCAGTCCCCTAGAAACAAAAAAGTTCAAAAATGTATTAATTACATTTTGAAGGCCAGTACAGGTTTTCGATATGAGTAAGAAATCATCAGCAAAAAGTAAAATAGGAATCTTCCTGCCATTCAGTTCAGGAGAGTCGCTATTACAATCCTGAAGTTCCTTAACAACATCATTTATGTATAATGTAAAGAGAGTTGGAGCCAAAATGCACCCTTGGTGGACCCCACAAAAAAATTGGAATCTGCTCTGTTAATTCCCATTGGTTTCCCCATCATACCTGGGCGTAATTATTTTCATGCAACCTTGCAATTAAATTAATCAGGTTAGCTGGGGCTCCCATCTCAATTAACACCTTCTACAGAAGCCTTCGAGGAACTAAATCAAAGGTCTTACGTAGATCTGTGAAAGCCACATAGAGTTTTTGGTTACAAATCAGAACATACTGCCAATACAATAATGTGAACCTAAAAATCTGGTCTGAAGTGCTAATTTTGGCACGGATTCCTGCTTGGAAGGGCGACAAGATTTGATTAGTGTCCATCCATTCTTGCAACTTGTCAAGCAGTTGCCTAGCAATTTCTTTTTGCACATTATCAATAAGGTTGATTGGCCTATAATTTGATGGACTAGAAGCAGCCTCTTTTTTAAAGACTGGAATTATCTCTGCACCCCTCCATGTGTCCGGGATCCTACCCCTAGCTGCAATTGGGTTAGATAGGAGATTAACATAAAATTCCCAAATTAAAGGCTCAGATTTGTATAAATCACCTGGTATGTGGTCGGGGCCCAGGGCCTTAGCTATTTTTAAGCAACTAATGGCAGAGGATATGCTGAATACCATCAATACCTTACTGGCTTGTAAATTGTGGGGTAGGACAGTTACCTGGAAGAGATTTACAAGACACGTAAGCCCCTACTCATGCATTTCAAGAAGCTAATGTGACCGACTCCTTGGGAAATATTTTGAATAAATCCACCAACACCATCCTGCTTAAAGAAATAAAGACCCTTTAGATTATGCAAGCTATCACCAAATTTCACTGATCAATGTTGATTTGAAACTACTGGCCAAGATACTCACAAATCAACTGCACAAGGTGAT
This sequence comes from Calotriton arnoldi, assembly GCA_963921515.1. Lineage (NCBI taxonomy): Eukaryota > Metazoa > Chordata > Amphibia > Caudata > Salamandridae > Calotriton > Calotriton arnoldi. The sequence continues at coordinate 935,038 of CAWUFW010006192.1, forward strand.
TCTGCAGCTCATCCACCATTCTCAGGTGGGCTTTGTCGCAGACCCCTGCTCCCGTAATCACATCTGGACACTGGCACACTTACTCAGGCTTATGAGGGACGATGCTGAATACAAACAGGCCCTCTCACTAGACGCCGAGGAGTTGTTTAATTGAGTTGAATGGACATATTTATTTCAGGCAATGGTGATGGGTTTAGGAGATGACTTTATAACCAAGGTCAGACTCCTGTATGACTTCCCTACATTGGATGTCAATTGTGGGGGCTTTCTGTCATACACCTTCCATATCCTTATCAACCACTGTACCCAACAGAGCTGCCTTCTATCTCTGCTCCTCTTCTTCTTGGCTCTGGAGCCTTTGTGTGTGACACTACACCCTTCCCCATCAGTAAAGGGTATACAGATTGTTGATAGTGAGGTAAAGGTGCTGTTGTGTGCTGACGACACCTTGTTTCTTTTATATAACTTGGAACCCTCCATATTGGCTGTGATGTTGATCATAAACAACTTCTCACATCTTACTGGATGTAAAATTAACTGTGCTAAATGTGAAACACTCCCAGTGTCTAGGGTTACCACCAGGGCATGCATATAGATCTATGTCAAGTGATGGTTTCCTAAGGGCTATACTTATGTGAGAGTTTACGTCAACAGAGGGCTCACTGAAATGGTGGAGGACAACATCTTCTTGCTGGTGCAGTAGTCTAATCATGACTTTCTTAAGTGGACGCACTTGAACCTTTCGTATGGGGGAGGGTGCAAACAGTTACGATGGTGGTGACTCTCCAGTACAAAAATGTATTAGGGATGTTATCTCTACGTATTCTCCGCACTATCCTACAGAGTATTGATGCAAACAACTGATACGAAGAACAGTTTTATTACTGCAGCATTGTTGTATTGTTTTGATCCAATGGCCTGCAAAGTAATGATAATAGTTGCAGACGGATGATCCGGCCATGCAATCCAAATTACATGATCCCTTTTCTTTACATTTTTTGTCCTAATCCTCATCCCTTCCACACCTTGACCTTTTCTATTATTATCACAGCACTGGGATCCTGGATATACTCTTCTGTAATTGTTGGTCTGGCCAGCCTTTAGTTGATTATGATGCTTCTACTCTAATTTAAAATATTTCATGTATCATTGTACACTATTCTCACATGATGTTTATTGAAAATGAATAAATAAACACTGCAAAAAAAATAACTGTAAAACAGTATCGTGTTCCCTGCTTACTGGGGTGGAGTCACAGTTCTGTGCCTGAGCAAGAAGACAGATAGTGACTGGCTCATTGCTGTTGCAAGGGCTTGGGTACACACATATGAACCCAGTCAAGGAGCTAGACATTGTTCAAATTCTTTAATCTTTGTCTTAGATTAAAAAAAAAGTCCAAATGGCATCTGGCTCCTTACTGGGGCAAACTAGTATGTGTCATGGACACAGACATGTATAGTGTTTGTTATTTACTGTCATCCATCTATAATTCTATATTCAACAATGACCAAAGTAAATAATCAAGCTATGGCTTACAATATTTATTCATTTTCTACTGACCATGTATCACTTGATACTGAAATCTGTAATGAATACAACTTTATGATGAATAAATCTATGTATTTTTTTTAAATGTCCATAAGAATCTGAGGTTCAGCATAATATGTCATTTGAACAATTCCAAAATCTGGATTACCCACAACAACAGGTAAATCTGAGCAGTTTTTTTATTTTAAAGTGTGTTTGTGCATTTTGACTTAGAATTGGAAGTGAAAAAATAGGGAAATTGAATACATAGTAGCAAATGGCACACTATGGGGGATATTCACAAGGACTTATCTCCGATTTATCTCCACCTTAACTCATCAAAAGTGGAGATAGATTTAACACCCCATTCACAAGCGGGTGCAAACTGCAGACATCGCCAGTATTCCCGCGATAACTGCCCCAAAATTTAACACCACGGTGGACACCACCAACTAACCCTAATGAGATGCAGAGTAGGCGTTCCCGTGCAAAAACACACGAAAACACCATTACACCACTTTCACAACGAACTGCCAGAACTGCGATGCGAGTCAAAACCACGCGATAAGCTGCGGTAGCAGCAGGTATTTAACACCTGCCTTCAGCTGGTGTAAAGCCGGACGACTACCTGCAGTAGGCAACGGAGCCCCGCACACAGCCAAACCCGAAGAACAAACGACGCCATGAAGCTACTCATCATGCAGCTCGGAGCCCCAATAGGGCCACATCACCCACCGCCACCACACCCAGGACCGCCACCCCCCCCCCCAGGGCAGCGCAGAGTAAGACAGCGGACCTACCGAAAACGCACCAGTCTCACAGACCTAACGCCCGAGGAAGTCATCGCCCACTACAGGCTCAAAAGGACAACCATCATCCGCATCATCACCCACATCACCCACAGGTTGACGGTCCCAACCCAGCGGAGAACCAACATCCCTCCGCAGACGAAGCTGCTGGCTGTGCTGCACCTGTTGGCCTCTGGTACCTTCCAACCAACAACTGCCAGAGTCGGAGGAGTCTCACAGCCAGCCCTATCAAAGTTCATCACAGCTGTCCTGGATGCCATCAGCAGCTTCATACCCCAGTACCTTCACTTCCCCCACACTGCGCAGGAACAGCTGGAGACAAAGCAAGGCTTCTACACCTTTGCTAGCTTCCCACACGTGTTTTGGGGCCATTGACTGCACACATGTCCCACTTGTGCCCCCTGCGGATACTGCACACCACTACCGCAACAGAAAGCACACGCATTCCATCAATGTGCAGGCAATAGTGGACCACCGGGGAATATTCACCAATGTCGTCAAAAACTACCCAGGCAGTGTGCACGATTCATACATCTTCCGACAGTCCATCATCAACCAGCGCTTCCAGGATGGCATCTATGGAACTGGACTGCTCGTTGGTAAGTGGCAAATCAACACACCACACACCTCAAAGCCACCATCTCACAACGCACAACTGTGGGAATGCACACGTGACCAAACCACATACAACATGTCAATCAACATGCCCACCTACCAGACACGACAACACAACTCCATGGGGATCCTGGGCTTCCCCTGCACACAATACAGCTATATCATGGCACCACATCCACACAACAGCTGAACGTGTGGAGATGCGGAATGCAGCCATGTGCGAAGGATGCAAGTGACCCGTGAATGGGAATGTACACAACGACAAGTGAGGCGTGGATGTGCCGGACAGACATGGGTATGCAAACCACAGATATGTCCATGCAGATATCAACTGCTGGTGACTGGAGAGTAGTGAATAGTGGACGCAACCTTGTCACCCCAGGCCGTGGGTCAGATCGCGGAAATGTCGCTTGCTGCATCCCCCCCTGTGTGCATGAGCGGAGTGGGCGGGCACGGAGTACGCCAGGCCTGCGCAGGGGTGTGGACAAAAACCCTGTGGTGCAGAGCATGGTTCATTCCCGGAAAGGCCAACATCACTGCCAGGGCGGCGCCTCTCAGCCCGCCACGAGGCCGATGCCGTGAGCAGCGGGGCCTGTGAGCCTGTGCGCCTGCTGCACCCCAGGATGCTGATACCCAGACCAGGCCTGCCCGCACCAGCGCTCCAAGGCCGCACTGCTCACCTGCCGACACCGTTGTGTGTCAAAGAGGGCCCACAACATGCCGGTGCTAGCTCCAAGACCCTTGCCCACGACCTTGGCGGCCTCCTGAAGCCATCGCTGTCCTCTGTGACACAGGCCCCCAGGGGTCCCCATTCGTTGACATACCCCACCGATGCAGCCTGGCTACACTGCAGTCATCATTGATCAATGGCAGGATCCATACCAGTGTACGCAGGGGGAGGACTGAGAGGGAGATGTGTCACAGTCCGGTGGTAACACGGATCACGGTTACGGGGGACGTCAACCAGTAGCAAGGACTGACCTGGTGCCACTAACCCTGTGCGCCGTGAGTGACCGTCACCCTCCGGCGGAACATTGATGGTGTCTGAGCCTGTGGGTTGTCATCAGCAACGGGCAGTTATGGACTTGGTGTCTGGCATGAGTCTGTGGCATTCATATCCGCCATGTTGGCGGTCACAGCTGGCATTTGCCCTCTGCATCATGCCCTGGGGGTACACCTCCCATTCTCCCTCGAGACACTCCGCGGAAGGCACCTCTGAGACATTGGAGACCCTGCTCTGCCCTCATGACCCTACCCCAGTCTCCCGCATGTCAGCGTCCCGTGGCGGTAGGCCCGTGTCGGCCGCTGTGCATCCGGGGCAACTAACCCTCTGCGACTCAAGTCATGCTCCCTTGTTGTTCTGCCTTTTCATTTCTGAGTGCCTGATGACTGTTGGAGTTGTTGCCAGCACCAGCTACTCCCTGAGGGCTGGCTTACACTCACCCCACACACAGCCAGCACAGGCGTCACTGGATCAGTGGGCCTGCCATCACATCATGCCGAACTCTTTTCTCTCTGCACTGTCACAGGTGATCAAGGATATGCACTCTGCCCTTGGATGATGACACCCCTCCGAGACCAGAACACACCCTCCCAGAGGCAGTACAATGCGGCCCACATACGCACCAGGGGCATCGTTGAACGCACATTTGGCGTTTTGAAGTCACGTTTCAGGTGCCTGGACGTCACAGGTGGAAGGCTCCTGTACAGCCCAGACATTGTGTGCAAGATGATCGTTGCATGTTGTGTGTTGCAGAACATCTGTGTACGCACCAATGCCCCATGGATCCCAGTTCCAGAAGTACCGGACGATGATGGGGATGATGGGGCAGGTGGCCCACATCCCACTGCTGCTGCGGCAGGATTGGCCCGTAGGAACACCATCATTAACAATTTCTTCTCATGAGAACGTCACATTGTGGCCGTCCATGGCAATCACGGGACAGTACAAAATGTCCACAAGCACAGCATGTGTGAATAAAACATATTTGCAGGTTACAGGCTGTACTTGTACATTGTCATGTCACAGTTTCCTGCTGTGCCAGATGTGATTTGCCATGTTGTGCACATTTGCGGCAGCAGTTGTGCCCTGTGTTCTGTTGTGGAGGTGTTGCTGTTTGTACCGGGATGTTGTCAATGTCGAGGTGCACTTATACTTATGTGCGTATGCTGCACGGTGGGTGATTCGCTCCTGCGGCTCTGATTTGTCTGCCACTGATCCCTTTCATGCGGTGTGCCTGTCAGTTCTGTGCTTCCAGGGTGCTGAGATGTTACAGACTTGGGTAACTTGTGCTCTTTGTCGAGTTGTGACTCTTGGGCCTGATTTGTCCGCAGATGTGTCGTTGACATCAGGGGTTGTTTGTGCAGGTAGTTGTGTCCGAGTGTGACCTGCTCCTTTTCGGGTGTTGTCCGCACTCAGCCACCTCAGTGTCGTGCTGCGTACATTGCCATGTTGTTGGGACTGCAGCCAAGCTACTGGTCATGTGGTGTCTCTTGCATTGTCAGTGTGGCTGACGTATGTTCATGTTCGCATGTTCGCACGTGGGCATGTGTTGGTTGTGTGACTGTTGATGTGTTGGGTGGGTGCCCCTTTGGGCACAGGCTGTTCGTGGGACTACTTGGTGTTTGTGTGTGTGCTGGAGTGTTCCCGTGGGATCAGGGACATGGACAAGTGTCATTGTGGGTGTGCAGTGTGCCCTGCTTGATTGTGCATGTGTGCCATTGTGCCCATCTCCACCAGTCCCCCCACTCCCAGGTCGCTACGCACCATGTTGATGTGATGTAGGGTCATGTTGGGCAGTGTCCAGATCACCAACTCATGTCACCGTCTCCCGACTGGTGACTGTGGCCACCATCTTCTCCATGTCATTCAGCTCCTGGTGTTCTGCTGGCCCCCCTCCTCCGGGGTGCGTTGCTGCTTTCGTGTTGGCAGCGGGTTTCTGCTTGGTTTTGCCATTCACATCAGTCCAGCGTCTCTTGTGCTCTTCATTTGTCCTCCTCTGCCATGCGGCGGCATTCACATGGTCCGAGGTGGTGTGCCATATTTGCCTCTTTGTTGCCAATGACACGTTGGAGGTGACGTACAGTTGGTGGTGGTGTTCTGTCTCCGTGGTGATCATGTGGTTTTCCTGTAGGCTGTACCCCGTCTTCCTCTTCTCATTGCCCTTCCACGTGCCCTGTATCCCTGGGTGTTCCTCTGTCGGGATTGTGGAGTTCATGTTGTCCTCTGCAGTCGGTCAGGCTGCGTCCGTGGTACTCCGCAGTTGATTTGGTTTGTGGTGGCATTTTCCGTATGCTGTTCTTGTGCTTTTTCCCGCATTACGCGTGGGTTTTGCTGGCCTCTCGCTGCTTATCGCTGATTTCCTCATCGCGCTTTGGCCCATCGCATGTTTTTTCGCGTTGAGGTTTGTGTTTTTATCACGCTCACGGTGATTGTATCGCGGACATTGACCGCGTTTTCGGGGGACTATCGCATGGTACCGCCGTGTTGTGAATTCCACGTTAACACGGGGTTATTTTCCAGCGATCGGCTGCGATGTGTAAAGTTGCGTTAACATTTTTTGGTGATGTTTAGCACACGTTCTTGTGAATATCCCCCTATGTTTTGTTTCCATGCTTCTCCCAATTAAACCAGTACCTCACAAGTGTGGGTGAGCCTCTCATCTGGGACAGGAAGGGCCTAAGAACCATACTGTGGAAAGTTGAAGATAGAAGCTTGACATTACTTTGTTTTTATGAATGTTGATAACTGCAGTATTTGGGCTGGTGGCGGCTGGCACATATGGAAAACTACCATCTTCAGACAAACACCCAGGGAGTCTTGAGTGATGTGGCTTATGTGGATGCCAACACTTTTCCTCACTCAGAAAAAACTCTATCCGGAACAGAATTGCACCATATTTCTGTGACGGAAAGTTGGGATGATCCTACCATCGAGTGTTCCCACAGTTCTACCTATAAAAACAGAACCTTACATGTGTGGGTTGGCATATAGTAATGGATAAGAACAGGTCAAAACTCTAAACATGTGAAGGTAGTGTACTGTCAATGCTGTCTAAACATGATTAATACTTTGGCTTAGTCTTGCCTTATTCAATATGCCCAGCCACCCATGTGGGGTACTGTTTTGTCAGGAATGCATTGAATAGTGGGACTTTTGCTGTTTGCCAGACGTTCTAGAGATATCTGTCACAGAAAATGGCAGAAATTAGGATTTTTGTTTACTATTTGCAGGGCATTCTGTATAAATACATGTGTTGCGATTCATTAAATCATCATCACCCTGGATTCCTCTGCATCTCTCATTTTTTAGAAATATTTGGGGTTGGTTGGTGGTTCTACGTGCCAGCGGACTCTGGGCCCAAATGCTGCAGTCAGCCCTTATGAAGGGTCCCCCATCAAAACCATGGTGCATAGTATTGAGTAGTGTGTGTGTTTAATAAATGTACTCTTACTTTTATAAAACAAAGTACAGACTGGACAATCAATTATTGAGTGTTATTTCTGCATACCTGTAAATGGCAATTACTAGCCTACACCACCTCCCTTGAGTAAGCCTTAGACTACTCTGCAACGCTACCCTCTGAGAGTCAAGCGCTACAATAGGGTGTTTGGTTCCCAGTGAAGGACAAAGGTGGCATGTTATTTGTGCAGGCCTCACAGATACTGCCTCGTTTTCCAACATTTATCAACTTAAGAAATGCAACAAAATATTCAGCAAATTGTATACTCACCCTGGCAGACATAAATGGGAATGAGACTTGGCTCCTGCTGCAGCCAAAGTCTCATGCAACTTTTCTGGCTGAGTCAGGTCTTCCACACCCACAAAAACTAGTGTAAAAATTGGAACCAGGCACAGTGGAGCTTCATGAGGTAGTTCTTCCCCACCTTGCTTATAATCTGGCCCTTAGCGTAGGGAATAGTATAACAGGTTAGGTATTCGTGATGAGATATGGTAGAGGCGTTTTTAACATATGCCCTGATCTGCTTATTATCTGCTGAATTGTGTGAAATATTTATGGTCATTTGGATACACAATTTGTAGAAATTATTGCAGTATAACTATTCATATGACAGTAAAATACCAATCATTGTGTGTGTATTGTTTGCGGACACAAGGGTAAGTTTCTATTTATCATCACTTGCAGATAAGCAATTTTCTGAAAGGTTTGTCTGACTCCTCACATTTCCTACCTAATAGAGTGTAACTTGCTGCAGAGGGGGTGAGAAACACCTGCCAGTTCTCCTTTTGCTGAAAAGGTTGCATTTACTTTTGGAGCTAAAGGGATTTATGTGAATGATCCCCAGTAGTATTGGGGTGAACAGGATAAAGTATAGTCATGGAGGAGGTTTGGCAGAAAATACAATTGGCACCAATGGGTGTGTATTCAGTAGGAACATGAAGAGAAAAGATAGAAAGAGAAGAGTTAATCTCAGATTTCGGACCCCCATGTAGGGCTGGTGGAAGGGGATGGAGTATTGGAACTGGCAAACAATCGCCTAGCCCAAAACAGCCAGTAAAAGCAAAAGCAGAAAGGTGGGATCTCATAGGCCACAAAGACTGAGGAAAACATGGATCAGTGGAATAAAGGGAAGGCACAAAGCCCCAACCTCTAAATCCCCAACTGCAAATTTAATGGCTCTCTCAGAAGTCCCAGAGAACCTGAAAATCTTCTTTTCCCCCCACCTCACATAGCACATCATACTGAGCACTTGTCTAACCACCAATGGACCAAAACCACCCCAGCAGAATCCCTGGTCTAGCCTCAGTCCAGCAGAAAGTTTCTACAAACCCCTCTACATTCCAAGAGAATTTCGGAAGTAAGTAGGATCATGATGTATGAAATCAAACCGCCACCATTCACATTGTCATAGTGCTCAAGATTCAATTTAGGAAACATTTCTTCATTTTCAGGGCTTAAGAACTTATCCAGCAGCTGAGTACATGAAACATACCACTTACAGCAAGATGAAGATAAGACGTTGACACACCCGAACAAAAACACAGAATTCAGTTTCTTGGTACAAAATACATATCTTGAGGCCAGAATCACATTCTGCTGTGCATGAAGACAGAACTACTTTAGAAATCGAGTTGTCTTTGCAGAACGTCAAATCAATCAATCAATCAAGCATTTATAAAGCGCGCTACATACCCGTAAGGGTTCCAAGGCGCTGGGGGACGGGGGGGCTGCAGCTAGTGGTCGAAGAGCCAGGTCTTGAGTAGTCTCCTGAAGGTCTGAGGGTCTTCCGTCTGCCGAAGGTGGAGAGGGAGGGAGTTCCATGTCTTGGCAGCGCGGTAGGAGAAGGACCTGCCTCCGGAGGCGGTCCTGTGGATGCGTGGGACGGCAGCCAGGGAGAGGTCGGCGGAGCGGAGTCTCCTGTTGGGTGCGTAGAATGATAGTCGGTTGTTGAGGTATGCCGGGCCGGTGTTGTGGAGTGCCTTGTGTGCGTGGGTGAGGATCTTGAAGGTGATTCTTTTGTCGACGGGGAGCCAGTGTAGGTTTCTCAGGTGGGGGGTGATGTGGTCTCGGCGGGGGATGTCGAGGATTAGGCGTGCAGAGGCGTTCTGGATTCTTTGGAGTCTGCTGAGGAGTTTGGCAGGGGCTCCGGCGTAGAGTGCGTTGCCGTAGTCGAGCCTGCTGCTGATGAGGGCGTGTGTGACGGTCTTTCGTGTGTCGGTAGGGATCCATCTGTAGATCTTGCGGAGCATGCAGAGGGTGTAGAAGCAGGTTGAGGAGACAGCGTTGATCTGGTTGGTCATGGAGAGTTTCGAGTCGAGGATGACTCCCAGGTTGCGTGCGTGGTTGGTAGGTGTAGGGGCGGTGCCCAGGGAGGTGGGCCACCAGGAGTCGTCCCAGGCTGAGGGGTTGGGTCCGAGGATGAGGATCTCTGTCTTGCCTGTGTTGAGTTTGAGCCGGCTTTCTTCCATCCAGTCGGCGACCGCCTTCATGCCGCGGTGGAGGTTGGCTTTGGCGGTGCGGGGTTCGTTGGTGAGGGAGAGGATCAGCTGGGTGTCGTCGGCGTAGGAAATAATGTTGAGGTCGTGGAGTCTGGCGATGCGTGCGAGCGGGGCCATGTAGACGTTGAAGAGCGTCGGGCTGAGGGATGATCCTTGTGGGACACCGCAGATCGTCTTGGTGACTCCGGATTGGAACGGGGGAGGCGCACTCTTTGGGTTCTGTCAGAGAGGAAGGAGGTGATCCAGTCCAGGGCCTTGTCGCGGATCCCTGCGTCGAAGAGGCGTGTGCGCAGTGTGTGATGGCAGACGGTGTCGAAGGCCGCGGAGAGGTCGAGGAGGAAGAGGGCCGCCGTCTCCCCGTTGTCGAGCAGGAGTCTGATGTCGTCTGTGGCGGCGATGAGGGCGGTCTCGGTGCTGTGGTTCTTGCGGAAGCCTGACTGGGAGGGGTCGAGGATGTTGTTGTCTTCCAGGTAGCGTGTGAGCTGGGTGTTGACGATCTTTTCGATGACCTTAGCTGGGAACGGAAGAAGGGAGATGGGCCGGAAGTTCTTAAGGTCGCTCGGGTCCGCCTTTGGTTTCTTTAGTAGGGCGTTGATCTCGGCGTGTTTCCAGCTCTCAGGGAAGGTCGCGGTCTTGAAAGAGAGGTTGATGATGTTGCATAGGTGGGGTGCGATGGAGCTGTTGGCCTTGTTGATGATGTGGTGGGGGAGGGGGTCGGACGGGGCGCCTGAGTAGATGGAGCTCATTGTTTTGCTGGTGTCTTCGGTGGTTATGCTGGTCCAGACGGTGAGGTGGTCGTGGTTGGAAGGTATCGGTGGGGCCGGGGTGGTGAGGTTGGCGGGGTCCGTCTGTGGATTAAAGTCAAGATATTACTAGGCGACTTTGAACTCCACAAGAGCCTTTGGTTCGTAATAATAACTTACTGTAGATTTTACCAAAAATTCCTCTTTTGCCGTGAAAACAGTGACATCTTGATAAATATTATGTATTAGGAATTAGGTATGCTTGTGGGACTCTCCAGAAATGCTTCAATCACCAGTATGACAGTCTAAATCTGTTCTGAATCTGAGGGGAAAGACGATTCCAAAGCTTGGATGCATACACAGAGAAGATTTGTTCCATATAGCATGACTTGGGGAACTGAGGAATAGAGTGGAAGTGGTTATCTAAAAACAACGGGGCAGATTTACGAGAAAGTGACGCATCTGTAGAGAAGCGTCACTTTCCCAGCGCCACCCTGAGAAACCCTTGCGCCACCATGGATGCGCCGTATTTACAATACCATAGAATCAAAACAACAGGAGTTCACCCGTTAACCCACTCGAGACCCGGGTAGAGTATGTAAACAAAAACAATGTCTCAACCGGTGATCATTTCATAAGGCAAATTAAGGGAAGAATTAATCAATCAGAGGAGTAAACAAAAGGGAGACCACAAGAGAGTTTGTAAGAAACAGGAGGTATCTTATTTGCAAGTAGTTATATCAGCACTACAGTACAATGTATGCAAAAGTAACCCAAAAGTGAGTGTGCACTGATCGTGCTCGTGACAGTGATCAGCGCAGTGGCACAATAAAGTGAAAAAACAGCGTGAACGGCGCAAAGAATACAAAGGAATTGGTGGTTAACAATACAAATGAAAATATGCACAAGATAAGTAATTCGCTTTAGGTTGCTTGGTTGACCACAAAAAAGCCAGAAGATACGCTGGGTGGTCGACGGCGTTTCAACCTGTTAGAATCCAGGCCATCATCAGGACCAGGTTGCTTAAATCGTTATAGTGCTGAAATGGTAATTGATGGTCCAGCCGGACGAGAAATGTAAGGTACGTTGTCGCTGCTGGATCTGCAATGCTCGGAAATAAGGACAACGTGGAAGAAATTGTAATCCTTGTTGAATTAACTGCATGTATGCAGGACGAGTAGTAATCCTTCACGAGTGAATCGTCAGGAAAGAAGGGGGTCCTGAGGTCACAAAGGATCTCGACTGTCAAAGTCGGTGCGAGGTCACCAGAATGCGAATGCGGTCCTCGAGGGTCCAATTAAGGTAATGGCCAACAGGGGGAATGTGCGGGCAAAAGGAGCGCCACGTTGACGAGGCCGCCGGTGAAAGTTGAGGTCCTTGTAGGTCCAATAATTGAGGGCAAGAGGAGAGAGACAGGTGAGTTAAGCGCCCCGTATCTGAGCCCACGTGTATGGTGCGTCTTGACCATTTTTGTGGTCAACTCAAGCAACCTAAAGCGAATTACCTATCTTATACATATTTTCATTTGTATTGTTGACCACCAATTTCTTTGTATTCTTTATGCCGTTCACGCTGTTTTTTCACTTTATTGTGTCACTGCACAGATCACTATCAGTGCACACCCACTTTTGGGTTACTTTTGCATACATTGTACTGTAGTGCTGATATAACTACTTGCAAATAAGATACCTCCTGTTTCTTACAAATTCTCTTGTGGTCTCCCTTTTGTCCACTCCTCTGATTGATTAATTCTTCCTTTAATTTGCCTTCTGAAATGATCACCGGTTGAGACATTGTTTTTGTTTACGTATTTACAATACGGCGCACCATGGCGCAAGCAGTGACAGATGCGTCAGAACTTCTGACGCATCTGTTGGCGCTAAAGTCACGCATTGCTGGAGTCGTGTCGCAAGCACGACGCAACTCCACTAATGCATGTTGAGGCCTATCGTCATTGTGCTGCGTCACTCCTTACGCCTGGTCAAGCAGGAGTAAGGATTTGACGCAGTGGCATCCTAGAACTGGCGCAGTGAAATCTTGTAGATTTCACTGCGTCACTTTTACGAGGCTTTCCTGAGTGGGAACGCCCACCCTACATACAATATACCTGACGCAGGTATAATGTAACGCAGGGCTTTACAATGTGACGCCATCTCCCTAGATGCGCCACATTGTAAATGGGCCGCATTTTTAAGCTGCCGCTGCGTCACAAAAAGTGACGCAACGGTGGCGCCAAAATGACGTAAGGGGCTTGTAAATCTGCCCCAACATATTTTGGCAAGGATCCAGTACTGCAGTTTACTTGGGATAAAAGGTGTGGGCCTTTTTGTAAAAAAAAAGTAAAATGGACAATGCAAAGCAACTGGAAATTAATAAATTTTAACAGATGATACTAGGGTGCTGTGATCATTTCTTTTGAAATTAAGCAAATGGGAGGGCACTGTATTCTGAACACCATGAAACCTGTGAATTTGGAATGGAAGATGTCCAACGAGAAAGCTGTTGCTGTAGTCAAGTCTTGACAAGATTTGAGTGCTTACAGCTCTCTCTTTATGACGAAATGTCAAGTGGAGGAGAATTACATTTTTGAGTTGAAAAAACTGTAACAGAGCACAGAGACACAGATACACCAATGTCCACTTGAATGACAAGGTTTTTTTTAACTAAGGTCCTGATTTTGAGTTGAGCAGTATCTAGGTGTGGTAATTCTGCACCCACAGATACTGTTACCTAGCGGCAAATTCTATTATGGGCCCATTAAATACGAGTTTATTTCCATGTTATGTTCGTAAATTTCTCTTGCTTTATCAATGCATGTGATTTGCTTGCCCAATTAGGCCAGCCATTATTGTCACATGGTAAAACTGTGCATGCTCAGAAAATGCCAGTCAACAGAAATGCCATGTAAAGGCAGGAAATACATAATCATTAGCTGCCTTCTTTGCTCTCTTTGCATTAGAAAAGAGCCTTTTGTGCGTTTGCCTTCAGAAAGGTTTTTCTGCTTAACTTCTCCTTCTACTGCTCCTTTTTGGCTGCAATATTTGGGTTTGATATACAAAGTAATTCTCATAAACAGCCATACAGTGGAGAAAACCAATCTGTCATCCATCATGGCCTCTGAGAGACTATGCACAGTCAAAAGTATTGAAGCAGCCCTTAAAGTACTAATTGGCGAACTACTGTAGAAAGAGCTAAGATGATTGAGCACTCAGTACTTGAACCTAGTGTCAACATGAGAAGCAGGATTTGGCAGCAGCTTACACTCAAGGTTAATGTGGATTCTTCACACTTTAGGACAGTGGAGGAGTGTAAAAAGAGGTTTCAAGACCTGAAAAATCAGATTTACTCTTTAATCAACGACAAGAAATGTTGGCTATAGAAGGAAGACTACCATCAGAACTGAAAATTAGCCCCTGGGAAGAGCAAATTTGAAGCATCGCCAATATTACAAGTGGAGCATCATTAATATTACATTGGAGTAATAGAAAGTGGTGCAAAGCTGGAAAGACTTGCATATATTTTTCATATTACTCTATAAATATTTATGTGTATAAGGCATGAATAATATACTTTAAACAAGTCTCCCCCAGCAAGACTTCTTTTTTCCATACCCACTGCCAACATCTCTACCATACCCGCTCTTTCTCCCTCACTGCAGCAGCCCTACAATTACATTTATCACCAACTCAGAGGAGATGCTAAATGTTAGCAATATTTCATATGAAAAAGGGAATAACATGCAGAAGTATGTCCGGTAACACAAGGTCCACACAGTCATTAAACATTCCTTTAGTCTAAAGTTATTGATGGTATTGCCAGGTTTTTCTATGTTGGTACCGGTTTTTAATTTTACACACCACCATTATCGTCCAAGTAGCAATCAGGTCCTGTGAAATTTGACAAAAATGAGAAAGCATTTCTATCTAAAGCACTATTTAAGTGTAAATGGATGTTACATTTTCAATACATTATTTTAAATTTACTTTAGGTTGTATGATCACACGTATATAAAAATGAATCCTGCTTTACAACATGTATTAAAATTGCTGGTGACGCAACACAGAAGGACACAGAGGAGCCCTCTACAAGCCTCATTCCATCACCTGCTAGAGGATACAAGGGTAGTCCATCTGTAATGTCCCCTGTTACTTCTTAGTCCATACTGACAAACCAGCCCCTAATTCATGGCACCTTTACCAATGGCACCTTTACCACTGTAACCACAGTTTCTGTTGCCATTACTACACCTGTCATCACCACAGCTTCCAATTCTCATCAAACACATCCAGAAAGGTGAACTTCAATCAAAGTTATCATGGCCCAGTATTGTATATTGTTTTTGATACACTTCCACAAACACGTTGAAAAGTTCCCGTGCAAGAGCGTTAAGTTGAGGAAGACGAGAGTTTAACAATGCCTCACACATGGCATGACATTTCACCTGCTAGAGCTCTTCCAAAAATGTATGCCGTACCACAGCACCACAAACAAGTGATCGTAGCAACATCTACGCTGTGGAACATACATTAGAATTTATGTGGAGCAGAATAACTACCAGGAAGGATGGACATGCACAACTGCTTACAAATTCAAGAGACTCAACAGAGGCTATTGTTTGCGTCTCAAATCAGCTATAAAGTCTCATAAAATATATCAATCAGTGGAGAGCAAACAGAAAAGGCATACTATGTATGTGAGTGAGTTCACTAGAATGGTAGGTGTTGTTTTTTTTAGTTAGGCCTTTTGAAGCACATACCCATGTCCTAAAAGTTGGACCATTATGTTGTCTGTGCAGCTCTCAAATGCACCAGCCACCAGTAATGACATTCATTTGTCAACGCCTTCTATCTCAACTTCACACTCCCAGCAAGATTCCTCCATCAGTGCTCAATGGAGGTTTTTACATTCAGCTCAAATTCATAAACCAGCACGTTCCCCTGTCAAAAAAAATATTTCTCAAAGAGAGTAGTTTGAAAAACAGTGATTTTATTAGATTTGTTGTTTTCATTATATACTTTAATAGGTGTTGAGGGTGAGGGAACACTGTTTATTAGTATGATTAGAATAAAGTAGATTTAGGTAGCATTAGAGAAGTGGGATGGGCTCTGAGGGTATTTAAATGTTATAAGGTAAGAAATTATACATATTGTTTGTATCTTGTTGCAATAACATAAATGCGAATATTTTGAAAGACATAATGAGTTATTTGACTCCTGTGTGTTTGCATAATTGTAATATTTCTTTTAATTGTGCATTTTTTTTAAAGATTGGAATGTTATATGTCAAAATAATTCGTTTTTCTATATTGATAACAATTATCACCTACTCTGTGGAGGAGGAGTTTTTGGGTGATACCTCATGAGCAAGTGCTTTCGATACAACTCATAATTAAATCTTGTGAATGTTCTGCATTCAGATTGATCACATTATAACATCACTTGTGATTTTCCACATGCAATTTTACTGCACAGAGAATGTGCATCTTGAAAAATTGCATGCAGTAAACTTGTAATTGCACGGGATGAAATTAACCCTTAAATCAAGATTGAAACTTGTTGTTCACAACTTGTTCTTAAAGAAGGCTAGCAAATTCGAGGTAAGAGATTGATGATGTGTAGAATTGGAGAGAGTTCTTTCAGCTGTGGTGTGACCATTGAATATTTGAAGGACTACCAAAATCCATCATTATCTACTGGGGTTAGGGTGTGGGGCAGAACTTCTGAAAGGCCCTTAGTGGACACTTCAGTACACAGTATTATATCTCCATTATAAGTCCTGAAACAGAAATGTAGACAGACATACTGAATGTAGTAATCTAACAATATCTCCACACCTTTCCCAGTTTCAATCATTATTACTGGATGCATCTACTACATCTGCTACATCTATCTTGAGTTGCCTATGATTATTCCCCTTAGTTGTTCAAAAACTTGCTGTTACTTCTGTTTAATTTGTTAGTTCAGTTTCTTCAAGTAACTGCAGCTTCACGAAATTACCATGTGACATCCAAAAATCAATCCCCACTACATCGATCCTTTGTAAAACTAAAATGCTATGAAACATAGGAAGACAGCACACTGTCAGTGATGAACAAAGAAGGGATCACAGTATATGAGCCAATCCTGCCAATTAATTTTTTTTTTTAGCTTTATCACATTTAATCAGGATCTCAAAATGGTTTATGAATTTGGCCCTAAGAGAACAGCTGCTCTATGCATGTGCTCTCCACTGCGCGGTTGGTTTACAGCCCACCATATTTAGGGACCTCCCACTGCCTGGCAGATGTCACTGTACCCTCAGAGGAGCTGACACCATGGTGGCTTCTCTAAGGGCACTGTCAGTTTGCTGAGTGACCGCCAGGAGTTCACAAGCCAATCTTTTAAGAGTATCTTTGCATGTGGCAATTAAGAGCAGTGAAGTCTGATGTATTAAACGGCATCGGGCTGTACAGATGCTTATCATCAAAGCCAACACAAGCTAAAGCATGCAGGCATGGTTTTTTACCACTGTTTCACTGTAATATGATTGGTGCTGTATTTAACCAGCATGTTATTCACCCCTACTACCTTTAAAAGAGTTATATTTGGCTCAGCCGAACTTATGTGTTTAAATCATAAAAGAGTTGCAGTTTTGCATGCATTTCATTATATGTAATCAAAATTGTGTTTCTCTTTATTGTCTGAAACAGCACACAGGTCACATATTTGCAGCCTATCATCACTGAATTCATCTTTAATTGTGTGAGGTGTGTGGTTTCCTACCTGGGGAGAGATGACGATTACAAGGGTAGAGATTACAAGGACTAGGAGCTTGAAGAAGTTTCTTTGAGTTACGAATAGCAGAGTTGTGATAGTTTTATGTATGGCAGGGGAAAAAGAGGTCACCAATGTCTCCTTACCTTATAATTGGAGTACTACAAGAACATATAGTAGAATCATGTGCTCTTGGAAGCGAGAAGATATGAATATAGAAAGGTGACAGCAGGCAAATGATAGATCATATAGTGCAGGGGTTTACAACGAACACATTGACATTAACGAAGAACAAGAATCAAGCAAACATTGTCAAAGCCAGTAAGCCTGGGTTTTATGTGCTAATGCATGCAGCTTTAACATGTTAGAGTGAGATACTCCAGAGGGAGCAAACAGGACTGGGCAGAGAGGGTTATAGTTGTGAAGAAGTCCCTCATGCAGAACAAGGCGAGCACTGAAGTGGAGGAAGAAGGATACATCCAAATAGTCAATAGCCTTAAATGAGAGATGTATACGCCAAGACGAGATTTACAAAGTCAGCAGCCAATTGCTGGTGGATGAAAATACAGTGGCTGAAAGAGGCAGACCCGAAGCCCTCTCTATATATTCTGTTAGCAATAAGACAGCTTGACAGCTGCGATGTTAAAACTCATGTCACTTCCTAACAGAAAGAGGGTATTCTGTGATTAGTAAAGTCTGTGAAGGGTTGGTGTAGGTGGAAAATTCTGCTCTGCCGGCAGAATTTGAGGAGTTTTGCCCACTCCGCACTCTGCGAGTACCACGGAGTTCCAGGCAAAACTCCACCAAACGCCGTGTGATGGAGTTTTTTCTCACGCATGGCTCGCCAGTGTTAAGTTAGTGAGCACGAGCGGGAATTTGCATCCCCCAGGTTGATTTTCCGGTGCTAGAACACCTACAGGTGAGATTTTCTCAACACGGGCGGTCGCAGCAGGTCGCAGCCTTTTGCGTTGAGAAAGCTAATGCTCAAGTAGAAAATCTACTTGAGCATCACAAAGAAGCAGCGCCCTCTGGCATGCCTTGTGGTGCCATTTGCACTGATTTTACAGTGCGGAATAAGCTCCCAGCGCTAAAAATCAGCAGGAGCAGCACAACATGCTGAATCCACCAGCTCGTTGAACTCCACAGAATCTCGCAGAGTTTTTATGTAACTCCATGGAATTCAGTGGAGTAAAAGTCCGCGAGCTTCACCCACCCCGAGTGAAGGGAAGAATCACATGTTACAATCATTTATTATGCTTTTGAGAAAAACTTTCTGGAGAAGATTTGTTAAAATGCTAAATTTGGTGTGAGGAAGCAAAATAAATAGGAGTAAAAAAAAGTATCTGAATTGCTGGTAGTATAGCGAAGTTTAATAAATATACATTTGTTGCATACTCTGTAGCTCTGTTTTTCCTTTGTTACGCTGAGCAGAAGTATTAACTGGTGGGTCAGATTGAAGGTGCCTAGATTCTGTAGCTGTGCAGTCATTGCCCCTCATAGAGAGGCAACATTTCTTTGCTCCTCTCTCAGCAACATGGGGCCGCTGTAAGCAGACAAACTCCATTGACAAAGCGTAGCAGTGTAAACGATGATGTCACTAGCAATGTTTTAATAGCTTCATACATCAACGACATTACTCCAGTGAGATGGGTAAACTCCCATCCCGCTCCCATACACTCCCATTACTCCAGCGAGATGGGTAATAATTCTGCATAGCTATCCTACGGCGATATTTTAGAACGAAAAGTTACTGGAGAGAGTTAACGGTAGCTTGGGTCAGACTTAAAATTATACCAGTTATTAGTGATTACAGATGTGATATTGTCTCTATCACAACCAACAAATTAGGACTGTCTCTTAGTATGCAAACCCAATAAAGAAATATGAGGCAAGCAAAAATAAATAGTTAATGAGAACTAAACCGTCAATGACGTAATCTTCTGCCTGAAGTATAAAATAGGCATATGCTGCTGTTCTTTATAGTGACTTACAACATGAAATAGGAGGGAATACATAGCTGAAGTTCAACCAGTTAATACCTGCTGTTTTCTACAGTCAAGCTCTTTTATTCCATTGGGAGGGCGAGCGTGTGAGATCTGAGGACAGATATGAGAATACTTCAATACTTTTAAACATCAAATATTGGCGATTTTTAAAGTATGAAAAGGATTTATCATGTTCTGAGAGGAGCTTGATAGAAAGATAATAAATTATGCTCCTAAAATTGAAACCTGTGCTGTGCAAAGCCTTTCTGGGTGCTTGTTGTTCAGAAAATCTAGTTTTAAACCACAGGTCCAGGCAGATGGAAATATATATTATTTTTATGTAGCGCAGTTCTGCAGTTGTGCTTCAGGCAGGTGTTAATGCAGGTAATATTGAACATCAGATACAGATCAAGAGCTGTGCAGTAACATAAGGTAGATATTTGCTAGGCATCGAAACAAACACTTTGAAGTTTTGCATTGAGATTTTGATTGTTTGGCTAGTTAGAATACTTCACATGTTCAGCACATGACAAAAAATGGGTGAAGATCCCTTATTTTTGCACGTTTAATAGTTTTAAAAGTGCTGTTTACTATGTTATGGTTCGAAAAGCAGTGATAAGGTTCAGAGAATCTTGTAATGTGCTGTGAACACAATTTCTGACTATTGTGGTTAGTAATTCAGATACGGACATTGTTGTCTGTTCATTATGCACAAATATGTTTGATAAATATTGTCTGACCTAATTATTGTGTCATAAACACCGTTTACAAAAATATTGTCCCTATTGTCTATTTTCTACAATGGATGATAGTTTTGCAGAAAATAATTAGGAGCTTTGATAATTAAGTCAGATGATAATCTGACAATAATATTCTTGTACCAGACCCACAAATATTGCATGAGTAGCAGAGAATTTTAATAAGCATGAGACATTTTTTTCCCTTCCTTAGAGGGATGCATTTTGCATGAGTTGTAGCCAAATGAAATGTGCTAAATCTTGGCTGTAGGACAACACCGTAAGTGTTTTTGCTGCGCCACCCTACGCCAAATCGAAAGGGCAGGAATGCACTTCATTTACGAGATGAGGTACATTCCTGTCCTTTCAGCCAGCGCACAATATGGTTCTTAGCGCCAACATGGTGCCATGGTGCAGAATGCAGCACACATAGAAAGAGGAAAAAACAAGGATAAATAAACATATTTCACCTCATTACGCCTGCCCTGGTGAGGCGTACAGTTTTGACGCATTCCCAGGTTTACAAATCCTTGTAAATCTGTGAATGCGTCAAAACCCATGGGTGTTGCATACACCCACCACAATGCCCATGGAACGCCTCCCTGACACAATGTAAAGCAACGCAGCGACTTGCGCTGCTTTGCCTTACACAATATCTACGAGGCCATGAAAAGCCATGCAAAATGGCTTTGCATGGCCTCGCAGATATGGGTCTGCAATCTGTGCTGCCGGAGCATCATAAAACATGACGCACCAGCGGCGCTAGGGGTTTGTAAATAAGCCCCATAGTTTCTGAATTAAAGCGAGGTAGAAAATGATTGTAGTCTAATACGTTGTTTTCTGGAGCAGAGTACACAAATATCCAGAAATACCGGCAGCCAAAGTAATACACAAAGTGAAGTACCCATAATAATTATGGAAAGTCCTAAAATGTGATAAAAAAACTTCATTAGCTTGAACTACAAAATACAGTGCAAGCAAGTGTCTGTCAACCCTCAGTCACTGTCATTCAAAAATATTCTTTTCTGACACAAGTAATATCGGAATACTAATATGCAATGTGCTTATAATTTTCTTTATCAATTTGAGAAAAGGAATTTTGGGGCATATTTACAAGCCCCTATCGCCACCACAACATCACTTTTTCTGACGTTGTGGTGGCGATAGGGGCTTCACCTTATTTACACGGCAGCGTTAAGCCACTTAACGTGGCTTAACGCTGGCTTGTAAATAAGACACCCTTTCACGCTATACTTAGCGTGAAAGGGGTGCGCAATGGGTGTTGTGGTGGGCGTTCCACCACAACACCCAATGATTTGGACGGTGCCCCATATTTATAGGCGTCCCTTCCTGCACATAAACAATCATTAAAAAAATATTACATATTGCAACTTCTATGTGTGCTGCATTAAGCAGCACACATAGAAGTTACAAAACGCCATTTCAGAATATTTCTGTGCAGGAGGGGACACCTTCCTGCACATAAACAATCTTCCCCTGCAACATAGGCATCCTTGCACTATGGTGCAAGAGTGTCTGCATTGGCGCTAGGTGACTAAATTAGTGCCAGTGCAGGGGGAACGCAGGGCTGCACCATATCTTTGTAGATAATGTGCAGCCCTGCGTTTCAGAAGTGGCGGAGCATGGCGTTAAGCCCAGTAGGCTAACGCCGCGCTCCGCCACTACCTCATAAATATGCCCCTTTGTTTTGTATGATCTAGGAAGATAGAAAATGTTTTTTGAGTAAAACGGTTATACATGATTTAGTTTGTGTTCTGTGTACTAGTCAAGTCTTAACAGATCCCAGGCAGAGATACTAAAAGCATATGCTCTATCATTTTTATGTGAGGTAATTCAAATAGCTTTGCATGTTTGGTGTAAAAACAGATTAAATTACATTTATTATAAACTTTAAATCATGTAAATTAAATGAAATTACAATAAAGCTAAAATGCTTGTGTTCTTTGTCAAAGAACAACACATAAATAAATAAAGTAATTCATTCAAAATACTAAAAAGAAGTTTAAAATGATTTCCATATGTTAGGACAAGGTGCTGCAATCAGTGACAACTGAAACAAACTTCAGCAGTGTAAAAACCATGAAACACAATTATAATGGAACATTGATTACATCGAAAATACTTCAGACAAGTGATTTGAAACCACACGAAAGAAAATTGTACTTCCATATATCCATATTGATGTTTTTCAAAGGACCACCTTTTTGTATATTCTCATTATATACTAATAATTTTTTTAAGATAAATATTTTTGTTAAAATCAGCATTGCCATAGCATGAAAGATGCTTAGAGATGTAAAGTAAGAAGAAAGTTGAATTGATTTTAAGTTATAAAACTGAAAACTATGGAGTACAGGCAATGCCGAAGGCCAAGCACATTAGGTTTTGTATATATAAGATAGGAGAATGAGAGATTAGAGTGAAAGATGAGAGAAAGATGAAAAGAGAGAAATAATGAGTCAATAACATAATGAAACAGAAAAAAAAGATTATAATCAATTTATAAATGATGGCAGCTTTGAAATGTACATTCAATGAAATCAGAGGAGGAAGTGAACCAGTATGGGAGGTACCAAATGAAGTGTATTTTGTGAAAGCAGTTTGAATTATGTTTGACAACTCATTGTACTCGGTACACGTGGTACATGTGAGATTGCATGAGGTTAAGAGTGTGTTTCATGCAATAATAGAGCCTCATTGGAAGGCTTGTGAAATGAGGAGTATGCCTTTGTTCATCCTTGCTTGCCATCATAGAGTCCTCCTGTTCTTCCTAAACCATGTGTTGTGCCAAATAAGGCTATTTAGAAAATGATTGATGGGAGTGAGGTGAGAAACTAAAAATTACTTTAATAAGGAGCAAGCATGTGATATAGTGTCAGTCAAAACTTAGGGGGGTTGGGCATGAAAAGAATGTGTTTGTGCATAAAAGGAGATATCATAGCACATTTCAAATCGAATAATAATTTGTGAGTGGTAGCAGTAGAATGAGACAGCTGACACTGTATTTGCCTAATACAGAAATCCTTATGATAAGTACCTGATACTTTGGGAAGTTTTAATTTTTGCATAGAAATTCTACGCGATTTACCATTCCAAGGGAATTTGAAGAAAAGTTTCTCAATAGAGGCAAAAAACCCTTAAGAGATGTTGACAGGCAACATCATGAGAAAGAAATTAATAATAGGAAAGAGCATCATTTTAATAGCCTTTAAGAGACCCTACCATGAAAGATATAATGGAGATCATCTCTGAGAAGGATGGCAAAGCTTAGAGAATAGGGCTTCTGAATTTGCCTTGTGAGAATCCCTAATATTGTTACAATACGATATTCCCAAGCATTTAATTTTAATTGATTTCCAAGAAAGGCCCTCCTCAATAAATAGTAAAGGTTGAGTTCATGGAAGAATCCAGGAATAGCGCTCTCTGGGTGTGACATAAAAAGAAGTATGTTATCTGCATAAGCAGTGAATTTAATGTGAGTGTCTTTAACTCTAAACCCAAAATAATCCTCTGAATGCTTCAATTGGTGAGGGAATGCTTTCAGAACTAGTACAAAAAGCAAGGGAGACAGTTGGCAACCCTGTCCATTTCCTCTGTTAAGAAAGAAGTATGGGTATTGTATGCCATTAACTATGACAGAGAAGCGCGGCGAAGAAAAAATACAGCAGGGAGTTGAGTTTTAAAAAGTTAGGACCAAATTAGAATATCACCAGTTGACTCTGTCAAACACCTTTTCCGCATCCAAAGTGAGTTCTGCTGAAGAGTCCTTCAGTTTGTTGGCTTTGATAATAATATTAAAAATGGTACAAGAATTATCTGCAACCTTCTTGTTAGAGATAAAAACCAGATTGCTCTGGATCAAATAAATCTGGCATCAAGGGGAGTAATCATAAAGTTAATGCCTTGGCAAATATCTTACAGTCATTATTTATTAAAGAGATTGGTTTATAGTATTTGATTGGGTCAAATCCCTATCCTTCTTCGAGATTAAACATATCATGGCTTCTGAAAAAGAACCAGAGGAGTTGTTTATAAAATAGAAGCAATTGATTAATTTGAACAGCTTGGAACAGAAGAGTTTTGAAAAGTGAAGGTAATACTGAACCGTGAAGCCTTTTGGGCTTGGTACTTTGCCCTTAGGAAGATGTTTAACTGCTGAATTGAGTTCCTCAATAAGTAGCGGTTGCTCCACAGTAGACATATCATTCATAGGTGAAAGTTTAGGCTTAATCTTGAAAAGTAAATAGTTTGAAGCTTCTCTAATGGGGAGGTTTTAAGAGAATATAAAGTTTTGTAATATGTTGCAAAGCAAGCTGCAATGTCAACATCATGGAATAACTTATTGCGAGAGTCATTAATAATAGATTTACTAGTGGACGTTTATTTCCTACAATCTAGGTAAAGTGCCAAGAGAGAGCCAGCTCCATTGTTACCGCCGTAATATCTAGCATTGAGTTTAAGAAGTATGCTGCATGCCTTCTCAGTGGCATATTTATTACATTCAATGTTGACTGCAATCAAAGCATCCAGGTCCAACTTATTATTTTTAGAAGTGCAATAGTTATACTCCAGTTGCTTTATGTAAGCCAGAATAGAGGCAGGCTTCTTTCTGCATTTTTTTTTTGGCTGAGACGTAGCCTATTATGAAACCTCTGGAGTCTGACTTGAAGGCGTCCCAAATAAAACTAAAGAGAGCTTGCCCATTGTTGTTAATTATGAATAAATGGTGGTCAAAGTTGTGTATGAGTAAATAAAAGAGATATTCAAGAGCAAAGAATTATTGAATCGCCATCAGGATTTACTGGGGCCATTAGCAAGGATCTCCAAATCGGTCCACACCGGAGCGTGAACGGATATAAAAATAGAACTCATCTCCAAGTTAACCAAGTTTTGTAATTCACATTTCCTTAGGAACCCTTAAACAATTTGAGATTGAGAGTGATGGTTAGCTGAATAAAATGAGTATTCATAGATGTCTGGATTGAGTAGTCTCAGAGAGCCAGACAGGGAGTGTTGAGAAATTGTGTTTTTAAAGGCTTTAGGGGAAGCATGGGGAACACATCTAGATGTAGAGTTCCTATCCATCAATGGATCTAGAATCTGATTGCAATATTCTCCCACCAGAAGGTTTTCAGTGGCATGTTCAGAAATGGTGCGGGAGAGATTTTGCAAAAAACTTGGATCAAGATGAGTCAGACCATATATATATTATAGTGAGCGTAGTATCATCAATTTTGAGTGTAAGTAATATTCAGCTATCCTCTAAGTCATGATGTTGAGAGCAACATTATGTTTTATTGCTTTTCACAAAGGATAATCATACCATTTTCATTGGAGATTGAGGGAGAAAAAAAGATTTGCTAGCCCAGTTTGTTTTTTAACTTGGAAACCTCTGAATCAATAAGATGCCTCTCCTAGAATAAAGCAATTTGACACTTCAATCGAGCTAGATGTGACAGTACAGACTGACGCTTAACTGGGTTTTCCAACCCCATAACATTCCATGTTACTGTTCTAAGTTGCACGGTTAGTGTTAAAGCTTAACAACTTTTGAATCTTAGAATTTGTTTTGATAATATGGCTAAAAAAAAAAGATAAAATATAAAGAGGAGAGGGGAGAGAGAAAGGAAGATGCAGATAGGGAACAGAAAAGAAAAGAAACAGAGGATGACATTTCCCCATTAATTAATGAGGATAAAAGTGGCATCACATGAAAAAAATCCTTGGATGCTCGCAAATCAAGAGAATGAAATGGACCACCCCAATGAGTGAAGGGACAGCAGAACACCCAAGGAAAGATGGATGGGTTGCAGCCCCAACAAGGGGGCGAGGAGAACAAGAGAAGAATACAGAAGGATTTATAACTGGTAAAAGGAAAAAGACAATAAAGCACCTGAACAGTAATAGGACATAAAGATGTCATGCCCATGTGAGTCACATGGAATTAAACAATAATACAAAAAGGAGAGATGAGAGACTTACCATTGAGGACATAAAATAATTTGTTGGGGTGTTGGACAACATGACAATGAAGGTAGGAAAACAGTATGAGTATCCACATAAGGTCCAAATCTATGACAAATGGGAGGAAAGGAGAAAGAAGATCCAATTAATAACACACAAGGATAAAAAACTCATGTAAAAGAAGAAGAATACATTAGTTAGCTTTAAGTTTAAGTAGTACAGGTGGTCCTAAATCCATATCTTCAGATCTGTGTTGTTTAATGAAAGTTTGTAGTTCAACAGGATCCCAAAAGGGGTGTGATTAGTTCTTAAAGGCCATTTTAAAATGCAAGTATGTCGTAACCCACATCTAATATTCATAGATCTCAATTCAGGAATGTTTGAAATGGGGTTTCTGGTTGGCTCGGGTATGCACGTAAGCCAGGCAGAACCTGTAGGAAAGTAGGATCTGCTTCTTATGGTTACCCCCACTTTTTGCCTGGTGTTACACTGTTTTGACTAGTCTGACTGGGATCCTGCTAATCAGGACCCTAGTCTATCTGCTTTCTCCTTGAAACAATATGCCATGTACTTTGGTACACTCCAGATTGGATACTGGGGTACCCTTATAAGTCCCTAGTATATGGTACACATGTACCCAGGGTATAGGTACCACAGAGGCCTCCCATGGGCTGAAGCATGTATTATGCCACCCATGAGAGGCCATGCAAAATGGAACTACAGGTCTGCCATTGCAGCCTGTGTAAGTTGGTGCTTCACTATATCTATAGGTCACTACACTTTATAAGTCACCCCTATAGCAGGCCTTAACAATCCTGAAGGCAGGGTGCTGGGTTTTACGTGAGAGGGTGACCCTGCAT
Source organism: Calotriton arnoldi (assembly GCA_963921515.1). NCBI lineage: Eukaryota > Metazoa > Chordata > Amphibia > Caudata > Salamandridae > Calotriton > Calotriton arnoldi. Next base: position 962,012 of record CAWUFW010006192.1, read on the forward strand.
GAGCAAAGCCCCTCTGCAGCCTTTGGAGACCATTCTCCCGGGTTGTCTGTGACTCAGCCAGACATATAGGTAGAGGTGCATTATAACCTCGCGGTAAATGCTATCTCGAAAATGGCTGAAATAAAACATGTCGTGTTTGGTATCAAACACCTTGGAATCATACCTCCACACCGGTAACCGGTGTGGGAGATATGATTCCATCCTTATGAAGCGAGCTTCGTGGGGTCACTGGTCTTTCCGGTGCCAGCCTTTTTGACCCGGTCAGCACAAAATGGATGCTGCCGACCAGAGACACATTTCTGCCCTCCTGCTGCTGAGCCAAGCTCGAGCAGAGGAAGGCAGCACAAAAGGCATCCGGTCACAGGGAGGTGTGACCACCTCCCAGACAGGATTTAGTGTATTGGGGCTGGATGGGTGCACTTCCAAAGTGCCTGAAAGTCTGCACCTGGGGCACATTTGGTGTCCCTGTGCATAGTCCAGATCAAACCAGTTCTGGGAGCCGTTGGCTCCTGCTCTGGCATGAAACTGGACAAAGGACATGGGAGTTACCTGCCCTCTGTCCTGACCCTCCTCTAGGAGTGTCCCACAAATCTGTCCAACCCTCTCCAGTGGGTACATAAGGGTTTACCAGGCTGTAAGACTTTGGATTTTACGTGGACAAGATTCTTCAAGAAGAAACCTCTGACCTTCGACTGTCTGGACACTCTGGACTTCGCTGGACTTTGACTGGGCCTGACTTCGTCTCCCTCTACATCCAAAGCATTGTCTGTGCCCTTGCACCATACAGACTCCATGCAGGACCTGTGGAGCACTAAGGACAACTGAAGAATCTCCCTTGGGGTGAAGGAGTCACTCCCCTGCATTTGCAGGCACCGTAACGCAACTGACTGGTCTGCTAATCCTGAGCTCCTGTGGACTCCAAAGGCTCCAGCAACACAGGAGGTGGGTTCCGAAGATCCTTGATGTTGATATGCCCTCTCACTGAGTTTGAGGCCAGTATCCCTTCTGGGGGACTGCATAACCGGAACCCCTGTGCACCGCGTAGTTTTGCAAGTGCATATGCTTGTTGGCAATACCCGAGCTTGTGCATTGGACTACGTGTAGTCCTGACCCTGAGCAGTATTTCCACTAAAGAACTCCGACCTCCTTGCACTGAGTGCTCCGTGGGCTGGTACTTTGTGATCTTGCTCGAGGTCCCCTCGCGACTCCTGGTCATTTGACCTGTGGGTCCTCCTGAGGGTAATCTTGATTTCTATTGGGCTTTCCTGGTTGCTCCAGATGTGCCCTGACACCCCATTGCCTGGTGAGTCCCCTGGACCGTAACCTGCTTGACCTTCCTGCATGGGTTGCTGTTGCCAAGGCTTGTTGGTACTCCAGGTGGACACTGACCCCTCAGAACTCGACATCCTTTGTGGGGCAGCTCGCATCCGGCTCCTGGTTGTCCTCGACGTTCCCTGGACCTCGGGGCTGCAGAGTCAAGCATCCCTTCTTCACACCTGAAGCACCCAACATCGGTGGGCATTCGTCTACCGAGCCCCTGGTCACCCTGAAGTGACCCAGACTCTGTCCCCTCTGCTTTCAGATCCCTTCCATCATGAATCCACCCTTGGATTCCTACGGACACTTTCTTCCTTCCCGGCAGTAGCTCTTCTTCGCAGCCCTCCATTGAGAACGACAGAGGTTTCCGACACCACTCCAGGCCTGTGCACCCGGCTCCTCTGGGATAGGTAACTCGGGTACTATGGTATCCACAGGTGGGTTGGCTCTCCAACCTCCTAAGTTCCAAAGGCTTTCCTCGAAGTCCACTGAGAAGGGTCCTTAAACTTTAAAATTGTAACCGCGACTTATCCATAGAATTGTACGGAGCCCGCGGTCGTGTTAGCAGACTGCACCCGTCCTCTGTGGGGTCCCTTTCTACTCAGAACACAAAGGAACCAAAGTATTGATCCCATACAAGCAGCACAGCTTTATTTACTGAATGAATTCATTCAGTAAATAAGGCTGTGCTGCTTGTATGGGATTAATACTTTGGTTCCTTTGTGGTCTGTTACATTGCAAAGCGCAATTGGACGGAGCGCTTATCAGGCATGCACGCCTACACAGTTCTGAACGAGGTTAAACTTTGGTGAAACTTTGGTTGAATTAACGAGTACGTCGGAGTGCATCTTACAACCTTTATTTCTTCACAAGTCCCTTTCTACTCACCTTGGGTGGTTCCGTGGGGTCCCAGCGATTCTACATGTTCTAGTCACTGTCTCGACTCCAGTCGTGGTTCTTACACCACTATTTTAGTATATGGTTTGGTCTACCCCTGGAGCCCACTGTGTATTGTGCTACTTACAACTGTTTCTTTGCTAAAGTATTGTGTGCTTTGTGTTGTATCCTCGAGTAGAGGATACTAGAGAGTGTTATATAAATAAATACATATTTTTATAACTACTGTGTGGTTCTCCTTTCATTTAGTTAATACTAAAGGTGATATTCTGGTAAAACAAGCTGCTTTACATTCCTTCAAGATTAAGCCTGAAGGCTGCTCTCCACAGCTACAACTAGGATAGCTTTCTAAAGGTTATCTTTGACCTCATACATCATAAGGGTCGTTTGGACTGGTGCAAGGTGCCCACTTTAATTAGTGGACAGCATATACCAGGCCACCTTCTCCCATTGGTGTGCTGCGGTTGGGATTCATGCTTGCAATTGTTTTACCAGATAAACCTTTGTATTGATTAACTGAAAACCACTAAAGTACTAGGTACATATAATACCAGCTTTGAATAAGTAAATTCTACTGAACTTGGGGTTGGGTAGTCAAGGATCTAACACACCCTTTCTCCAACCTAAGAGGGTTTAGTCTCCCACTAGGTTAGGTAGGTGCATACACCACACCACACCTAGTATGTCTTCTAAAGGAGAAGCCACTAGGTGCTCTCTGCCTTCTAGGTACAATGAGTTTACATTTCAGGAATTGAAAGCCATGTGTGTCTCTAGAAAGCTGAAGACAGGGAGAAATGCCAACACTCAACGCCTCATTGAGGTGGCACTGTTAGATGACCTTAGGAAGACGCCTTGGTCAGATGAACAGGATAGAGTGGGTGGGGCAGGGAATGAAGACAGGTCAGGAGGTGACACCTTCTATGACCTAGATTCAAACCCTGGCCAGGAGGATCAAGATGATTCCCCCCTGGACAACTCAGATCTTCAGGGAGATGGTGGAGAAGGCCAAGATGGCCCCCTCTTCACCCCTCCTGGAAGAGTGCAGGGTTTACCAAGGAGATCTAGATCTCCCTCTGTAGAGTCACATCACTCAGGACAGTCTATAGGGACCTCTGTATCTAGCAAGAGGGACCATTCCTTAGACAGGGAATATCAACTACTTGAACTTGAGAAACCTAGGTTTCGGCTCAGGAAAGAGCAGTTGACCCTAGACAAGGAATCCCTAGAAGTCCAGAGAGCTAGAAAGAAATTGGGACTAGAGTACCATGGTGGCAGCAACAGTGTCCCTAGAGTTAAGGAACATCCTTTTGACAATAGGAACCGGAGCAAGATTGTCCCTCCCAACCATGTTGGGGATGACATCCATAAATGGATAACTGCTTTGGAGAGGGCCTGTAAAGTTCAGAGGGTCCCTCAAGGGCAGCTATCTTGTGGCTCTCCTTTGCTGACAAAGGTAGAGATAAGCTCCTCACTGTTAGAGAAGAGGATGCTGACAATTACTCAGTACTGAAGAGTGCTCTCATCGATGGGTTTGGCTTAACCACTGAACAGTAGAGGATTAAGTTCAGAGACACCCAGAAGGCACAGACTCAAAACTGGGTAGACTTTGTAGATTGTGCTATTAAGGCTCTGGAAGGCTGGTTACTTGGCAGCAAAGTGAATGATTTCAAAGGATTGTACAACTTGATTATGAGGGAGCAGATCCTTAATAATTGCCAAAATCAGTTGTTGCATCAATACCAGGTTGACTCTGATCTGACTTCTCCCCAAGAATTGGGAAAGAAGGCAGACAAGTGGGTCAGAACCAGGGTGAAGCAAAAAAAAACAGAACTCTAGTGGTGACCAGAAGAAGCAAGACTCTAAAACTCCAGATAAGGGTGGGGACAAGGGTAAAGATCAAAAGTCTTCATCAGGGCCCCAAAAACCTGCATCTGAGGGGGAGTCACAATCCAACAAGGGAAAAGGCAAAATGAAACCTTGGTGTTACGTATGTGAAGAAAAGACCCATTGGACAAAAGATGCCAGTTGTCCAAAGGCCAAGGATTCAACTCTAACCACCACTGCCCCTAAGGCAACTGCTCCCCCTAGTACAGTTTCAAGTGGTGGTACAGGGAACAAGGGATTAGTAGGGTTAACCTTGGGCTCTGAGATGGGTTCTAGCCTAGTCAGAACTCCAGCTCAGGCTGTGCTTGGCTGTGCTTGTCTGCCACCTTATTTGTAAGTCCCAGTAACCTGGGCAAATACAGACAACAGCCTTTGATGAATGGTAAGGAGGCCATGGCATACAGGGACACAGGTGCAAGTGTCACTATGGTGACAAAAGATCTTGTGGACCCTGAACAGATCATACTTGGTGTGATGTACCAAGTGACCAATGCTAACAATCTCAGGACAGATCATTCCTTGGCAGTTGTTAATTTCAGCTGGGGAGGGGTAACTGGCCCAAAGAAGGTTGTGGTTAGCACCTACCTCCCTGTGGAATGCTTGTTGGGCGATGATTTAGAGACTTCAGCCTGGGCTGAAGTGGAACTCAGGACACATGCAGCAATGTTGGGCATCTCTGCAGATGTGTTTGCTGTGACTATGTCACAGGCCAAACAGATGTCTACTGAATAGGCCCTGGATTCTGAAACAATGGACCAGGTGCCTTCCAAGAGAAGGAGCAGGAGGGGTAAGGCTGTGTCTCCCCCCAGGCTCAAGAAGAGGGTCAGTCTCTTGAGGGAGATGACCCCAGTCCCTGTGAAGGAGCAGTCCCAGATGAACTGGAACCTGACCAGGTTGAGTTCTTGGGGACAGGGGGCCCTTCTAGGGCAGATCTGAGTCAGGAGCAGCAACCCTGCCCCTCTCTTGAACCCCTCAGACAGCAAGCTGCTGCTGAGGCTGCTGGGAGTATCAGTCGGTCCCATAGGATGTATTGGGATGAGGGACTCCTATACTCAGAGCGTAGAGACCCCAAGCCTGGTGCCACCAGGAGGTTGGTCATACCTCTGAAGTTTAGGGGCTTCCTACTCACCCTAGCACATGATATTCCCTTGGCAGGTCACTTAGGCCAACGTAAAACTTGGGACAGGCTTGTCCCTCATTTTCACTGGCCTCACATGTCAGAGGACACTAAGGAGTTTTTTTGCTCCTATACCACCTGTCAAGCCAGTGGTAAGTCAGGTGGTACCACAAAGGCCCCCCTAATACCACTACCTGTGGTGGGGGTTCCCTTTGAAAGGGTTGGGATTGACATAATTGGTCCCATGAACCATCCAACTGCATCTGGGCACAGTTATATACTAGTGGTGGTGGACCATGCCACTAGGTATCCAGAGGCAATACCCCTTAGAACCACCACAGCTCCTGTGGTGGCCAGGGCCCTCCTGGGAATTTTTTCCAGAATGGGTTTTCCTAAGGAGGTCTTAACGGACAGGGGTGCAAGCTTCATGTCTATTTACATCACTGCAATGTGGAAGGAGTGTGGAGTGAATTACAAATTCTCCACACCCTATCACCCACAATGCAATGGGTTGGTTGAAAGGTTCAACAAAACCCTAAAGGGCATGATCATGGGCCTCCCAGAAAAGCTTAGGCGAAAATGGGATGTCCTGTTGATCTGCCTTCTCTTTACCTACAGAGAGGTCCCACAAAAAGGGGTTGACTACAGCCCCTTTGAACTTTTGTTTGGGCATCCAGTTAGGGGTCCCTTGTGTTTGGTGAAGGAGGGATGGGAGTTACCTCTGAAACCTCCCAAACAAGACATAGTGGACTATTTACTTGGTCTCCCCTCCAGGAGTACATGAAGAAGGCCAGCAAAAACCTGGAGGCAAGTGAAGAATTGCAAAAAACTTGGCATGACCAAAATGCTGTACTGACTGTTTATCAGCCAGGACAGAAAGTATGGGTGTTGGAACCTGTGGCCCCAGCAGCTCTCCAGGACAAGTGGAGTGGACCCCATACTATCATTGAGCAAAAAGGAGAGGTCACCTACTTGGTGGACCTTGGAACTCCTAGGAGCCCCCACAGGGTGCTCCGGGTAAACAGGCTCAAACCCTATGTGGACAGGGCAGACATGGGCTTGCTCATGGCTACTGATGAGGGACAGGAGAAAGAGAGTGACCCACTCCCTGATCTCCTCTCACAGAACCCAGTTGATGGTGTGGCCTTGGCAGGCAGCCTCACTGAGCAACAGCAGATTGATTGCAGGAAGGTCCTCAATCAATACAGGCACATGTTCTCTTTGACTCTTAGTCAGACCACCTGGTGTACCCATGAAGTGGACACAGGTGAGAGCTTACCTGTTAAAAATAAGATTTACAGGCAGCCTGACCATGTCACAGATTGCATCAGGACTGAGGTCCAAAAGAATCTGGAATTGGGAGTAATTGAACCCTCAGATAGCCCTTGGGCTAGTTCAGTGGTCCAGGTACCCAAACCTCATACCCAGGGTGGTAAGAGAGAAATTAGGTTTTGTGAGGGCTACAGGGGGCTCAATGCAGTCACTAGGACTGATGCTCACCCTATTCCTAGGGCAGATGAACTCATAGACAGTTTAGCCTCAGCTAAGTTCTTGAGCACATTTGACCTCACTGCTGGATATTGGCAAATCAGACTAGCTGAGAGTGCCAAACCAAAAGCAGCATTTTCAACCCCTAGTGGGCATTATCAATGTATTGTGATGCCCTTTGGTTTGAAGAATGCACCTGCCACATTCCAAAGGTTGGTGAACAAAGTCCTTATAGGCCTGGAAGCCTATAGTGCAACATATCTTGATGATATAGCTGTCTTTAGCTCCACCTGGGAGGATCACCTGGTCCACCTGAAGAATGTTTTGGAGGCTCTGCAGAAAGCAGGCCTCACTATCAAGGCCACCAAGTACCAGATAGGGCAGAGTACGGTTGTATACCTCGGCCACCTTGTGGGTGGAGGCCAGGTTCAACCATTGCAGATCAAAATCCAGACCATCATGGACTGGGTTGCTCCCACTACCCAGACTCAGGTCAGAGCTTTCTTGGGCCTGACTGGGTACTACAGAAGATTTGTTAAGGGCTATGGGTCCATAGTGACTCCCTTAAATGATCTCACATCTAAAAGAATGCCCAAGAAAGTTCAGTGGACAGTTAGCTGTCAAAAGGCATTTCATGATCTCAAGCAGGCCATGTACACTGCTCCCATTCTGCAAAGTCCTGACTATTCCAAACAATTCATTGTCCAAACAGATGCATCTGAGTTGGGGGTAGGGGCTGTGTTGTCACAACTTACTGCAGAGGGTCAGGATCAACCAGTAGCTTTTATCAGTAGAAGGTTGACCCCCAGAGAGAAACGTTGGTCAGCTATTGAGAGGGAAGTCTTTGCTGTGGTTTTGGCTCTGAAGAAGCTGAGGCCATACTTGTTTGGCACTCACTTCATTGTTCAGACAGACCATAAGCCCCTCTTATGGCAAAAACAGATGAAGGGTGAAAATCCCAAACTTTTGAGGTGGTCCATTTCCCTATAGGGGATGGACTATACAGTGGAACATAGACCTGGGAGTAACCATGCCAATGCAGATGGACTCTCCAGATATTTCCACTTAGAAAATGAAGACTCAACTGGGCAAGGTTAGTCTCATCTCCTTACGTTTGGGAGGGGCGTTGTGTAGGAAAGTAAGATCTGCTTCTTACGGTTACCCCCACTTTTTGCCTGGTGTTACACTGTTTTGACTAGTCTGACTGGGATTGTGCTAATCAGGACCCCAGTCTATCTGCATTCTCCTTGAAACATTATGCCATGTACTTTGGTACACTCCAGATTGGATACTGGGGTACACTTATAAGTCCCTAGCAAATGGTACACATGTACCCAGGGCATAGGTACCCCAGAGGCCTCCCATGGGATGAAGCATCTATTATGCCACCCATGAGAGGCCATGAAAAATGCAACTACAGGTCTGCCATTGCAGCCTGTGTAAGTTGGTGCTTGCACCACTTACTTTAGATATAGGTTCACTATAGCTATAGGTCACTACACGTAAAACTTATAAGTCACCCCTATAGCAGGCCTTAACAATCCTGAAGGCAGGGTGCTGGGTTTTACGTGAGAGGGTGCCCATGCATGAGCAGAGCCCCTCTACAGCCTTTGGAGACCATTCTCCCGGGTTGTCTGTGACTCAGCCAGACATATAGGTAGAGGTGCATTATAACCTCGCGGTAAATGCTATCTCGAAAACGGCAGAAATAAAACATGTCATGTTTGATATCAAACACCTTGGAATCGTATGATTCCACCCTTCTGAAGCAAGCTTCATGGGGTCACTGGTCTTTCCGGTGCCAGCCTTCTCGACCCGGTCAGCACAAAATGGATGCTGCCGACCAGAGGCACATTTCTGCCCTCCTGCTGCTGAGCCAAGCTCGAGCAGAGGAAGGCAGCACAATAGGCATCCTGTCAGAGGGAGGTGTGACCACCTCCCAGACAGGATTTAGTGTATTGGGGCTGGGTGGGTGCACTTCAAAAAGTGCCTGAAAGTCTGCACCTGGGGCACATTTACACCAAATTCATAGTGCATAGTCCAGCTCAAACCAGTTCTGGGAGCCGTTGGCTCCTGCGCTGGCGTGAAACTGGACTAAGGACATGGGAGTAACCTCCCCTCTGTCCTGACCCTCCCCTAGGAGGGTTCCCCGAATCTCTCCAACCCTCTCCCGTGGGTACATAGGGCTTACCTGGCTGTAAGACTTTGGATTTTATGTGGACAAGATTCTGCAACAAGAAACAACTGACCTTCGACCGTCTGGACACTCTGGACTACGCTGGACTTCGACTGGGCCCGACTTCGTCTCCCTCTCCGTCCAAAACATCGTCTGTGCCCTTGCACCATACAGGCTCCGTACAGGACCTGTGGAGCACTAAGGACAACTGAAGAATCGCCCTTGGGGTGAAGGAGTCACTCCCCTGCATTCGCAGGCACCGTTACGCAACTGACCGGTCTGCTGATCCTGAGCTCCTGCGGACTCCAAAGGCTCCAGCAACACAGGAGGTGGGTTCCTAAGTTTCTTGAGTTTGAGGCCAGTATCCCTTGTGGGGACCGCATAACCGAACCCCTGTGCACTGCGTAGTTTTGCAAGTGCATATGCATGTTGGCAGTTCCCGAGCTTGTGCATTGAACTCCGTATAGTCCTGACCCTGCGCAGTATTTCCACCAAAGAACTCCAGCCTCCTCACACCGAGTGCTCCGTGGGCTGGTACTTTGTGATCTTGCTTGAGGTCGCCTCGCGACTCCTGGTCATTCGACCTGTGGGTCCTCCTGAGGGTCATTTGATTTCTATTGGGCTTTCCTTGTTGCTCCAGACGTACCCTGACTCCCCATTGCTTGGTGAGTCCCCTGGAGCTTGCTGGTCCACACCGTAACCTGCTTGACCTTCCTGCGTGGGTTGCTGTTGCTGAGGCTTGTTGGTGCTCCAGCCAGACACTGACCCCTCAGCACTCGACATACTTCGTGGGACAGCTCGCATCCGGCTCCTGGTTGTCCTCAACGTTCCCTGGACCTCGTGGCTGCAGAGTCAAGCATCCCTTCTTCGCACCTGAAGCACCGGACATCGGTGGGCATTCGTCTACCGAGCCCCTGGTCACCCTGAAGTGACCCAGACTCTGTCCCCTCTGCTTTCAGGTTCCTTCCATCATGAATCCACCCTTGGATTCCTACGGACACTTTCTTCCTTCCCGGCAGCAGCTCTTCTTCGCAGCCCTCCATTGAGAACGACGGCGGTTTCCGACACCACTCCCGGCCTATGCACCCAGCTCCTCTGGGATAGGTAACTCGGGTACTACAGTATCCACGGGTGGGGTGGCTTTCCAACCTCCTAAGTTCCAAAGGGTTTCCTCGAAGTCCACTGAGAAAGGTCCTTACACTTTAAAATTGTAACCGTGACTTCACCATAGAATTGTACGGAGCCCGCGGTCGTGTTAGCAAACTGCACTCGTCGTCCGTGGGGTCCCTTTCTACTCACCTTGGGTGGGTCAGTGGGGTCCCAGTGATTCTACGTGTTCTAGACACTGTCTCGACTCCAGTCATGGTTCTGATACCACGATTTTAGTATATGGTTTGGTCTCCCCTGGAGCCCACTCTGTATTGTGCTACTTACAACTGTTTCTTTGCTAAAGTATTGTGTGCTTTGTGTTGTATCCTCATGTAGAGGATACTAGAGAGTGTTATATAAATAAATACATATTTTTATAACTACTGTGTGGTTCTCCTTTCATTTAGTTAATACTAAAGGTGATATTCTGGTAAAGCAAGCTGCTTTACACTCCGTCAAGATTAAGCCTGAAGGCTGCTCTCCACAGCTACCACTAAGATAGCTTTCTAAAGGTTATCTTTGACCTCATACATCATAAGTGTCGTTTGGTCTGGTGCAAGGTGCCCACTTTAATTAGTGGACAGCATATACCAGGCCAACTTCTCACAGAACCCACCACTCTAGTCAGGCTAAGGGAGTTGTACACAAAAGATAACCCCTGCTAACCCCCTTGGTAGCTTGGCAGAGCAGTCAAGTTTATCTCAGAGGCAATGTGTAAAGCGTTTGCGCAACACACACACACACCAGTGACACACTGGGCACACCACAAAAAGAGACTCCACACAAGGTTATATAAAATATCCTTTGTAATGTACATAAAACACTTTAGACCATAATCACATAAATCACTGTGCCACTAGGCACTTGTTATAACGTCACATAGATCATAAAATCACTTTGCCAACCAGGCAATTGTCATAACGTTACAAGTTAGTGCACTACAGTAAATCCTTATAAGTTGCACACGTCAAAAAAATTACATCCCTGTACATAATAAGCAGATCCTGAAATGATACTCGTTATCCTGTCATTACATGGCCTAAAACGACATGAATCATAAAGTCAGGGCATAAAATGCAGGTTGGATTAGAGCAAGTCCACCAGGTAATATCACACCTGCACAGCCTGTCATAATAAAACACCTAATCACCCAGTATGATATTAAATCAAAAAACACATGAAGAGTGTGATAACTAAAACACATAATAACCAAAACACATTACTGCTCATCGGTCACCAATTATTATGAGGTGACATCCAGTATCACACTACTTTCATAGAGCGCAACGCTTCTGTGCTTCTAATACCCATAATACGATAATGAACACAAGGCTACCGGGCACACCAGCACCAGCGCGCCTATTATATTTAATAGGGTAAATCCGGGTATTCAGTCGAATCTAGGAATTGGGGGCCTCCATCGAGGGTTATCCCATCCTGCCAAGTTTGCTACCGTGCCCCTAGGTATGTGCTAAACAAAGGTGGGATGCACCTGCACTGACCACATTGGCGGGAGCCCTCCACTCCAAAAAGGATGGCTCCCTGTGACCTCGTGGAACCTGCACACCCGGGGGTCAAATAGAGCTGTTTGCGACCTTGCGGTCACAGCTGATGGCCGTAGGGTGACTCCTGCCTCAATTGGTGGGCCTCAGGCCCTCGGGGGCACCTTCGTCCTCACGCGGCCCCCAAGCGGCATTCTCTCTGTGCGCCTGAGCTGTGCCGGGATGTGCTCTGCTGTGGCTTTCTGGTTGCATCGAAAACCGGCAAGGGGGTCCAGTCCAGGCTTCCGTTCCCAGCGCAGCCTTCCTTACTGACGCCGGCAAATTCTCCCTTCTTCCCTTTGAAAGCGCTGCGCTCAAGGCGGGACCGAGCAGAGTTCCTTGCTCCTTGCTCCGGCCGCATTGTGACTTCACCCTCTTTCCTCATCAACGGCTTCTTTTCCTGGCAGGTGGGGCCCCACTGAGGTGGGGTCTCCGCCGTGCGGCCGGTGCTGCTGTTGTGGCTCCCTTTTGTGCTGCGCCTCGTCAGCAGAATCCTCTGGTGCTGCGGCGCTGATGTACACGTGGCTGGGGGAGCCAAAAGGGAGCACTCTCTCTCCTTCTCACTGTCGCGCTCTGGTTCACGTTGGTCAGCCATGCGCTGACCTAACAAACAGCTAGTGACAGCTCTCACCCTGCGTTGAGTGCCACACCCAAGGGCAGTGCCCAGACTTTACTACGTGCTGACGGAAAAGGCAAAGTGCTGTCCCTCCGAGTTTTAAAGAGGCCGGACTGGGAGTCTTATGGCCCTGACCCAGGTAATGCAGGGAGGCTCCGCTTGCGTCCTTAAAGGCACCTCACAAGACCAGGAGGGGGAAAGGCAAGCTCACAAGCCCCTGAAGAGCACTGGGGGCACCCACACAGGGACAGCAGGCAGGCAGGCCAGCACATATAGTCAGCTTGCAGAGGGGAAGTTCCTCCAGAACAACAAGCAGATGGTCCATATGGCGGTTCCTCCTGGCAGCACAATAGTTCCTTCTGGCAGGTGCAGTCTGTAGAACCAGCAGCGTCTGGTTACAAGTCCCAATCATGATGTACGATGCACGTCACACAAGTACACAGTTAGTGAGCATAAAGCACAGTCTTACTGACTAAAATGCTCAATCAAATGCTCCAGTGTAATAAATAAAGCCCTTCCAAAAGTATGTAGAAGACTGCAATATAGAGAAACAATTGAGGCAAAGAATATTCCCTGTGAGAGTCAACAGTTGGGAATCCTTGTGGAATACTTGTGAAATTACCTCATGAGAGAAGGATGGCTGCCGCAAAGATGAGTGCCAATAAGAAGGCTGAATTTTCAATAAAATAAGCTGTCAGAACCTTGATGGGCACTCTCCCGCATGGCGCCCATGATCCAACAGCCCTTGTTGTAGATACTTCATGTGAGGAGAGCTATGGAGCTTATTCTCTCCAACTTCTCGCCAGAGCCTCACGGGAGCTGTAATGCACTATTGCTGAAAGACATTGATTGTGCTACACTTATCTTTAAAAATATACTTTTGTGGGCACAGTAGAGCAGTGTCTTAACCTAAATCTAATTATTGGGAAATATACCATTGCCCAGCGCTCACCGATCTACTTGGCATTCATGGATTTGACCACAGTGTTTGACTATGTCAACTGATCAAGGCTGTGGTCAATACTTTTAGAGAGTGGCATGGACGAGACACTGGTGCAGTTTTTAGCCAACTTACACAGAGACATGAAGGCCAGGATTAGAATAAATGCACATGGTGGGGTCTCTAATGATATTGGTGTTTTTAGGGAGGCAAGACAAGGGTGTGTTTTAACTCCATTACTTTTTATTCTGTATATTAATAATCTACACCCATTTTTAACAACCCTGACGCAGGATGTCCTAAGAATCAAAGGCTTCATTTTGCCATCTTTATTGTATGCAGACAATGCGGTCTTAATGGGCGCAACCCTAGAGCCTTGCGTCTTTTAGAACGGGGTTTTGTGGATTTTATGGCTTCGTTAGATCTATGCACGAATTATACGAAATCTTTTATTATGGCCTGTGGGCCTAGGAAGTATAAAATAAACACCCCTTTTGCTGGTAATCATAGTTTACAAAGCACAAGCTCTTTTCCTTACTTAGGATTGGTTTTTGCTGCTAACGGCCTGTGGACGGATCACACTGCTTACTGCAGGAATAAGTTATCTAAGTCCATTGATGCAGTACACAGCTTACCGCAACCGAGGAGGAGGGAGGCTATTTTACGCATTTTACAACTTTTTAAGGCTCAGTGCGCACCCACAGCAACCTATGGGGCTGAGGTTTGGGGCATCTTCAATTACTGTAATATTAAGAACGAAGAAAATAAGTTCTGTTGTAAGATCTTAGGGGCCCCAATTTCCTCGCCCCAATATGTTTGACATAGTGAACTAAACCTACACTATGTTGAAGATTATATTAGAGCCCGCCCTGCCTTCTTCTGGCTAACTAGAGACATTATAGTGGACTGCCTTAATTCTGATAAAGGTATGGATATCCCATGGTTAGCAGGGGTGAGAACTAGCTTGTGTAGGGCTGGCTATAGACACGCTTTTGATAGACCAGAGGATTTTGACACAGTAAGTAAAAAGGAGGTTTGGGCAGACCTATACAAGTGTTACCATGAGGATAGAGTCTCTAAAGAGGCCAGAAAACCGAGCGTGGCTCTATTATTTTTAATATTGAGCACGATCATTTACTGGCTGGGTATTTGACTAAACCTATGAGCCGCTGGGAGCATGGCCTCCTTTTTCGCCTTAGGGCAGGTACGGTCAAGTATTTATTGTGCTTCCCTCTGGGTTTTCGTGCCAACCTTGATTCTTCTCCCTGCCCATGTGACGGGCTCTAGAGACAATTAAATTTTTCATTTTGTTGGGATCGTACCGTATCATGCGTTTTGAGAGCAAGATTAAGTGAAGTAACTTTATTGATTATCAGTTGCAGAAACAATGGTGACAATTATGAACTAAGAGAAATAATTGTTTATATGTTCATATTGTAATTATTGTGTGACAATGTTTATTGCATTTATTTTCATTTACGAGTGTTTTTAATATAACTTACATACTAGTCAAACTCGTTGAAATCATATGGAGTAACATGTAATGACATGAAGTATTTTCTCACTTTCCATGAATCACTGTTTGTATTTCTAAGGGAATTTGCATGCACCAAATCACTCGATAAAGGCTTACGCCAAAACGCGTCATCTTGGTGCACAATAAAATTATTGTGCAGTCCCCGGGTGTGCCGCTTTGTTTTGTCCTCTGGAATTCTGGAAGGGAATACATGGTGAAAATTAATGCGACGGCAGCTGCCGCGTAGCAGGCACTGACACAGCTGGAAGGAGAATTGCCAAGTGCAGCAGTCAACGGTATCATCGCATAGTATGGCAGTTCCCACCGTTCCAAATACTAACTGCAGTATACAACAAGAAGCACTTGCGGTTAGCATGTGAAGTGGGGGTTGGTGTGGGATTGTTGTTCTGGCTCAAAGTCGGAGGACCGCGATACCGAACCACACCCGCTAATTCCCCTGCTTTCGCACTCCGCAACTGTACACGAAGAACTTGGAACTGGCGTAACACCGTAGTTGTGATCGAACTACGGGCATCGGGGGACAAGCATTGAACAATGTGTGAATGGGAAACAGAAAGGAAAGCCGCTGCATTGTCATTATTCGATGAGGAGTTTGATGTGGGACAACCTACGGCTAAGACCAATGCTAGCTTGAGTAGCACCGAATCGTCATTAAAACAGAAACTAGCACTGTTGGAGAAACTATCTAAAAGAGATCTCAACAAGTGGTGGGAGGTCACATCACTAACAAATTATGTAGAAGTGGGTTGTGTGCCAAGGGGCCTCAGAATTTCCATTGTTCCAACATACGAAAACCCCAATACGGAATTACTTACAGAATGGGCAGCATATATGGCGAAAACATGTAAAGGGATGTTGGAGATCCTGATCAAGTGCGCACAAATTGATTTGGAAACGACCAGAAAAGAACTAGCTGCCCTAAGAATCGAGCTAGAAAAGGTGAAAAGTGACAAAGGAGTAATTGACTTCACCAAAAACCTGCAAAATAAATTGAAGGAATATGAAGACGCAATTAAAGCAAAGAAACAGCGCAAATTTCTGCGAGATAAGAAGGATTACGCGGAAGGGCGTATCCTGACGTATGCGAAACGCTTCGACTGGGCACAAAGAGATCTACAATTTTCCCTCAGACAAAGACAAGAAGAGATATTATCAACTGGATCAAGTTCCGACTTAAGTTCGGACACAGAGGGACAAAATTCAGGTGTCCCTTTAGGAGTACGTCCCTTGGCATTCCTGCATGAATTCCAATTATTAAAACAAAAGGAGGAACAAGGTCCACCGGACAAACCTCCAACCAGGGGCAGAGGAAGAGGCAGAGGTCCAAAAAGAGGAAAAGGAAAAGAATCCAAAAAAGACTTCGATTAATGAAAAGGAGAGGAGGAAGAATCAAATACACAATGAAAAGTATGATAGACAATACAAATGATAACTCTATTGTCAACTTATCCGCAAGAATACTAACACCAGAAGAAGTATCAGTGCTACGGCTAGGCCTATCATTCTGCCCCTCTAATGACATGAATTATGTAGACACTAGAATTGATCTCTTCCTATATATAAGAAAGCTGAAATTGATGAAATTATACAAAATGTCAATTGGACAAAGACAAGCACCCACGTTTAGAAGTGGCATGACGGATTTTGCCGACCTCCAGGTCAGAGACATTGAGCTGATTCTAAACCTGCATGACCTGGAAACTAACAATGAACAGCGATCAGAAGCCGATACTGACGCAACTTTAGAACAATGGGGTCTGGCAACCAATCAGGCCAGCCACAGCGGCCTAAAACCCAAGTCCAGGTACAATCCCAATGTGCCTTATGACAACATAGAAGCATATGGCTCTGCAATGATTCAGTAACTGATGAAAATTAGACACAATGATTTTGGGAACAAATGGGATAATCTAACAAACGAACAACGTCGAGCACTGAAAGATATGGAAAGTGACCCTAACATTATTATTAAGCCCTCGGACAAAGGGGGCAACATTGTTATTATGAATATCGATCAATACAGAACTGAAGCTTTGCGGCAATTGGAGGACAAAACATGTTATGAGGTGATCGGATGGGAAAAATACAGATCGGCAATCAGAGAATATCATGACCTACCTAAAGAGTGGTGTGATGCAGGACTGCTAGATAATGACGAATGCAATTTTTTGAGAACTGAGAATCCACGGGTACCGTGCCTGTATATGCTGCCCAAAATTCATAAGAACCACATTAGGCCACCAGGGAGACCTATAGTCTCTTCAAACGAGGGACTACTGGAAAATACCTCTATTTTTCTTGACCTGTTTTTGTTTCCTTTTGTCATTAATTTAAGATCTTACTGTAAAGACAGTTCCGATTTTTTAAGACGCATTCACGATGTTAAGTGGGAAGACAGCTATTCCATGATAGACCTAGATGTATGCTCATTGTATACTTGTATCGATCAAAAGAAGGGCGTCAAGGCGTGCATGCATTTCCTACGTGGTAGACATATTACATTATGGGGCCACAATAATGTGTTGGAAAAAATGATGCTATACTGCCTAGAACAGAACATATTCCTATTTGAAAAAACATTGTATGGTCAGAAGTCAGGGACTGCAATGGGTACGTGTTTTGCCCCCAGCCTGGCTAATTTATTTCTAGGCTGGTGGGAGGAACAAGTAGTGTGGACAGAGGCAAATGACTCATACACAGAACACATCCCAATCTGGATCAGGTACATAGATGACCTGTTCCTGATTTGGGATGGGCCTCAAACTCTGGCTCTGGAATTCATTCAGAAATTAGGAACCAATGATCTAAATATAAGTTTCACCCATAAAATAAGTACTGGTTACTGTGAATTCCTTGATGTCATTATAAAAATCGTGAATAATAAAATAACCACAAGTCTGTTTAGAAAGGAAACAGCAGGCAATACCATCTTACACGCCTCTAGCAATCACCCCACACCGCTTGTTCACAGTATTCCATACGGTGAACTCCTGCGAGCTCGTCGTAATTGCAGTACCAATGAAGGTTACAAAAAAGAACAAACAACAAAGGAAGAAAGGTTCATACAGAGAGGGTACAGCAATAAAGTGCTCGCAGAGGCTAAAAAGAAGGTCAGTGGCAAAACACAGAGGGCCTGATTCACAGAACTAACTTACGTCAAAAACGTAAACGTAAACGTAAAGTTAGTACTTTTTAGGTATTCACAGAATACACTTACTCATATTGGTATTCACAGAATGAACTTACTCATTTTGGTATTCACAGAATAGTGCTAACTTTACGTTTACGTTTACGTTTTTGACGTAAGTTAGTTCTGTGAATCAGGCCCACGGCCTGATTCACAGAACTAACTTACGTCAAAAACGTAAATGTAAACGTAAATGTAAAGTTAGTACTATTCTGTGAATACCAAAATGAGTAAGTGTATTCTGTGAATACCTAAAAAGTACTAACTTTACGTTTACGTTTACGTTTACGTTTTTGACGTAAGTTAGTTCTGTGAATCAGGCCCAGAATGAGTTACTGTTTACTAACAGACTCAAATCCAAGAACGAGAAGAGTGAGGCACCCAAGATGATTATCACTTACAGTAGGGGATCAACAAAACTACAGAGAGCAATGAAGGCTCACTGGAGCCTGTTGGAAGCAGATCCCATCATAGGGAAAACCATAGGTAGTTCACCCAACATTACCTGCAGCAGACCAAGATCAATAAAAGATTGTTTGGTCCACAGTTATCAGCAAGAAGCAGCCCCGAGCAATTGGTTAAATTCAGCAAAAGGGTTTGTAACATGCAACTCCTGCAAAGCCTGTAAGAAAAGTAGGGGTCGCAGGACATATACCACAGATTTAGGAATGATAAAGACGATCACTAAACTGATCACATGCACTAGTGATTATGTAATTTACATTTTAGAGTGTCCATGTGGTTTCAAATATGTTGGCAGTACGAAGCTGCAACTAAAAATCAGAATCCTGCAACACCTACGTGCTATAGCCAAACGAGATTTCAACTATCCAACAGCAAGACATTTTGCTGAGAAACATAACAGCAACAACAGTCTGTTACAGTTTTATGGGATAGACAGGGTTCTGCCACATCAGAGAGGAGGTGATAGAGAGAAACACCTCCGCATCTTGGAGTCGAGATATATTATCGATCTCAACACAAAAACTCCTAACGGTTTGAATAGTGGGGAAGAACTAGCAACCCATATAGGATGTTAGGATCTTCGATACCGAGCAGCAACGGCCTCCTTTCAGAAAGATTTTAAATAGTTCCACCAATTTTTAATGTGAGGTAATTAGAGAAGATGCCCATAATGATAAAGTCAGATGGCAATGAACTCACTGAAATTCTCTACACATTTAAAATATCTATCTAGCATAAATTAATGTGTTAAGAGCATCAGGGCACCCGTGATCAACCTACAAACATAAATTCAGTTATAGGCTGAGGTGTGAGATGCTCGAATAGGGCACAATCATGAGCTCATTACCCCCCCCCTCTTTTTCTTTGGTTTCTAACACTTTTTCACTTATTATTTTACACACTGATATAATCACATACTGGTGACCTTTCAGGGACACAGTGCACCAATGTGCTTATATTCCCGACTAATGGGGATAATTCGATGATTAAGTGAGCAGTACATGGAGTACAGTACTCGATATAAGTTGACATTGGACCGAAATGCAAGATACGGTACGATCCCAACAATGCTGTTCGTTACTGTAGTGATATTGCTGCCAGTAAAGGGAATTGAATTAACTTTATTGCATGCGGCTTGCTCGCATACAAATTGTTGTTACCGGAAAGCATGGGTAAATGAAATAACTTTATTAATTATCAGAGGTGGCAACAATGCTAACAATTGTAAATCCAGGCACCAATGATTAATAGACAATAGTAACGGCAAAAGTGAATTACATCAACACTGTAATTGCTATTTCATTTGGATATTCTGTAGAGTGTAAATATTGTCACTTGATTATCAGGCATACATGAATTGAGACGAGGATTGAATTTAACTTTATTGTTGTCCATCACCGCAAACATGCTGCTCATATTCACACTAATGGCACAGTTTTTCGAGAGCAAGATTAAGTGAAGTAACTTTATTGATTATCAGTTGCGGAAACAATGGTGACAATTATGAACAAAGAGAAATTATTGTTTATATGTTCATATTGTAATCATAGTGTGTCAATGTTTATTGCATTTATTTTCATTGATGAGTGTATTTAATATCACTTTCATACTGTCAAACTCGTTGAAATCATATGGAGTAACGTGTAATGACATGAAGTATTTTCTCACTTTTCATGAATCACTGTTTGTATTTCTAAGGGAATTTGCATGCACCAAATCACTCGATAAAGGCTTACGCCGAAACGCGTCATCTTGGTGCACAATAAAATTATTGTACAGTCCACGGGTGTGCCGCATTGTTTTGTCCTCTGGAATTCTGGAAGGGAATACATGGTGAAAATAAAAAATAAAAAAATTAAAAAATATATATATATAGCAGCCATACTGCCCCATATTAGTTAAAAATAGGACACTCTTCTGATGCAAGCCATTGAGGTGAATTTCTCCAAATTTAATAGAAAACTAGTTTGTTAAAATTCAGACCAGACCAAAGGCATCTCGTCATCAATATCAAATGAGGTTGAATGCCTGGACATGTGGATGTACTCACATGGTGCCTCACACCGAAAATGTAGTGTCTAAAACCAGAGCCACACTGTATGCCCTCCAAAAACAGAAATCCTTCTTCAAGCCCAATGATTTGGTTACGTTGTACACACATTGGCTCTAGCCAAAATTGAACATGAAACGTCTATTCTGTTAGATAGTCCTGTAGCTTTAATAACACCAATCAAGACAGTCTTATCATATTGCTCCAGATCTTCATTGGCTCCCCTGAGAAACCAGGACAAAGACTAAACTGTAGCATGTTAGTTGCAAAGTAATACAACTTCATCAACAAGAATAACTTTGCTCTGTCATCAATCTATCGGGTGACAAAAAGAACCAAAGAACTTGCACAAATGTACCCTGGAAAACCGAAAAAGTCAACCACTTGCAAAACAGTGGCATAACCAATATCATGGGCTGCACCTTACTCATGGAATATCCTACCAGTCAAAATTAGACTTAATAGGTCCCTACTGATGTTCAGAAAAAGAAATTAAAATGAATGGTCGAAAATTAACGTAACTGATTTTATCTGTCATTACAGAATGTGGTTATCTGCTATGTCTCACTATTCCCTTTCACTTACCTTACTTTGTCTTGCCAATTTCCTATCGTTTCCCACCCTGACCCTGATTAATGTATAGCTACACTCTCACTCTTTTGCTGTCTCTGCTTGATCTCCTCTTAAGCCTCTCACCCTTCATTTGCTCTCATCCTCTCTTAATGCAGAATGCTTTGTTCCGTCCAAGTTTGTTCCGTGCAGGTCAGATCCTCTGCCTCCCAGATATTGAGGAGGCATAACTTCAGCTGGGGTGACAGTTCCTTTCCACATACCTGTCGTAGCTGTGACGTTACCCCCTCCCAGTATTGTTGGATTATCGGGCATTCCCATATTATGTGGTAGTATGTGCCGACTTGGGTACAATTCCTTTTACATAGTGCGTTTTGCTTTTTACCCATTTTTACCATAGTTTTGCAAGATTAATACATTCTGTGAAGTGTTTTGATCTGTGTCAATCTGAGTCGAGATGTTATAGCTACTTCCTGTGGGGAGGACAGTGCTTGTCGCCATTCGTCTTCCTCGAGGTCTCCTAAGTCAGTCTGCCACTGTGAATAGAGTCGTGTAAGTAGATCAGGGAGGTTGTTGACTATCCTTTGGTACGACATGGAGATGGCTCTCTGAGTCATGTGATCTGTAAGCAGTCTGTCTTTTAGCGGGGTAGCCTCTGGCAGGTCTTGGTCAGACGGGAGGACTGCTGTCAATGCGTGTTTGATTTGTGTGTATCGAAATATCTCTGTTTCTGACATTTCATATTCTGTTTGTAGTTCTGCGAATAAGAGTATTTTCCCTTTGCGCCAGAGATTGCCTACCTTTGATATCCCAATAATGTCCCATTTATGGAATCCCAGACAGGTACGGAGATTCCCCAGTATTTCTGCCTCCCAGAGTGGAGTAGCCTGTGTCATTTTGTTGTGCCATCCTAGTTTCTTCGTCACTCGGTGCCAAAGGGATATTGTCTGCTTCGTCACACCTGTCAGATGTTGGTGGTTTGGAGTAGTGTATAAGGAGGTTTTATAGCCCCCAGGGCCCATGATCCATCTATCCATCCAATACGCTGGGTTGTCATGAGGGCGGTGTACCCAATGATTTGTAACCATTAGCTGGGTCGCCCAATAGTGCGCTCTCGCATCGGGCAGCGCTATCCTGCCATCATACCATCCCCGGGTCAATTTGTGGATTGCTATCCGTGGTGGCTGGCCATCGCATAGTAATGTCCTAATTTCCCCTTCTATCACATTGAAGTAGGTCTCTGGGACTTTGTATGGTGTATTTTGTAGGATATAGAGGAACCTAGGTAGGGCCATCATCTTAAAGATGGCCGCTAGGCCAAGCAGGGATAGGGGCAGGGATCTCCAGTGGCGCACGTCAATCTGCAAACGTGTTATCAGACCCATGACACTGTGAGCATAGAAAAGGTCAGTATCAGCTGTTACAAATATCCCTAAATACCGGAAGCCCTCTATCACTATTTTTGCTTCACAGTTTGGGGGCAGGGTTGGGGGAGGGCCTCTTAGTGTGTATATGGTGGATTTTGGTCAGTTTATGGAGTATCCTGAATAATTCCCAAAGTTGGTGCAGATTTGGAGTATTCTATTAATTGAAGCTCTTGGTGACGCCGCATAAATTAGGACGTCGTCGGCATACAAGGAAACTCTGTCTTCCCATCCCCTCATCCATTTCAAACCGTGGATTAATGGGTCCCCACGTATCCAGACTGCTAGGGGCTCTAGGACAATGGCAAATAAAATGGGTGGCAAGGGGCATCCCTGTCTCGTTCCATGCCGGAGGGAAAACTTCTGGATTATGTGACCGTTGACCACCACTTGTGGTAGTAGACAGCCGGATCCAGGCCATAAACTGGGGCCCAATTCCTATTCGTTCTAGCACCGCAAACATATAGGGCCATTCGATAGTATCGAAGGCCATGTGGGCGTCCAAAGATAATATTAGCGCATCTTCCTTAATCGTCTCTCTTTGCCCCATCACCCTGTGCAGTCATTGCAAATTGAGGGCCATATTGCGTCCCGGTATGAATCCCGATTGGTCGGGGTGTACTAGTCCGGTCACGACTTGCAGCAGTCGCGTTGCGAGTATTTTTGCTAGAATATTAATTTTGGCTTTGAGCAGTGAGATGGGTCGTAGGAGCTTGTGTTTTTTGGTGGTTTACCTTTTTTGTGTATGACTACTATGGAAAGCTAGTCGCTGGTCATTAGGTAGAATGCCCAGTTGTTTACTGTTAGAAATGGGGGTCTCTAGTTGGCAATGGCTGGCGCCACTGTCCAAATAGGGACCCTTGTTCCTAAGTCAGGGCAAGTGGGCTACCCCCTTTGATAACCCCTGCTCAACCCTGTGGTAACGTAGCACGAGCAGTTAGGCCTATCTCAGAGGCAGTGTGTGAAGCATTTATGACCATGCACAATAAGGCAGTAACGACACCACAAAAGGACACAACTCAAGTAGGTATAGAAAAATAGTGGGGCAGATTTACAACTTCTGGCGCATCCCTGCAAATCAGCAGGGATGCGCCAGAATAGTTGCGACACGCAATTCTCTCCTTGCGCCACCACGGAAGCGCCGCATTTACAATGCGGCGCACCGTGGTGCAGGGAAAGGCCGATGCGTGTCGCATCCTGTGGCGTCAAGGGCGGCGCATTGCTGGAGTCGTGTCGCAAGCGCGACGCAACTCCAGCAATGCTCGTGGGCCGCCCATACCTAACGTGGTGCGCCACTCCTTACGCCTGCTTGAAGCAGGCGTAGAGGATCTGTCGCAGCGGCGTCGGAAAAGTGACTCAGTGAAATCTTGTAGATTTCACTGCATCAGTTTTACGAGGCATTCCTTCGACGGAACGCCCACCCTGCGGAGGAACGCCCACATGAAACCTGACGCAGGTTTCATGTGGCGCAGGGCTTTACAACGTGACGCATCTCCCTAGATGCGTCACGTTGTAAATAATGCGCAACGTGGCGCATGGTTTACGTCGCCGCTGCGTCACAAAAGTGACGCAACGGCGGCGCAAAAGTGGCGCAAGGGGCTTGTAAATCTGCCCCAGTATCTTTATCTAAGGTTTAGTGCGAGACTCTCAAAAGCGTTTTAACCAGTCACCATGCACAGAAATCAGTAGGGACTTAAAAAGGCAATACGTGTTCACCAGAACGTGGCACTGACTGAGTTCAAGGCCTGGGTGTACGCGACCCGTTGCGCACCAGATACCTGCCGTTGGACGGGGATACAGCACGTAGCTTCTCGAAGAAGCGGAGACAGTGACAGGCGGACTCCCAGCGACCACAGTTCTCAACTGCAGTGGTCCGCAACGTGCACTCACAATGATTCGGGCACTCGGGGACAGGCGGGCTCCCA
Organism: Calotriton arnoldi; assembly: GCA_963921515.1. Classification (NCBI taxonomy): domain Eukaryota; kingdom Metazoa; phylum Chordata; class Amphibia; order Caudata; family Salamandridae; genus Calotriton; species Calotriton arnoldi. The sequence continues at coordinate 986,295 of CAWUFW010006192.1, forward strand.
GCGGCAGCAGCACGCAGCTGCGGCGGCCCGGGCTGGGGGTGGCGATGACTCTCGTCGTGCAGCTCCGTGGTGGGCTCACAGCGGCAGCAGCGCTCTCCTAGCTGCGGCGGCCCACGGACGATTCACGATGATGCAAAGTTGACAAAGATGCGGGCACTCAGCAGCAGCAGCTCTCTCTTAGCTGCGGCGGCCCACAGGACAAATCCCAATGATGCAAAGTTGGCAAAGGTGCGAGCACTCAGCGGCGGCAGCTCTCTCTTAGCTGTGGCGGCTCACAGGACAAATCTCGATGATGCAAAGTTAGCAAAGGTGCGAGCACCCAGCGGCAGCAGCTCTCTCTTAGCTGCGGCGGCTCACAGGACAAATCACGATGATGCAAAGTTAGCAAAGGAGCGAGCACTCTGCAGCAGCAGCTCTCTCTTAGCTGCGGCGGCTCACAGGACAAATCACGATGATGCAAAGTTAGCAAGGGTGCGAGCACTCCGCGGCAGCAGCTCTCTCTTAGCTGCGGCGGCTCACAGGACAAATCACGATGATGCACAGCGGACACAAGAGCAGGCACTCAGCGGCGACAGCTCTCTCTTAGCTGCGGCAACCCACAGGACAATCCACGATGCTGCACAGCTGACACAAGTGCGGGCACTCAGCGGCGGCAGCTCTCTCTTAGCTGCGGCAGCCCACAGGACAATTCACGATGTTGCACAGCTGACACAAGTGCGGGCATCAGCGGTGGCAGCTCTCTCTTAGCTGCGGCGGCCCACAGGACAATTCACGATGTTGCACAGCTGACACAAGTGCGGGCACTCAGCGGCGGCAGCTCTCTCTTAGCTGCGGCGGCCCACACTGTTGCAGCGAAGGTTCTGAAGATTCAAATTAAGGCGGGCGCTCAGCGGCAGCAGCTCTCCTCAGCTGCGGCGGCTCACACAGTTTCAGCGAAGGTTCTGAAGATTCAAATCAGGCGGGCGCTCAGCGGCAGCAGCTCTCTCTTAGCTGCGGCGGCCCACACAGTTTCAGCGAAGGTTCTGAAGATTCAAATTAAGGGGGATGCTCAGCGGTGGCAGCTCTCTCTTAGCTGCGGCGGCCCACACACAGAGTTCACAAGGGTTACCAGTCCGCGTTCCTCACAGTAGAACTAGAGGTTCTGGATTACTTGACGGAGGCCTCACCTGCAAGTAGAATCCCTAGCACAGGAATTCAGGCGGCTGGACGAGGTGAAGCTCTAATGTCCCTGAGACTTCCAGCAGGAGCGCTCTCAATTCAGGCCCTTGGGTAGTTTCTTCAGCAAGCTTGGTGAAAGTTTCAAAGTCCTTTCCTCTGTCCGCTCGGACAGAGTTTCGTCTTGACATCCAGAAGGAACACACCGCACCAGGTTTCAGGCGCAGCTGCTTATACCTAAAAGTCTTTGTTCTCTGCAGTCACAAATCACTGCATCCAGCCAGAACCAGTTCGGTGGGGTCGGGGAGCACTTGGTTTATGAGGCGACATACTGCCCTTTGAGAATCTGGGGCTCTGCTATCGGACGCCCAGTGGGAGATGGAGCCATCATTCACCTTGCCAGGCACGGCCCTGCTCGGATCAAAGAGTCACCCCTCCCCATACTCTAAATGCTGATCTCTCTCTCCAGCCAGGTCTGATCCAGCTTGGTCCTGCTGCTCCAAAACCAGACGGCCAATACACACGCTAGCAAAGCCTACAGGAAAGCTTAGGCCAGAAAATACCTCGTTTCTATTAGAGGCATTTTCGAACATGGGCTACGCTAATAATCCTTACTAAAAGATGTATCTCAATGTTCTGAGCTTAAACATATCAAATTCGACGTTCCTATCAGGTTCCTGGGGGCAGGTAGGATTAAGGCATGTAATACTCAGCCTGCCCATTCTGGCCTATGAGAACGGGTGGCCTCACAACAGTAAACAGTGAAATGGAGGGTAACTCGCTATTAGAACATGCTACACAGGCATACTTGAAAAGCCGCTTCGGTGGGTAGCGCAAATCAGTGCTGCAGGCCCACCAGCAGTATTTGGTCTACCAGCCCTGGGCCCACACAGTGCACTGATACTAGGGGCTAACAGGTAAACCAAACAAGCCAATTATGGTTATCCCAATTCATACAGTTATCTTCACACAGGGAGCATTCGCGCTGTGTCACTGATTGACAGTGGCACAGCGCCCAGAGCATCTAAATCCAGTCAACATAAAAGGTAAGAAGCGAAAAGAGGAAAGAGGAAGGGAGACCCGCGCCAATGATGCCAGGTCTAACACGCGTCCCCTCCAGCTGAAATGTGGGGAGAACTAACCATTCCCTTGGGAGTTCTCATCACTAAGGCGGAAAATCCTGGACAGACCGTCAGCATTGGTGTGTTCTGTCCCGGGCGGTGTTCCACCGTGAAGTCCATACCCTGTAGGGAAATGGACCACCTCAACAACTTGGGATTCTCACCCTCATATGCATCAACCATCTAAGGGGCCTGTGGTCTGTCTGAACCCGGAAGTGAGTCCCAAACAGATATGGTCTCAGCTTCTTCAGCGCCCAGACCACAGCAAATGCCTCACGCTCAATTGCACTCCACCTCTGTTCCTGGGAAGTAACCTCCTGCTCAGGAAGGCTACCGGTTGGTCTAGTCCCTCCTCATTGATCTGTGACAGAACAGCCCCTATACCATGCTCTGAGGCGTCTGTCTGGACAACAAATTCCTTTGAAAAGTCGGGCGCCTGAAGCACGGGTGCGGTGCACATGGCAGCCTTCAGGGCGTCAAACGCGTTCTGACAGGTGTCAGTCCAGTTTACCTTCTTTGGCTGCTTCTTAGAAGTCAGCTCAGTCAAGGGTGCAACAATGTTGCCATATCCCTTGACAAACCTCTTGTAGTACCCCGTGAGTCCTAAGAAGGCTCTCACGTGCGTCTGAGTCTTGGGGGTTCCCACGCCAGGATAGTTTCAATTTTGGGCTGAAGGGGTGCCACCTGGCCGCTCCCACCTGGTGCCCCAAATACACTACAGAACCCTGCCCAATCTGGCACTTACTGGCTTTGATTGTGAGGCCTGCCTTCCGCAGTGCCATCAATACCTCCCAGAGGTGGCGCAGGTGGTCCTCCCAAGAGGAGCTAAACACCGCAATGTCATCCAGGTAGGCGGCACTGATGTCTTCCAGCCCAACCAATACCCTGTTGACCAGCCTCTGAAAGGTGGCAGGGGCATTCTTCATTCCAAAGGGCATCACCCGGAACTGGTAGTGCCCATCGGGTGTGGAGAAGGCTGACCTCTCCTTTGCTCCCTCGGTCAAGGCGATCTGCCAATACCGAGACGTCAAATCAAATGTGCTGAGGTATTTTGCAGCCCCTAACCGATCTATGAGCTCATCAGCTCTGGGGATGGGGTGCGCGTCAGTCTTCATGACTGAATTGAGGCCCTGATAGTCCACGCAGAACCGAAGTTCTGGGGTGGTACCAGGTGCTGCAGCTTTTGGTACCAGGACCACTGGGCTGGACCAAGGGCTGCTAGAGGACTCAATCACCCCAAGGGCAAACATTTTGGTAACCTCATCCTTAATGTAGGCCCTTACCCGGTCAGTCACTCGGTAAGCCTTGTGCTTAATGGGAGGACTGTCCCCGGTGTCCACGTTATGGACACACCAATCAGTGACACTAGGTACCAGGGAGAACAGATCACTGAATTGCCCCAACAGGTGGCGACAATCACCCTGCTGCTCAGGAGTCAGTGTGGTGGAGAGGACCACACCCTCCACTGACCCATCTCGCTCCCCGCACACAGGAGGTCAGGAAGGGGCTCGCTCTCCTCCTCCATCCCAGCATCTGTGGCCAGAAGCATGCCCACTTCAGACCTCTCAAAGTGGGGCTTCAGGCGGTTAACATGCAGGACCCACAGGGGTTCCTGGGAGACTGCAAGTCCACCATGTAGGTAACAGGACTCTTGCGCTCCACCACCTCAAGGGGCCGGTCCACCTATCCTGGACCGCACAGGGCTCCACCGGGGCCATGACCCAAACCTTTTGTCCAGGCTGAAACTCAATCAGAGTGGCATTCTGATCGTGCCAGCGTTTCATCTCTTCCTGGCTGGTTTCCAGGTTTGCCTCAGCAAGTTTCCTGAAACGCTGAGTCTGGTTCCTGAAGGCCAGCATGTAACTAAACACATCCTGGGGAGGTTTCCTGGGAGATTGCTCCCAGCCTTCCTTGACCAGACTTAGAGGCCCTCTTACCGGGTGACCATAGAGCAGCTCAAAGGGACTGAACTCTAAGGACTTCTGTGGCACCTCACGGTAAGCAAACAACAGGCATGGCAAGAGGACATCCCACTTACACCTCATGGGCTCGCCTAGGCCCATAATCATGCCCTTAAGGGTCCGGTTGAATCTCTCAAACAGCCCATTACCCTGGGGGTGGTAAGGAGTGGTGAACTTATACGTTACCCCACACTCCTCCCACAGAGACTTCATGTACTTGGAGATGAAGTTAGCTAACCATTGGCGTATTGCCAATGCTCAAACTTTGCTGGCTCGTTATGACAGGGCTCACTACGATGAGTTAGAGAAACTCATACAGTTCTTACCCGACGAACACAAGACTAAGGCTAACGGCCTTATTCAAGAGGGTAAGCTCATTTCAAATACCTCTATCAGGTGTGCCCTAGATGCGGCAGACACAGCAGCCCGTACAATTAACACCAGTGTACTCTTACGAAGGTATGCTTGGTTGAGAATTTCAGGTTTCAAACCTGAGGTGCAAACCTCCATCTTCAACCAACCCTTTGATAAGGAACATCTCTTTGGACCAGCAGTTGACACCTCACTGGAAAAAATGAAAAAAGATACAGAGGTCGCAAAGTCCATGGGGGCTTTGCAGTCACCCACCAATAGGGGTTCCTTTCGCCGCTCCTTTTATAGGGGTGGCTCTAAAAACAAATCCATCTCTCAAACAGCCCATTACCCTGGGGGTGGTAAGGAGTGGTGAACTTATACGTTACCCCACACTCCTCCCACAGAGACTTCATGTACTTGGAGATGAAGTTAGTTCCCCTATCGAACACCACCTCTCTGGGGAATCCCACACATGAGAAAATCCCCATCAGTGCCGGTCCCACCACGGGGCCGTCACTGTCCTGGAGCGGGATGGCCTCAGGGTACCGGGTGGCATGGTCCACCAAGACCAGGATGAACCTGTTGCCCATGGCTGTCTTGGGATCCAGAGGCCCCACAATATCAATGCCCACTCTCTCGAATGGGGTGCTCACCACGGGAAAGGGCTGTAGTGGGGCCTTAATCTTCCCCCACTCTTCCCACTTGCCTGGCAAGTCTCACACGTCCTGCAGTGAGCATCTGAGCTCCTGCGCATTTGGGCCCAATAGAAGTGGGTGACCAGCCTCTCAAAGGTCTTGGTCTGCCCCAGATGTCCGGCCAGTGGCACATCATGAGCCAACCCCAGTAGGAAGGTCCTGAAGCGCTGGGGTACCACCAGCACACAGGCTGACCCAGGCTCAGCAACCTTAGGCTCACTGTAAAGGAGGTCGTTCTCCCAATAGATCCAATGTGACCCTGTCAGGTCACCTACTGCCTGGGCGGCGGCCTGTCGCCGCACCCCCTCAAGAGAAGGGCAGGTTCTCTGCTGCTCGCAAAATTCCTCCCTGGAGGGCCCCCTTCCTGCTGCCAATGGGTCAGCTCTGGTAGGTCCCTAAGTTCAGCCACTTGTTCCCCTGTAGGTTCCAGGGCATCCCCTCAAGGTCTGCTCCCACCGGGACCAGTGGGAACCGCGGGGCCGGTTTCCCGCGCCCCACCCCTTCTTCTTTGAGGCAGGGGCCTGGGCCATACTTTCAGGCTCCAGACCCTCCTGAACATCCTTCTGAGCTGTCATGGACCGAGTGGTCACACACGCCCACTCAGGCAAACCCAACATTTCCAAATGAGACTTTCTCTCCACCGTAGCCCACGAGGAGTTCTCCAGATCGTTGCCCAACAGACAGTCTGCAGGCATGGCTGCCCTCACAGCCACTTGAAGAGTTCCTGCGACCCCCCCCCACTCGAAGGGAACCTGAGCCACTTCACACTGGCTCTCTGAGTTGTCTGCTGACACTACGGGGCAGAATGCATGGGGGACAACCTGCTCTTTGGACACCAACCGGGAGCTGACAGCAGTCACACTAGCTCCGGTGTCCCTGAGAGCCTCCACCCTATGGCCATTGATGGTCACCTACTGCCGGTACTTCTGAGTGTTATTTGGCAGTGTGGGGTTAGGGACCTTCTCGAAGTCTCCTAGCGAGACAAGGGTTAACTCTACGGGATCCCACCCACCTTGGACCTCCACCTCCTCCCCCCAGGGCTACACTGGCAATCTGGTGGGATGGTGCATGGGGTGGTGCATGAGGGGATGCATTGGGGTCCCTCTGGGGACACTGGGGATCATAATACCAGTGGCCCACTTGACCACACTTGAAACAAGTGAGTGGCCCCCTCTGGACAGGCCTACCTGTCGGGGACACTGGCTTCTTCTCAGGGGGAGGCTGGGACACCACTGCTTAGTTCCCTTGGGAATTACTTTGGGGCCCTCTCTGGAACTCCCTCTGTTTACCCTTGTTCCCCCCACTTTTCTGCTGGGGACCCTGCCCACCTCTGGCGAAGTCTCCCACAAACCTTTGCGGACCTGGGTGCTCACCCAGCGGTCCGCTTCCTCTCAGCAAGCTTCCTAGGGTTAGTCAGCTTGCTATCAATCAGGTGCTGGCGTAGCTCTGGAAAACAGTTACTGGACAAATGCTCCCACGCAAACAAATCATACAATTGCCCGAAAGTTTCCACTTTGCTACCCTTTACCCAGCGATCCATTGCTCTGCAGAAAAAAGACACATATTCAACCCACGTGGTACCCTCTAACTTCTTACAGGTCCTAAACCTCTGCCTGTACATTTCTGGGGTCAAACCGTAACGGGTCATCGAAGCTTCTTTCATATGGGCATACACCATCCTGCTCTCCTCAGGCAGGTCCAACAGGGTATCCCTACCATCACTCACAAAGTGCCCCCACAATCCCGCTCCCCAATCCTGCTCAGGGACCCGGTGGGACACCATTGCTATCTCATATGCGGCAAACCATTGCCCAATATCCTCACTGTTGTGAAAATCCTTAATGACATCCTTAGGAATATAAACTCTACTCTCAGGAGTTACTAAAGGTATGCTGCCACCAGAGGGGGAGACCGGGACACTCCTCGCCCTGATCTCTATCTCCCTCAACATTCTCTCATGTTCCATTCTCATTTTCTCAAGTTCAATTGACAATCGATTCTTCTCAATGTCTAACTTCTTACTCTCAAGGTCCTTCTGACCTTCCAATTTAGCCATCTCCAAACTATGCCTCCTATCTCTCTCCCTGTCCTCCAGCTCTTCTGGGGTCAGGCTCCTTTGGGATACACTAGTACCTGGATTGGAGGGTGTTCTATCTCCCCCCTCTACTGCCTCATCCTGTGCCCTCCAGCATTCTCTTCCTCATCCCCAGCGGACTCTCTCGCTTCCCACCAGGCCTTCAGCGCCTTGTGGTACTCCTCCTTTCTAGAGAGACCTATCACGGGGACTGCGAATTGCTTACAAAATGACTTCAGCTGTTTGGCAGTATAGGTATCTAATCTTTCCTCCTCAAAGGCGAGATCCTCCCATATTAGCAGTACTCATGGCTGCGATCAACAATTCAATACTAAAACAATCAACCAAAAACAATTCGGAGAGGGAAAAAAAAGTCTGCGCGTGTCTGCGCTTTGGTCTGTACTCACTAGTGGTGTCTACCAGTTATTGTACGTGGATCATAAATGCAAGTCCTGATCCTCACCGCTGACCGCCAATGTTAGAAATGGGGGTCTCTAGTTGGCAATGGCTGGCGCCACTGTCCAAATAGGGACCCTTCTTCCTAAGTCAGGGCAAGTGGGCTACCCCCTTTGATAACCCCTGCTCAACCCTGTGGTAACGTAGCACGAGCAGTTAGGCCTATCTCAGAGGCAGTGTCTGAAGCATTTATGACCATGCACAATAAGGTAGTAACGACACCACAAAAGGACACAACTCAAGTAGGTATAGAAAAATAGTATCTTTATCTAAGGTTTAGTACGAGACTCTCAAAAGCGTTTTAACCAGTCACCATGCACGTAAATCAGTAGGGACTTAAAAAGGCAACACGTATTCACCAGAACGTGGCACTGACTGAGTTCAAGGCCTGGGTCTATGCGATCCATTGCGCACCAGATACCTGCCGTTGGACGGGGACACAGCACGTAGCTTCTCGAAGAAGCGGAGACGGTGACAGGCGGACTCCCAGCGACCACAGTTCTTGACTGCAGTGGTCCGCAACGTGCACTCACAATGATTCAGGCACTCGGGGACAGGCGGGCTCCCAGCGGCAGCAGCACCCGGCTGCGGCGGCCCGGGCTGGGGTAGGCGATGACTCTCGTCGTGCAGCTCCGTGGTGGGCTCACAGCGGCAGCAGCACTCTCCTAGCTGCGGCAGCCCACGGGACGATTCACGATGATGCAAAGTTAACAAAGATGCGGGCACTCAGCGGCAGCAGCTCTCTCTTAGCTGCGGCGGCGGCCCACAGGACAAATCCCAATGATGCAAAGTTGGCAAAGGTGCGAGCACTCAGCGGACTTGAACTCTTTAAATATGGAGGCATTTCCAATCTGAAGACATATTTTTCCATAAATGATGATATGAATTAAAACCTGACCTACAAATTCAACAGTCCTCCAAAAGTATAATAATATCTATAATAATCTGAGAGACATACATATGCCAGAACAAGAATCATACAGCATATTGAAAGGTTAGAAATGTTATAGACAGATAAAGTGATCAAGAGCATCTAGTAGAACCTTGTTGGTTTCATTATGTGGCACCTTTACATGTGTTGTCAGAAATGGAATGTGGTGCAGTTCCACTTGCTGTAAAAAAACCTCATAATGCAATATTTTTACATTAATAATTTTTCTTCATAGGACACCACACAAATATGAAGTCTTAAGGATCTGAGAATATTGAATGACAATACAGGCGATTTTAAATAAACCACCAGGAAGGAGATGAATTCATATTTAGACAGATGAAAAGTGTCTAAGATTACTTAGCTTCTACTATATACCAAAAGTTCCAGCAATACATAGTAGGGCTTTATTAGGAGTAGTCAGATAATTATCACATCTGATAAAAATTCAACACTGAGGATATGATAGTTATCACTTTTTTCTCTTTTTTTGGTAATAACTTGCAGTTTATTGTACTTACAGCACTAAAATGCCCTGTAAATACAGGACCCTTCTTCCCCTTGTTAAATTCCAGCATGTGTGCCCAGCTGAAGTTTTAAAGAAGGGTGTGATCTTTGTTGCACCTGGTAATTACGGAGTGCGATAAGCGTTGCACTACTTGTAATTGCAATCCCTGAGTGAACAGATGTTTGAACAGGGATCACAATTTTAAAAGCCACTTGTAATCAGGCCAATAGTTTCTTAATCGGGAAAGTGCACATCTTGCCAAACGTAAGTGGTTCATTTCCATAAATAATTTCTGCTATGCAAAAGAAAAATATATATATATTGTGAACCAGATGGAAACAGATAAAATATGAACAAAGTTTGAACATAGCAAATACCAACACATGGTTCTTAAAACTACATTAACAACGTACCTTAGCTTTTACTGTATAGTATAGTCAAACTAAATGAAACTGAGGTGCATGATGAGAAAAATCACGATATCAGCCTGTATTGCCTATGAGGTTTAGCCTTGTAGAAAAGATGTTCATAACTATAAGTGGGCATTAGTTTGCCATTGTTTAATACAATTCCAAAAGAAATCCTCAGATCTCTTCAAATGCAATGGCTCTCCCTTCCTTGTGAAAACAAATTTGTCCTAACCCACTATGGGGCATATTCTCAAGCCCCCATCGCCACAACAACGTCACTTTCAGTGACGTTGTTGTGGCGATAGGGGCTTCGCCCTATTCACAAGGCAGCGTTAAGCCACGTTAAGTGGCTTAGCGCTGCTTAACGCTGCCTTGTGAATAGGGCCCCTTCATGCTGTTTTTAGCGTGAAGGAGGCGTGCAGTGGGTGTTGTGTTGGGCGTTCCACCGCAACACCCATTGAGTTTGACGCTACCTCCTATTCACAAGGGCAGCGTAAATAGGAGGTAGCGCTGAAACTTAAGACCAGGAAAAATCTGGTCTTAAATTGGCGAAACGAGGAGAAATGCTTTATTTCTCCTCGTTTCTGCTTTTTCCATGTGTGCTGCCTTGTGCAGCACACATGGAAAAGCAAAATGGCATGGTTTGTTCATGTACAGGAAGGTGTCCCTTCCTGTACATGAACAAACCATTTTTTAAAATGCCGTTTTGTAACTTACATGTGTGCTGCATGAAGCAGCACACATGTAAGTTACAAACTGGCATTTAAGGTTTGTTTATGTGCAGGAAGGGACACCTTCCTGTACATAAACAAACCTCCCTGCTTACAGACACCCTTGCACTCTGGTGCAAGGGTGCCTGCGTTGGCGCTATGTTGTGAAACTTAGCGCCATCGCAGGGGGAAACGCAAGGCTGCACCATATCCTTGAGAATAGGGTGCAGCCTCGCGTTTTCGAAGTGGCGGAGAGAGGCGTTAAGCCAAGAAGGCTAACGCCTCTCTCCGCTACTTCCATGAGAATATGGCCCTATGTTTATTATGTCCATAAACCAACTTTCACCCTGTCGTTTTTTGTTTAATTTACTAATGCCTAATAATGTACCTTCTTTAAACCACCTTTAGAAACCAAAATCTTTCTTTATGCATTCAATTTTGTTTACCAGGTATTTATATCAAAATAACAGATTTCTTATTCTTTGTCAGACATTTAGTTATAACTATTTTATTCCCAAGAAAAATCTCATTCCAAAACTATCTAACTGGTCAACACTTCTGAAGATAGGCAATTGCCCTGGTTGTTCATCTAACATTTACAGTGATGATCTGCCTCCATCAAGTATAACTTTGAATTTTGCAAGGAGGCCAGTATTGGCTAATGAGTGCTTTATGCTTTATTCATCATCACATCGCAGACAAAATGGGCAGTGTCAGACCCAAAAAGGATAGTGTCTCACTTCTGTACATCTCAAATTCCTGGGACACTCCAACATCAAACCTCAAATACATGTTTTGGGAAACAATATCTCATTACTGTGCATGTCAATCCTTCCAGCAACCTGACATACCTTTGCATCAGTTTTTCCAATATTCGTAATTCTACTCCAAATAATACTCTCTGCTTCACAACTGTGCTACTGTGCCAGAAAATCATTTTTCTCTATTTTTCATCATTATGTTCTTCAGTCTCCTTTCATTTTCTTTCTCGTTCCATTTCTTTTTGCCATGGCTTTTCTGCCAGTTCTTTTTCTGTATTTAACTGGAACCCTCCTCTAGCTCTGCAGCCATCCACCATCACTGCCTGCCTCTATGAGCACTACCAAAATCTAGCAGCACTGTAGCCTTCTGTCAGCAATACAGCCTGCAACTAGGACTGCGAACTTCAACCTTTTTAACATCCTTTAGCCAGCAAATTAGCTATGATCAAAATGGCAATATTCCACCAATTGATTGGATGATCTATCAGCAGACCAGACTACCAGATTTGCATAATTCCAGTGTATGACGAAACAACTTTGGACCCATCTACCCATTTGTGAACTACTTGCTATGGACGATACATCGAAGCCTTGGAAGGCAACTGGCACCATTATGCTTGCTGCAAACACTGTGCCATCTTTGGTGTGTGGTTGTTCTGGAATGAGCCCCACAAACTTTCAGGTATTAAATACTGTGGCAAAATCTTTGGAAGCACACTCTTCGTATAATTTTGTACATCTAAAGAGCCCTAATACCTTGAGATTTGCCAGGTAATGTCACTCAAACCACTGCTAGTATGGTTTTTCATACAACTTCTGATTGGGAAGATATGCTCCTTGCATTCATTTGTGGGCTGTGGGTCTATATCACCCCTGTCCTCCAATGAACAATAAGCTAAAATAAAATGTCCATGGCAGTGAATACGGGTTAGATGAGATATGTTCAGAGGCACCAGTGAAAAAGGATTATTTATGAAGCTAATGAAGTCAAAACTTAGGGGCCCATTAGGATGGCGGGCGGAAGCACCACTGCCGTGCTGGCGGATGCAAAAAGCACCAGTTACCGTCCGCCCGCCACAGCACACACGCCCGCCCAATTAAGACGCGAAAAGACAGCCAAACACCGCCCGTATGCCAGCGACGCCGTCCGCCATCAAAGTGCGCCCGTTCACGGAGCGGCGCGGCTCAATGGAGACACAACGCCCGACGAAATCACGTACCGCCCGGCGTACAAATTACGATGCCAGAACCAAACAGTTCCTCCGGCTAAGAGACACCGCACGTGAAAGCAAGGCGGAAAACCGAACTCACAGTACGGATAGCAAAGAGGCGGACCCCGAGCATGAATCCAGCACTGCAGGCCCTCCCCATGCTCTACCTGATGCAGCACCCAGGAGTCAACACACCGCGGCGACGCAGGTAGGCAGACACACAACAGGGGCACGCAAACAGCGCACACAGTGCAAGGGCGGGAAAACTGTATATGGCCCCCACCCCGACACCCCTGCGTGGACACGACACATCCACCACTGCACCCACACATGCGCACAACGCAGAGGCCAACGGCAGCGCAATGCATGCGCCGCACACAAACAACACAGGGTCACAACCAAACACCACACACACCAGCACCACCCAGAACGCACATGACACGTGACAGCCCTGCCACAGTCATGTCCCCAACCGGCAATTCACTGTTGCCAACCTGACGTCACACAACTGACCCGAACATGTCAGTGACGTCACGCCACATTAGGACACACCCCTGTATGCAAAACACGGCGATGCACACAGCGGAGGCAACATCACCCATCAGAATATGGACCCCGTCGGGAAAAGGTACGCCAGTACCACACAGAAAACACCGGTGCCACCCTGCACCCAATAACAAGACATGCAATACGTAACATCAAAGATACCGGGGACAGACAACAGGTGGGACCAATTATAACACAAGGCCCAACGTACAGCGGAAAAGCAGCCTGCTGCCCACACACGGGAGAGGAGACAGCACCGAATGACCTTCCATTCCCACTGTGAAACCACATCCCGACTAAACAAGCCGGAGAAAACAGTCATTGCACCAAACAAAGCCCAACACAGGCATGCAGAGGGAAGCGGCCACAGGGCAGATAGCGCATAACACCAAAGAACATTCACAACGGAAAGAAGAAATGATAACACTCCCCCATGTGGTTCACATGCAAGTTATCTTGAAGGAGTCAGACACCACTGACCTTGACCATTCAGAGAAGCATGTGGGATGAGGGCCCGTGTCCTCCGCACAAGCCAACATAACACAAGTCCTGCCTCCCTACGACCATTACAGAATTCCCAGCAACATCGGAGGTTGCACTCTGCAGACTGCACAGACAGCCGGAGCACGCCACCACAGCGCCCTGCAGCAAAATGGCACTTGCACCACACCTACCCAACTACGCCGGACAGATCAAGCTGTACAAACATAACCTGATACAGATATTGGGATGTGACAATCTGGCCTTGCTGAACGTAAGTTACCGACTAACTTACCGCATCGCATTGTTCAGCTGCGTCATCCCCGTCTTCTACTGTCGGAGGTGTCCCTTCTACTATCCTGTGGAGTTATGTCTCTCCAACCCGGCATGTCCAAGGGCGGACCTGCTACAACTATTCCACCCCCTGGACGCCCACGACAGGGCCTGTTCAGCCTATGGGGGCATGGCGTATGTGGCGACTATCGGACCCACACTGCAATGGGATCACTGTGCCTCTACACGACGGATAATGGATTACAGTTACATCGAATGCCATCCAACATGTCCCATCATGCTCCTACAAGGGACAACTCACGAACAACACCTTGACAGCCACCATCCGCTACATTGGCTGGCAACCATGTCCACCACCAATGCCATGGAAGCCCTGCTGGAAGGTATTGCATTCCTGACAACCTGTCAATTCGTCGGGCCCCGTCGCCAGACCCCCAATTGAGCAATGATGTCCCACACCGTACCCATGCTTGGCTTACGCACGGACTAGGCAGTTACCAGTACAACTACTACACCATGCAACCTGCAACTGACACCACAACAACAACTACACTGCCATGACATCTGATACTATTTGGGAAATGCACCCTGTACCTCATCACATCCAGTAACTCTGCATGAACAGGGGGAGGCAGAGGCATGGGATTTGTGTATGGCAACCACATGGACAGAACTGCACGTACAACTATGCCATGATATGGATCCATTTGCCCATGAACATATGCACCGGTCAGTGGACATCAATCGTCCTGCTGTAGTATGTGAGAGCTGTCACCACACCTCCCACTGAACGTCCGTGCCAGGACCTTTGCATGGACACCAAGTGCATCCACCAACAACATGAGCCCAGTGACTGTGACATGGCCAGTACCCACCACATCGCAACAACAAGTGGGACGCCTTAGCATGCACGTAAGCCCATGCCCTGATGTCACCTCCACGCACGTGTGTATGAGTAACCATAGCAGCAAACCTGTAACATGGAACTGAGATGCACTGTGCCCATGATGACAAGCGGACTGGTAGGCTAAATGTATACTGTCTGTGTCAGTCAGCAGCACCACAGTAATCAGCAAATGTACATTAGCACACCAACGGCTTAGCAGTTGTAACTCTGAAGCCCACATCCCACAGCCAACAACTAATCACTGTACCCCTACACCCTATGCTATGTGTAATCATGCTGAGTATATCCTCCACATGCACTTCGCTGCCAGTAGTGTTCACTATACTGCATCACAGAGGACATTAGTCCCAATACATGGCTTGAAGCAACAACGTGTCTCTGCTGATTCATTTCACAAGTACGAATGAGAGAGGATGAGAGTGTGTGAAGTACACGGCAGTCGTGAGATGACCATGTAGTCCACTGTCATTGGATGTCAACGCAAATGAGTAGCACAACTGTGGAAGACACACATGTGTCATGTGAAGCGGGAGTTACGCATGGCTCAGGTGGGTTGGTGTGACGGGTAGGTGCGCACATGCAATGTTGAGACACGCTGTGTTGGTAGGACTCAGGACCAGTACATTGGCGCACTCCTGGGAATCTGTAAAGACCACCTGTCTGGTGACGAATGTGAACACGTGTGTGCACAACAGGCGGGCACACGAACAATGCTGCATCAAGTGTAGACGTCAGCCCACCCTCCGTGGACATGCCGGATACTGCTGCGCGTCCGTCAGGCCCTTGCCAAGGCACTCACATCCCCTGTCGACCTGGTGCATCCCCAACATTGTCCACTTGCACAGGCAATCCAGGGCACGGGATGGCAGTTGAGCATGGTGGGTGAGAGGACATGGCGCGCTCATCCTTGTCACATCACGCAGGCAAAACATCCACAATGTGTAGTATGGCACAAGTCAAATGGAAGTAGTGGGGGACGCACATATCACAAGCAGCAGTGACGCCACGGAAGGTGGCTCGCACCATCCCACCCATTGACAATACACCCACACACGTTACATGCCATTGCAACAGAGAAGCCAGCGCGTGCACAAGCAGCTCCAAGCTCGCTCCAGAGAGGCCAAAGAGTGAATGTGTGGGGCCATGAGCTCCAGTTGGACACGGACTGGCCCGCTAGGGCAGCTACAGCCTCTGTGTGTTGCAGGTGGTGTATCCGGACTGCGGAGCCTGTCATGCATTGTCAATGTTGCCCGGGTCTCGAGTCGGGGCACCACGCATGTGGACGGCGACACGCCACAAATTATACCGTGAGACAGACCACATGTACAAATGGACCCACACATACACTCTTTGGCCTCTCTGGGGCGAGTTTGGAGCTGCTTGTGCATGCGCTAGCTTCTCATGTGCAAATGCATATTGGTGTGAGCGAGGGGAGGCCATGAGGACAGTGTAAAAGATAACTGTTTGACTTCCAGTTAGTGTAAGGAATGCCCCTGATGTGGTCAGAAAAAGACATGTCTCGTGTGTATTGCAACTAGTAGATAAGCCGATGACCTACCCATGTCTTGCATGTAGCCCCGCACCTAGCCCCGCACACCCGACACAGCGTAATGAGTACCAGCACCACATACTTCCCATTCGAAGCACTGACTGGGGGTGACAACCATTGGACAGTCTTGTGTAGTCCACCCACGCGTACATGTGGGCCCTCCATGAACCATGTCACCTGCGGCAAAGTGATGTCATGGGCAATGACGGAAGTGAGCAGAGCTGTCTGCCCCACGCACAGACGGTGCATCAGCTCAACAGACCCAGCACTGAGTGCAGCAGGGGTCACATGTGCAGGGGCAGTTGTGCCTGGTGTGAATGCACATGTACATAGACAGCACATCGAGCAATGTGTAGCCTGCCCACATCTATTGTCCATTGTCAGGCTGACCTAGAAACAGATCACAAGGCAACACATCTGTGTGGGTGTACCCACTGTGACCAACACTGCGCAACCATCAGCGTACTCGCCCTGTGCATGGCCCACCCCGCAACGAAGGTCACATTCAGTGCCACTATCCCTCACACACATCCCTATCACGAGTCATGGTGTGTCCAATCGACAGTGCAGAGTAAGCGCTCATCCGGGGGTCCTGAACAGGAGACACATGTAACCCACTAGGCAGTCTGTGTCGGCACCTACTGGCATTGTGCAGTCAATGTGCAGGCCAGGCCTGCTGGGACTGAGAAGGGCAGCATGGCCCCAGCCTGACTTCCACACGACCGACAGGTGCACTGAGACCTGCATTGCCAATTGTCTGTGTCACTGGATGTCTGACATGAAGTTGCCATGTACCACCACTCGGGTGGGACAGACAGGTCAAAGCGCCCGAGAGCTCACATACCCATGCCACCTGCGGCCAGCATGGTGTGCAGTGCATGTCTGTACTCCACAGGCTCTGACTCATAGTGCTGAGGAGCAACGACATGTGTGTCCCCCACATGCACACCCACACCCACTGCAGATGTCTCTCACACACAACTTTCGCAAGAAATAGCCATGTGCAGTGTGCGTGGAGCACGGAATCCAGGTTCTCCGGCTCCTCGCTAGTGAGTGGACCTGGACATGTCCTCAGCGTCATCCACGTGTAGGTGTAGTGGTGGCAGCAGCAGCTGTCGTCGAGGGGTGCCAGGCTGCAGTGCCAGGTAGCTGTGGTCATGCCTGTCCCACTCACACACACATATTGCCCCCTGGGGCCGTTTCAGTGGGTACAAGCTGCTTCGATTCGTGTACCATGTCTGGCAGCTGCAATTGCAGACGTTGGCATGCTCCCAGCTGGCCATGGACGCCTACCTCCACAGTGGAACACGCAGGGTGCAACCGCGAGGGTCATTGGAGTTGGCCGTAAGGGCCTGGGCCATGCCGGGTACAGTCCGCTGATGCCATGTGCACCACACAGTATGATGTGCGCAATGCATCTGCAGGTGTGGCCATGATTTGCGTGTGGGTGCAGGTCCACAATGGACAGGGCCACAACATGCCGTGTGCATAGGCAGGGACGGCCAGTGCTCAGCCTCCACATGTATGTAGGAACATCATCATGTACACATTGGCATGGGAGCATGGGATATGCATATGCACACACATGCCATCTTTCACTATGTACATCTGCCACTTGGCACGTGCAATGTTACGTGTCACTTGTGATGTGTAGTTGCAAGCACACAGCTGTGTCGGCATGGGGCTGTCAATGTGTACACCTGTCAATGTTTCTCGAGGTGTGATCCATACAGTGCTGTACTTAGGGTGCAGTAGGGACATCAATGACTGTCTCATATCCCCTCGTGCCACCGGTCCCACTTGTTCTGGCCGCTCAGCCTGTGTCCATAGCGTTGTTGGTGTGTGCCCTACACACCCAGCCTCGGAAGCAGTGTGATGCACAGCAGCTAGTTATGTTGCCGTGGTGTTGCAGCTTACCGATAATGCAGTCTGTTGCCTTCAGCATGCCTTACAAGTTGTTAATGCCTGACTCCCCATGTGCATTCTCATAGCAATGGTGTGTGTCACTGCCCATTGCTATTGGTAGGGGACCTGTGTAAGTGTATTGTGGCTGTGCTGTCCCTACTTATCAGCCGTTCTGTCATTCAATTGCCTGCCCAGTCATTTATGTTCTGTGCATGTGAATATGCCATGTGGCGTGTTGCTTTGACATGTGTACACTTCCATCTTTCCTAGGCGGAGACCAAACATTCATCGCCCCTACCAATTGCTGTCAGACATGGTGGATGTTGAGGTCATCCGCAAATATCGTCTGGACCGACCCACCCTGCATCATCTATGTGTCTTGTTGGAACCCCACCTCCGTCCTAGCAGGGTGTATCCAACAGCATTCACCCCCACGGCTAAGGTGATGGCTGCACTGCATTTCTTCGCCACTGGGTCATTCCAGCACACAGTGGGCAGTGGAGGTGGGATGTCCCAACCCATGTTCAGCATGGTGCTCAGGGATGTACTGTCAGCCATGATGCTGTACAGGAACAGATACATCCGCTTCCCCAGGGCTCGTGAATTGGCGGCAGTGAAGGGTGCATTCTATGCTCTTGGACGAATCCCCCACGTCGTTGGTGCAATAGACTGCACCCATGTTGGCCTTGTTGCACCACAGGCCACCGAGCACCTCTACCGCAACCGGAAGCACACGCACTCCCTGAATGTGCAAGTGGTGTGCCTTGCGGACATGGTGATCACACACGTGTGTGCGAAATTCCCAGGATCGGCCCATGACGCGCACATCATGCGCAACAGCATCCTACCACGTCTGATGACCAATCTGCCACCGGACCGTGGCTGGATTGTTGGTGAGTATGTGGAGTAGTGTAGCGTGCTGGCTGTGCGATGCTGTCTTGTGTCCAGTTGGAATTGCAACGGTTCTCTGTGTCCCTCACACCCAGGTGACTCTGCTTACCCGAATGGAGCCTGGCTGCTCAGCCCATTACGACGTCCTGGGAGCCCAGCAGATGTACGCTACAATGAGGCACATGGGAGGACCAGACGTGTGGTTGAGCGTACCTTTGGCCTCCTCAAGTCCAGGTTCAGATGCCTGGACCGCACCGGGGGCGCACTGGCATACTCCCCACAGAAGGTGTGCCAGATAATTGTGGCTTGCTGCATGCTGCACAATCTGGCGATCCGCAAGCAGATCCCCCTAATTGTGGATGACAGAGATCAACCAGGGCCCCAGCCTGCAGACCTGGACAGCTCCAGTGAAGAGGACAGTGGAGAGGATGAAGCTGTGAATGTGCGTCAGCAGCTCATCGCCCGCTACTTCACTTGACGGTGAGTGACCATGTACGACGGCTGATGTAGCTGTAGTTGTGCAGGTGTATGTGTGCCCTGTTACGGGGGCCTTTTGTTCACTGAGTGCTGTGTGTCAATGGTCCATGTCCAGGTTGGTATGCCACTGACAGTGGCTGTAGCATTGTGCCCTGTTGCTCTGTGAGATGTGTGTGCATTGCTTGTAGTTGGTGACAAGTACTGTGTGATGAGTGTGTGACACACTCATTGAATGTACTCTTGTTCTGTTTTACACCCCTAGGTCCCTGCAGCCTCTCCTGTCCCATCGACATGCCACACAGCAGATGCATTTCTGCTCATGGTGGCGATTGCACATCGTGGAATAAACCCAGGACACATTAAGCCGATTGTGAACAAGGTGTATTTATTAACAGCGGTGACGTGATTGTGTGCAAGGTGATGACAAATGTGGTGCATGCTGTGACAATGAGTTGACGGTCATGGCTGCGTGATGGTCAAGGTGTACCCATGGAGTTCTATGTCCACAGTCCAACAGACACATGCCATTCACATGGCAGTGTGGGGTAGGATCGTATTCCATGTCAATGCAGTAGGTGGTCAAGGTGGCTGGCTGACTCACTGGCGTTTGGTGCGGGCGAAGTCCTCTCTGGACACCTGTTTCCTCTTCGGACGGCCCCTTCCACGTTTGGTAGGGGGTGTTGATGTTCCGCTGGTGGTGGCTGAGGAGTGCTCACTCGCTGTGGACGCAGGGGAACGCGAGGCTGCACGAGCCTGCGCCACAGCAGGTGGTGGCGGTGGTGGTGTTGCTGGCCTTGCTTGTGCCCTCCCCCACCACCAGCTGGCCCATGAGTGCCGCGATTTGGGCCATATGGGCGTCCATGGACCTCAACACCGCAAGGACCTCCCGCGTGTCGCTTGCCGACCTGGCCCATTCGCCTTGGGCCTCTTCATAGGCCCCAAGGACTCTGTCGATTGACGGCAGGGCTTGGCTCCCAGGCACAGTTGGCGTTGGCCTGACCCTGCTCCTCCTACCAGTACTGCTGCCACCGACCTGCCCACTGGCCACATTGCTCACCACGGTCCTCGCTCTGGCTCCCGGGGTGGAGCCCGACGGCCGTGCCGACCGTTGCACAGGTGCTGTGGCGAGGGATGGCGTGGTGGTGGTGGTTGCGGCGGTGGTGGTGGTTGCGGCGGTGGTGGTGGCCACAACGGCTGAGGCAGCAGGGGTCTGTGACTGGTCAGCGGCCCTGGGTGATGGGTTGGTAGGGAGGAGGGGCCCTGGGGAGCGGTTGTGCCCTGCCACTACAGATGGGCCTGCTGGGTGGTCCGTGTCCGGAGAGGTGTCCAGCTCCTCTACATCCGTGAGTCCGGGTCAGGGGCTTGCAGACTGGCTGTGCTGGCTGCTGTCACCCTCTCCAGTATCCAGCAGTTCGGCACCTGTGGGGAGGATGAAATGGGTCATTGTGTTGCACCTAGCAAAGTATGTATTGGTTGTCTGACATTCACAGTTCGTGCACTGTCGTGCACAGGTTTCCCAGTGGCGTGTGTGGATGTACGATGTGTGTATGCGTGGGCTAGGCAATGGGTCTGTGTGATGTGGACATGTGGCATGGGACGGATTAGCAATGCCGATGGGTGTGTGTTGCTATGCTCCTACATTTTGTGGCTCGTGTGTATGCGTGCTCCAGGGCCATCAGCGATGTTGGGTTGAACGATGGTTTAGGGGGAGGGATGGTACGCTTAGGTACGCTGATGCCAGAAGGGGGTACAGCACCCTACACGCTCTTGGGTTGAGATATGCTTTTGGGGTACATGCTGTGGGTGATGGGTGCAGAACGTGACATGTGTTCTGGCAACGTGACAGTGCATGGACAAAGGTGTGTGTCTGTCTCACATGGCCGGAATATCTGCTGACTGTTATCATTCATGGACATCACATTGGTAGCAATGTTGTGAGTTCGTGCTTGTTGTGTGCCACACGTCGTATTGAAGATGGGCTAATTCCTTTGTGTGCGCGCTGCCCTGGTACATGTGCATCAGTGCTGTGCTCTTGGGGTGTTGACTATGTTATGTGTGTCGTTATTCGCAGTGTGACGTGCGCTTCGGTCACTGCAGGCACTTGTTTTGTCATAGGCAGGTATCTTTGCATGTCTACTGGATGTGGGCCAGCTGTTAGGTATGACATCCGATCATGACATTGTGGCTGTGAGATGAGATGGATGATATGTTGAATGTGCATTGTGTGCCTGTGTGTTTCATGGGTCCGGTTGTCTTTGTGTGCAATATTGTGGTTCCAAGCTGTTACTTCTAGTACGGTCTGTCTTACGTGGGCGTTGTTGTACGATGTGTGGGTGACAGGCAGTGAGGACTACATAGACAGGACTTCGATGGTGTTGCTGATGTGTGTGATGGGTGGCACAGTACCTGACGTGTGGGTCTGTGCTCCAGTGGGACTTGTACAAGCAGACGTGGCTCCTTAGGTGTTGCTGTATCTGTGATAGGTCATGTGGGGTTTGACTCTGTCGAACATGTCCGTGTGCACATTGGTCTCATGATTGTGACTGGGAGCAGTGCTGCGTGTTCCTCTGCTACGTGTCATGTCCCATGTGTCAGTCGTAGTACAGTCCTCATGCCTACAGACGCCCCGCCCTGTACAGTTTCCCACCTACAGGTTGTTTCTGAGTGAGCAATGCAGTGGATGCCACATGGTACTGGGAGGGAGGGGTGCTTCACCTTGCTGGTCTGTGGTAGTGGGGGCCTGGTGGGTGTTTGACTTCAGCTGTCCCCCCTCCGACTGACTGTCTTTGTGTTCCGGCTACTTACCTGTTAATTGTCGGTCAGTGCAGCTATGGCGGACACATGGATGTGGGGTGTGCTCCACCTTGCTGGTCTGTGGTAGTGGGGGCCTGGTGGGTGTTTGACTTCAGCTGTCCCCCTCCGACTGACTGTCTTTGTGTTCCGGCTACTTACCTGTTAATTGTCGGTCAGTGCAGCTATGGCGGACACATGGATGTGGGGTGTGCTCCACCTTGCTGGTCTGTGGTAGTGGGGGCCTGGTGGGTGTTTAACTTCAGCTGTCCCCCCTCCGACTCACTGTCTTTGTGTTCCTGCTACTTACCTGTTCATTGTCAGTCAGTGCAGCTATGGCGGACACATGGATGTGGGTGTGGGGAGTGCTCATTCTGGCGCATCTGGTGTACAAGGGGACCTGGTGGTAGTTGCGGTGCTGGCTGACTGTACACATGCCCCCATGGTTTTGTTAGTTGCTAGCTTTGGGCTGAGTGTGTATGAGTGTCTGTTGCATGTGTGGGTGATGTCTTGTGTATTGTGTGCTGGACATGGGGGTGTTTGTCCCTAGGAGCTATGGCATGGTGGTGGTGCATGTGAGTACATAGCGGTGTGCTGGTATACGTTTGTTTGTACTTACCAGCCTCCACTCCCCTGGTAATCCGGTGAGGATCTCCGGATGTATGATCACTCGCACCTTCTCCTCCCACGCCTTGAAGGTCTTGAATAGCGCGGGATTCCCTCCGCCAGTCCTGGCAGCCAGCTCTCGATTTTTGCTCTCCTTCTTCTTGACCACGCTTTTGAGGTCGTTCCACCTTTGTTAATTTCTCCTCTGTTGCGTGGAACGTTCCCGACTGCATTGACCTGGTCTACGATCCTGCTCCACAACCGGTTTCTGGTGGATAGTGGTGTCTGTTGGACCTGGTTGCCATAGATTTGTGGGTGCACCTTGACGATCTCGTCGACCATGACCGTCAGCTCGGTGGAAGTGAACTTGGGCATTCTGTGTGATGCCATGGTGTGTGTTTTGGTGTTTGTGGTGCTGGTGCGGTGTGTGGTGTGTGATGTGCAGGGGGTTTGTGGGTCAGGTGTTTGGTGGTGGTGGTGATGGGTGTGATAGGTGCGTGTCTGTGGTGTGCTGCTGTCCTTTCTGTCTCGCTGTGTTGTGTGCTTTCGTCCTCAGTTTGTAATGTTGCAGGGGGTTGTGGTCTGTGGAGGGGCTGGTTTTGTACTTACCTATGTGGGTGTGTCATGGTGGTCTGTTGTTTTCAGGTGTGTTGTGGCTGGTGTTCTGGGATTTGTAGTTGATTTGTATGTCCAGGGGGTGTTTCAGGGATGTGTACTGTGTTTGGGTTTTTGTGCGTGGGTTGCTGTGTGGACTTGTTAGCCATGTTGTGTGTGTTTGTTTTCGTCAGCGGATGGTTTCTGTGCATGGACGTGGCCGCCAGGGCTTCCGCCGTGTCCATTTTCGTCACTGTTGTTTGCGCTGGCGGGCGGTGTATTTGTGGATTTCCCGCGCTCATGTCGGTACGATCCTAATTTGACGGGCGGTGTCTAGGTCGTCAGGGCGGGCGGTTTTGGCTTTTCGTGCGTCTTTCCGTCCGTGGCGGGCGGATGGACTTGGACTCGGACATGGGCGGGCGGTTTTTTCTGTTTATTTCCCGCCTCCGGTGGTTTTCGGTTCGCGGCATCGTAATTGCTCGGTCGGTATTCAGTGGGTGTAGGCGGGCGGATTTTCGCCACTTTGGTTGATGGCGGATTTGTATCCGCCCGACATCGTAATGGACACCTTAGATTTGTTTTTGAGTGCATTCATCTCTCTTCATTTTCAAAACAGATCTATTATCATTGTAAAGTTTATATGTATTTTATTGTATAATTGCATTAACACATTTATTCTTGTGCGTTACCATATCTTATAACATTTTCAAGTTTCCGATTCATTCTAAAATATCGACTAGCTGGTCCTTTTGGGGCCTTTTCGTAAATATCATGTGTAAATACTGAAAGAGAAAGGCAGTTACTGTGGTGCATGTGAGGGAAGACCCTAGATATAGAGGCAAAGAATACATCAACAAAAAGTCTGGTTTATACATTTGGGGCCGGCCTGAGGAAACGGTGGAACACTAACTATTACTTTTTATTACTATATATATCGCCAGTAGGTAGTTATAATTAGGTCTGCTATTCCATAGATGGAGCATTTTTTGGTTTGCCAATAACTGTGGGCCCTGTTAGACGAATCTCCAGGAAACTTTCCCAAAGAAAAGTTCATACACCGCAGCTCTTTTCTGGAATGTTTTGGGGTGATCCGTCAAGCGGGGAACAAGAAAAAAGGGGGGACACAAAACATAAAATTCCCATATATTTTTCATTGACTTCTTTACGACAGGTTATGGCAAAAACTGCTGGACGGAATTACACTAAATTCGACAGGAAGCTAGATCTTGGTCCGCAGATAGTTCTTTTTGTGATGTAGTGTAAATCTGTTCAGCAGTTTTTGAGATGTCAAGGGTCAAAAACATCTATGGCCCGATTCACAAAGGTAAACTTAGGCTTAAGTCTATGTTTACGACTTTTGGTATTCACAAACAACATCTACGAGTAGTAGTTTTACGTCCGCAGTTGGGGCTCAATCTACACACTCATGGCAGAATCTCTGCACTCAGGGCAGAATCTCTGCACTCGTGGCAGAAGCTCCGCACTCAGGCGAAGGAAGTGTAATTTCATACACCTGCATATAATTGACACCCCTTGCATGACCTGCACTACAAACCAAATAAAAGCAGCATACCATCAAAGGCCTGGTGTGGCCACACAGAGGGGCCGATTCCGATTCGGGCCGGAAATCTCTCCGACCGAGCCGGACCCGGAGAGATTTCCGACCGAATCGGACTCTGGCAGTCCGACCGAACGAATACGATGCGCACGCATGCCATCGGACTCGAGTCGGTCAGACTTCCATTGAAGTCAATGGGAGCCTGTCGTACAACGCGTACGCGGGCTCCCATTGAATCAATGGGTGCGAGGCGGACAAGGGCGCCCCTACAGCGTGTACGCGTCCATGCGCATCGCGGCATACATGCACAGGTAGGGGGACCCATGGGTCCCCCTGTGTGCGACTCGCGTGCCTACGCGTACAGGGGGTCCGACGCGGACCCCCAAAGTCCGGCTCCGACAGCTTTTTCCAAGCCGGACGGCGCGAGTCGGTCGGACTGCTCGCGGCGCGCATCGTACTTACCCGGCCGGGATACGTCTCCATAGCGCGGTGCGAGTCGTGTCCATGCGAGTCGGTCGGAGCGTGTTGAAGCCGCGTTTGAGTCGGTCGGAGATTTCACGGGTGCCTGCATCGTACTCGCTCGGCCGGACCCGCGTACGATTCGGTCGGGAAACAGGGCTCCGAATCCGATTCGGAGCCCTACCGGTCGAGATCGGAATCAGCCCCAGAGTCTTTGTCTGCCTGCTCTGCACCTTACCTCAAACATTCTACCACTGAGGAGGAAGAAAAACTATTGTGAGGAGGAGACCACCATGATCCTGGAGAATATTGTGAGGCACCACAAAAAGCTCCATGGTCTTCCCCCTACAGCACCAGTGCCACACAGAAGGCAGCCCTATGGCAGCATTTAGCCACTGCAGTCACAGCACTGGGGGAGATGTCTGCATTGTAACGGACATTAAGAAGACGTCGCAGGATGAGAAGAGGTGGGTGAAGGAGAAGTACTCCAGTATAGAGGGGGCCAGAACTCTCCCTGGAGTACAATCTGGATCCCGCCTCTGTCTCACCCCACTGGAAAGGTATGTCCTCTCCACCATCCACTCTCACATGCTCCATGCGCTGCTGTGAGTGATGTCCCCAATGTCATGCCAGGTAATATGTGATGATGCTAACAACAATACTAAATTAATAATGACTGCAATGCACAGCAATTGCGACTATGGATGTTGTCCCAAGTATATGCAAAATGCATGGTGAGTCAGACCCTCATGTGTCTCATTCCGTCCATTGCACTACAAGTGCCAGAATCCTTTGTGATGGAAATGGCAGCTCCCATTTTCTCAGTCCCAAACAGGGGCCTATCACTGCTGGTGTATTCACCTAACACTGGTAAATGGCAATAGACAATGTGCCTCTTCCACTTACCATTACTGTTAGCATGTACAGGCAAAAGAGTAAATATGTGACAAGTTACACATGCACACCATTTCTTTGTCGCTAACTTTTATCTTTTCTCTCCTATTGCCACATACAGTGAGAGTACAGTCACCCACTGTAACAGAGGTCCCTGCACCTGCAGGAAGGCAACATCAAGGTGCACATCAACCCTTACTACCAGCACAAACTGGTATGTAAAAATCATCAGGTGAGAGTCCAAACTCCTACATTGTTATCAGATAACCCATGGACATATTACATAGAATCTGCCAACAGTCTCAGACCTGTGTGCTGAACTAGGGAATGTTGTGTATCACCTGTTTCAACCAGAAAGTTGACTGAGAACATACATTTCATTGTAGGCTCAGTGAAGATGTCAAGGAAATCACTGCCCACAGTGATCTCTGCTACATGTTCGGATGTGACATCTAGTCAGGCACCACACACTGGGCGGATGCGGGACCATGGTTAGTATACCTAATAATGATTCACCCAAATGCTCATGTTCCTAAAAAGTGGATAAAATGTCAGCAGTATGTTGTGTGTCTCTGACATCACTATTGTCACTCATCTCCATATGTCCACATATGGCAAATTACAGTATGCCACCTCATACCATGTTGGCTAATGAAAGGATGACTGACTCAAAATGTATGGCAAGTGAGTGCATTACCTACCAAATTGCTCATATTTTCTCTTATGAAGTAGCCACAACTGGATTAAAAGTCCATGACATGAAAATTCACTAACAAAAAAAATCGATGATGCCAGCTGGGTAGTGATTGGGGAGGTGATTTAGGGCTGGTAAAGTGGATGTAGAGGTAGTGAAGCATATACATCTGGTGGCTGATCTGCAAAACGTAAAAGCAGTAAAGGTGGCGATCATCTCAGCTATTCCACTTGACCAAATTGTGTGATCCAAGCCAAGGTGCACAGACAGAATATCGAGTTTAAAATGTCGACAAACACAAATATCGAGTTTTAAATATCGTGATACAGAAATATCGACAGGAAGACTATCGTGGTCAAGAATATCGATTTGCAGGTAAGAAATATTGTTTTTGTAAATATCGAAGTTGTTAATATCGTTTGCAAAAATATAGTTGTTTAAAATATCGATGTTTTAATTAGTGTTATGTATTTTAGTATGTTTTTTAAAAGTATGTGATCTATCTTTTTAATAAGAATTTGTTTTGTTATTAATATATGTGTTAAATTTTTAGTAGTTATTTATATTATCTTAATTCAATTTTGTGTTTTTCAGTTCTGTAGTGGGTTGTGGGTTTATAGGGGAAGAGGGTGGGAAGTAATTTAATCATAATAAATTAATGATTATTTTTTATGTATTAGTAATTATTTAATTTAGATTTTATAGTGTTAATTATGGGAATTCATTTATTATTAAGTATTTATTAATTGGTTGTTAATTATTTTTAATTAATAAATTGTCAATTATGTTAATTGTGTAATTTTTTTAGAAGCGGGTTGTGGGTTTAAAGGGGAATAGGGTGGGAAGTAATTTAATTATAAGAAATTAATTATACATTTTTATGTATTAGCATTTATTTAATTTAGATTTAATCGTGTTAATTGTGGGAATTAATTTATTATTAATTCATTGGCTGATAATTATTATTAATTAATTAATTAGCAATTATGTTAATTGTGTCATTTTTTAGGAGCCGGTTGAGGGTTTATAGGGGAATAGGGTGGGTAATAATTTAATTATAATAAATATATTAATATGTTTTATTTATTATTATTTTTTAATTGATATTTTATAGTGTTAATTGTGGGAGTTATTTTATTATTAAATATTTAGTAATTGGTTGTAAATTATTAATTAATTAATTTGTAATAAATTATGTTAATTGTGTCATTTTTTTAGGAGTGGCCTGGTGGGGTTTATCCGAGATTAGGGTGGAAGTAATTTATTTATAATTAATTAATAATTGTTTGTTAATTAATGCAAATTAATTAATTAAAATTAAAATATGGTAATTGTGTAATTGACTTTTGATGTAAGTTGTGGGGTTTATAGTGGTAAAGGTTGGGAAGTAAATTCTTTTAAATTAATTAATAAGTTGTTAATTGATACTCATTTATTAATGTAAAATTAGTTATGGAAATTGTGTAATGATTTTTAGGTGTGAGTTGTGGTGTTTATTGGGGTAGAGGGTGGAAAGTAATTTATTTTTCATTAATTAATAATTAGTTGATTATTAATATTAATGTATCAATTGATAAATATTTATGGTAAGTGTTTATTGTTATTTTGTGTGTGTGTTTTGGTTTATAGGGGTAATGTTTCTTCTATTTCTTCCCACTATATCCAACTCCACTAAAGTAATAATTGGAGGTGACTTTAATTGCCATTTTGAGCCTCTTTCTGGCATGACTCCTAACATCACTAGTGAGGAAGACTCCGTTTGGTCAATTCCGGAATGTAACACCTACCAGATAAGAGGGTGGACCCCTCTTGTCCTCCAAATGAATACCTTGACACTTAGCCACTCGCTTAGGGCATGCAATGGTCGCTTTCCCTGTGATAGTCCGGGCAACTTTACTTTTGAGAAACCCGGACAGGGCTCCATAATTGATTATATCCTAGTTGATGTTGAGTTATGGCACAGAATTCGCAGTTTTTCGGTCTTATCTAGATGTGAGAGCGATCACAACCCACTGGTCCTAACCTTAGAGCAACCACAAAACATAGGGGCCCTTGGTGTGAGGCACCAACCTCCCTTGAATTTAATAGCAATTGAAGGGGGCAGAAGAATACGCTGGGCAACAATTGTGCAAGCCCCGGAAAAAATGGCTGCTATGTACAATTGTATTATTCCACACCTAGTTGCCGCTTTTTCAAATTTTGAAAACAGTGATCCTCTAGAAATCTTCTTGGCATTAGGTAAGAATCATCAAGATCTAGTTTCAACCCTTGCTGAGTTTTTTTACAATGGTAGGAGCCCTGCCACTTCTGCATTGAAAGGTAGAAATCCTTGGTATAACAAGGCGTGCAGGGCAGCTAAATGCGCCCTGACATTAAAGATCAGGGAAGGCAACAGTCTGGGTATCAAGGAGTCTAGAGCGCATTATAAAAATATTTTGGCGGCAGCAAAAGCAGAATGGGAAATTGACAGATGGGACGCGATTAAGAAGACGTTAGAATCAAGGGACATGAGATCTTTTTGGACCTTAGTCAAAACAGGGAAGTTGGAAGGTAATACGGCTTTGGAACCAAATTTGGGGGAGGAAGTATGGAGATCCCATTTTAAAGTTTTATATTCAAAATCTAAAGATAGTGATAAAGATAGAGATCAAGATAGCAGGGTCCTCGATTCCCATGAAATTGCCACTAAAGAGCATCCCCCACCTCTGTGCACACTGGCAGAAGTCTTATTGGCATTGTCCAAACTACTTCCCAATAAGGCTCCAGGGTTGGACAGGATCCCTGGTGATCTTTTTAGAAATGAACAAGTGGTTTGGGCCCCCTATCTACAAACTCTATTTAATGCCATCTTGTGTGGTATGGCTGTTCCATCAACATGGGTAGGGGCAGAAATTATCCCCATTTTTAAAAAAGGCTCTCCATTAGACCCAGCAAATTATAGACCAATAAGTCTCATTGATGTCAGCCAAAAGTTATTTGCTCGTGTTCTTTTGGGTCGACTGCAATCCTGGATGGATGAGACGGCAGTTTTAACACCACTACAAGCCGGATTTAGGTCTAAAATATCAACAATGGATCAGTTATTCAGGTTGCAGTTGATCCATTGGAAAACTGTTATTCTGGGTGGTGGTACCCTTTACTTAACTTTTGTGGATCTCAAATCCGCGTTTGACATGGTCCCCCGCGATCAACTATGGGCCCTTCTTCGCGATATGGGAGCCCCAGTATATTTATGTCATCTCCTGAAGCGCTTACATGAAGGCACTTATGCTAGGATTAGATACGGCAAGCATGGGGAGCTGTCAGCTCCATTTCCGGTTGAGAAGGGGTGAGACAGGGTTGTGTCCTGGCTCCGACCCTGTTCTCCCTCTTCTTGAACGGTTTAGTGAAAACCTTGCTTTCAGTTAAAGAGATCGATTCCCCAAGGCTAGCCAATCGCAAAATGCCAGCCCTAATGTTTGCAGATGACACGTTGCTACTATCAAAGTCGCCAATGGGTATGCAGCGGGTTTTGAGCAATTTAGTCTCTTCTGTAAGAGAAGAGACTTGGAGATTAACCTCCAGAAGACCAAATATATGGTATTTGGAGTTAATTCTAGAAATTGCCTGCACCCTCGCTTGGATGGTAGACAACTTGAGCGAGTATCTATTTTTGACTACTTGGGTCTCACACTCAACGACAAGATGGAGTGGGGGACTCAGGTTAAGAGAGCTAATCTTAAATTGACTCAGTCAATAGGGGGAATCAAAAAAGTATTTAATAATTGCACTCATAAAGTACTAGCTCCCCCAGTAGAAATTTATAAAATCCAAGCGAGGGGAGCCTCACTATACGGTGCTGAACTTTGGGGCCACTGCCCGACAAATTTACTTACAAAAACCGAGAATACTTTCATCAGACAGCTGACAGGGCTTCCCATGAGTACTCCCTTAACCCCATTAAGGATGGACCTGGGTATTAATCCAATAGCCGATCAAATTGCCTCTCGTCCTCTCCATTTTTGGCGACGCCTTTGGAGTACGCCCGAGCTACAACCATATAGGGAGGAACTACAGGATGTTATGTCTATCTTGGGAGCAGGTAACATACCGTGGTTGACTTACATTAGGAACACGTGCCACCAAATGGGTTGGGCTAACATGTGGACAACTCCTGAAGTGACCTGCTCGGCTATCCCAAAAAATCTCTTACAATTGCTTTTAAAAATTTCAAGTTAGCCTTGATTTTTCAGTGCTCAGCTTCTTCCTCCTTGACGTCCAGGTTTTTGGACATTAAACACCAATACATTCTTGAGCCTGTCCTGGATAGTATCCACTTCCCCATGGCTAGGAAACTATACTTACAATTTAGGCATGGGACGCTCCCGTTACGTGCATTTACCAACAAATGGAAGGGTGCTAGAATCCAAGAATGCCCGGGGTGTACCTATAATGAAGAAACTGAGCTTCATGTTATCCTCTTTTGCCCCGCATACAGGAATGCGAGGTCTAAGTGGATTCTCCAGCTTTGTAGGAACCTGGGGATTAGACATTATGTTGAAGTGTTCAGGCTTCTAAAATATGACTTGCAGCCTCTATTTGTAATTGTCACCTCAAGATACCTCTTTGCAATGTGGAATATACGGAGAAATATTATTAAGACGCAAGAGTTGGGAAATAACCCAGTTTCACTTTCTTTTTAGACAAATTAGCATATTTGCACAAAGTTTAAAAAAAAAAAAAAAAAGAGAAATTTTGCTTCCTCTCTCATCTAGGAAAGCTTCCCTCAATTGTTTTTTAAAACTATTATAAGATTAGACATTATCAAGTCTTTTTATCGTTTTTAACCTATATTAAATACTTTTGATATTAGAGGATTCATAGTCTAGTTTTAACCTAGGTGATGACCTGGAATTTGGGGATGATGATTGATTTCTTATTGATGAGGTGTAATAATGTCCATTTGTTATATATTTGTCTTACAAATGTTCTTTTTATTTTCATTATCCCGATCATAAGTGTAACCAATCTTAAATTTCTCTAAAAAAGTTTGTTTTAAATTTTTTTATTGTACTTTTATGGCTGATTAGCCGAAATAAAGATCTTTGATTGATTTATTTAATTTAGATTTAATCGTGTTAATTGTGGGAATTAATTTATTATTAATTCATTGGCTGATAATTATTATTCATTAATTAATTAGCAATTATGTTAATTGTGTCATTTTTTTAGGAGCCGGTTGAGGGTTTATAGGGGAATAGGGTGGGTAATAATTTAATTATAATAAATATATTAATATGTTTTATTTATTATTATTTTTTAATTGATATTTTATAGTGTTAATTGTGGGAGTTATTTTATTATTAAATATTTAGTAATTGGTTGTAAATTATTAATTAATTAATTTGTAATAAATTATGTTAATTGTGTCATTTTTTTAGGAGTGGCCTGGTGGGGTTTATCCGAGATTAGGGTGGGAAGTAATTTATTTATAATTAATTAATAATTGTTTGTTAATTAATGCAAATTAATTAATTAAAATTAAAATATGGTAATTGTGTAATTGACTTTTGATGTAAGTTGTGGGGTTTATAGTGGTAAAGGTTGGGAAGTAAATTCTTTTAAATTAATTAATAAGTTGTTAATTGATACTCATTTATTAATGTAAAATTAGTTATGGAAATTGTGTAATGATTTTTAGGTGTGAGTTGTGGTGTTTATTGGGGTAGAGGGTGGAAAGTAATTTATTTTTCATTAATTAATAATTAGTTGATTATTAATATTAATGTATCAATTGATAAATATTTATGGTAAGTGTTTATTGTTATTTTGTGTGTGTGTTTTGGTTTATAGGGGTAATGTTTGGGGAGTAAAGACATTTTTATTTGTTTTACATTTTTTAAAATTAATATTATTTGTTTAATTGATAATTAATTATGTTAATTATGGAGGTACATGTTTAAAAAAAAGTAAATGTTGGCTGTGAATTATGTGGTGTTATAGGGTAGGAAATAAAATGTATTACATTTATGTAATAAGTAATGTTTTTGTATATAAAAATGTTCAATAAAAAATAGTTTTTGTTTTTAAATTATTTTTGAATTTTTTAAAATAATCTTTCTAGGTATTTGTTAGATCTTTTTAACATTCTAATCTGTTTCTAACTTTTGTATTATTTAAAACTTTTTTATATGTTTTATTTTTTTATTTTTTAAATCTTTTGTGTTGTTGTTGTTAATTTGTTTGTTTTTAATTTTGAACTGACTCCAGTGGAAATATTAATTTGTACCCCTCCGCTATCTAACACTTTCCCTACTGTTGCACAAACTGGAGTGGGAATAGAAATATTCACCCCTCCGCTATCCAACACTTTCCCTACTGTTGCACTCACTGGAGTGGGAATAGTATTTTTTACCCCTCCGCTATCCAACACTTTCCCTACTGTTGCACTCACTAGAGTGGGAATAGAAATATTCACCCCTCCGCTATCCAAATTTTTCCCTACTGTTGCACTCATTGGAGTGGGAATATTATGTTTTTACCCTCCGCTATCCAACACTTTCCATACTGTTGCACTCACTGGAGTGGGAATAGTAAATTTTACCCCTCAGCTATCCAACATTTTCTTTACTATTGTACTTACTGGAGTGGGAATATTAAGTTTTACCCCACCGCTATCCAACACTTTCCCTACTGTTGCACTCACTGGAGTGGGAATAGTAAGTTTTATCCCTCTGCTATCCAACACTTTTCCTACTGTTGCACCCACTGGAGTGGGAATAGTAATTTTTACCCCTCCGCTATCTAACACTTTCCATACTGTTGCACTCAATGGAGTGCAAAATGTAATTTTATTGACTATTAAATATTTTAATGTTTTAATTTATAATATAATGTTTTTTTCTTAGATTTTATGTTATGTGTATGTAAATATATATATATTTATTTGTACATTTTTATATATTCATAAAATTATAAAATAAATTAAAATTAATAGTTTAATAATTGTTTTAAAGGAAATAGATATATATATTACATTTTATATATGTATGTTTAAATATGTTTTACATTAAATTTATTTTATTATATTTGTTAAAATGTATATTAAATCTAAGGGGCACATTACGATACCCGGCGTAAATAATTCCGCCAGGCATGGAAGCGGCAAAAATCCGCCCGCACACACCGCCTGAACACCGACCACGCCATTACGATTACACAAACCGAATACCGCCATCGGCGGAAAAAGCACACAAAATACCGCCCGCCAACATCCGAGTCGGAGACAAACCGCCCACCACGGACGGAAACACGCACGACAACACAAAACCGCCCGCCCTCACGCCCGACACACCGCACGTGAAATTACGATCGCACCGACATGAGCGCGGAAAAACCACAAATATACCGCCCGCCAGCGCAAACAACGCCGATGAGAATCGACACAGCAGAAGCCATGGCGCCCACGTACCTGCACAGAAACCATCCGCACACAAAACCAATAGCACACAACATGGCCAACAAGTCTACACATAGCAAGGCACGCACAAATACACAAGCACAGTACATATCCCGAAAACACCCCCCGGACAAACAAAAAATACAAAGGCCAGAACCCCAGACACAACACACCTGAAAACAACAGACCATGAGGACACACCCACATAGGTGAGTACAAAAGCAGCACTCCCACAGACCACAACCCCTTGCTACATTGCAAACCAGAGAGGAGAGGAGAGGACACAGTGACACAGCAAGGACAGCAGCACACCACAGAAACGCACACATCACTACCACCACCACCACCACCACCACCACCAAACACCACCACCACAACCACCACCACCACCACCACCACCAAACACCGGCACCACAAACCCCCTGCACATTACACAACACACACCGCACCAGCACCACAAACACCATGGCACCACAAAGGATGCCCAAGTTCACGCCCATGGAGCTGACGGTCATGGTCGACGAGATCATCAAGGTGTACCCACAAATCTATGGGAACATGGTCCAGCACACACCACTAGCCACCAGAAACAGAATGTGGAACCGGATCGTAGACCAGGTCAATGCAGTCGGGACCCTGCCCAGGAACAGAGTCGAGATTAACAAACGTTGGAATGACGTAAAGAGCCTGGTCAAGAAGAAGGAGGGCAAAAACAGAGAGCTGGCTGCCGTCACTGGCGGAGGGAATCCCGCGCTCTTTAAGACCTTCAAAGCGTGGGAGGAGAAGGTGCGAGTCGTAATCCATCCGGAGATCCTCGCCGGATTAGCAGGGGGAGTGGAGGCTGGTAAGTACAAACTAATGTATACCAGCACACCGCTATGTACTCACATGCACTACCACCATGCCACAGCTCCCAGGGACAAACACCCCCATGTCCAGCACACAATACACAACACATCACACACACATGCAACAGACACCACCACACACAGCCCAAACCGAACAACTGCAAGATGCGTGGGGACATGTGTACACTAAGCCAGCCACGTAACCACCAACAGGTCCCCAAATATGCCAGAAGCGCCACAACGAGCACCCACCACACCCATGTGTCCGCCACAGCTGCACCAACCGACAAGTAACAGGTAAGTGGCAGGAACACAAAGTGCAGTGGGTGGGACGGTGGACAGCCCAAGTACAACACACACCAGGCCCCAGTCCCACAGCACAGCAAGGAGGAGCATCCCCACACCCCACACCCACGTGTCAGCCACCGCAGTGCACAACGAAAGCCGAAAGGCAGACATCACGGTCCACAGCAATCGGTGTCAGTGGGTATCCAGCCACCCCCACGACCCACAACACCCTCCCACCCCCACAGACCTGCAACATGGAGCACCCCCGCTTAGAGCCATGTGGCATCCAGTACAGTGCACGCACGAACAACTTGCAGGTGGGAAACTGGACAGGGCCGGATTACTGGAGGCATGAGGACCGTAACACGACCAACACATGGGACATGTCACGTAGCAGACGAACACGCAGCACCGCCCACCGTCACGAACAAGTGAACAATGTGCACACGGACATGAACAACAGACTCACACCCCAAATGACCCATCACAGACATAGCAACACCCAAGGAGCCACGTCTGAATGCTCAAGCCACACTGAATATAGTACCACACGGCAGCCACTGTGCAACTCATCACACACAACCGAAACACCATTGGAGTCCTGTCCATGTAGCCCCAACTGCCTGTCAACCACACACCCCACAACTACGCCTATGTAAGACAAACAACACTAGATGCAACAGAGCGGAACAACATAAATGCACACGAACACCACTGAACCCATCAAACACACAGACACACCATGCACAAACAACATACCATCCATCCCATCCGCCAGCCCCAGTCTCATGAAAGGCATGTCATCCGCACAGCTGCCACACATACAGCAGTCACGCTAAGATACATGCCCATTACCAACCATGTGCCAGAAGTCAATGAAGTGCACGACACACTGTGAGCAACAACACACAACATGGGCCACACCACCCCCCGAGCACTGCAGTGATGCACATGGCACAGGGCAGCACGCACACCAAGGAGATGGGACAACTGCAATACGTCGGGTGGCACACAACCATCACACACTCATAACGATGCGTCCAATGCCATGTCCAGTAATCACAACAGACAGCAAATATGCAGGCCATGTCAAGCATGCACACACCTCAAACCATGCACTGTCATGCTGCCACAACACATGTCACGTTCGGCACCCATGGCTCACAGCATGTACCCCAAAAGCATATTCCCTCCCAAAGCGAATCCGGGGCATGGCCCCCATGTTGCCATATGCGTTCCTAAGCGTTCCATTTGAACCCCAAAAGCATATTCCCTCCCAAATGCGAATCTGGGGCATGGCCCCCATGTTGCCATATGCGTTCCTAAGCGTTCCATTTGAACCCCAAAAGCATATTCCCTCCCAAATGCGAATCTGGGGCATGGCCCCCATGTTGCCATATGCGTTCCTAAGCGTTCCATTTGAACCCCAAATGCATATTCCCTCCCAAATGCGAATCTGGGGCATGGCCCCCATGTTGCCATATGTGTTCCTAAGCGTTCCATTTGAACCCCAAAAGCAAAGTACAAACCAGACCCAGGATGGGCCAGGAGCCCGCATACACCAGAGTCACAATAAGTAGGGGCACAGCAACACACCCATCGGCATGGCCAATCCGTCCCATGCCACATGTGCACAGCACACAGTCCCATTGCCAAGCACACACAACTACAGATGCTACAGCCACACACACGCCTCCGGGAAACCCATGTACGAGATTGCACGAACTGTCAATGTCAGACGACAAATACATACTTCGCCAGGTGCAACACAATA
The DNA here is from genome assembly GCA_963921515.1 of Calotriton arnoldi. Classification (NCBI taxonomy): domain Eukaryota; kingdom Metazoa; phylum Chordata; class Amphibia; order Caudata; family Salamandridae; genus Calotriton; species Calotriton arnoldi. Next base: position 1,023,634 of record CAWUFW010006192.1, read on the forward strand.
ACTAATCTCATTCTCTCCACAGGTGACGAACTGCTGGATGCTGGGGATGGAGCCAGCAGCCAGCACAGCCAGCCTACAAGCCCCCAACGAGGACACACGGATCTGGAGGATCTGTCCTCCTCTTCGGACACGGACAACCAAGCAGGCCCATCTGGTGTGGCAGGGCCCAGCCGCTCCCCAGGACCCCTCCTACCCACCAACCCATCATCCAGGGCTGCTGAACATTCACAGCCCCCTGCTGCCACTGTCGTTGCGGCCACACCCACGGTCATTGTGGCCACTACCACTGCCGCAACCGCCACCATCGCCGCACCGACCACCACCGCCGCCACCACCGCCACGTCTCCGCTGGCACCAGCCCCAGCGCAGGTGGTGGCCCGGACGACTGGATCCACCCTGGGAGCCACAGCGAGGACCGTGGTGAGCAATGTGGCTAGTGGGCAGGCCGGTGGCAGCAGGACTGGTAGGAGGAGCAGGGTCAGGGAAACGCCAGCCTCCCCTGGGAGCCATGCCCTGCCTCACATGGCCAGAGTCCTTGGGGCCTATGAAGAGGCCCAAGGACAATGGGTCCGGTCTGCCTCAGACACGCGTGAGGTGCTGGGGGTGTTGAGGTCCATGGACGCCCGTATGGGCCAAATCGTGGACCTCATGGGACAGCTGGTGGTGGCGGTGAGGTCACAGCCAGGGACAGCAGCTCCCCTCCGCCACCACCTGCCGGGGCGCAGGGTGGAGCAGCAGTGTCCAGTTCCCCAGCGTCCACAGCCAGTGATCACACCTCAACCACCAGCATGTCGCAAGCAGGCACCCCCCCTCACAAACGTGGAAGGGGCCGTCCGAAGAGGAAACAGATCTCCCGGGAGGACTTCGCACGCTCCAGTCGCAAGTGAGGCAGCCAGCCAGCCTTCCGCCAGCCTTCCTTGACCAGCCACTGCATTGACTTGGACTACGATCCCACTCCACACAGCCATCTGGATGGCATGTGTGTGTTGGACTATGGACATAGAACCAGTGGGTACACCCTGATCATCACGCAGCCATGACCGACAGCTCATTGTCACTGCACGCACCACTTTTGTCATCACCTTACACACAATCACATGTCACAGTTTGTAATAAATGCACCTTTTTCACTAACTGCTGTTTGTGCCCTGTGTCTTATTTGTACGGAATACAACGGCCACCTTGGGCGGAAAGGCACCTGATGCGTGGCATGGCATTTGAATCCGGAGGGCCTGTAGGGACCTAGGGGTGGGAGACAGAACAGGAGCACATTCAATGAGTGTGTCACACACCCATCACACAGTACATGTCAACAACTACAAGCAATGTACACACATCGCACAGAGCAATAGGGCACAATGCCACAGCCACCAACAGTGGCATACTACCCTGGCCATGGAGCGTTGACACACAGCACGCAGTGAACAAACGGCCACCCTGACACAGCACACACACACCTGCACAGATACAGCCACATCAGCCGTCGTACATGGACACTCACCGTCAAGTGAATTAGTGGGCGATGAGCTGCTGCCGCACATTACCAGCTTCCTCCTCTCCGCTGTCCTCCTCACTCGAGCTGTCCTGGTCTGCGGGCTGGGGCCCTGGTTGATCTCCGTCATCCACGATGAGGGGGATCTGCTTCCGAATGGCCAGATTGTGCAGCATGCAGCACGCCACCACTATCCGGCACACCTTCTGTGGGGAGTACGCCAGCGCACCCTCGGTGCGGTCCAGGCACCTGAACCTGGACTTGAGGAGGCCAAAGGTACGCTCGACCACACGTCTGGTCCTCCCATGTGCATCATTGTAGCGATCGTCTGCTGGGGTGCGAGGATTCCTCAATGGACTGAGCAGCCATGCCCCATTCGGATACGCAGAGTCACCTGGGTGTGAGGGACACAGAGAACCGTTGCTAATCCAACTGGACAGGGGACAGCATCGCACAGCCAGCACGCTACACCACTCCACATACTCACCGACAATACAGGCACGATCCTGTTGCATATTGGACATCAGTCGTGGCAAGATGCTGTTGCGCATCATGTGTGCGTCATGGGCCGAGCCTGGGAACTTTGCACACACGTGGGTGATCACCATGTCCGCAAGGCACACCACTTGCACATTCAGGGAGTGCGTGTGCTTCCTGTTGCGGTACAGGTGCTCAGTGGCCTGTGGTGGAACAAGGCCGACATGTGTGCAGTCAATGGCTCCAACGACGTGTGGGATTCTGCCAAGGGCATAGAATGCACCCTTCACTGCCGCCAATTCACGAGCCCTGGGGAAGCGGATGTACCTGTTCCGGTACAGCATCATGGCTGCCAGTACATCCCTCAGCACCTTGCTGAACATGGGCTGGGACATCCCTCCTCCACTGCCCACTGTGTGCTGGAATGACCCAGTGGCGAAGAAATGCATGGCGGCCATCACCTTAGCCGTGGGGGTGACAGCAGTCGGATACACCCTGCGGGGACGGAGATGGGGTTCTAACATGGCACACAGTCGATGCAGGGTTGGCCTGTCCAGCCAAAACTTCCTAATAACCTCCGTATCCTCCATGTCTGCCAGCAATTGGTATGGGCGGTCAATGTTCGGTCTCCGCCTAGGGACAATGGCAGAGGACACATGTCAAAGCAACACGACACATAGCAATTTCGCATACACATCACTGACATGACTGAGCAAGCACATGAGCCACAGCCCAGCTGTCAAGCTGGGACGGCACGGCCACAATACACTTACACAGGTCTCCCACCAATGGCAATGGCTAGTGATACAAACCACTGCCATGTGCATGCACATGGGGATCTAGGCCCCAATGACTTGCGGGGCGTGCTGATGGGGACTGACTGCATTTCCGTCAAGCGGCAACGCCACGGCAACATGAATGTCTGCTGAGCATGGAACTGCTTGCGCGGCTGGATGAGTATGGCACACGACGACGACGATGTGGGCACAGGCTGAGCGGCCAAAACAAGTGGGACCTGTGGCACGAGGGGATATGAGACAGTAGTAGGTGTCAGCACTGCACCCTATGTACAGCACTGTACGGATCACACCTCCCGAAACATTGACAGGTGTCCACATTGACAGCCCCATGCCAAGACGGCTGTGTGCTTGCAGTCACACGTCACAGGTGAGAGGTTACATTGCACGTGCCAGGTGGCAGACGTACACAGTGGGAGCTGGCATGTGTGTGCATGTGTCTCCTGTTCAGGATCCACCAGATGGGCGCTGACTCTGTACTGACCATTGGACACAGCATGTTCCGTGGAAGGCTTGTGTGTGTGGAATGGTGGCACTGGATGTGCCTCCGTTGGGTGGGGGGCCATGCACAGGGCGGGTACGTCGATGATTGCGCATTGTTGGTCACGGTGGGTGCACCCACTCAGATGTGTTGCCCTGTGTTCAATTCCTATGTCCGCATGATGATGGACTGTAGATGTGGGCAGACTACACATTGGTCGATGTGCTGTCTATATGCATGTGCCTTCACACCAGGCACAGCTGCCCCTGCACATGTGACCCCTGCTGGACTCGCTGCTGGGTCTGTGGAGCTGATGCACCTTCTGCGCGTGGGGCGGACAGCTCTCCTCACTTCCCTCATTGCGCATGTCATGAATTTGCCGCAGGTGACATGGATCATGGAGGGCCCACATGTACGCGTGGGTAGGCTACACATGATTGTACACTGGTCGCCACCCCCAGTCAGTGTTTCGAATGGGAAGGTTGTCGTGCTGGTGGTATGTTCGATGTGGCGGATGGGCGGGCCTAGGTGCGGGCTTACATTCCGGACATGGGGGTAGTTGGATTGGCGACTAGTTGCAGTACACACGGGACACGTCTCTTCCTTTCCACATCTGGGTCATCCCTTGTACTGACTGACAGTGATACAGTCATCTTCGCCCCAGCCCTCATGTCCTCCCCTCGCTCCCCCAATATGCATGCTCACCTGCGAGGCTAGCGCTTGCACAGGCAGCCCCAAGCTCGCACCAGAGAGGGCAAGGAGTGTATGTGTGGGTCCAGTTGCACGAGTGGGCTGTCTCAGGGTATGATGTGTGGCGGGACGCCGTCCACCTGCGTGGTGCCCCAAATGGAGACCCGGCCTGCATGGACTATGCATCACAGTCTTCGCCTTCCGGATCCGCCACCTGCGACACCCAGTGGCTGTGGCTGCCCTTGCGGCCATGCCGCGTCCGTCTGTGGCTGATGGCCCACACATTCACTCTTTGGCCTCTCTGGGGAGGGCTCGGGGGTGGTGGCGCACGCGCTTGCACTTAGTCGCAATGGCATATGGCGTGGTTGGTATGATGGGCAATGGATGGGATGGTGCGAGCCACCTCCCGTGACGTCAGTGCTGCTCGTGCTGTGGTGCGTCCCCCTACACTTCCATCTGACTTGTGCCATGCTAGACGTTGAGGTTCTATTGCCTGCGTGATATGACCAGGAGGAGCGCGAGGAGACCTCTCACACACCATGCTCCACTGCCATCCCGTGCCCTGTATCGCCTGTGCGGATTGACTATGTTGGGGTTACACCTGGTCGACTGGGGCTGTGTGTGCCTTGTCAGGGGCATGGCGGGCGCACAACAGGATCCAGCTTGTCCACAGAGGGTGGGCTGAGGTGCGCCTGGTACCGCTTTGTACGTGTGCCCGGCTGCTATGCACACACGTGTTCACTCCCCCGACAGGTGTCCTCTCACAATGCCCAGGGAAGCGGTGGTGTACTGTTCATGACCCGTCCCAACACGGCGTGCTCCAACTTGGCATGTGCGCATCTACCCGTCGCACCCACCCACCTGAGCACTGCGTCCATACGACTACACACGACACATGTGTGTCTTCCACAGTAGTGCTACTCATTTGCGTTGACATCCAATACCAGTGGACTACATGGTCATGTCACGACTGCCGTGTACTTCACATACTCTCATCCTCTCTCATTCGTACTTGTGAAATGAGTCAGCGGAGACAGTTTTGGTTTCAAACATTATATTGAGTCTTCAGTCCTCTGTGATGCAGTATAGTGGACACTACTGGCAGCGGAATACATGTTGAGGATATACTGAGCATGATTGCAAATGGGATAGGGTGTGGGGTTACATGTGATTGGCTGTTGCATCTGGGATGTGGGCTTCAGAGTGACATCTGCTTGGCCAAGGCTGTGCTAATGTACATTTACGTATAGCTGCGGAGCTGCGGACTTTGACACAGACGGTATACATGTAGCCTACCAGACCGCTTGGCATCATGGGCACAGTCCATCTCAGTTCCATGTGACAGGTTTGCTGCGGTTGTTCCTCATGCACGCGTGCATGTGAGATGACATCAGGGCATGTGCTTGCGTGCATGCAGCGGCGTGCCACTTGTTGTTGCACTGTGGTGGTTACTGGACATGTCACAGTCACTGGGGTCGTGTTGTTGTTGTATGCACTTGTCGTCCATGCAAAGGTCCTGGTATGGGATTCCCGGGGCGGGGGTGGGAGGGGTGCAGCACCCACAGACTCCAGGCGACCTATTCATGTCCACTGAGCGGTGTGTGTGTCCATGGGCGCTGGATCCATGTCGTGTCCTGGTTGTTCGTGCAGTTCCGTCCATGTGGGTGCGATACACAGAGCCCATGCCACTGCCTCCCACGATGCATGCGGTGTTCCTGGATGTGATGGGGAACAGTGTGCATGTCCCGGTCATATCCGATGTCATGGCGATGTCGTTGATGGTGTGGTTACAGTTGCCGGTCGTTTGGTATGGCTGTTGTGGTGGTGACTGGCCAGTCCGTGCGGAAGCTAAGCATGGGTGCGGGGTTGGACATCATAGGTCACTCGGGGAACCTGCGTTGTGGTCCGACGTATTTACAGGTTGTCAGGTATGCGATGCCGTCCAGCAGGGCTTCCATGTCATTGGTGGTGTACATGTTTGCCAGCCAATGAAGCGGATGGTGGCTGTCAAGGTGTTGTTCGTAGGTTGTCCCTTGGAGGACCATGATGGGGCATGCTGGGTGACATTCGATGTAGCTGTTATCGATGATCCGTCGTGTGGAGGCACAGTGGTCCCATTTCAGTGCGGGTGCGATGTTGGCCACATACGCCATGCCCCCATAGGCAGAGCAGGCCCTGTCGTGTGCGTCCAGAGGAAGGAGTAGTGGTAGCAGGTCCGCCTTCAGACATGCCGGGTTGGAGAGGCATATCTCGACGGGATGCTGGTAGGGACACCTCCGACAGTAGAAGACGGGCATGACGCAGCTGAACAATGTGATGCGGTAAGTCAGTCGGTAACTTACGTTCAGCAGGGACAGGAGATCGCATCCCAATGTATGGCACAGGTTGGTTTTGTACAGCTTGAGCTGTTCGGCGTAGTTGGGTAGGTGTGTTGCGGTTGCCATTTCGCAGCGGTTCGTTGAGGTGGCGTGCTCCGGCTGTGTGTGCAGTCTGCAATGTGCACGCTCCGGGGTTGCTGTGAGCTCTGTGTAGTCGTAGGGAGACAGGACTTGTGTTCTGTTGGCTTGTTTGGAGGACACGGGCCCTCTTCCCACATGCTTCTCAGACAGTTCAAGGTCAGTGCTGTGTGACTCCTTCCAATTAACTTGCATGTGGCCGACATGGGGGAGTGTTTTCTTCTTTCTTCCCTAGTCCGTTGTGTGCTTCTGTGATATGCGCTATCTGCCCTGTGGTCGGTCTCCTCGGCATGCCTGTGTTGGTCTATTCTTGGACAATGGCTGTATTCACCGGCTTCTGTCGTAGGGCTGTGGTTTCGGAGTTGGAATGGAAGGTCATTCAGTGCTGTCTGCTCTCCCTTGTGTGGGCGGCAGGCTGCCTTTCCGCTCTGCGTTGGGCCTTGTGTGTGAATGTTATTCTTGGGCCACCTGTTGTCGGTCCCCGGGCTCTTTGGTGTTCCGTTTTATATGTCTTGTTCATATGTGCAGGGTGGTATGGGTGTTTCTGTGTGGTACTGGCGTTCCTCTTCCCGAAGGGGCCCTGCTTCTCCTAGTTGGTGTTGCCGCCGCTGTGTGCTACGCCATGTTTGTTACACTGGGGTGTGTCCTGCTGTTGCGTGTCTTCACTGACATGTGTGCGTCGGTTGTGTGGCGTTGGGTGTTGTCCGTGAATTGGGCTTTGGGGACATGTCTGTGGCCGGCCTGTCACGTGTCATGTGCGTTCGGGGTGGGGCTGATATGTGTGCTGCTTGGTTGTGTCCCTGTGTCTGTGTGCGACGCATGCATGGCGCTGCGGTTGGCCTCTGCGTTGTGCGCATGTGTGGCGGCGTCATCGGCGCTTTGGGGCCGTGACGGGGTGGTTGGTTCCTAGTCCCAGGTGGTGTGTACACATGTGTTCTGCGATGTTACGATTTGGCCTGTGTGTCATATGTGGATGCGATGGTGGATGTGTTGTGTACACGCGCTGGTGGGGGTTGTCCGCTTTTCCGCCCTTGCACTGTGTGCGCTGTTTGCGTGCACTTGTTGTGTGTGTGCCTACCTGCGTCTCCGCGGTATGTTGCGTCCTTGGTGGTGCATCAGCAGGAGCATGGGGACGGCCTGCAGTGCTGGATTCATGCTCGGGGGAGCCGCTTTTTCGTTGTCCGTGCTCGGCGTCCGTGTTACCGCTTCGGTTTGTCGTACGGTATCTCTTGGCCGTGGGAGCCGTTTGTTTGCGGCTTCGTAATTTATGCGCCGGGCGGGACGTGTTTCGTCGGACGGTGTGTGTCAGTTGGGCTGCGCCGCTACATGTACTGGCGCACTTTGATGGCGGACGGTGTTGCTGTCTTGCCGGCGGTGTTTGGCCTGCTTTTCGCATCGTAATTGGGCGGGCGTGTGGACTGCTGCGTGCCGGCGGTAACTGGTGCTTTTTGCATCCGCCAGCACGGCGGTTGTGCTTCCGCCCGCCATCGTAATGGGCCCCTAAATCATTTTTTTAAAGTTAATTTTATTATTTAATATATTTAACATTAATTTTTATTTAAATAAAAAAATTGATATTTTGTACATCTATATTTTTTACATCGATTTTTTTGTTTCAATATTTTTGTACTTACAATTTTAAATATAGGATGTCGATATTTTTGACATCGATATTTTTGCATCGATATTTGTGTATGGGGATATTTTGGGCATCGATATTCTATCAGTGAACCCCTAGCCAAATGTTTAGTGTCAGATTACCTCCTCTTCTTCCATGTTCACATATAAGCGAACTGTTAAATACATGAGTTCAGGATGTGTGCTGTACAAGAACTTATTCAGTGACAGGTTAAATAGACCATGATGTTGTACATGTATAATAGGAACACAGTCCACCCAAAGAGTGCACAGAACAAATGTGTGACCTCCCAGTATGAAATGGGTATTGTGACTCCAGGGGGTGTAGGAAAGAACAAATGTTACCTACTATTGCTTGACAGTTAGACATATCACATTTTAACTCTGCAATGCACTAACATTATCTGATGTGCAAAAGTGAGACAGGTGTGCTTGTTGAGGTACACTCCTTTAGAATTTTGAAGAGACCACATCATACTCATGATGCATGATGGCTCAAAAAATGAAGGTCTAATGTAAACAGAGTCCACGGTGAGACTCTTTTCAAAACACTCTACAACACACTTATATCTGTTTGGGGAGCCACCAATTAATGTGTTACTTAGAACCACCAAGAGATACATACACAATTTCGTAGTATTTTCATCCAGAATGTAAAGATACTTTAAGAACTGGCTGACAAAGAGTTTCTGTGGTTTTTTTGTATTCAGTTTCTAATAGACACACAGGTAATAATACAATACTTAACAAAAAGTGCAGACGACGCAGTGCTCCATTGTATCAACAGTTACAAATTATACAAAATAGACACAAGATTTCAAATTAATGTTCAATGATTGTTAGAATTTACACGTCTGCCTGTTAATGTGATATCTGTTTGATGTCAGAGCTTTGTTAACGGGTGCCCACTGCTGCTGGTGACCGGGGTCCGCATGTAAAGGCCAGGAGGGCCACATGCGGCACTTTGGCCGTTAATTGCATATCACTGGTCTATACCAATGACATATACATGTAAACTCGTTGCTGTCCTCCTGTGCACTTGAATATAGTCATGTATGTCTCATTACAGCTGCTGGCAGGATCTCCCTAATGCAGCACGCAACACAATACTGGGGTTTGGGAGACATCCTGGCTGCATCAGTCAAGCCCACTAGCATCCGTCCGTCAGAAAGCATGCCATACAGTGTTGTAAACTATGGATTCCCAAATCATCCACACCAACAAAGTCCTTGAGGAAGTACATTAGCAGATTTAGCTATTTTGGAATAGCATCTGCAGTTGATGTGTAAAATGTTCCCTACATAATCAATCAGTGCTGTGTGTGTCAAGTGTGTATGTTTGCATATAATTCATGCATAACATTAAGTATAGTGCCACTTCCTTCCCAAGCTGCTGGATCGAGGACCGCATCTTCTGCCACACATACGAGGAGCCAGGTTCAACAGCTGAAATCATGGGGATCTCAAAACAATACAAAGCTGTGGCTAGAGCTAGTGAGTTTGCTTTTGCATTAGACATCTGCATTCAACACCTCAGTGCGACGGTGTGAGCTGTCATGTGTAGGTGTATACAAACCAGGTCCCATGTGAAACATCCGTTGATGCAAACATCATTTGACTCAACCCTTGTGTTGCCCCACATGATATAATAAGGCAAATACTTATCCAGGTGCTGAGGACCATGAGGAAAATGGACCATCCACCACTGGCAGGTGATGGGCAATTGCAGGTCAGAACCTACTTCTCTTACAAGTAGCCATGTCAGCTGCCAGTAATGGGCAGGAGGAGGAGGAAGTAGAGAAGGATGAGCAGGAAGTGGAGGAGGGTGAAGACATACTGACACTTTATACAGTGGATGAGGAGTCTGATCCCCTGGCCACGATTGTTGGCCAACTGAGCAAACCATCAAACCCGCCCCTGCTCCGCACAGCAAAGTGCCTACCACTCTAACCCTGAGGATTGCCCGTTCCCAGCACTCAGCCAACCAGCCACAGCTTTCGCCTAACCCAGCACGGCCATCACTCCCTCACAGCCCTCACATCCAGGTCAGATGTGTTGGTTACCCTACACACTCCTCACATGACAGTGCATTCCAGGCATCATCTTCACCATCTGAGGGACCTACCACCCCTGGTGAGATATAGGTATCTGCTGGGTACCAATCTCCTCCCCACAGCCTGCCACCTGCCCCCCCCCCCTCTGCTGGTGGACCTGACGATCATATCCACGGCTGTCCCATGTATAGGGGGCGAGCAGAAGGTCATGGTGGCCAGTGGGAGGACATTAGTGCCATAGGGGCAACTCTGTCAGACATGTCAGAAGCACTGCAGGACATGCACCAAATCCCTTACGTGGTAGACAGACTGAGCCAGGTGTTGGACAGGATGAATAGATCTTGGCAAGACATGTCCAAGAAGAATAATGACATCATATCCATCCATGGGGAAGAGAGTGTAAGACACCATGCCTTGGCCATGAAGATGATGGATGGTATGCTGAAACTTATCCAAATTCTCCCTTCAAGGTCAATGCATGGAGAGGACCCAACACATCTACCTACAGCACATCACACCCACCCACCTGTACTACAACCTGCACAGGCCCCCATCAATTTTCATAGTCACCACCATCCTTGCACATGCCCCCCACTGCACAGCCACCATCATCCCCTGTCCAGGCACCTCCTCCACCTGTACAGTCACCATCAGCCCCTGTCCAGGTACCGCCTCCACCTGTGCAGCCACCATCAGCCCTTGTCCAGACACATCCCCCACCTGTCCAGGAAGATGCACCACACCCACCCTCGCATCAGCACCCACACGGTAAATGCACTTGCTCACAGAGATCCTCACCACCACATTGGCGAAGTCGCAAGAGAGATCCCCCATGATCACTGTAATATATCTTTTGAAAACACTTTGCAAAAAATATATATATTCCACATTTCAATTGACTTGAGTCCTACTTGATGATGGTCAATTGGTTAATCTAGTGGTAGGCCACATATGTTTTGCTAAATGTGTATAAGACATGTGTATTTGTAGAACCATTTGTGTACAAAGGTGTCATGTTGAAAGCATAGCTAAATATCTACCGATGTCGCATCAATAGTTAGAATCCAGCAAATTTAATGAAACACATAACACAGAGATGTAAATTGTTCAAATTTTAGCAGAGAAAATTCTGAAATAAAAAGATCATTAATTGTCCATTGGAAAGGGAGAAAGGAAATCAGATAGGATCTTAAGTCATATTGGGCAAGGGGACTTGGAGGAGGGTGGGCAACATGAATAAAAAACATGTCAGGAAGCGTCAGGGGAACCAGTCTATGTACTGGGGTGGAAAAAAATCTCAGGTCAAAACGATGTTCGGACACTGGCCACCCTCATCATTCATGACTACAATGCTGAAGTCCTCTGCACCTGAAGACTCCTCTTCGCTGGCCGGTGTAGGACCAGACACCCAACAGGAGTGGGTAACATGAGGGGTATGAGGGTTAGCAGGTGAAACGGAGAGATACAACTACAGAGGGGGGATTGCTGGTGCAACACAGACAATAGGTCTGCCCCCAAGGAAATTATTGAGGAACTGAAGTGAGCCATACCTTGGTATTGTGCCTCTTGGAACATACGGAGTTCATCTCAGATCTCCTGTAAGATCTGAGAGGACGTATTCCCCTCAACCTCAGATACCATCACCAGTTCCTTGGATGCAGCCAGAGGAATGATGGTACATGGAGAGTTCTGGGCTGAACAATAGGGATGTGGGATGTCGGGGACAGGTGCTTCCCTCAGCTCTTCTGGGTGGGCACATGGAGGAGGAATACTGGCAGGAGATGCAGCTGAAGGCCCCGATGGAATGGGGGCCTCAGGATTTAGGGCGGGGTCAGTGGCAGATGAAGATGGCACCAATGGAGGAGAAGGCATCCACACAGACTGCGATACTGATATGAACAAACTAACTGAGGGGGTGCATGATAGGTACCCTCTGCATTATGTGGGGCCAGAGGAACAGATGAGTGGTGCAGTGCACACAAAATTGTGAAGTCAATTTGCTGCGTGCTGTAGGGTAGTGTGTGTTAATACAACATTACCAGCTAAGCCAGTGGCAGCTACTCCATGTCATGCATTTCCCAAGGGACCTGTTAAGTTAACATGAGTCACTGGCATATAATCAAAGGGGTACATTAGCAGACCATGTGTGATGCATTCTGCTTTACACACAATACAAAATGCCAAACCATTTTTGAATTGGCCATGAGGTGTTAGTCAAATTCATGAGGGAGACAGTTACTAAACAAACAGCCCTCTAGGTTTACCAGGTCCATTCATGATGTACAGATCCCGCCAGATGCTCACATTGAATTTTGGGACTTTTAGTATTTTTCATTCAAAGTGAAACAGTACACAAATCCCAGTTTTCACATATTTTACTTACAGACCTGGAGTGGCACCTTAAACACATGCCAAACATGGCAGCTATGTGCATGGACTATCCATGATTCAAGTGGACATGTGTGATGACACATGTCCACTTGAATCCTGGTGTATATATGGCAAATATATGGCCACACTGCCACATGAGTTGCAGCACACACACATACAAGGGACCTGATTCACAAAGGGCCTCTGCCCTCATTGTGGAGCCCCCCCAGTTGTGGTGGAATGTCTGCACCTGGGGCGGGGTTTCTGCAATGAGATAACACATTGTAGCAATTACACCCTGAGGGGCTTATACACAAGCCCCATGTGTCACCGTTGCATCACTTTTAATATGGAAAAAAAGATACCATCACCAGTTCCTTGGATGCAGCCCGAGGAATGATAGTACACAGAGGGTTCTGGGCTGAACAATAGGGATGTGGGGTTTCGGGGACAGGTGCCTTCCTCAGCTCTTCTGGGTGGGCACATGGAGGAGGAATACTGGCAGGGGATGCAGATGAAAGCCCCTATGGAATGGGGGCCTCAGGAGTTAGGGAGGGGTCAGTGGCAGACGCAGATGGCACCAACGGAGGAGAAGGCACCCACACAGACTGTGATACTGATATGAACATGCTAACTGAGGGGGTGCATGATAGGTACCCTCTGCATTATGTGGGGCCAGAGGAACAGATGAGTGGTGCAGTGCACACAATATTGTGAAGTCAATTTGCTGCATGCTGTAGGGTAGTGTGTGTTAATACAACATTGCCAGCTAAGCCAGTGGCAGCTACTCCATGTCATGTATTTCGTAAGGGACCTGTTAAGTTAACATGAGTCACTGGAATATAATCAAAGGGGTACATTAGCAGACCATGTGTGATGCATTCTGCTTTACACACAATACAAAATGCCAAACCATTTTTGAATTGGGCCATGAGGTGTTAGTCAAATTCATGAGGGAGACAGTTACTAAACAAACAGCCCACCATGTTTCCCATGTCCATTCATGATGTACAGATCCCGCCAGATGCTCACATTGAATTTTGGGACTTTTAGTATTTTTCATTCAAAGTGAAACAGTACACAAATCCCAGTTTTCCCATATTTTACTTACAGACTTGGAGTGGCACTTCACACATGGAGCTGCCAAACATGGCAGCTATGTGCATGGACTATCCATGATTCAAGTGGACATGTTTGATGACACATGTCCACTTGAATCATTGTGTATATATGACAAATATATGGCCACACTGGCACATGAGTTGCAGCACACACACATATAAGGGGCCTGATTCACAAAGGGCCTCTGCCCTCATTGTGGAGCCCCCCCCCCAGTTGTGGTGGAATGTCTGAACCTGGGGCGGGGTCTCTGCAATGAGATAACACATTGCAGCAATTACCCCCTGAGGGGCTTATTCACAAGCCCAGTGCGTCACCGGGCGTCACTTTTAATATGGAAAAGAATGATGTACCAGCGGCACAAGGGGCTTGTAAATAAGCCCCTGAGTACCGACAAACCCCCACAACTGTGGCACCTCTGCTCAGAGAGCAAAGACCCTTTGTGAATTATGCCCATATTGTCATACTGTACAAGGAGGTCTCACACATGCACAGCCATTAAATCCCCTGAAACAATGGAGTCCTTAGAGACATTGTCCAGACTAGTCACTGACATGTGCACTTAACATATTACATGGCCAATCATTTGACTCTTGTCAACAGCTGTTGTTTACAGACATTATGTATGGCTTACAAAGTAGTCTCAGGATGGAATTTATGGACAGAATGTTAAATGTCCAAATATCTTCATTGACAACAGACTACAAACCACATGTAGGCCATAACACAACAGTTTGCTCAGGAGAAAAAAGTGTCAACCAGCTGGTCACAGACCTGCATTCCCTGCCCTCTGTTCTGTGCAATAACCTCGTTGCCCAGATTCAGACCTAGCTGAGGGTCCAGAGGTATGTGTGAGTCGTGACTTAAAGCTATGTTGTGCAAGACACGACAGGCTACTATGATCTTGTAGACAACTTCTGGGAGGTATAGCAGCACCCCCCCCAAACGGTCAACACGTATGAATCGTGACATCAGGAGACCAAAAGTGCACTCTATGATGGCTCGAGATCGTATGTGTACCCTATTGTACCACCGCTGAGGCACAGTGACTGCACGTCTGTTTGGTGTAAGGAGATCATGGGAGAGTGCATATCCAGCATTATGTGAGGAGGGAAGTAACAAAATATTTTACATGTCCCTCTTGCATTTTTACAGTACATGATGTATGAGATGGCCCATGCAGTGTCTGTTGGGGCCATGTATGTGGCATGAGGGTTAGTGTTATAATATGGTTGTGTATGCTACAAAACATTTATATATATCAGACTTGTATGGTGCTTGGTACTTACCTAGTAGCCACATACTGCCTAAATCTGCTGCCATCTGAAAGGCAAGGGGTGTCCTGCGGAATACATAGCTGTCGTAGGTACTGCATGGGAACACTGCATGCAAATCAATTAAGCTACCACTGGCATCACGGCCACCCTGCATGTTGATATAATGCCTGTGGTGTCTGTTACAGAAGATGTGTGCAATGTGGTGAGGTGGCTGAAGAGCCACATGGGTACAATCAATTGGACCGAGCACATGTGGGAAGTTGGAAATCAGGTAGAAATCCCTAGCTGATCTTTGCCTCCTGGCAAGTGTATGGGGCATTTGTCTGTGGAGATGGGCTCTCCTATTGATGCAGCTCAGTACCTGAAGCAAGCATCGGGACTGGCTTGCCTGAGAGATACCCACAATGTCACCGCAGAGCCTCTGGAACAACCCCATAGCAAACAACTGGAGAGCAACTAGGATCTTGACATAGGCTGAGATGACGTGGGAGTGGCAGGTCATGGAGTCAAGATCCTTCTCCCACTCACAACCATCTCTAAGATGACATCTGGGGGGAAACTGTATCTGGCTCTGACATCTTGGCTGGACATCCCAAAGAGGTTTATCTTTATCTAAAAATCCTCTCTACTCTCCTCCTTCTTCTCCTCAAATCGTCCTGTCACATAGCAAGGGGCAAACCAACAAACACATTCAGCGACAAGTTGAAAGGTCCGAAAGTGTTTGTGTCAGCTCTGCTTTTATGTTTGCAGCAGGACTGGGATTGGCTGTTAGGCTAAGGAGTTTCTGCTGGAGCAGGGAGGATGGTAGGCACTGACACAGGTGTTTCAGGATAAAAGCAGACTTCCTCCTCCCCAGGTGAGGAGACTCTGCCATGAGTGCATAGATTCTGCCCCAAGTGTGGAGACTCCGCCACAAGTGCGGAGATTCTGCCCCGAGGGCGGACATAAAGTTTTTCATCGTAAATGCCCTTTGTGAATACCGAAACTCGTAAACTTAGACTTACGTCTACGTTTACCTTTGTGAATAGGGCCCTAGGTGTCTCAAATGGTTCTAATTCAGGTTTCAGATCAGATATGTTTAGCAAATTCTTGTATTTTCTCACTTTTGCCTGGAATATAAGAACAACAATGCTGCATTTTTTACATTTTGCAGACTGCAACTTTCTCTGCGAGTAAAATGTCTAATGCTAAGAGGTCGTGTAAAACCATGGATCTAAAAGCTACTAATTCAATGTTCATCTCTAATAAAGCAGTACTGGTTGTCAGTTTGTCAACAACAGTTTAAAGTTTTCTAACCTTTTCTGCATTTATTATGACTCCTACTGGTGGTATTATTGTATCAAAAATGTCTCCCAATAATTGAGTTCCATCTTCTGCCCTACGTGTGTGTCTGTTTAATGGTGTCTTTGTTAAAGCATCTACATTATATACATGATACATCTTAGGAAACAATATAGCTAGATAGAAAATTCTCTCCCAGTCAGCAGATAATTAGAAATAAGCATCCTGTCCACAAACCAAATAAACTCATGGAATGGCTGTTTATTGTCCCTGTAAAATGTTCTGTGTACCTCCCATAATTTCAAATGTGTATTCTCAACTACTAATTCCCATATGTTCGGTTCTACTTTGTGTTCTTCTTTCGAAAACACAGATTTTTCCTTTCTGTCTCCTGTCTAAGTTAATCATATTCTTATTAAACTTGTCTTCTTTCTTTCAAACATTTTTCAAAAGATCTTCCTCCTTATTCTTACTGCATGTAATGTTAGTGTTTCTTCCTTCTAATGTCATGACAAATTCTTTCTCTAAAGGTCTCATTAAGAAGGTTAGATTATTTGCAAAAGCCTTAACACTATTTATAGGCAAAAATGGTCTGAAATAATACCAACCTGTGTCCATTTCTTTTGCTTACGGTGCAATTTCATGCTTTGTTGTAATGGTACTCTAGAAAGTATTAAATCATAATTTGAGTACAAATATTAAACATTTTCTCACCTTTATACTAATATAAGCAGAATACTACATGCATTGCGTATGACAATGGTATGTGATGAGAAGTAACCTCTTCTGCAGCTGATGACGGAAAGTGGATGCAGATATAACAGGTTTTTGCATCCATAGCCTGTGTGTATTCTTGCACTAATCTAGAATAAACATTAGTTGTGTAATCATCTCTTTTGTAATTTGTAAATGATGCTTTCAATTGCTCCTCATCTGTTGTGTGTGAAAATGTTGCAGTTACATTTGTGGATCTAATCTCCTTATGGGTGTAAAATAAAACCCTACTAATACTATTGTAATTACTAATACTGGTATTAAAAAGACAATACCCTTAATAAGTTTGGCTCTGTTTCGGAGGCAAAACATGTTTGTCTGTAGTCAGATAGTTTAAGCAAAAGTGCAAAACAATAAGTCAGCAGTTTAGTTAGGATTTTTTTCCAATAGTTTCCTAAGCAGTCTCTTTTACACAGTCTCTTTGTTTTCAGAAACCTTTGTATATACAACCTAAACTCTACTCCGTGTTCTTCTAATAATGTTATCCCTACTCTTTGACTGCTGCCTTGGGCGAAGGTAAATCTTCTCTAAAACAAAAAAAATGTATTACAGTCTTTTGCACTTTCAATTAATATTGTTCCAAATGTCTTTCAATCTTTTCTTCACAGAAATCTTTTCAACAGCTGTTGTCTAGATATTTTGTACTAGTCAGATGTCATGGAGATTCAAACAGTTCAGATTTCACATCACACAGTTCATCCACTGATATATTCAGCACTTGATTACATAGTAAGTTCATTCAGGTGTAGAATACCTTCGACAAGGCACTCTAGTTCTTTTCGATCTCCTCAGTCTTTGTTGATCTTCCTCTGTCTCGCTTGCACCACTTGACTCTGTCTCTTCAGGGATAGTTGGTGATATTCGATCAACTGACACACTTGTTCTCAGTCTTCTTTGGCCATAGTTTCATGGCCACTCAATGTTGCAGGTGACTCTTCTTCCAGTGTTTTTTCTTCACCTGGATACTGTGTTCATTCTGATGATCTCTCAACTGCATTCTCAAGTTCAGGTTTCGTCTCTTTTTCTTTGTCCGAAACTTCAATGCCACTTTGTGAAATCACAGGAACTTGCTTTGGTGCTACTGTCTGGAATTCTTCACCCCTTGTTTCTCCTTGTTGTGATGATTGTTGTGATACTTGTCCTTGCAGTCGTTCAGCATGTTGTGATGTAGTCACCTGTGCTCTTCATTCAGGCTAAAAGAACATAATTTCTTCATAAAGGTCACTGACTCTTTGTGTGTGCGATGCATGTTCCCAGTTTGGCACGCCAGCATACTTAACAGCAGTGTTCAAGACCAAAATCACCTAGAAGGAGCCTTTCCATCTCGGTTCCAGACAAGTCTTTCAAACGTGCATCTAGATCGGGACCCAATCTCCAGGATTAAGATCATGGCATTGTTTTCAATGTGGGTCTTGTGTGGCATTGGCAACCTGGTGAGAAACAGAATGCACCACATGAATCAATACTTTGCAGTAATTGAGTGTCATGTCATCTGTGATGCTCACAGGTGCATTTGAAGGTACAGCAGGCTGTCTCATCGCACACCCCATTAGGATCTCCTGAGGGGATATACCAGTTTTTCTGTCAGGGATACTTCGGATACTCATTAACACCAAAGACAAAGCATCAGACTGAAGTGATGCGGAAGCACAAACCTTTGCCAATCGGGATTTATGGTGCCATTGAGCTGCTCGGAGATAGTAGAAGCTTCATATTGATAACTGCAGTGCAATCTCTTCTCAGTTTGTAATGCTGCACATAGCATCCCGGGGACCTCATTATTAAAATGAGTCCCACGATCTGACTCCAGAGAAACTGGCATTCCATACCGTGGTACTAACTCCCTTAGTAACAGTTTTGCTACTGTGGGACTGCCGTTTCTCCTTGTTGGATAGGCTTCTGCCCATCAAGAGAAAATACACACAATAACCAGGACTTATCTCAACTGTTTGCAAACAGGCATCTTGATAAAGTTCATCTGCATCCTGTTGAAGGAACCATTTGATCTCCCTATGTGACTTAGTGTGACAGGTGTTCTTTTCCCTACGTTCATTTGCTGGCATGTTACAAAACAATGGCACAGTTCTTCTGCAAGCATCCTAAATCTGGGACTGAACCAATTTTGTCTAAACAACCTCACCATTGCATCTCTCCCTGGGTGTGTGTGTACCTATAAAAAAGTTGTGTCATAGGAAACAATAAACTGCCAGGCAACACGGGTCTCCTATCTGGTCCAAATGTCATTTGCTTTTTTCTCACAACATGCTCTAATCCAACCTTGCTGTTCTTCTTCTGAACCATCCTCCTGTATTTTTTTGAGTTCTTCCCATGTGTCCGCTACTGACATCAAACATTGAAAAGACAGTGTCTTCTTCAAATTCACTTGGGTAAACACCAAGGGCAGATTTATGGAAAACACTTGCAGTGTAGCGCAGCAACGATGCATTCACCTCCATTAAGGATTTCAGATTGCTTTTCAACATGGAATATGAGAGGAAACACATTTGATTTGCCTTCGTCAACACCAAGAAGTTATGAACGTTTGTGCTTTACTGAAGTGGGGCTTCAACAGGGGCACCTGCTATGTTTAACATGTGAAATGCGCACCTGTGCCAGACTGGAGCCGCTTTTTTTCCAGAAGAGTCTCCAGTTTTGCTGAAGACATCTACCCAACTGGCGTACTTTCATCTGGTTAATTTGCTAGTGCTACTTTGCTGGGTAAATGTCTTGTGCATATTCTGCACTACAGCTTTGTAAAGGACCAAAGAGTAATGTCTCTTGTGAGCTTGTGTCCATGTAATTTCAATAATATGATTGTTACTCAAGTGTCTTCATTCATAAACCTATAACGTGAATCCTCATCAAGAGAATACGATGAGAATACAAAGAGGTAAATCTCCACCAAACAAGGATACTTCCTCGTGACTAAATGAAGTAAGTGCTTCTTTATTTGGTGGAGATGTCCTCGTATTTCTCTGCAGCAATAACATGTCACCAAAATCAGCTTGATATGCACTCGAGGTCCTTTTGTTAAGCTGTCCATCAATGTGGGAAAAGGCAGGAAGACCTTTGCATACTACTAATTAAATGGGGAGCGGGCTCCGCTGCCTCCTCCACGGGCTGTTTTTGGCCCCAGGAATCCCATCCCTTGGTGCCTGGCCACAATTTAATGCTTTAGGGGTGCCACGCGGACCCCTTTCCTGGGACGATTTTGGCCCTGGGGACCCCATTGCCCCAGGGCCCAGCCACATCTTCCTGGGTGCCCTGGTGCAATCCAGGGCACTGAGTGTGCATGTTGGGGAAATCGGGGGGAGACTCAAGACCCCGTGGTCCCAGCGGGCTCCCCGCCTCCTGCGGGAGCCTGCATTGCTCTCACACACAGGGAGCTACTGGAGATGCATCTCCCTGCATGTGAGAGCAATGCTTTCATCTCGTTCCCTGCCCGCATGTCTGTGGGCAGGGAAAGAGATGAAAACATTGCTTCCAGCAAGAGGGAGCACTTTGACAGCTCCCACTTGCTGGATTCGGAGTGTTTGCTTTTGCTTGGCGGGAGCTGTCATAGCTCCTGCCAAGCAGAAGCAGACAGCTAACTCCCAAGGGTGGGCACCTCGGGATATAGCAGAAGGCGGCCCTGGGGGTGGCAGTCCCCAGGGCCATATACGGCTCCAGGAGGGGGGCTGCACGACCCCCTCTTCTTTGCTCTTCAAAGCCGGCCCGAGGGAGGTGGTGGTCCCCGTGTCCAGGGGGCCGCATGGACCCCCCTCTTTAATGTTTATTTTAGCCCAGGGAGGTGGTGGTCCCTGGGTCATGGAGGTCCGTGTGCGCCCGCTCAATTTGACATTAGCCCTGGGGAGGTGGTGGTCCCCTGTGCATAAATAAGCCCTCGGAGGGAGGCCCTGTGTGCTCCCACCATTTTATATATTTAACTCTGAATGGCCCCAGGACCTGGCCCGCGCTTGTTTTTTCTTTTTTATATGGCAATATTTGCAAATATTCACGAATTTTGCTGTGAATTAAAAAAATGCTTTATTGCCCTGCCGGGGTCCCTGTGGGACCCCAGGACCAAGGCTGGGGGTTAGGGTATTCATACCCTGCACTCTTTTTTGTGGTTTTTTTGGGATTTGGCTGAAGCCGAGTCCCAAGATGGCTGCCAATACTTCCTGGTTGAAGTGATGGCAGTCAATCAGAACTCTGCAGATCTCTGCACAAGCTCGTCATTGTTTGTGAAGGATCAGCACCTCTTGATATCCACATTTGGTTTTCTATTAATAACTCTTAAAATACTGAACGGATTTAGACCAAATAACAAAAACTTGCTTTCTGGCCCTTAAGCTACCCTTGTACTGAATTTGGTGTAATTCCGTCCAGCAATTCAGGCTGTAGACGTGTTCAAACTCCCTATGGGAATTAACATGGAAAACACACTTTTTTTACTCTCCCTTTTCTCAGACCCCACTTCACGGATCACCCCCAAAGCTTTTCATGCATGAACAACTAGAATCACTGGAACACTTTTTTGGGAAACGTTCGTGAAGATGCATCAAATAGCGCCAAAGATGTAGCCAAGACAAAAAAAGCTTTTCCTATGGAAACATGGTCCTACCTATAACTAACTACTGGCGACCACCCAGTAGATAATATATTAAATTTTTGTATACAAGTCAGTATCTCTGTCAGTGTCTCCGGGCACTATCTCTTCTAGATAGTGCATCCACAGCCCTCTCCCTCCAAGACTCCCTACCCTGCCAGTAGGTTCCCCCATCTCTAGGAATTATCAGGTGTTGCATGAATCAGGATCAGGTGCAGTTCAATCACCCACAGTTTATAGAGCATGGAGTCTTAAGTTTTACCCCTTTGTTGGACAGAGGATTGCTTTCATGGGCTTTTCAGGGTTGTCTTACACTGTCTTTACACTCCTGCTCACTGTGGCTCACCGGCAGTCTCTGGTGGAGTTTCTCAGCACTGGGTGCAGGGTTGTGTTTGGTTCCATGTCCAACCAGCCTTTCTTTTGTGGTCATGGCAGACTGAATGGTGCTGCCCTGCCATGACCAGTGCAGTCAGTCACTTGACAATCAGGAGTTCTGAAGAAGATGCAGTCTCCACTAAACCCAAGGTAAATGCAGTTAGAGTGTGTTCATTTGCAAGCAACAGTGGTAGTCATCATTCCTGCTGACTGGAAAGCAGGTGTAGACCCTGACTGGGCCTTCAGCACTTTAATAGATCTAGCCCTTCACAGGTCTTCAGCACAGTGGCATATGTAGCCCCAGACAAACTTTCAGCAATTTGGCAGATGCAGCCCGCACAGGCATTCAGCAATTCAGCAGCTGCAGGTGTGCAAGGGCCATTTGCAGTTTGGGAGATGCAGCAGGCCAGAGGTTCTCAGCAATTAGGAAGATGCAGCCCTGCAAAGAAATTTGGTGGTCAAGCAATTACAACTTTTCCAACAGGAGATCCAGACTTCAGGTGCTGTCCCTTCACCTTTGGGAGACTGGCTGTTAGGCAGGCACCGGACCTGGTTGCACAGCAGCTCTCTGAATGCTCTGTGGAGGACTCCCTTCTTTCGTCATATAGGACTTGCAACTGGAACTGGTTGGAGTGGCATGTTTACACACAATTTCAAACAGTTGTGGATCCACTGTCTCAAACTGTAGAACCAATCTGTGGTGGTTTTTCTTCACGTATCCTTTCCAGGCTTGTTGTGCAGTTCCTACCCTAGGGTAGGAACTGTGCGTTTGTGGACAGCATAACCTTTGGGATGGTGCCAGACTGATTCTGTGCACCCCCTCAGGATATGTTGTCCTATAGGCCAGCTAGCTCACAGTGCCACCATGAATACTCCTAAACCTAGGTGGTTAGCAAATGGTTCTGACAACCACTGAACATGACAACTCTGATTCCACATGAATTGTGGTAACAGATCTAGAACCCTTTTGCTCAGTCACTCGTGCTCTCTTACTCTTAGAGAAATAAACAAGGAATACACAAAGGGATGTTTTCAACATTTATTGAACCAATGTGAATCTTGTATGTAATATATGTGCTGCAATGATCAATAGATAGAAGCAGATGAAAGTTAGTAGAAGTACCTAGAGAGTGAACAGAATAAAAAGTTCCAGCATTGTGCTAATACAACATATATATGTAGGCATACAAAAAAATCCAGAAATCTGGTGTACTCCTACTATGCAGTCCCTAACCTAAGTGTCTAGGGCATATGTGTGTGTCCTGCCAAGAATCCCTGACCTGGATGATCCAACCCCGGTTACCTGAAGGGAAAGGATGTAAATCCCCATCTTGGTAATGAGCTGGACACCCGTGCAGAGATATCAGCAAACTGCTGGGCCGAAGCTTCAGGGTGTAGTGACCTTGCCAATGACAGCAAAGCGCTCCTCTAACTAAAACCGTAAATGCGTGTTTATTTATAATGAAAAGCATCTTTGCGAGTCCTGGGCAAGTCAGCATTGCTTTGGTATATAGATAGCCATGTCGCCACATGGATGAAAAATAGAAAGACATTTGCCCAATGCATGTTGAAGCCTTGTACATGGTGTTCAAGGAGTTGTGATAATGGTCTTGCAAAGTGGAATCTATAGGCGAAGCAGTTTCAGATAAACTAATCCAGTATTGTCACGAATGCAAATGTGTGTAAAAGGTTATTGTGTGGAAATGAAAGGCAATGTAGAAAAAGTGTACATGGTGAAAAATGCCAGCGTTCCTTCATGGGCATAACTAGGACACATGGCAGGCTGTTCTCCAGACACTGCCCTTGTGTAGAGTGATGTTTCTCACAGCAATGTTATTTCCAAAGAGGTGTGGGATTTCTGTACTTGATATCATCAGCCCACCTGAAGGAATAATCAAGGCAAGGCAGAAGGGCAGGCATCTCCTGCGGCTGACTCAGCTTCCTCGCCCTTTGTAATAGGACCTGCAGTAACACTTCTCACACTTATTATCCACCAAATGGCAGTGTTCAAACATACTAATCTGCAACTTCTTGCTAACCAAAAGGCCCAATAGAATATGTAAAGGTGCTGCAACTCCACTCCCCTTAGTGCAGTGTCAAGGTCTCCTCCCTCCAACAGCAGGAATGTATGCAATACACTTCTGCTGTATGGGCAAAGGATCATGGGCCTAACTAAGACACATGATACCCACTCCTCAGACAAAGGGACGACAAATAAGCTAAAAACAGAAAATCTATATAAAAACAGTGGCATATAAAATGTTATGGTATAATATTCATCTAAAACTAATTCTAAAAAAGGCAATCATGCAAGTTAGAAGTCAAAGCCTACAGAAAGCCATTTGCTTAAAAGAATAAAACAATAAAAGTTAATAAAATCAGTTTAAAATCTTTAAAATAAATCAAACGTAATAGCCAATTGTTTATGTTTTCCGAGTGGTAGATGAAACATTTCTGTTTCTAGCAACCGCAGATGATGTTCCCAGAGGCGTACCTCGAAGCAGGTATGTGGAACAAATGTAGTTCCATCCATTCCCCAAAGAAGCTGCTGAAGGATGTGACTACAGCCTGTAGAAGGTCCGCAGAGCCAAGATCCATTTCACTAGGAGCTGAAACATCCCAGGATGGCTCAAAACACGCATTCAGCAGCAAGGAATATGCTGGGGGCAACTATACAAATGGGCCTTTAAGGGGTCCACCAGTACATCAATGTCCAACGGCTCAACCATTTGCGATCTGAGGCATAAATCCAAGGAACATTTGAAAGTGCACAGTACGCAGTGCAGACAGACAGGCAGAAACAACAAGAAACAATGCTCATTCAGTTCCTGAAGCAGAGGTGTACTGAAGCAATGCACAATGCGTTCACGGCACAGCAGCACATGTAGTAGCGCTTGTTCCATTTTGTTTTGAACTGGGACATCTATTTCGGAGCAGAATAATTAAAATCACAGTCCTGGGAACCAAGAGCAAGACAAGCGGAAGACCTCCAAAAATGCTTCCGAGTGCAAAGTGTATGAAGAATGGAATTACAACAAAAACTGTCTGGAAGGTACTAACCAACCCAAAGACTAAAGACTTAAAAAAGTGTGCTATTCACTTCGTATCAGACAAGTTAAAAACATGATGGGCCAGCTCCCCAAAATACAGTGGGGAGTTAGTATGAAGTAGTGCATGTATTTCCGAAGAGATCCTTGCAACCTGGAGATCAAATGTCTCTTTAGCGAATATTAAGGTCACATCTCATTGAAACAGCATGACTTTCAGTTTGCTCAGAGCACCAAAGTATATGTTTGAAATATTTATGGAAGGCCACAGCATTGCCTCCTTAACTGTGCGGGCAGGTGGACACATGATTTGAGTACAACATGTAACTCTGGAATTTACTGTCACCAGATAAGCGAAGCCTGGTTTCATCCCACAACTGACTTGACTGTTAAGCATTAAATAGCTCCCATTAGAGATCAATCTGAAAGCCTGATAAATCACAATCATTGGGGAACCTTCAAGTAGCAGGACAGGTTCGCCACACATGCATTACAAGTCCCTTACAACGAAATGTCCTTGCAACTAAGGGCACACTTAAAGTGTTCACTCAGTTGGAACCGCTGAGAAAGACTTCAGTTTCCCCATTTCTACAACTTAGCTTGAAAAGTAACTCCTAATATTTGTGTACAAACCCTCCCCATAACGCTTCATACCTGTTTACTTGGTGGTGTTGTAGACAATACTGGAAATGGAATGTCAATATACCCATGGATTATCCATTTCACAGAAGGTGTTTTCGCAATGGTGAAAGGTAATTTCTCTAGTTTTACAATGTGTAACAGGGTGTATTTCACATCTTTTCTTGTCATAAATATATGCTGTTCCATCAGGTGATGTGGAGAAAACAGACTAGTGGCATTAATATGTCGCCATGGCCATAACGTAGTGTTTGAAGTGTCCAGCTGAATAGAATAATAGACATAAGTTGTGACTGCCCATGTTGAATGCGAACATGTCTTGTTGTATACTGTCTATTGCAGATGACACTATTTTGCCCAAAGAGTATATTCTAGAGGACAAGGTGGTCATACCTCTGTCAACCATTCCCAAAGCCATTTCTAAATTAACCCTGTCAATTTCGCGCAGTCTTTTAGCAGCATCCTGCTGAGAAACTTTCCATAATTTGTTGTGTATGGCATACAAGAAGCACTTTTGATGTGGCTTCAGGGGACCTTATAAAAAGTCCCTGAGATCCAGGTCATTAGACAAATGGGTCAAGTGTTGATACACCTGAGACAGTGTCAAGGTTTTTAGCCAATCAAGTCACCAGTTCCCAACACTGTAAGTTGTCACCACCCCCGAATGTTCAGACTGCGCATAACACATGTCAGGTCTATTAACTTTTAAATTCTTGGTGTTATTCAGGAATCATGCCTGACACCCGTTAGTGTCTAGTGGCCAAACTAACCATCCCTTTCAATAGGGGTCAGATTAATTGTATGTACCATTACGCAACATGGCATCCAATCTATCCTCCCTGTAGTGTGTAAATTGTTGCCAATTATCAAAACCTGCAAATGTGGGAATTCGTGGTGTGTTCAAATCTTTTATCTTGGGTAATCCAAGACATGTTGTTTGTTGCACAGTTGTGTTAAAAAAAATCATTTGTTTTGGTATCGGGGATCCTCTAAACAAACCTTCAGTTCCCTGAACCTGCCAGTCTCTTGTCCTCCATATATATTTTACATCTATGATGTCCCTCCAAAAGTTGAAACCCTGTACAGACACCTGGAAAAGAGGCAAAAAATATCAGCTTGGTGTCAGTTAGCAAATATTTCTTTGCAGTTGTTGGTTCAAGCCTATAAAAATATGAGGCCTGGTCAGCTGTACCGTAATCAGAAAAATAAGCAAACTTCTGTGCAAATGTTTTTGAACTACCCCTTGGTGGTGTACGGCAATGTTCTCATTGAGTGTAATTGTAAATAGCATGTGGGACACTAGCTTTATGCAGAAAATATGACCGTAATGTTGAAAACAGAACATTTCTTCATAATTAGATGTACCATCATACAATTCATCAGAGGTAAAAACACAGTTGAATGCTCTAGATCTTCTAGCAGTTCATGCACTCGATTAATGTCTCAATCATCAGAAACAGTACTAGGGGTAATGACATCATTAACAGAAATTTTGAACAAATATGAAATTTGTAAAAGTTCAGTGGGACCATACACATCAAATGATACCCTTATCCAAACAATCCCTGACAGCTGAAATATTCACCAAGGAAAGGTCTCTCCATTCATGGTGTGATGATGCATGTGGTTTGAGTACAAGTTCATCAGTTGCACTGCAGAGTGTTCTGGAAGATAATGTCCATTTAAAAGCAGGAAAAAGACTGTCATCAAACCAATCCAGAGGATCAGGAAAAGTAAACCGATTGTAATCCAAAGATGTAACCAAGGAGATACAAAATATGTCCTTTTCAGCCAAAAATAGAAAACACGCACTTTCAGCCTGAAAGGGAAAGGCAGCGGTTGTGGTGGTGGATCCTATGCGTCAGAAGAGACGTCATCAAAGTCGATGAAGTAGCCAGAGGCAGACTGATCAATCTTTGGAAGCTCAGCAGGTGTTGTAGAACTAGGAGATGACTATCTGTGGTATATTGACGTAGACCTTATTGTTGTCAGGTTTCTGAATTGAAACTTGTGTTTTTGCACTAATTGACTGTACAGTTGTTGTAGTTGTAACAGGTAGAAGACATACTTCATTGATGTTGATTGTTGTCTCTCATTGTAGAGAGGATGCTTCTTCAGTTATAAAAGCTTCCATCTGAACTTCCTGTACGGTAGTGAGAGGAGGCTGGTAGCTACGCAGGAGCCCATGTGGCTTACTGTTGAAAATCGGTCACATAGTGTGATTTGATCAAATCAATGGAGACAAATCTTTTATCTTTACGACCGGCAAGGGGCAGAAGAAGTACGGTTCTGGTACCTTCAACAGCCAGGACAGGTACAGGCGCTCTGTAGGATGACCCAAATTCTTTTTTGTTCACAGTTTTTTCCCTGACCAGATTCCCATCCTTTGGGATTTAGCCAGGCCTCGCTGGAACTGCCTTAACTTCTCCAGTGGCTGTGATTTTACTTGAACGTTGCTTTGTTCATCCCGGAAT
Source organism: Calotriton arnoldi (assembly GCA_963921515.1). Classification (NCBI taxonomy): domain Eukaryota; kingdom Metazoa; phylum Chordata; class Amphibia; order Caudata; family Salamandridae; genus Calotriton; species Calotriton arnoldi. Next base: position 1,051,662 of record CAWUFW010006192.1, read on the forward strand.
TCGTTCAGTGCCTGTAAAACAGCCAAACATTCATTGATATCAGGTATTGTCGTTGAGGTTGTGGGGTCATCCTCACTGGGATCTCATGATGAGCAATCAGGATAAACCTGAGTGATGGTAGTCTAATGTATGTCCCCGCCGCCCATCCGCGCCATTTTTATCAACCAGAACATTTAGGGTATTAAAGGCAAGTAAAAGAGGGAGCCCCCGATAGAAGCCCTTCAGAGCCCCCAAACTAATCCCTCACAAGAGACAGATGAAAGAAAGAAAGAGGAGGCGGCAGAAATTGAGTGATAATCTTTGTCAGAAAAAGTACTAATTAGCCGTGCCCCTTTCTTGACTTAATTTCCCCAAGGAATTCTTCCGCTTTGATTTCTGACAAAAAAGTGCGAGTAGACCCGTTCAAAATAACCTTTAGTCTGGCCGGATTCATTAAGAACACCTGAGCGCCCTGCTGCTGGAAAGGGGCAATTAGCTGACGGAGGCACCACCTCTGCTCCACCGTAGCGTGGCAAAAATCGGGCTTTGCGAAGAAAGACACCCCACCAGAGCCCTTCTGGGAATTGGGACGGGCCTGATCATAGATCAACTGTCTAAGCAAAAAGTTCCCAAAGAACACCAGAAAGGCCCTGGGTTTTTCCCCGCTATAGCTGGTGCCATCATGCCGTTTCTTTAAGTTGAAGGGGAAGCGGTGGGCTCGCTGGACCTCATGTTACCAGTTCCAATTCGAGTGTTCAGGAAAGGCATCTCGCAGGAGTTTCACAATGAAGCGCCGTGGATCGTCTCCCGCCACACCTTCGGGAATCCCTAGTAGGCGGAGGTTATTCCGGCGCTGTCTATTCTCCTGCTCTTCCATCTTCCACATCATTACTGTCAGACAAGCGCCTTGGGAAGAGCCTAGATCTTTTAAGGCGGTGACATCAGTTTCCAAACTTTCCGTGCGGCCTTCGACTATGGTCACCCGATCGCCGATATCAGTGCAGATTTTATTTATCTTCCTCATGCCCCCTTGCAATTTCTTAGCGGCCCCGTTGGCGAGGCGACTATCAGATCGAACCTCTTCCTGAAATTGCTTTATAGAGGTCATTATAGATGTTAGGGAGGGTTCTTACATGAATTCCGGTGTAGCTCTTGTGTTCTCCCAATGTGGGGGTTTAGTAGATTCCTCGCTATGGGGAAAAGTAAGCTGAGAATCTGAGTAATCCCATTTAAGCTGACTGCGTCTCTTTGCCTTGCTGCGCACCCTTTTCTGTCACTGAACAGTTCCTGTATCTTTGGAGGGATTACTATCATTGTTGTGGGATAAATCTTCCTCGCTTGAACTAGATAAACAGTCTTCTGTCACAGAGTCAGAACCATCCGACACTGAATAAAAATGTTCACCGGTAGATTTGGGAGTCTGGGGAGCCTGAGACCCCAGGTTGTTTTCAAAGCATTGGTCAGAATTTATAGCTGCAGCCGTTTCAAGTTTAAAGACCAGCTTATCGGAAACAGAAGCAAAAGCAGCAGCACCGGGGTCAAGCGGGATCGTTAAGCTGGTGTTCCCATTGGTGGAAGCCAGAGGGGGGGCTGCTGGCTGAATAATATCAATAGATCCCATAGGGCCATCTGCGCCAGATGATTGATCCCTGGGCACCACGGGCACCTTGGTCTGAGCCGGAGTAAGATTTTCTATTGTAGGCGCGCCTGACTGTGGCAAATTAAGATGCCCCTGATTTGCAGTCAGTGAAACACCGAGTTCGCCCTCTGGGGGTAATACAATTGCATCTGTAGGGGCCAGCAGTTTGGCAGTAGGGAACAATTTGGCAATCGAGGGTTGAAAGCAAGTACCATCCTTGGAAGTTCTGCCCCCCCCTGGTTTCCCCATTGTCCTTTTGGAGCCCCCAGTCTCCCGTTTACCTCTCTGAGTGGTGTCCAGCCCCTCCACGTCTCCCTGGCCAGCACTGACAGGAGCGGGTTTGGTTTTGGGTCCTCTTGCTCCTTGAGAAAACATACTCCGTCTGGGGCGAGATTGAGCCTAAACACGGACCTGTGCGGCTGTCTCCACAGAGGCGCCGCAAAGCAAAAAGACGACAGCCGACCAGCACACAAGGAAGTCCCCAGTCCTTTTCCTCGAAATAGACAATAGGCGGCCGTGGCTGGCATCCGAAGCGCTCGGAGTGCGGTGTCGGGCTTTCACAAACAATCCCAGTGCCTTGCGAAGCTACATCCCGGGGCCAGGCAACATAGCCGATGGCCGATTTTTTCCTCACGGAGTGGGCGGCAGAGTGGCGGAGAATCACACAGACGCCATCTTGCTCTCATGAACTCTTCTTTTTGCTCTCATGAACTCTTTTTAGGGGGGGGGGGGGGCGCTGGGCAAGTAGATTAGTGTTGGGGGGACACTGGGTGTTTACTACCATGTTATTTTTAGCTATTTTGAAAAAACGAAAAAATGTGATGCAGTGCGCGCAACGAAATTCGTTTTATTTATTTAAATGTTTACTTACCTGTATTCGGCCGTAATCCATGGTTTACTACCCCCCACCCTGCCCCTCCACCAAATTAAAGCCATCCCTTATGGTGAATTCACAAGAGCAAGAAGAAATTGTAGTGAGGACACAGAATTTCAAACCTGCTTGCATACTATGACTAAGAGATTTCGGACCAGAGGTTACCAACAAACTACTCTGGATAGGGCGGAGAGGTGTATATTACATGTCCCACGCACAGAGACACTCAGAGAAAGGGAGTCCAGGAACACACATACACAACCTGTGAGATTAATTACTAATTACAACCAGAAAACAAATATTATGACCAAGAGCATGCACAAACATTGGGATCTTCTCAGAGCTGATACATCTCTTGAGGCTTTCACCTCACACAGACCGCTTGTGACCTATAGGAGAGGGACCACACTGAGAAGTATTTTGAGTCCCACTGTCCCCAAAACAATTAAAGAGAGTAATTGGCTCACTAAACATGCATTAGGCTTTCATAAATGTGGTAGTTGTGGTGTTTGCAGATGGGCCATGCATAATACATCTAAATTCCAAGGTCCTGATGGCAGGGAATATCTGATTAAACAGAACATCAGTTGCATGACACGCTTTGTGGTTTATATTATCATGTGTAGATGCCGTAAACAATATGTAGGCAGCACCATTCGTATGCTTAAAGATCGTATTGGGGAACATGCTAGGGCACTGAAACAAGGGGACATCAGATACCCCATGGCTATCCATGCCATTGACTGTAAGGAACAAGGACAGTATAAACAATTCAGTTTTTTGGCATCGAAGTAATTCCACCACACCAGAGGGGTGGGGACAGGGAATTGTCCCTACACCGCGCTGAAGCCATTTGGATTATGCGCCTTAAAGCGGTAGAGCTGGGACTTAATACTGACCACGAGTTACAATTTTTTCTAGGTGATTAACTCGGTTTTGTTGATGTGTTAATTTCACTTGCTCTAGATTCATAATGCTGTACCCTTTAATACCAGTTAATATTGTCAATCTGTGTCATTGACTTTCTGAACTTATCTCAAACTGTAGTTATGATAACTTACAGGTGTGCTTTTTATTTAGCTTCTGTTTAAGACCTAAGATGTTGTAACTCTGAATAATATTTGCTATATATGGTGAATCTGTTTTATGTTAATTTTTAAACTCATCACTTATGGCATTTATGGTAACGAACTGATGCGTCTTTTATTAGTCTCAATTCATATTGTGTAACACACAGGTGGCGGTGGATGTAACCTTAGCCACCTACTCAGTTTTTACTGCTCAAAAAATATGACTATTCAATTTTGTGCTTTTTTATTCGGATTTAAACGCAGCTTATGCACTATGACAACTGTATACACAACATGTGGTGTTCCAGTCTTTCTGAGAGAATATTACTCTATTTTTTCATGTTGAGATATTTCTGACTTTGGATCTTACATATCAGATTTTTATGCACCTCTACCTTATTGACATTGTCCAGTCTCCTGATAGTGTTTATTAAACCTGACTCCGGTTTTCTACTTCGCCGTCTATTTTTCCCTTACTTCCGGTTCCTTTCCGGATGTTAAGACTATGGTCTAGTCCTTTCTTCATAAATATGACGGAAGTCAAAGCTTATCTTTTGACTTCCTGTGCTGCCGCGTGAACTTTGGCAGTCAAGTGTACTCGCCTGTCACGCGTTTTCTACCCTTTCGTCTACTCTCCCTCACTTCCGGTTCTTTTCCGGATGTTAAAACTACGGTCTAGTCCTTTTTCTCAATATAAGACGGAAGTCAAAGCGTATCTTTTGACTTCCTGTGCTGCCGCGTATACTTGGGCAGTCAAGCGTACTCGCTTGCCACGCGCTTCTTCATACCGCACGAGTAAGTATTTAATTCACATATTTTGTTGCTATAAGAAGATTTTTAGCTAACTGTGCTTCTAGGGTGAATTTTCACCCTGTTGGACCACAGGTTTACCTTCGCATTTGACGCTTGTAACCTTGGCGACTTGTGCGTCTCAGGCATCTGTTTATTGCCAGATACTCGTGTGTCATGATATGCTGATCATTGCTTTTAGTATATCCCGTTTTGACTACAGGCTCACCTTCGCATTTGACGCTTGTAACCTTTGCGTTTTTTGCGTCTCAGGCATCTGTTTATTGCCAGATACTCGTGTGTTGTGATATGCTGATCATTGCATTTAGCATACTCGTTGTACCATGAATCCTGCCTATTTTAAGACTTTCTAATTATGTGTTGGTCTCTGGTTTCGTTCTATTTTCACTCATTGCCCTGCTATTTTCATAGAGTGTCCTCTGACTGTATTTAAACACTGTATCTTCACTGCCATCGCATTTGATGCTGGTAGCCTTTGCGTCTTGTGTGCCCTAGGAATCTGTTTATTGCCAGATACTTGTGTGTGTTGACAGGTCTATCGTTACATTTAGTGTACTCATTGAACTATGAATCCTGCCTAATTTTATGACTTTCTTATCATATGTTGGTCTCTATACGTTCGATTTTCAGTCATTGCCCTGCTATTTTCATAGAGTGTTCTGAGAATGTATTTTTAGAGGTGGAATCTTTGCTGCCTTTACTGGCCCTGCGCGCACTTTTATTGTAGTGGCCCTATAGACTTAGCTTCTTGTAATTAATATTTTTAAATTAATATTTACATTTCCTTTTAGAGAGACCTTTAGCCTTCGGGGGGCACCTAATTTCTGCCCTAGATTTCCCATCAACTGGTGGGTTTCTTTTCTTCAGATATAGCATTACCTTTCTATTTTTCTACAACTTGTTTTGGTTTAGGTTAGTGTAGTTTATACTTTTATCTACATCTGGACTTCTATTATGGTCAGTATATGTTTCAGTCTTTTCCCTTCTCCTTATTTGTGTTCTTAGTACTACAGACGCTGGTACTCACTACAGCATCAACCTATGTGCGATACTGTTACTACTCATCCCTATAGCCGGGACGGAATTACAACCGGCTTAGAGGTGAGCATCTCCCTTTCTCTTTTTCCTTGTCTCTTTAGTATATTCTCTTTATCCTGCCCGATTACTTATTTTTCTCTTTTTCTTGTCAATTTCTATTTTCTTCCAGAAATTTTCATTTTTCTTTCATATGTCCTTAGGTAAGGATTACTTTTAGACTTTTTTCTTTACTTGAACGTCTTCTGGATTCCACCCACTTTCTTAACGTCTTGTTCTTTGCCCTTATATCTTTTGGGTCTTGGTTATTCTTTTTTCTTTCTGTTATACACCTATTTGTGATATTATGTGGTTACAAATTACTTATGCATGGTTTTAATATACAGGCTATTTGACAGAACCACATTTGCAGGGTTTTGTGGACTGGTATTTATTATTATCTGTTTTGTATGAGACTCTAATGTTTTAAATATCAACACATGTATGCACTTATTGGTGTCTTTGTTGCTCCTATTTTTTCAGTATTTGCAATTTTTCTTCGGTTTTGGTCCCATTGGGTGTAATTTGCACTAAAGTTACATTTTTATCGCCTTTGCAGACTGCAGTTATTTTAACTGCATGACACAGTGTGTTAATATATTGCTATTATACATTCTGTAGCCCTGAAGAAGTCGTGGGTTCCTACCCTGACGAAACACGTGTTGGCTGGGCATTTGGTCTGCAATTAAAGCACAAGAAGAAAATGGCATTCTGACTACTGTTTATGTCTTGTTTGCATGTTATTTGCAGTAATTATACTGTCAACACTGATCACGTGGGCACAGGTCCTTTATATCAGGCTTTACATACTACTCAGTCCCGCACCTTTCCTTAGCAAGGATAGATTATTTCCTGGCTTCATCATCTTTGATCCATGATTGTGCTATTGACACCGACCGCGATTTTTGTCAGACCATAATCCACTCATCCTAAATATAAAAGGTTTGGGCTTCTGCAGGGAAATTTCATCCTGGAGCTTCGAGAGAGCGCTTTTATACGATATCGGCTACCAGACTTATATGAAAGGCAGGATTCAGGAGTTCCTCGAGATAAACATTGGGTCTGCCCCAGCCACGGTCGTTTGGGACGCGCTGAAAGCGTGTATCAGTGGGGAGACCTTACGGTACTCCTTAAGGAAAAATAAACAAGAAAAGGCGCAGATCTTGAAGCTCCAGGACAAAATGGCAAAGGCAGAAGAGAAACTACCTGGGCCAGTCCAGAGGGGTGCTGAAATCGAAACTACACAACTGGAAGTTGTAGCTATTAAGGCCGAAATCAGATCGATACTAGCAGAGAAGGTTGCCGCAAAATGGGCCTCTGCTCGCGAAAAAACATACGAGTGTAGCAAGCTTATTGGCCACCAGTTGACCATTAGAACTAGGCAGCAGGTTACCTCCAATGAAATACACTCGATCCAGGTTTCTACAGGGGAGATTACCAGTGACCCGATAAAAATTTGAGGGGCTTTTCGAGAGTTTTATAAGGGCCTGTATACTGAAGAGGACACCGGTCTATTGGATTCTAGAGGGGCAGAGATCACTAATTATCTAGACGCAGTCTCGCTAACTCAACTCAGCGCAGAAGACCATGATCAACTTGAAGATCCTCCTTCATGGGAAGAAATTGCTACAGCTGTAGCAATTCTACCAGACGGTAAAGCGGCTGGTTCCAACTGCATCCCGGTGGAATTTTATAAAAAAAATTCTTCTCAGCTAAAAGATATTTTTACAACTTTAGTAGTTTCTATCTTTAACGGTGCCCCTCCACCCGCTTCATGGTCATCAGCCAAGATTATAATCTTTCCAAAGAAAGATAAATCACCGTTAGAAATGGGTTCCTATCGGCCAATCACGCTCATCAACTGCAATTCTAAAGTTTACTCTAAAATTTTCGCGTCCAGATTAACCACCAAAATTGAATATCTTGTCTCCAAGTGGCAGCATGGGTTCATTCCTAAAAAAGGCACCACAGACCATATTCGGCAGACCATCACCTTGTTCGACGCTGCACAGATTACATGGGACCCGATTGCGCTAATTTTACTTGATGCTGAAAAAGCATTTGATCGGGTCTCCCGGCAATTTCTCTGGTGCGTCATGACGAAGATGTATTTTGGGCCTAAGGCTATTCAAGCTGTTCAAGCCTTATATCTCAACCCCACAGCCAGGATCTCAATAAATGGGCAATTAAAGGAGCAGATTGAAATCTCACGTGGGACGCGGCAGGGGTGTCCCTGCTCCCTGCTGCTTTTTGCCATATATATAGATCCTTTCATCAAAAACTCAAAAACAATCAAGAAATCCTGGCTGTAAGTAGATTTGGTCTAGAAACAAAAATCATGGCCTATGCTGATGACCTTGCCTTGGTGACTCCGGATCCTGAGAAAGCTATTTTAGCTATAGAACAAGAGGCTCAAGGATTTGGTAAGATTTCTGGGTACGCACTTAACAAAGGTAAGATGCAGATTATCCAAAATAAGGAAATCAAATGGACAGATAGCAGGGTTGTCCACAAGGCTAAATACTTAGGTGTAAACATCGTGGCCGATACTGACCTAATTGTTAGCGAAAATTTGATCCCGTTGGCTGTAGAAGAGAGCACTCAATCGGATTAATAACTTACATCTGACCATAGTGGGTCGGTGTAATGTTCTTAAGATGAATTTTAACACCAAACTTTATTATTTTAGAGCTATCCCCCTTGAATTTACTAAGGTAATGCGTCAGAGATTCGAACAGCTTTTTTCTCAATTTGTCTGGGCATACTCTCAGCCAAGGAGATCTTTTAAATTTTTATCCCTTCCTCTTGAAAGAGAGAGTTGGGTGCTCCCAAATTTAAGGTTATACTATTGGGCCACTGTCCTGCAGAGTTGTACCATATTGCTGCATGAACAACCATCTATTCCAATAACAGGACCCCCGTCCCCCTTTGAACTATTACTTGGGGCCGAGGCTTGGGGCTGCCTGTGGCAACAGGTTGAATTTGGATATTACAAGCGGGTCAGATTTAAGACCCTGTTGTGCACCTTTAGGGTCTTCACCGATGTGCGCAAGCTTCTAGGTTTAGGTAGATCAAACCATTACACCCCTATCAATAATAATGCTAACTTGCCTGCCATTTTTGGGAGATCATATCCTCAAAACTGGTACAATGCGGGCATACTAAAACTGGGAGCCTTGTACTCTGCCGAAGGAATCCGGTCCTTTAACGATTTTAAGACCCAATTCAACCTGAGCCATAATGAGGCTTTTAAATATCTCGCCATTAGGGACTTCTTGGCACGCAAGGCTGGTGGGCCCATGGGGTTTGTGCAAAATGATCTCATTGATAAGCTTAATGAACCTATCCCGCCTCGTATTGGGTATATCTATTCTACATTGAATAGCCAAATGCCTGATGATGTGGCTAAAATTGCAAGCAAATGGCAACAAAAATTGGATATTTCCACTAATGTTTTTCATCTAGCTCTGCGATCCGCTCAGAGCGACTTGCTTTCTGCCAAATTGCAGGCACAGTTTTATAAAACTGGCTTTTTTCTATACATCACGCCCAGTAGAATTGGGAAATGGGGGACAAGTAAAGGCACGTACTGCCCTAGATGTGTTGAATTTAGTGCAGACTCTGTCCATATGTTTGCCACCTGTATGGAACTTGGGCCACTGCTTGATAAGATTCAGAACTTTCTAAGGGTAGTCCTATTACGCGATATTCAGCTAACCCCTACGACCATCTTGCTGGGTATACAAGATACGATTGATAGGAAGAGCGGTGGGGCGCTAATTTTTGTTGCTATGACTATTCTCAGGCTCTGTATAACATCTGCTTGGATAGATCCAAATCCCCCTTTATTTTCCCAGTGTTTGGCCCGACTTGTAGCGACCTGTAACCTTGAGAAGGCTATCTACGCCAAAAAAGGTATTCGGGCTAAAAAGAAGGGGTTAGTTATCTGGGAACCTTTATCCAGGTGGCTTAATCAGGCGAACTCCTAGCGGTTTTTTTCTGACCAATTTATTGCATGTTTGCATTTATAAATTGTCAGTAGTTCAATCTTTACAGACAACTGATATATATCAATCATGTATGTTAATGTATGTTTGCGATTTTTGCACAAGGCGCTGCTCACTTTATCACTAATGGATTCTTTTTCTTTTTATTATGCTTATGGTCCCACAATTTTTGCACAGGCATTTTAAATATTGTGGGGCATATTTACGTTCCCTGGCGCATCCCTGCATATCAGCAGGGATGCGCCAGGAAAATGCGTCACGCAAGTTTACCCTTGCGCCACGTCCGATGCGCCGCATTTACAATGCGGCGCATCGTGGCGCAGGATAAGCAGATGCGTGACGCATCTGCTGGCAGAAGGTTGGCGCAGTGCTGAAGTCGTGTCGCAAGTGCGACGCAACTCCAGCACTGTTCCAGCCTTCCTATCCCTAACATGGTGCGTCAATCCTTACGTCTGCTTGAAGCAGGCGTAAGGATTTGGCGCACCAGCGTCGGAAAAGTGACTGCGTGAAATCTTGTAGATTTCACTACGTCACTTTCCGAGGCGTACCTGCACCGAACGCCCCCTGCGCCGGTACGCCCACATGAAACCTGACGCAGGTTTCATGTGGCGCAGGTGTTTACTACGTGACGCATCTCCCTAGATGCGTCACGTTGTAAATATAGCGCAACGCGGCGCATGGTTTGCGCCACCGCTGCGTCACTTGCGTGACGCAATGGCGGCGCAAAAGTGGCGCAAGGGGCTTGTAAATATGCCCCTCTGTGTTTTGCTTTCAAACAACTAGTATTATGTCCGAAAAACTCTATTTTCTAGATGCAAATGCGGGTTTAAAATGGTGATCTCTGTTTAAATGTAATGTGATCTCCCCGCTGTGGTAAATGTTTATTGCTCTAGTTTGCAGGGTGGGGGGTGGGGTGGGGACGCTGTACTGTATTATTTCACCCTTTGTTTAAAAAAAACATATATATATATATATATATATATATATATATATATATATATATATATATATATATATATATATATATATATATATATATATATACTTGAAGATGAAGGATCACAAGAAAACAACAGCCACTATATATATAAAAAATGGATCTCATGATGAGGGGAATTGTCATCCCACCCCACATGGTTGCAGTAAAATTCAGGAGCAAGTACTAACAGCCATTCCTTGGCATATGAATGTTTTACTGATTCTGGAATTAGGGGGCTGATTACGATGGCGGGCGGTAGCACATCCGCGGTGCTGGCGGAAAATGCCCTTTTCCGCACTCCATCGGCGGTCCTCTCATCCACCGTATTACGATGGGTAAAGATAGCCCATTTCCCATCCGCTGCGGTGTTCCGGGAACCGCCAGAAATCCCCCTCCGCAGCGGTGGCGGATGGAGCCAAACCACCACCACACCGCTGCGGAGATTCCGGACAATTGAGGATGGCGGTGGCAATACTGCGGATAGCTCCATGTGTTCCTGGCCGCTGGGGAAATGGCGGTCTTTGGCCTTTCTGCAGCAAACCCGACCGTCGCGGACGGATTTTCAGCTTTTCCGCTGCTGAATCCTGGAATCCGACCGCCGCGGTAGGGAGTTTCTGACGGTGCATCCTAATCTGACTGGCGGTTTTGCCGTGGTACCTGCGGGCGGCAATTTCCCGCTAGCACACCTGCCATCGTAATCAGCCCCTTGGTTGGAGAAAGAAGGTCAAATTTCTGTTTCCCCGCTTGGGAACTCTATCATCAATCAATCAATCAATCAGGGTTTGTAAAACGCACTACTCACCCATTAGGGTCTCAAGGCACTGGGGGGGGGGGCTGTATGCAGCTCCGTTGGGGTCATTCGAAGAGCCAGGTCTTGAGGTCTTTCCTGAATTGGTGCAGTGTTGGGCTTCACCGGAGGTGAAGGGGGAGATCTTTCCAGGTCTTAGCTGCGAGGTAGGAGAAGTATCTTCCACCCGCTCTGTTCCTTTAGAAGCGTGGGACTGTGGCTAGGGTGATGTCGGCTGAGCGGAGTTTCTCTTGGGCGTATGGAAGGAGAGGCGGTTGTTGAGGTATTGTGGTTCGATATTGTGAAGGGTTCGCTGACAAAATATTGATGTTAAAAATATAGAGGTAAAAAATATTGATACAAAAATATAGAATGCAAAAATCTCGACTCCCTATACTTAAACAGGTAAGTACAAAAATATTGGGAAAAAAATATCGATGTAAAAAATATAGTTGTACAAAATATCAAATTTTATATATATATAAAATAAAATAATAAATATTAAGTATGTTAAATAGTAAAATTAATATAAAAAAATAAAGTAGATTTAATATAAATTTAAAAAATATAATAAATAAACTTAATTAAAAAAGTTAAACACACATACATAATAATTCATATATATTTACTTTAAAACAATTAATAAACTACTAATTTTAATTTATTTTATATTTTTTAACTTATATAAAAATGTACATATATATGTGTACCAATAACTTAAAATCTAATTAAAAAAAACATTCTATTATAAATTAAAACATTAAACTATTTAAAAATCTTCAAACTTAAATTTCGCACTCCAGTGAGTGCAACAGTAGGGAAAGTGTTAGATAGCGGAGGGGTAAAATTTACTATTCCCACTCCAGTAAGTGCAACAGTAGGGAAAGTGTTGGATAGCGGAGGGGTAGAAATTACTATTCCCACTCCAGTGAGTGCAACAGTAGGGAAAGTGTTGGATAGCGGAGGGGTAGAAATTACTATTCCCACTCCAGTGAGTGCAACAGTAGGGAAAGTGTTGGATAGCGGAGGGGTAAAAATGACTATTCCCACTCCAGTGAGTGCAACAGTAGGGAAAGTGTTGGATAGCGGAGGGGTAAAAATTACTATTCCCACTCCAGTGAGTGCAACAGTAGGGAAATTGTTGGATAGCGGAGGGGTAAAAATTACTATTCTAACTCCAGTGAGTGCAACAGAAGGGAAAGTGTTGGATTGCGGAGGGGTACAAATTACTATTCCCACTCCAGTGAGTGCAACAGTAGGGAAAGTGTTGGAGAGCGGAGGGGTAAACATTACTATTCCCAATCCAGTGAGTGCAACAGTAGGGTAAGTGTTGGGCAGCGGAGGGGTAAAAATTACTATTCCCACTCCAGTGAATGCAACAGTAGGGAAAGTGTTGGACAGTGGAGGGGTAAAAATTACTATTCCCACTCCTATAATACCACACAATTCACAACCATCATCTAAATACAAAAATGTACTTCCTCAACTAACATATTTAATTACCAATTAAAAAAATATTGTTAATGAAAAAACAAATTAAAACTCATAAACATTTAACTTCCCACACTTTACCCCTATAATCCCCACAACCCACAGCTAAAATTAAACTATAAAACAATTAATTACACAATTAAAACTTATTTCAAATTAAAAAATGAATAGTATTTAACAACTAATTATTAAGTAATTAAAATTAATGTACTCCTCACACTGTACCCTTGTAACAATAAAACCCAAACACAAAAAAATACAAACAAATGCACTAATTAAATATAAATTAATTAATTAATATTAATGATCAACTAGTTTTTAACTAATCAAACAAAAATTACTTCCCACCCTTTACCCCTATAAACCCCACAACCCACACCTAAAATTAATTACACAAATTCCATATTTAATTTTCAATTAATTAATTAATATTAATTAACAACTAAATATTAATTAAACATAAAATACTTCCCACCCTTTACCCCATAAACCCCACAACCCACACCTACAAAACATCACACAATTACCATAATTAATTATCAATTAATTAGTTAATATAAATTAACAACTTTAGTGTAAACGAAAAGAAATGAGGCTCACAGAGTCCCGTGAAAAGCATCCTAAAAACACAAAATGAGGTCAAGCGGATACTAATCCTCAGGGTAATCCAAACTCCGAAACAACAAAGGGGAGAAGGTAATGGTCCCGTGAAGCACACTGTTCCACAATCCAAGAAAGGGCAGAAATCCGCCAAGATGCCTAAGAACTCAGTCACTGGAAGGAGAAGACGATGGACATCGCCAACGAATCCAACGGAACAGACGTAAAGAAGGCAGAGTGATGTCCGGAAACGCTGGCGGCAAAGTCCTTCCGGGGCAAAACCAGGAAAAAACCAAGCGTTGAAGAAAGGGGAGGGCGGCGTCTAAATACTCGCTGACCGCTCCAGGAACTCCACCACAGCTGTGCACCACCTCCGCCAGAGACAGAAATTTAAGGAAAAGCGGCACAAACGTGCCAGAGTACAGAAAAAGGAACCGCTAAAGAAACCCAGAGAATGAGAGAAAAAGAGAACAGGTCACAGTGAGCACAGTCTAACTACGGGACATGACACGCTCCTGTTGTGAAAGAGTAAAATCCCGTAGGCATTGGCGTATAGCCAAAGCTGCTGCTTCCCCTTTTATGTTACGTAACATAATGACGGATACTGTGGCAAAATTGCCCATCAGTTTTATCCCCAAACCCAGGGCAGGTGCTGTCCCGTACTCATTCTGAAGCTGTTTCAGCACTTCTGGCAAAACAGCCAAGGAAGGGGCACCATGCATTCTGGTATATACTGCAGCAAAGACTTTGCCAGGTGGTGCCCTCTTCCACAGGGGGAGCCATCCCCATTGGCAAGCAGATAGTTAATATTCTGTGTTTTGCCTGTGAGCCAGTATGCGGAAACACCACTTCAAGCTGGCTTGTTTGGTGCAATTCAGAACGGAATCTTCTCCTGTCTGACGTGACCTTTTCTTATGACTGCATTTAGTGTTTCTGGGCTGATGCCTGGTTGTGCAGCTTGAACAGCCCGCGCAGGGTTAAGTGTCAATGTTCGTATAACGAACTGTGTAAGACTTCTATATATTGTTACTAAATCTTTGTATAGTGTTCGCACCTCTGCTGCTGGTAAATCATCAACATTAGAATGGGGTGTGTATCCTGCTTAGACTGGCCATATCGCTCCATCATTGCTGAGCAGACCAAGTCTAGCATTTTCTGTTGTGTGTGGGCGGGCGCCTTTAAACCAATGTATGTGTTCTGGTAAATGAGAGGAACTTCTATTGCCTCATAAGGAGTGTAGACATCCAGTATTTCATTCCAGGGGTAGGTGTAAAATAATAGTGTAGTATTGTCTGAAGCCAGTACTGTAACCCAAGAATAGAACACCTCTGTCCTAAATGCTTTGTGTGTCTCAACCACGAAGGTAAAATCTCCACCCCTGGCTGCGAGACCATTGTGTAAACATTTCAAAGTAGCCATATGCCTGTAGTTCTTTGCAATATTTAAAGCCCACAGACGTTTGTCTCCAGACAGGATAGGCGATGAATTACAGAGTGGGTGTCCTTGCTTGGAAGTAAATCCTTTAAATGTTCAAGCTTGAACAGCCTACAGCCAATACACAGGGGTCACCTACTCAGCTGAGGAGGATTTTCCATACCACCACCGACGTCTCCGGTTTAGAGGTAAGTAGGGATCTCTGAGAAGCATGATTGAACTGCTCAGGGGAGCCATTAAAATAAGAACCTAACCAACACTGGCGGCGCTGTGTCATGTAGTTTCCACCCTATGACAGGAACTGCACATTTGTGGACATCATAACCATTGGGATGGTGTCAGACTGATTCTATGCACCCCCTCAGGATATGCCTTCCTTTAGGCCAGCTAACTCACAGTGCCACCATGAATACCCCTAAACCTAGGTGAGTAGCAAATGGTTCTGGCAACCACCGGACATGATAACCCTGATCCCCAGGAATTGTGGTAACAGATCTAGAACCCGTTTGCTCAGTCACTCATGCTTTATTACTCTCACAGTAATATAGAAAGAATACACAGAGGGACGTTTTCAATGTTTATTGAACCAACGTGATTCTTGTATAAAATATATGCGCTGCAATGATGAATAGACAGAAGCAGATAAAAGTTATTAGAAGTACCAAGACAGTAAACAGAATAAAAATCTCCTTCATTGTGCTAATGAAACGTATACATGCAGGAATATAAAACAATCCAGAAATCTGACGTACCCCTACTATGCAGTCCCTAACCTAAGTGTCTAGAGCATGCGTGTGTGTGTTCTGACAAGAATCCCCAAACTGGATGATACAACCCCAGTTACCTGAAGGGAAAGGATGTACGTCCCTGTCTTGGTCACGAGCTGGAAACCCATGCAGAGATATCAGCAACCTGCCTGGCCAAAGCTTCAACATGTAGAAACCTCGCCAATGACAGCAAAGCGCTCCTCTAACTAAACATGGAAATGCTTGTTTATGTATAAATAAAAGTATCTTTGCGAGTCCTGGGCAAGTCAGCATTGCTTTGGTATATAGATAGCCGTGTCGCCTCATGGATAAAAAATAGAATGACATTTGCACAATGCATGTTGAGGCCTTGTACATGGTGTTCAAGGAGTTGTGATAATGGTCATGCAAAGTGGAATCTATAGGCGAAGCAGTTTCAGATAAACTAATCCAGTATTGTCACGCATGCAAATGTGCGTAAAAGGTTATTGCGTGGAAGTGAAAGGCAATGTAGAAAACGTATACATGGTGGAAAATGCCAGCGTTCCTTCATGGGCCTAACTAAGGGGGTCATTAGGATGGCGGTCGGAAAATCACTCCGACCGCCATGGTAGCGGGAAAACACCACCCGCTAGGACCGCGGCATAACCGCAGGTCCCATTAGGATGCTCCACAGTCGAAATCCGACCGCGGCGGTCGGATCGCGGCATCTAACATTGCGGCGGTTGCTGCTGCCAGCAGCACCGCAGCGATGTCCAAAAAAGCATGTCCTGCATATCCCTGCACTGCGTGGCAGGCACTGCACAGTGCCTGCCAACTGGTACAGGGACATGTAGGGGGGTACCATGGGTACCCCCCAGTGCACCCACACACCCCCACAACACAATGGGGGCCTGCAATGGGCCCCCGGAGACATTCTCCTTATGCCTTTTCATGGCGGTTCCAACGCCGCGGAAAGGCTGCACAGGCCCCATTTTAGCGGTCCAGCTCCGCCCGCCAGGCAAGCGTGCGGACTGCTACCGGCGGACCACCATGCTAATGGCGGTTTTTAGTATTGCGGGTGGATGACTGCCGCCGGGCCTTTGGCTGCCACCGCCGGCCCGGCGGCGGTCATTCAACCGCCATCCTAATAGACCCCTATGGCACATGGCAGGCTGTTCTCCAGACACTGCCCTTGTGTAGAGTGATGTTTCTCACAGCAATGTTATTTCCAAAGAGGTGTGGGATTTCTGCTCCTAATATCATCAGCCCAACTGAAGGAATAATCAAGGAAAGGAAGAAGGGCAGGCATCTCCTGCTGCTGACTCAGCTTCCTCGCCCTTTATAATAGGACCTGCAGTAACACTTCTCACACTTATTATCCACCAAATGGCAGTGTTCAAACATACTAATCTGCAACTTCTTGCTAACCAAGAGGCCCAATAGAATATGTAAAGGTGTCCTGTCTCCAATCCCCTCAGTGTAGTGCCAAGGTTTGCTCCGTCCAGCACCAGCAATGTAAGCAATACACTTCTGCTGTCTGGGAGAACAGTCTCCACCCTTCATCATGTGCAATGCTTGCCAGGGGCATCTAAAATTGATCTCACATGCCCTACTTACTCTGGATGCTCACACCATGCATGTGCTACACTGAGCACACACACAACATGCTTAACAAGCACTTGAGATGTTAGTGCAAGGTATTAGTTAACTGCAAAGAACCACAACTTTTCACAGGTGAGCACGGAGGCCTCCACTGCTGTGCCCAAGATAAAGAGGTCTGGTCACACTATTGATCCTTAAAACACAATATGCTCCCACCACTGCTCTATGTATTAAACCCACAAATAAGGGCATGCTTAGTGCACCTGACTAGGTCACAGGATAAGGCCAGGATTTGTTGTAGTCAGGTACAGGCCCAGGTCTCTCCCTACACACATAGTTTAGTATTATGCCAGGGCCAAACATAAAAGTAAGGATGCCAGATACACACAGTGTGGCAGTCAGGGCAGGGGGAATTTGTGTTTACCATGCAAGGGACTTCCCCATGCCAACAGTTTGCAACCACATTTATTTTTATTAATATATGATGAAAACAATACCCTAAATGTAGGCACTATGGGGCAGATTCCGATGTCGTCCGGAAGCACACCTAACACTATTCGTCTGGAAAAAAACCAAGCCGAACGCGTGTTTTCCGACCGATTCGAATACCCACCGAACGAAAAGTACGATGCGCACAACAGCTCAGATTCCGAGCGAGCCGTACTTACCCAATACAGCTCCTGTTCCCCGCCCGAGCCGGATCCGCAAACGCCGATTCGAGCCGCACGGACCCAAATACACAGCACCTTCCGGCCGGACTAGTACGATGCGTCTTCCGTACGCGCCGAAACCGTCGCTACGTCCGGCACGTTTCAGCATCCGGGAGAGCCGCACATAAGCTCCGATTCGTGCCACAAGAAGATCCACGGCTACGAGACGAACAAGCCAGCGATGAGTACGAGTCGAAGACACGCGAAACCCGAACGAGACGACCCAACCATGAATCCCATCGCGCAGGTCCTACCTATACTCTACATCTATTACCGGGACCGGTTCGGACGCGTACGGCGCAGACGGTAAGTCAAACACCCACAACACAAACAAACGACACGTACCCGAAATATGTCACACACACATAGGGATGCACAAATGACGTACACTAGCAACAGCACAATCATAGGGGTGGGATGGGCATCACCAATGCCATACACACCCATAGGGGCCTGGATGCCTGCAACCACCACCACCCCTACTCAGGGGGGCCTGGATGCCTATCACTACTACCATCCCCACTCATGGGGGGCTGGATGCCTATCACTACTACCATCCTCACTCATGGGGGGCTGGATGCCTATCACTACTACCATCCCCACTCATGGGGGGCTGGATGCCTGCCACTACTACCATCCCCACTCATGGGGTGCTGGATGCCTGCCACTACTCCCATCCCCACCCTTGGTGTGATGGATGCCTGCCACCACCACTACCCCTACTCATGGGGGCCTGGATGCCCATCACTATTACCATCCCCACTCATGGGGGGCTGGATGCCTATCACTACTACCATCCCCACTCATGGGGGACTGGATGTCTATCACTACTACCACCCCCACCCATGGGGGGCTGGATGCCTGCCACTACTACCATCCCCACTCATGGGGTGCTGGATGCCTATCACTACTACCATCCCCACTCATGGGGGGCTGGATGCCTGCCACTACCACCACCCCTACTCATAGGACGGGTAATGCATGACACAACCAGCATACTCCCACATAAGGAATCACAGAAAATTACATCCACCCAAACAACATGACAAGCGTGTGTAGTCCATGTCAAATGCCAACAACACAAAACATGACAATGAACATACAATGTGACCCACTATCACATGTGTGACACATAAAAGTGTGTGGCCTCCACAATACAAGCCAACCATGGCCACTGTGGCAATGGGGCCCAAAGCCCCATCACCACAGTCACCAAAAGGTAAGTGTGGGGTCCAAGGCTGATGCACCTTTTGATCAGTGTGGCAATGGGGCCCAAAGCCCCATCACCACAGTCACCAAAAGGTAAGTGTGGGGTCCAAGGCTGATGCACCTTTGATCAGTGTGGCAATGGGACCCAAAGCCCCATCACCACAGTCACCAAAAGGGAAGTGTGGGGTCCAAGGCTGATGCACCTTTTGATCAGTGTGGCAATGGGGCCCAAAGCCCCATCACCACAGTCACCAAAAGGTAAGTGTGGGGTCCAAGGCTGATGCACCTTTTGATCAGTGTGGCAATGGGGCCCAAAGCCCCATCACCACAGTCACCAAAAGGGAAGTGTGGGGTCCAAGGCTGATGCACCTTTTGATCAGTGTGGCAATGGGGCCTAAAGCACCATCACCACAGTCACCAAAAGGTAAGTGTGGGGTCCATGGTTGATGCACCTTTTGATCAGTGTGGCAATGGGGCCCAAAGCCCCATCACCACAGTCACCAAAATGTAAGTGTGGGGTCCAAGGCTGATGCACCTTTTGATCAGTGTGGCAATGGGGCCTAAAGCACCATCACCACAGTCACCAAAAGGTAAGTGTGGGGTCCAAGGCTGATGCACCTTTTGATCAGTGTGGCAATGGGGCCCAAAGCCCCATCACCACAGTCACCAAAAGGGAAGTGTGGGGTCCAAGGCTGATGCACCTTTTGATCAGTGTGGCAATGGGGCCCAAAGCACCATCACCACGGTGATCATAAGGTAAGTGTAGGCATGGTTAAAGCTGCCAAAGACAAACTGTATGGATGAATCCTGGTCACACAACAACTAAAACATCTGTGGCATAGTAGTGCTTGTGTCCCATTGCAACATAGATTTGGTGAGGCTAACAGTGCAGTGACACAGAAACATCGTTTTGGCCATGTGCATACAAACATGACACATGGGGGACCACATTGCCAACAATCAGCCAATTACACAATGACAGAAGTGACCATCTTGATGCTGACCCACATATCTGCACCTATGGACACACAAATGTATATAACCTGTGGAGACTGTCGATGTCAGGTGAACAAATACCATACCATGGCAGCAATGGGACATACAAACCATTATCATTGTGCTGACTGATGACCCAGGAGTCCCAGGGAGAGCAGGGGAAAATCACCAAACAACATACAGCCAATGGCACACTACAGAAATGCCAATGCAGTGATGCAAATGCACTAACACAAACAGGCAGACTCACACTGCATATCAAACACAACAGGTGATGGGGGTGTGTGCCAGTGTCCCCAGGCAACCACACAACACATGAGGAGGCCTGAATCCCAATTACACAGATGTGTATACAGTGCCACACACAAGTAACTCATGGATTGGATTCCCCTATGTGGGCAATCTGGCATTGTTAGATGAGAGGGAGCCCAAATTACACATGTCACACAAGCTTGTAGGAACAGCAACTAACACAGCAAGAGACACACCCACCACAGCACTACCCCCAGGGACCCCACATTGTGCAGACACTAGCCTGCATGACAATTCCACTGTGATGACAAAGGTAGATGTTGATCACACTGTGAACCACAGCCATGTGTCCTCAGCTACAAACTACCATCACACGTACACAAGCTCCAATCAATCAGCAGGGCCTGCCAGCCAAGGCCAATATGGAGGTAGTGGTCTAGCCGTGCAACAACTCACATTTGCACACTCAACACCACACACCCTGATCTCCACCAATGTGCAGCAGTGAAGCTCACATGGACTGGTGACATTGCACATGCACCCATGACAATCCCAGGGGTGGTGGGGGGAACTAAGGTGCAGAAACCCATCACACATGCCCACTCAACATGACTCTTCTATGTATGACACACAGCACAGTACGCCGTACATGCGCATGATGTGAAATCCACCACAAACAATGGGATCCTGGCCATAGTCACACACCAACGAAGAAGCCCAGGTGAGACACAAAGAACACACGTACACAACTTCCAACATTGCAGCTCTGACCCTGAGGAGTGGCAGCAGTCACACACACAACGCGTCACAATTACTGAAAGCTACCACAAACTCAAAATCACATTACTTGTGTAAACAACAAGTGCCAAGGGGAATCCTGAATGTGTCCCATCAGCGTTTGCCCACATCCCCAGCCCTGACAACAAAGACAACCTGGGATGACAACCTCATGAACATCAGTTTGCCATGCACCCACATCACGGAGAAACCAGGTCCAAGATGCTGGATGAACACATACCAACTCTGCAAGCATCACAAACAGGAACATCCCTAGGGACACAGCCTGTGTATGAAAAGGGAAGGGAACATGCACAGACATGCTCACACAACACACAATACGAGCACACGCAATGTCACCAGATTACACACAGCCATGAGGGCACTCCACTCCTGTGGAAGGTCCACTGTGCCAAACCTTGTCTGTGCACGACTCAAACATATCAGCAGGACACTCCGTCAGTGAGTCAACAACTACAACACACAGAAGCCTCTGCTCACATCAGCCTGGGTACGGGAGTGTCACGTCAGTCATCTGCATACACCCAAAACACGTGGCAATCCAGTTGTACTGTATACACAGATGAGTCCTCCAAAATTGATGTGCAAAACTGCATGTCCAGTGGAGACGGGCACACAGTCAGGGTACTAGGAACATTGGACAGTGGTAAGCCCAACAGATGTGCAACAGTGTAGGACAAAGATGGTAATCTACAAATGCTAAACGTACATCCCTGTGTCAAATGCTGAACATTACACCCTCAGACTGCAGCAAGGGATGCTATAGATCCAGACTAGATTAGGACACATATCCCATGGATCACATGGAGCCCATCACAGCAAAACTTCATTTACCTGATCTGAACACAATTACAACAGCAAATGCATGATTCTACACATCTACATCATGTACCACCAAAGATTAACCACAAGTAAACAAAAAGAGGCTTTATTCAGCAAGTGTGCAACTGAAATCAAAAGTCCAAAATTAACTACGGCCAATGTCCAGTCCAAATACACAGTCCCAACAGGGTGATGTGTGACAACTTGTCACCAATTGCTTGCCTGCACAGGTACCGACAGGGGACATCCCCCTTGGAGGGGCATACGAGGGGCAGGCCAGGCACCGCAGGGACAGGATCAGGGGATGCCAGAAGGAGGCAGGGAAGGTGAGGTGGGTGCAGGAGTGTCACCGGCAACTGCAGTGGAGGTGTCTGACTCAGGGGGCCGGCACCACCACAGGGCTCAAGTCCGATGGTGTTGGTGCTGCAACCACTGCAGTGGGCTGGTCAAATGGAGTGGACTGGGTCCCCAATGCAGTGCCCGAGTCAGACGGGGTTGTTGTGGACTCCACCGCAGTGCATGACTCCAAGGGAGTGGAAGGGGGCAGAAGAGCTGGGCAGGACAGAGGGGGGACACGGTCTCCACACCAGTGGCACATACAGGCAGAGCGTCTGGTTTGGGGGTAGAAGTGCAAGTGGCAGGGGGAGGGCCTGAGCAGTTTGGGGATGTGGTATCGGTGTGTGGGGGAACCTGGGGCAGGGTGTGGCAGTGGAACCTGTGGAGTGGTGGCCTGGGGGATGGAGGTGAGAGACTGGGTGGGTGACTTGCAGGGCGGTGGCGGGGTCTTGCTTTTCCGGGTCCGGGGGACTTGCGGGTGGGGGGCTCACTCTGCCTGCACCTGGGGGAGGGTGTCCGGGGGTGAGGGGCACTCCCCTCTCTGTGTGTGGACTTCCTCTTCCCCCGGTATGCTGGATCAGTGGGATTGCAGGGGAAGAGGCCAAGGTCAGAGAGGAAGAGCTGCTGTGTAGGTGGGGTTGCAGGTGAGGCAAGGTAAGGGGTCTTGGAGGGAGAGGATCTTGAGGATTGCGGAGTGACTGTGGTTGCCTGTGTGTGTGTCAGTTCCCCATCCCCTGTGTGTGTGGAATCAGTCCCCTGAGGATGCTTGTGTGCACGTCTTGCCTTGGTTTTGGGTGTGTGTGTGCTGCTCGTGTCTGTGTGTTTGGGTGATTGTGCAGGTGTGCATGTGCTTTGGACAGGTAGGGTGGTAGGAAGTGTGGATGGGGCAGAGGTGGGAGGGGTGAGGGACTGTTGAGGAGGGACACTGCTGCCGTCAGGGAGGAGTCCATGGACCTATTGCTCCTCTGTAGGGCAGACATACCCGTTGAGATGCCCTCCATGAACGACACCAGCTGTGTCAACAGAGTGGTGTGTGCATGGAGGACAGTCAGCATTGCTGTCTGCCCTACATGGAGCTGCCGAAGGAGGTACACAGACTCCTCACTCAGGGCAGCAGGGGACACAGGGGCAGGGGGTGCGGTGCCTGGCTTGAAGGAGACACGCTCCCGAGCACGGGAGCCTCCACGGACCTCAGGAATGGGAGCCAATGGGAGGGCGGTGGTGGTGGTGGTGGTGGCGGGGTCAGACAGACTAGCTGGGGTGCAGTGGCTGCTGACACCCACATCCACAAGGGAGTCATCCTCCGAGCTGCTGTGGTCCCCAGCTGAGGTGGATGGTGCTGAGGACTCCTCGGTGTGGCTCCCCTCGCCCTCCGTGCCACTGGGTCCCTCTGACCACTCGTCGGACGCTGACCCAGTCTGGCTCCGCTGCTCCTCCTGGTCCGTGGAGCTGTCCCCTCCTCTGGCTGTGGATGTATCTGCAAACAATTAGGGAAACAGACAAACATCAGTCACCTGCACTGACCGCACACACCACAGTAAGTACAGCACATCACAGAGCAAGCCCTGGCATCTCTAGTAGAACATTGCCAAAAGTCATCACACAGATTAGGAGAAGCCAATTGTCAGTCTGATGGTCAACCATGGAACAGACACCCCTCCTGCCCTTGCACCCATCTGTCTGGTGCCTGTCTGATGGTAAGACCCCAGTGTGAACACATGCACCACCTACACAGTAGTTGGACATTGCTGAGAACACGGTGAAGTATGTGAACATGCCCACGTCACATCTCTTGCCACTGAGTCAGTGCAGGTGTCTGTATAAATGGACGGCCAGAGTCTAAATAGAAATGCATGTGATGCATACCAGCACCAGATCCCATGAAGCACCCATGTCCGGATAGTCAATGCAACAATGGGGTGCATGTTGCACATGTCACTCCCCTGCAGGATCACTCTTAGGAAGTTTAATGCCATGACACAGGCATGCCTGCAAAGTCATACATCACTGTCTCCAGTCACATGGCCATGGCAGCCAGCCAACAACAGTCTGCACTGTGTCACAATCCTAGGACATGGGGAAGGCAAGTAATGTAACTGACAAGTGCACATGTCCATCCCCCAAAACCACATCATCTGAACTACTATTTGTCCACGTCATACCAATTGGACATATGGGGGACATGAAACACAACTCTCTGACTATGAGCACCTCACAGTGTGCTGAGAATGAAAAACAGCTGCCTGAAAGTCACAGTGGCATACACCTGTCTGCACAGTCATGTGATCAAACACCTATAAGTCACAGAAGTCTTGTCTCACATGGTCCAATAGCAGATGGCATGCTGACCCCTAACCGATAAACATCACAGGAGTCCCGACAACGTAGTCACAGCACAACGACACAGAGGCAGACACCTGAGGGAACATTTCACTGAGCACAGCATGTCAGCTGATACACGGGAGTGGGAGTACAGAGTGTATTGTATGCCCTGGAGTAGGCATGACTGTCTGGCTCCACCTGCAAGATGGATGAGCCCTGGTCAGTAGGCAGGTGGCTAGGCATGTGTGACACACTTGACATACATACTCCTGAGGCCCAAACATTTTGCCCACCCGCAGCATGGGGGTGTGGCAAATACCCCAGGGACATGTGGTGATTCTGATCTGCAAGTGGATCACATATCAAAGTTACACCCAGACTACATTGCACGACTCAGGCATTGTGTGAGCAATTGACCCACCCATGAAGGCTAACACAATATCACGGGAACAAAAGCTGTCACCCACCTTGAGCAAAGCAAAATGCAAGGACCCTGTACCCGAGTGACACAATTATCCTGAGCGTAAGGAGCACACCGCACTATCAGATGGGTAGTGGCCATGTCACAATAGAGGGACATGGGTACTGGACAACAAGACTGATGTACTGGGGAAGTTTAACCACGCCACAGGAGGGCACATAGAATGTCAGACAGAGTTCACAGTGCAGTCTTTGACTCACCCCTCCTTGCTGCTGTCTGCCCTTCAGCTGCCCATCCAGCTCCGGGAAGACCACCGGCAGGATCTGGAGCATGTGGGGGGTCAGGGTCCGGTGTCCACCCCTCCTGCGAGGAGGCGACAGCTTCAGCTGGACCCTTGCAATCCTCCGGGTCCAGCCCGAAGGTCCTGCCACCTCTTCTGGCAGTTGCGGATCCGGCGCTTGTAGACCCCCACGGATCTGACTGCCCGGGCGATGGCCAGCCAGATATCCTGCTTCTGATGGGCATCAACCTGTGAGGATGACAAAGTGAAAAGGCCATTACTACACATGCAACATATCCGTGCATCACACAGTTGGAAATACATGTCTCAATCACAGGGGCATATGATGTACACAGGCAGTGCAACAAGGGCTATGGACAGTTTGCCAGCAGTTACTAAATGGTATCATTGCATGGGAAGTAAACCTTGTTTGAATGCACTGTTACTCCACTGTACCTGTTCAGTGCATGTGACTACACACTTTGGGGGGTGAGTACTACTCAGTGAGCATGCTAGCCAGTGATGTGCACACTGTAAATCCTGCTAGTCAGACAACATGCACAATTAGTAAGGCAGTGGACAGCACACTCACCTGCTCCCTGGTGTCCCATACAGCTTGCTGTACTGTGGAAGGAGGTTGTCCAGCAGGGCCTGGTTCTCCTCATGGGTGAAGGCTGGGGCTCTCTCCACAGTACGTGCCATTGCAGTAGCCAGAGGATGCAGAGACAGCAGCAGTGTAGTGGCAGATGTCGTCCTGGAGCATGTAGTGCAGGCAAGTGAGCCCTCAGGGGAACAGCCAGCATTATATGTGTGCTGCAGAGGCAGATACTGTGCCATGTGTCGATAGGTCCAAGTTGTATGCATCTTATGAATCTGACCAATCCATGGAATTGCAGCACCAAGACACGCCCACAGCATCCTTCAAAAATTTCAACATCATGACACCCATGAATTTGCAACATTGTTGTGGCTGGCCAACTGAATTCACTGCATCAGACTCGTTGAAGCTTCAAAAACACGTCCGTTGCCATGCCAGGCCCCAGCCAATGCGTGCGCACCGATCGGACCATTGCTGTACAACGCGTACCCACGATACAACGCGTACCCGCTCACATTCAATGCAATGGGCCGGCCGGGCACACCGATCGGTCCATTGCTGTACAACGCGTACCCGCTCACATTCAATGCAATGGTCCGTGCGGGCACACCGATCGGACCATTGCTGTACAACGCGTACCCGCTCACATTCAATGCAATGGGCCGGCCGGGCACACCGATCGGACCATTGCTGTGCAACGCGTACCAGGCATACAACGCGTACCCGCTCACATTCAATGCAATGGGCCGGCCGGGCACACCGATCGGTCCATTGCTCTGCAACGCAGTACCAGGCATACAACGCGTACCCGCTCACATTCAATGCAATGGGCCGGCCGGGCACACCGATCGGTCCATTGCTGTACAACGCGTGCCCGCTCACATTCAATGCAATGGTCCGTGCGGGCACACCGATCGGACCATTGCTGTACAACGCGTACCCGCTCACATTTAATGCAATGGGCCGGCCGGGCACACCGATCGGTCCATTGCTGTACAACGTGCACCGCTCACATTCAATGCAATGGGCCGGCCGGGCACACCGATCGGTCCATTGCTCTGCAACGCGTACCAGGACAGGTCACACGCATATGTCACCATGCTGGTCACTGGTGAACCTATGCCAGCCACATTTACTTTCCAGGGACTCAGGGGCACACCTACAACACCACACCCAGTCCACACTGTCTATGAGGCATGTGTGGCAGCATAACCTTATCTGTGTATGGGGGTTAACATGTGGATTTTGGGGTGGCACTTGGGGCAGACACACCCAGGCTGTGCACGTGTTAATGGGGACAGGGTCCTTTGTGTGTTGTGCACATGACCACTGTGGTGTGCAACTTTTCATTTCTGAGCATGTGTGATGGTCACATTTCCAGGTTGTGTATGTGTATGACATGTCACATACCCCCAGGCTCACATGTGGGAAGGCATGTACGTCACAGGGTGGCCCATTCCAACAATAGTGATGTCCCTCCACAGTCTGTGTGCATGTTGTGTATCACATGTCTCTGACTCCATGTACACAATGGGAGACAGTCTCCACATCCACGTGGTTTGTGCATGAACTTTGATGGTGTGTGTGTGTGTGTGTGTCACAGACGTCCATGTCTGTCCTGCAGAGGCTACAGGGGCCACCACCTGTGGGTGTCATGTTTGTTTTTCTGACGTGTACATGATACGCCATGTCATGCCAGTGTCCATGTGGCAAGACAGGCTCCCTGGGAATCTACCTGTCAATGAGCTGTGATGCCTGTGGAGCATCTGTCCAGACATGTCACTGTGGTATGTGTGTGGAACGTGAGAGCAGTTAATGTGTACTGTGACACAGCCTAATGGTGTCCCATAGCACACCCTGGAACCAGTTGTCAACACTTGTTGAACAGAGATGTTAGATGATGTCCATGTAGGTGCCATATATGTCCAAACGGGCCCACACACACATCAAGTACTTGTGTATGTTGATGATGTGTCATGTGAAATTGAGTATGGTGAACGGCACATTGGTGGGGTGACTGACAATCTTGCTTTCTTCACCTATGCAATGCAGGGCTCCTGCTGTCCATCGACCATTCCCAGACCTGGCAACGATGGTGGAACGTGACAGCATCCGACGGTACCGCTTCACCAGGCAGCTGATTGAGGATTTGGCAGTGCGGTTGGCCCCACATTTGCAGCCTGGCCGGCCGTATCCTACAGCGCTGACCCCCAAGGTGAAGTTGATGGCAGCCTTACACTTCTTTGCCACCGGTACCTTTCAACACACTGTGGCAACTACTGGTGGGATGTCACAGACTATGTTCAGCCGTGTGCTACGCGATGTTTTGGGGGCAATGTTGAGATACCTCAACCAGTACATCTATTTCCCAACACGTCAACGACTCACTGACGTCAAGAGTGACTTCTATGCCCTGGGGAGGATGCCACATGTAATTGGCTCCATTGATGGGACACATGTGTCTTTGATACCACCACAGGCACATAAGCAGGCATACCGCAACCGTAAACATTACCATTCGATCAATGCTCTGGTGGTATGTCTTGCAGATATGACCATCTGACATGTGTGTGCCCGTTTCCCCGGTTCTGCACACGATGCCTACGTGATGAGGAGTAGTCGCATCCCGAGGATGATGTCACAGATGCCGAACCAGCGTGCCTGGCTTGTTGGTGTGTACTGACTTTGTACCATTGTGTGTGTTCTGCTATGTTGTTTTCCGCACACATTTTCAAATCGGCTAATGTGCAATTGTCTGTCTGTAGGTGACTCGGGATACCCCAACATGCCGTGGTTGCTGACACCCATCAGGAACCCTGTGACACCAGCCCAGATGCGCTACAATGAGGTACATGGTCGGACGAGGAGGGTGATTGAGCGGACCTTTGGTCTCCTGAAGAGCCGCTTCCGCTGCCTGGACAAGACAGGAGGGGCCCTCCCATACGCCCCAGCAAAGGTGTGCAAGATTGTCATCGTCTGCTGCATGCTACACAACCTGGCAGTGCGGAAGGAGTTGCCTCTCATCCTGGATGACGATGACCAACGTCCGCCACCTGTGGAAGATCCTGGCCTGGGTCACGATGCCAGTGAAGATGATGATGATGATGATGGTGATGTCCGCACACAGCTCATCACCAACTTCTTCAGCTGAATGTGAGTCTCCAGAGGGTTGTAATGTCAATGATTTGAGTTTGCATGATATGTGTGTGTGGTGCTCTGGTGCTGTTTGAGTGTGGCCATGTGCTACTTGACTGGATGCGTGCAGCGATGTGTCCTTGCAGGTGGTCTGTACTGCCCAACAGTGTTGACATGCTAACTTGGTTTTGTGTAGTTATCTCGTGACATGTATTAGACATGAGTATTGCCGTTCTGTGCTGTTCTTCAGTGGTTTTGACTGTGTGTCATGTCTGTCCTTCACAGGGTGCTGCTGGAGTTGTCTGATCAACTTGGATCCCCCGAATCCATGATTCAACTTCCAAGGTGGAAGCAGTCGTTTCCCTACAGGTGATGTGCCCCACACCCCTGGACTTTCTATCTTCTGCACTTTTTGACTTTGTGGCCACAGCCAGGTTGGATTAGCTTGCATTTGTAGTGGAAACTACATGTTGGAAATGTGTAATAAACCTGTGCTTGACTTTGGGATGTGCGTTGTCTGTAGTCACACATCTGACTGACATTTGCTTACTGCACCTGTTGTCTAGTTGACAGTGACTGTGAATAGGTGGCGTGTCTGTACATTCCACTGTACTTCGTTGCAACATCAGTATAGGTGATGAGTCTGATGGCCCTGGTGTGTATGTGTTTTGTGGCCCTAGTGGTGTGTCTCCCTCATATGTGTCACGTCGCCATGACTGACATGACAGTGTTGGACTTGCTGTAGCAGTTAGCATGCACAGTGTAATTTAGACGATCAACATCTACATGACAAAAACCACGTTGGAATCACAACTGAGGCAGATATGGTGTATTGGTGAGTTTATTTACATACAGGTGTGAGGATGGTGCACAGGATGGTGGGTGCTGTACATAGAAATTTGGATCCAAAGTTCCCATGTGATTTGGAAGTCTTGGTAGCTGAAAAGTCCAGAGTAAAGTCCACAGTCATCTGATACATTTGGTCAACTAGAGCTCCCCATGTCATGTGGGAGAGTTGGCTTGGCTTCAACAGGGCGTGCAGTATGCACACAGAGGAAAAGTTCCAGAACAGGTGTTGGCTTCCTGGGGGATGTAGATGGCCATCGGCCTCTCAGTTTGGCCTCCTCGGATGGCCCCTCTTCTTGGGGGGGGACCCTCAGGTGCAGGCTGCGGCGGTGCAGGGGACTCTCTGCCAGAGTCCTCCTCCCTCCCTGTGGCATTTGCAGTTGTTTCAGCAGCAGATGTTGTGGGCACACAGGGAGGTGAGGCCATGTTGGTGCTGATCTGGCGGAGGCATGTCAGTATGTCCCTATGCACCGCTGTCAGTTGTTCCAATGTGTCCCACTTGGACTCAATGCCACACATGTGTGTCTCGAAACGTGACATGTGTGTCTTGACACGGGACATGTGGGAGTCCAAGCGGGCATGATGGGCAGCCTGCTGCTGTTGTATGTCCTTGAGGATCCCCACTACCTGGCTGACCTCTCCGGTGCTAGTCTGGTACGCATCCGCGATGCGTGCCAGTTGTGGGTCATCATACAGTCCAGACCCCTCTGCAAGGAGAGACCTATGTCTCCCACCCCTCACACCACCCCTGGCGACACGTGCAGGACCTGCAGTGGCACGCACAGGTGACCGTGGGCCCACTTGGGTGTTGTTCCTGGGCTCGTTGTCAGCAGCTCCAGTTTGGGCCTGGGTCCGTGCGCTGTTGTCATCTGTGGTCCTTGGTGTGTCCGTGTTGGCAGGGGTGGCCTGTGTGTTGGCAGTTGTTGGAGGGGTGGGTGCAGGGGGTGCAGATGTTGGTCCTGCTGGTGCTGCATGATGACTCACACCGGAGGGTCCAGCTGGTTCTTCGCCATCCGAGGAGTGCAGAGGCTGATCCACACCAGTGAGCTCAGTGTTCCCCGGAGCCTGGGACAGGGAGTCCTCCTGGTCTGCTGCTGTGTCCCCATCATCTCCTGTTTTGGGGAGAGACACAGATTGTATGTTATGTTTCTACTGGCATCAATTGTTCAAACACCTGACAGTTGTGACTGTACCTCTGGATGTGGGCCAGGACATTGCATTCTCCTAAATAGTGACAGTCAGTGAGTGATATTGGTGTAGCACATTGTCCTGCCAACCTGTGGCATGTCAATGTGAATGTTGAGGTGTGTGCATGACCAGCATTGGTGGTATTTGGTTACCATCCAGGCCTCCTTCTCCCCCAGCCCAGTTATCCCACCATGCAACGTGCTTGCATTGCAGGGAGTGCAAGTTGGCTTTCAGGATGTCAGGCAGTGGTGTCCTGCTGTTTGTTGTTGCACAGTTCCCAGCAGGGCCTTGTGCTCCCCACAGCAGTACCCAGTGTCAGCCATCTTGTGAGTCCTTATCCACTCCCTGTGATGTGAGCATGGTTGAGAGTGGTGTTGATGGGCCAATTGTGAGGGTGAGCAATATCTGTGCCTACAACTCCCATCATGCTATTGCCTCCACACCCCTTCCCAGCATGCCCATCCTTCCTTCCTTTTGACTCTGCTTCCCTGTGGGGTGGGGTGCCTGTGCTGACAGGATGGCTGGGAGTGTTGTCCTGGCAGTTGTTTGGCTACAAGTCCCAAGAGTGTCCCTGTGCTTCACACAGCATAACCCAGGGTGGTGGTTCTTTGTGGGATCTTCAGTTAGGCTGTGAGGCATTGCATTCTCCCAGGTGGGTTATGTGGAGTTAGTGTTGAGGGGTGTGTGAGGAGAGCTGCTTGTAACTATGGTCAGTGCTGTGAGTCCTCCTTCCCACCCAGCCAGATATCCCATCATGCAACGTGCTTGCATTGCAGGGAGTGCAAGTTGGCTTTCAGGATGTCAGGCAGTGGTGTTGTGCTGTTTGTTGGTGCACAGTTCCCAGCAGGGCCTTGTGCTCCCCACAGCAGTACCCAGTGTCAGCCATCTTGTGAGTCCTTATCCACTCCCTGTGATGTGAGCATGGTTGAGAGTGGTGTTGATGGGCCAATTGTGGGTGTGACCAATATCTGTGACTACCACTCCCATCATGCTATTGGCTACACTGACTTGACCAGCATACACAGAATTCCTTCCTTTGAGTGAGCTTCCCTGTGAGGTGGTGTTCTAGTGGTGGGTAAATATCTGTGAGTGTTTGTTGGTTCTATTTGTGCCACTGCCTTGCTGTATTTGTTGTTAGGTTTGTAGATCTCATGACACAGTTACATATCACTATGAGATGGCAGGTATTGTGTTTGTCTGACTAGCATTCACATCTTGGGATGAATATCTTTTGGTTGCTGTGTATTTGCTAAGTGTGCATGGTTTGCCTATCCCCTTGACTGTGATGTGTGTGTGTTGTCACACATATTGTATATATTAGTTGTGTACTCACCAGGCTCTGGGATGTCTGTTAGTCCGTATACGCTCACTGGTGGTAGGATGGCCCGCACCTTCTCCTCCCAGGGCCTGAGGTATACTGGTTTTGCAGGAGGGCCACTGCCGGTGTGCTGGCTGAGGAGGTAGTCCTTTTTGAGTAGTTCCCGCACCCTCCTGTGCACATCATACCACCTGTTCTGGATGTCTTCCTTTGTGTCAGGTAGGTCGCTCCCCCCGCCACACAGCTCCGCCTGTGTTGTCCTGCCCGCTGCTGCTGCTGGTAAGCTCGCCCCTCTGCTGTTGCCTTGGTGCCCGTTTCGCCTCTGTCTCCCCTCGTGCCCCCATTTTATTGTGTCCTCTTTTTGCCTTCTGTCTCCCCTCGTGCCCCCATCTGATTGTGTCCTCTTTTTGCCTTCTGTCTCCCCTCGTGCCCCCATTTGATTGTGTCCTCTTTTTGCTTCTGTGTCCCCTCGTGCCCCCATTTGATTGTGTCCTCTTTTTGCCTTCTGTCTCCCCTCGTGCCCCCATTTGATGGTGTCCTCTTTTTGCTTCTGTGTCCCCTCGTGCCCCCATTTGATTGTGTCCTCTTTTTGCCTTCTGTCTCCCCTCGTGCCCCCATTTGATTGTGTCCTCTTTTTGCCTTCTGTCTCCCCTCGTGCCCCCATTTGATTGTGTCCTCTTTTTGCCTTCTGTCTCCCCTCGTGCCCCCATTTGATTGTGTCCTATTTTTGCTTTCTGTGTCCCCTCGTGCCCCCATACTGCTGTGCCCAACTTTGCCTTCTGTACCCCCGCCGCTGCGTCCCCTGCGGCCCGCCCCACTGACTGCCAATTCGCTGCCCCTGCCTTCCGCCTCCCAGCTGCTCCTCCCTCCCAGCTCCCCATCTATGGCGGCCGCTGCGCGGTGAGGAGAGCGACCCTTGACCTTGCCAGGTAGGTCGCTCCCCCGCCACACAGCTCCGCCTGTGTTGTCCTGCCCGCTGCTGCTGCTGGTAAGCTCGCCCCTCTGCTGTTGCCTTGGTGCCCGTTTCGCCTCTGTCTCCCCTCGTGCCCCCATTTTATTGTGTCCTCTTTTTGCCTTCTGTCTCCCCTCGTGCCCTCATCTGATTGTGTCCTCTTTTTGCCTTCTGTCTCCCCTCGTGCCCCCATTTGATTGTGTCCTCTTTTTGCTTCTGTGTCCCCTCGTGCCCCCATTTGATTGTGTCCTCTTTTTGCCTTCTGTTTCCCCTCGTGCCCCCATTTGATGGTGACCTCTTTTTGCTTCTGTGTCCCCTCGTGCCCCCATTTGATTGTGTCCTCTTTTTGCCTTCTGTCTCCCCTCGTGCCCCCATTTGATTGTGTCCTCTTTTTGCCTTCTGTCTCCCATCGTGCCCCCATTTGATTGTGTCCTCTTTTTGCCTTCTGTCTCCCCTCGTGCCCCCATTTGATTGTGTCCTCTTTTTGCCTTCTGTCTCCCCTCGTGCCCCCATTTGATTGTGTCCTCTTTTTGCTTTCTGTGCCCCCATACTGCTGTGCCCAACTTTGCCTTCTGTACCCCCGCAGCTGCGTCCCCTGCGGCCCCGCCCCACTGACTGACTCTCAACCCCGGACGGAGACACAACTGCTTCAAGGCCGCCCCGAAACGCACACATGGCCCCTTCACCTGCCGGAACTGCAGCTACACCAGCCTCAGAGCCACCGAAGCGCCCGCCAAGAAGGACCCCAACCACCTTCGATGCATCCTACTGAACACCCGCTCCGCACGAAAACACGCCGTCGAGCTCTGGGACCTGCTCGACTCATCATCACCAGACGTCGCCTTCCTGACAGAGACCTGGATGAACGACTCCTCCGCACCCGACATCGCCATAGCATCCCAGACGGCTATAAGATCACCCGCAGAGACCGCGTCAACGGAGTAGGAGGAGGAATCGCCATCATCCACAAGAACTCCATCAGGGTCTCGACCAGCACCGACGACGTTCTCTGCACCGCCGAACACATGCACTTCCAGATCCACACGGACCCCAACACCACCCTCAGGCACCCTTGTCTACAGACCCCCTGGGCACCGACCCCAATTCAGCGACTCCATCGCCGACTTCATCAGCACGCACGCCCTGACTTCTACCGACTACATCCTCCTCGGAGACCTGAACTTTCACCTGGAGAACAACAACGACAGCAACTCCACCACCCTGATCGACAACCTTGCCAACCTCGGACTGAGACAGCTCGTCACAACACCGACACATTCCGCCGGCCACACGCTCGACCCCGTCTTCTCCTCAAGCTCCCACGTCTCCTTCACCCACACCACGGAACTCCTCTGGACCGACCACCGCTGCATCCACTTCACCTTCCAGAAACCCACCACACACCACCGCACCCAACAGATCCCACGCCGCTGCTGGAGCAAAGTCACCGAAGACCAACTACTGGCAAACCTCGCTCTCAGCCCTCCCTCCGACCCATCCAACACCGACGACGCTGCCTGCAACCTCAGACGATGGATAGACGACTGTGCCAACACCCTTGCCCCGCTGAAAAAACTCACCTACAGCGACACCACCAAAAGAGCCAGCTGGTTCACCCAGGAACTCCTAGCTTCCAAGCGTACCTGCCGGAAACTTGAGAAGAAATGGCACAGTGATAAGATACCGGACAGCCACGCAGCCCATAAAGACGCCATCCGTAACCACCACCACCTCATCAGGTCCGCCAAGAGAATCTCCTTCAAAGACCGCCTCGACAACAACGCACACAACAGCAAGGAGCTCTTCAACATCGTGAAGGAACTCTCCAACCCCAGCTCCAACACCAACGACATCCCGCCGTCGCAAGCCCTGTGCGATTCCCTCGCCACCTTCTTCCACCGCAAGATCGCCGACATCCACGACAGCTTCAACACCCAGACAGCCCCCACCAAGATAGATACTCCAGACCCGCCGCACACCATCGACCATGACCCCCTGCCAGCCTGGGCCAGCTTGAACATCGATGACACCATCAAGACCATGGGCACAATACACTCCGGCTCCCCGTCAGACCCTTTCCCGCACCACATCTTCAACAAAGCCAGCAGCTCCATCGCACCCCACCTGTGCAATGTCATCAATCTCTCCTTCGAGACCGCGACCTTCCCAGAGAGCTGGAAACACGCCGAGATCAACGCCCTACTCAAAAAACCCAAGGCGGACCCAAGAGACCTCAAGAACTTCCAGCCCATCTCCCTGCTTCCGTTCCCAGCCAAGGTCATCGAGAAGATCATCAACAAACAGTTAACCCAATACCTAGAAGAAAACAGCATTCTGGACCCATCCCAATCGGGGTTCCGCAGCAACCACAGCACTGAGACTGCCCTCATCGCCGCCACCAACGACATCAGGACCCTGCTGGACAACGGTGAGACCGCAGCCCTCATCCTGCTGGACCTCTCCGCCGCCTTCGACACTGTCTGCCACCGCACTCTACGCGCACGCCTCCACGACGCAGGGATCCGAGACAAGGCCCTGGAATGGACCACCTCCTTCCTCGACGGCAGAACCCAGAGAGTCCGCCTCCCACCTTTCCCGATCCGAAGCCTCCGAGATCATCTGCGGCGTACCCCAGGGATCTTCCCTCAGCCCAACACTGTTCAACATCTACATGGCCTCGCTCGCACGCATCGCCAGACAGCACGACCTCAACATCATCTCCTACGCCGACGACACTCAACTGATCCTCTCCCTCACCAAGGACCCCTCGCCGCCAAAGCCAATCTCCATGAAGGAATGAAGGCCGTCGCCGATTGGATGAAGATCAGCCGACTAAAGCTGAACACGGACAAGACGGAGGTCCTCATCCTCGGCTCCAACCCCTCAGCCTGGGATGACTCCTGGTGGCCAACGACGCTGGGAGCAGCCCCGACACCCACCGACCACGCACGCAACCTGGGAGTCATCCTCGACTCAACGCTCTCCATGGCCAAACAAGTCAAACGCAGTCTCCTCCTCCTGCTTCAACACCCTCCGCATGCTTCACAAGATCTACAGGTGGATCCCGACAGACACAAGAAGAATAGTCACCCAGGCCCTCGTCAGTAGCAGACTTGACTATGGGAACGCCCTCACGCGGGAGCCCCGGCCAAGCTCATCAAGCGACTGCAACGCATACAAAACGCCTCCGCACGCCTGATCCTCGACGTACCACGCCACAGCCACATCACCCCCACCTGAGGAACCTGCACTGGCTCCCCGTCGACAGGAGGATCACCTTCAAACTCCTCATCCACGCACACAAGGCACTCCACAAAACTGGCCCAGCCTACCTCAACAGACGACTCTTCTTCTACGTCCCCAACCGCCAGCTCCGCTCCGCCGACCTCTCCCTTGCCACCGTCCCTCGCATTCGAAGAACAACCACCGGCGGCAGATCCTTCTCACACCTCGCCGCCAAGACCTGGAACACCCTTCCACTAAGCCTACGACAGACCCAAGACCTGCTGACCTTCAGGAGACTACTCAAGACCTGGCTGTTCGACCAGTAGCAGCACCCCCCTTCCCTCTCCCCAGCGCCTTGAGACCCTCGCGGGTAAGTAGGCTCTACAAATTCTGTGATTGATTGATTGATTGATTGTGCACAAACATGGTGATTGTGCGTTCACCCTGTCGACAATCCTCGCCCACATCTTGGTTTTCTGCGACATGGGGGTCTGTTGTACCAATGTACCAAACGTCTGTGGCTCTACCCTGAGTATCTTGTCTACCAGGACTTCCAATTCACAATCTAGGAACTTATGGTTCTTCTTTGGGGGAATGGTGATGGGTGGTGGTGGTGATTGATGTGTGTGTGTGTGTGTGCAGGTGGGGGGGTGTGAGTGTAGGTTTAGCTGGGTGTGTGTGAGGGTGCTATTTGTAGGTGTGGTAATGGTGTGTGGTTTGTGTGATGTATGAGCTGTGAGTGTGTCTGTGGTTGTTGTGTGATGGTGTTCTGTGCTGGCAGGTCAGTGGAATTTGCAAAGGATCATGGTAGGGATTTGTGGCCTTTATGTAGGTGGAGTTGGAGGTGTGTCCTTGTTCCATTTTTTTTCCCCTCCCTGTATTTATTGGCTTAGTGGTTGCTTGTTTGGCCCTTTTTTTTCTAATTTTTCCTTTGTGTTTTTGGTGCATGTACGAGTCGTTCTTGTGTCTGAGTAGGACGCTGCAGTTGTCTGGTGCGATCTTGTCCGACTCGTTCCCGCTGTGTGTCAGCTAGGTTTCATATGCGGCGTACAAGTCGGTCGCGTAGTATTGGGTTGCTTCGGCTGGGTTTTGTATGCGTGTCGGTCGTACGGCTTGTGGTCCGGGCGAGTCGGTCATGTTTTGCATGCACAGCATCGTACTACGCGGGTCGGAGTTCGCGGGTACGTTTCGTTCGGGTTCAATCCGAGTGCGTGTCGGTCGGTTCGTTTCGCGTGATTTCCCGGCTGGATGGCTTGTTTCCGTCTGGCTCGGTCGGTCGTTTTGTATTCCGTACGAGTCTGTCGGATTTCACATGCATTTCATCGTACTACCCGGGTCGTGCGGCGCCGGTCCGAGTCGGTCGGACTAAATTCCCGTACCGAGTCGGTCGGTACGTTTTCCGGCCCGAATCGGAATCGGCCCCTATGTATGTATTCCAGGGACTCATCATACGTGTACCTGCATTGATCATATTTAACATCAAATAGCGTTAATAATTGAACACTTCAGGGCATTACACTCATTAAAATCACAGACATGCTATAGTACACTTTGAAATTAAACTTAGTAGATCATTATGCCAAGAAATGGACACGGGTAAAGGATTAATTCAAGGACCAAACTTTGCCCAGTATGCGCAAGGTCATATTGAAGAATTATTTAAATTTAGTCTGTGAAATACTGACGTAGATGGGGTGTTCACAAGGCAGCATTTCAATGTTCTTGGATTTGGGTAAAAGCAGAAGCAAGACAGAGACAAAAAACTGCAGTGTTTTCATACAAGGTAGCTGCAGTAGCCAAAGGGGTGGCTGAGATAATCTCTGAAAGATTGACTATAGCCAAAGCAGAATATCAGGCTACAAAAATAGGCAATTCAACAGAACAGGACAGTTCCAAATTCAGACCTACGACTTTAGCCAGTATGGAGGCAGTAGTCTATTTTTAAAGGGTAAAGACAAAATGCCCAGGCAAACAATCCAGGCAAGGAAACAGCAGTTATGTGCATCACAACGCAAGCAGTCTGAAGGACAACATGCTCTTTTCATTTTCTAGAAACACCTCTGGTCTGCGCCACGGGATACTTAGGGCACCAGACGTTTCTGTGTTTTAGCCCAACTTTTACCTTTATACAGCAGCAGCAATCAATTCACCAATATGACTAACTGAGGCCATCAATTTCTGAAATGTAAAATACTTAAGGGCTTCATTACGACTTTGGTGCAGTTGCGTCAGCTCTCCGCGTGTACGGCGGATGGCCTTTCACTTTTCCCATGGCGGTGTCAGGAAAACAGGTACCACGAATGGGAATGGGAAAATATTTCCAGCCGTGACGTCCATGCCTTGCTGGAACTTTGGGGGAATACAGACAGGGGCCACATGTTGTGCCCCCCTGAATGTATCCCCATGGTGGGTGGGATTGGGGGCCCTGTAGGGCCCCCTTTGTTCCTTCACCGCCAGTCTTTTCATGGCAGTGCTCACACCATGAAATGGCTGGCGGTGGCGGAACTCTTAATATGCTGAGCGGGACAGCGCCAGTCCTGCTCAACATGTTACATTGTGGCACAGCCCCGCCGCCCCCTGGGAACGACTGTTCCCTGGTGCAGCCAGTGGTCCTTCGTTGCAACGACTTTTGAAGTCGTAATGCAGCAGATGGGCCACCGCCACCACGAGTCTGGTGGTCTTATGACCGCCAGACTCGTAATAAGGTCATATGTCTCTGACTGCAAATGGGATCCCAAAAGCCTTCTATAAGTCCCTTGCTTCAATGCTAGTCCCCTATTTTCTCTAGGTATTTAATTCTGGAATCGTGCACTGTAGTATTCGTCATCCATGGCACTGGGTGAACATACCACTTTTTATTTAAACACTAAAGGAATAATCCTATGCGATTTTCCTCTTATCACCCACATCTCCCCAAACACCAATGAAGAAAACAACACCTTTCTCAACTCCTTCCTGTTGAATATCCTTTAAGCAACAGGGTTTTGACATGGCTACAGTGCAATACACCAGAAGTCTGGGCCCGATCGATCACACTGCCTATAATAAAACAATTTTTCCAAAAGGAAACACAATTAGGCAGTTAGTAATGCAGGGGCCTTAAGTATGAATGTGGTTAGCCCCGGTGTTCAGACAAAGGGGTCGATTCCGATTCGGGCCGGAAATCTCTCCGACCGAGCCGGACCCGGAGAGATTTCCGACCGAATCGGACCCGTGCAGTCCGACCGAACGAGTACGATGCGTCCGTATGTTATCGGACACGAGTCGGTCGGACTCCCATTGAACTCAATGGGAGCCGGTCGTACAACGCGTACGCGGGCTCCCATTGCCTCAATGGGTGCGAGGCGGACAAGGGCGCCCCTACAGCGAGTACGCCGCGAGCGCTCGCGGCGCACACGCACAGGTAGGGGGACCCTTGGGTCCCCCTGTGTGCGCCTCGCACGGGTACGCGTACAGGGGGTCCGACACGGACCCCCAAAGTACGGCTCCGACAGCGAGTTCGAGTCGGACGGCGCGAGTCGGTCGGAGCGGTCGAGGTGCGCATCGCACTTACCCGGCCGGAAAACGTCTCCATTGCGCGGTGCGAATCGGGTCCGAGCGAGTCGGTCGGAGCGGTTCGAGTCCGAGCGAGTCGGTCGGAGCTGTCGGGACGCCCGGACGAGTCGGTCGGCGACTCGCATCGTACTCGCTCGGCCGGACCCGCAGACGGTTCGGTCGGGAAACAGGCTTTCGCATGGCTTTTTTCCCGACCGAATGGTATTGGGTGCGCCTCCGACCGAGATCGGAATCGGCCCCTAAATGTTGAGTACAAAATATCGACTTACCAAAATATCTAGTAAAAAATATTGTGATGTGGTAATATCGTCAGCAAGAACATCGTTGTCAAAAATATCAAATTTAAGGTAAGCAATATTGTCTTTAAAA
This sequence comes from Calotriton arnoldi, assembly GCA_963921515.1. NCBI lineage: Eukaryota > Metazoa > Chordata > Amphibia > Caudata > Salamandridae > Calotriton > Calotriton arnoldi. Next base: position 1,092,068 of record CAWUFW010006192.1, read on the forward strand.
ATATCAAAGTCATTAATATCGTTTACAAAATATAGTTGGTTATAATTTCATTTTTCAATTATTATGTATTTTAGTATATATTTTAAATGTATATGATGTACATTTATTGTATAATTGTTGTGTATTTTTTTAATATAATTGTTAAATTCTTTGTAGTTATTACATTTAATTTAATTAATGTTTGTGATTTTTAGTACCGTAGTGGGTTGTGTGTTTATAGGGTTACAGGATGGAAAGTAATTCAATTATAATACATTTTTGATTATGTTTAAATTAATATTATTTATTTAATTGATAATTATTTATGTTAATTGTGCAATTAATTTTTTTAATTTAATTTTTATGAGCGAGTTGTGGGGTGTCTAGGGGCCCAGGATGGGAAGTAATTTCATTTTAATTAATCAATAATTAGTTGTTAATTAATATTAATTATTTAATTGATAATCAACTATGTTAATTGTGTAATTTTATTTTAGGTGCGGGTTGTGGTGTTTATAGGGGTACGAGTGGGGGTTAATTAATTTAAATGAATAAATAATTAGTTGTTAATTTATATTAATTATTTAATTGATATTTATGTTACTTGTGCAATTTTTATTTTTATTTTAGATGTGGGTTGTGGGGTTTATAGGGGCACAGGATGGGAAGTAAATTAATTAAAAGTAATTCATATTTCTATTTTTAACTAATAATAATTATTTCATTGAAAATTAATGTTGCTAATTGTGCAATTACATTTTTTTTATTTAAATTTTAGGTGTAGGTTGTTGGTTTTGTAGGAGTATATGGTGGAAGGCACATTAATTTTAATTAGGTAGTGATTAATTTTTTAATTGATGTTAATTATTACATTGATAATTAATTTTCCTACTTGTGTAAATAATTTTTTGTAAGTGTTTAGGCGTGTGTTGTGTGTTTTGTTGTGGCATATTGTCGCAAGTAAATTATTCCTAGTTAGTTAATAATTAATTTCTTCTTAATGATAATTCGTTTTCTGATAAATATTTATATTGATATTGTAAATAATTTACTTTTTAAAGTTAAGTTCAAGGTGTGGGTTGTGAGTTTTGTAGGGGTATATGGTGAGAAGTAAGTAAATTAAAATTATTCAAGATTTATTTTGTTAATAAATAATGTATAGATAAAAATATTTATTTACATGAAAAATATTTTTTTATTTTAATTATAATAACAGTTGCAGTTATTTATGATATGTATTTAACATTATAATATGTATTTATTTATTTAATTTTTAATATAAAATATACTTGTATTTTTTTAACATATGTATATTTGTATTTGTTTACTATGTTTTTGAAATTATTTTATTGTGTTGAAGAGAATTTGTTAGTTACTAATGTTGCATTGACTGCAGTGGGAATACTAAATTTCACCCCTCCACAATCTAAAACTTTCCCTACAGTTGCACTGACTGTAGTGGGAATAGTAAATTTTACCCCTCCGTAATCCAACACTTTCCCTACTGTTGCACTGACTGGAGTGGGAATAGTACATTTTACCCCTCCGCAATCCAACACTTTCCCTACTGTTGCACTGACTGGGGTGGGAATAGTAAATGTTATCCCTCAGCAATCCAACATTTTCTCTACTGTTGAACTAAGTGGAGTGGGAATAGTTAATTTTACCTATCAGCAATCCAACACTTTCTCTACTATTGCATTGAGTGTAGAGGGACTTGTAAATTTTACTCCTCCTGAGTATGGCATTTTTGGGCCCTATTACGATGTTGGCCGGAGTTGCCTCTGACCGACACCGTCTCGGTGTGGGAACCGACCGACCGTAGGTCGGCGGTTCTGAACACCGTATTACGATGCGACCGCACATGGTGCAGTTGCAAACTCCCATTTCTCCATGGGAGCTTGTGGTACGGGCAGAAACCGCCCGCAGCACAAGCTCCCATAGAGATATAGGAGTTTGTGTAAATTCCTGCACTGTGTGGCGCACTCGGTGCAGGGATTTTCAGATCGGCACCATAGGTGCCCCCTCGGGAACCTTTGCACAGTCAGCTGAAAAAGTGGCCTACTCTATAAACAAATTATCCCCTTTTTAGAAGTCGCATTTAGAGTAGCATTAATCAGCGAAGGTCCCGAATCCTTGTTGGAATTAAGCAAGAACAACCAGGATATGTTTTTAACATTGGCAGAGTTCTTTTATAATGATCAAACCAATAATGGTACTGACCCCAAAACTAAACATCCCTGGTATAATAGAGCGTGCAGGGAGGCCAAGCGCGCGCTATTACTGGGGGTTAAAGATAAGGACAACCTACGTATCAAAGAATCCAGGGCACAATATAAAAAAATCTTAGCTGAGGCTAAAACAATTTGGGAGATAGACAAATGGGAAGCAATAAAAAAAGCCTTAGATAACAGAGATATGAGAGGCTTTTGGAATCTAGTGAAAACTGGAAAATCTGAAGGCAATTCCGCAATTGAACCAAATCTGGGGGAGGAAGTTTGGAGATCCCATTTAAAAAATGTATATTCAAGGGCTCTGGACGGAGATGTAGTTGAGAGGGAATCAACAATGGATAAAATCCCCCTAGATAACAGTGCACCCCCTTGCTCTATAAAAGAGGTAACTGCATCATTACGGAAATTGCTTCCAGCAAAGGCACCGGGGTTGGATAGAATCCCTGGTGACCTATTTAGAAATGAACAACTAGTGTGGGCACCTTACCTACGGACACTATTCAACGCTATCCTGCAAGGGATGGCGTTGCCCTCGACCTGGGCAGGTGCGGAAATCATCCCTATTTACAAAAAGGCTCCCCGCTCAATCCGGCAAATTATCGTCCTATAAGCCTTATTGATGTGACTCAAAAGATATTTGCCCGTGTTCTCCTGGCTCGACTGCAATCATGGATAGATGAAAACAATGTATTAACACCTATGCAAGCTGGCTTTAGGACCAAAATCTCAACTATTGACCAGCTTTTCAGATTGCAACTGATCCATTGGAAAACAGTAATCTTGGAGGGTGGTAGCCTTTATCTAACCTTTGTGGATCTTAAATCCGCATTCGATATGGTGCAGCGTGACCAGCTATGGGGTCTCCTATATGATATGGGAGTACCAGCTTATCTATGCCAACAGCTGATGCGTTTGCACCAGGACACGTATGCGAGAGTAAGATATGGTAAGAAAGGGGAATTGACAGCTCCCTTCCCTGTAGAGAAAGGGGTGAGACAGGGTTGTGTGTTGGCCCCGACCTGTTCTCCCTCTTTTGAATGGCCTAATTGAAACTCTACTGGCAATTAAAGATATAGACTCTCCGAGGTTAGCAAACCGCAAAATACCAGCGTTAATGTTCGCGGATGATACGTTACTACTGTCCAAGAGTCCTATGGGGATGCAGCGGGTTCTGGAGGAGTTCTGCAAATTCTGTAGGAAAAGGGATTTGGAGATTAACCTCCAAAAACAAAATATATGGTGTTCCACGCTAATACTAGTAATTGCCCACACCCTCTAATGGAAGGCAGGCCCCTAGAAAGGGTGTCTATTTTTGATTATTTGGGTCTCACACTCAATGATAAGATGGATTCGGGACCCAAGTAAAGAAAGCTAACCTAAAATTGACACAGTCTACCGGGGGCATCCTAAAAGTATATAAAAACTGCACCCAAAAAGTGGTAGGACCGCCTGCTGAAATTTACAAAGTCCAGGCAAGGGGCGCGTCAATTTATGGAGCAGAACTCTGGGGCCACTGCCCATCTAATATGCTATCTATCACAGAGAATTACTTCCTCAGACAGCTTTTGGCCCTTCCCAAAAGCACTCCTCAACTCCGCTAAGGATGGATCTAGGTATTGGCCCAATTGCTGATTTGATTGCCTCCCGACCGATTTTATTTTGGCGTCGATTATGGAGTACCCCTGAGCTACTAAATTATAGGGAGGAACTGAAGGACGTTATGTCCATCTTGGGAGCAGGGAACATTCCATGGCTATCCTAAATTAGAAGTACATGCCATGCTCTGGGGAGGGCAAACATATGGCTAACTCCTGAAGAGACCTGCCCCAGCATCCCTAAAAAGTCCCTATCTCTTGCCCTCAAAGAACTTAAATTTGTACAATTATCCCAGAGCATTAACTCATGCAGTTTGACCTTCAGGTTTCTGGATGTCAAACAGCAATACAAGCTAGAGCCAGCCCTGGATAACATCCAGCCATTTCTTGCAAAGAAATTATATTTTCAATTCAGATACGGTGTGCTCCCGCTCCGAGCATTTACAAACCAATGGAAGGGCGCCACCAAACTGGATTGCCCTGGGTGCACGTCAACTGAAGAGACAGAACTTCATGTTCTTCTCTTCTGTCCTGCGTATAGAAGGTCAAGATCTAAGTGGGTCCTCCAGTTGTGTAGAAATGTGGGGATTAGAGACCACACAGAGGCCTATAGGCTATTAAAATACGAGACACTCCCATTATTTGTTTTTGCCACTTCTAAATTTTTGTTTGCGATGTGGTGTATACGTAGAGGCATTATAAAAAAAAAGAGCTCAGAAAGTATCTAATTGTGCTTATCCATTGACTATGCTGCTAACTTAAAACTGTACATCTTCCTATTTGAAAAATTGTCAGCTATTTTAACAGTTTTACTCCACACTTTTTAAATACAAAACTTATTTATTGTAACGTTTTTAAACACTTTTTATTGTTTTTAAAATTGTGATGATAGTTCCCTGGACTTGAGTAATACTGTAGGTTGTTAAATATCGAGCGATGAGTGGCCGCAGGGGTCAGAATATATTGTACAAACTTGTAGTACATTGCCACATACGGGTTTCAAGGACACTCTGCACTTTTTCCTGATTGTATAAATTCCTTTCTACCATAACTTCTTGTATATTATGAATGTTTTAATTAACTGTGCTTTTATGGCTGTATAGCCGAAATAAAGTTTTTTTGACTGACTGACTGACAATTCCCTTCTACAACTTTGTGTGTAGATGTAAAACTTTGTGTGTGTAAATGTGACTAGGTGTGTAAGTGCCTGTGTGGGTCTGTGAGTGAGTATGTCAGTGTTTAAGTTGATATTAGAGTAGCTCTGTCAGTGGCTCAGTCAGTGGATATAAGAGTGTCTATCTGGGTGTGTGAGTCGCTATGAGAATGTCTGTATGGGCGTCAGAGTGGGTGAGAAAGTGTCTGTGTGTGTGTGACTGGGTGTGACAGGGTCTGTATAGGCATAAAAGTGGGTGTGAGAGTGTCTGTATGGGTATTTGAATGGATATGAAAATACCTGTTTAGGTGTCATAGTGGGTGTGAGAGTGTCTGTATGGGTATGTGAGTCAGTGTGAGAGTGTCTGTATGGGTGTTTGAGTGGGTGTGAGAGTGTCTGTATGAGTATCTGAGTGGGGGTAAGAGTGTATGTCTGTGGGTGTGAATGTTTCTGTCAGTCTGTGTGACTTGGGTGTCAGAGTGCCTGTATGGGTGTATGAGTGGGTGTGAGAGTGTCTGTATGGGTATACGAGTGGGTATACGAGTGTCTGTATGGATGTCAGAGTAGGTGTGAGAGTATCAATATGGGTGTGAGGGTGTTTGTGTGTGTGACTGGGTGTGAGAGGGTCTTTATAGGTGAAATGGTGGGTGTGAGAGTATCTGTATGGATGTCAGAGTGGATGTGAGAGTGTCTGTTTGGGTATTTGAGTGGGTGTGAGACTGTCTGTATGGGTGTCTGATGTGAGAATGTCTGTATGACTGGGTGTGAGAGGGTCTGTATGTGGGTAAGAGTAGGTGTGAGAGTGTCTTTATGGGTATGTGAGAGGGTATGAGAGTATCTGTATGGCTGTCTGGGTGGGTGTGAGAGTGTCTGTATGGGTATGTGAGTGGGTGTGTGAGTGTCTGTATGGGTGTCAGGGTGTGTAAGAGTATCTTTATGAGTGTCAGAGTGGGTGTGAGAGTGTCTGTATGGGTGTCACAAAGGGTGTGAGAGTGTCTGTGTGTGAGAGAGTGTCTGCATGTGTGTCAGAGTGGGGGTGAGAGTGTCTGTATGGGTGTCAGAGTGGGTGTGAGAGTGTCTGTATGGATGTCAAAGTGGGTGTGAGAGTGTCTGTATGGGTGTGAGAGTAGATGTGAGTATGTATGTATGAGTGAGTATGAGAGTGCCTGTATTCATGTCAGAGTGGTTGTGAGAGTGTCTGTATGGGTATGTGAGTTGGTGTGAGAATGTCTGTATGTCTGTCTGTGTGGGTGTGAGAGTATCTGTGTGTGTGACTGAGTTTGAGAGAGTCTGTATGAGTGTAAGAGGGTGTGTGAGATTATCTGTATGGATATGTGAGTGAGCATGAGATTGTCTGTATGAGTGCAAGAGTGAGTGTGAGAGTGTCTGTATGGGTATATGAGTGGGTGTGAGAGTTTCTGTATGGGTATCAGATAGAACGTGAAAGTGTCTGTATAGTTGTCAGAGTGGATGTGAGAGTATATTTATATATATTTTTTCATTTGCACGAAATCCACAGATCCGTAGCAGATGTATATGAGGGACCACATTGGGCCCAGCGACGGGTCCGCAGATCTTGCACGTGGCCCAAAAAAGCATTTTCTGGCACTTTACTGCCCATTTATTCATGCTTTCACCTAAATTAAAACATACACAATGGGTCAGGAGAGCTCTGACCTGTCCCCTTCAATTAGTATACAAGCAACTTTTCAACCCCAGGGACCGTTTCCCGAGATATGAAAAGGCAGTTGCAACTTTTCTGTCAAGTTGCAGCTAGCCAATCAGGACCTTGCTTTGGTGCGTGGAGCCGCAGATTCACCTTGCGTGGATCCGTGGACAGTCCACATCCCTAGATATACAAATTTGTTTTTCAGTTAATATCTCTAAAACTACTGAACAGATTTATACCAAATAACAAAAAAGCAAGCTTTCTGGACCAAGAGCTAGCTTTCTGCCAGATTTGGTGTAATTTCGTTCAGCGGTTCAGGCTGTAATCATGTTCAAAATCCAAATGGGAAATTGCATGGGGAAAACACATTTTGGGCCCTCCTTTTTTTTGGCCCCCACTTGATGAATTACCCCAAAACTTTCAACACAGCAGCTGACGTGAGTGGCAAACTAGTTTTCAAAATTTCACCAGGATTCATCAAATGGTGCCAAAGTTATTAGCCAAACTAAAAATGTTTTTCCTATGGAAACTAGGTCCTATCTATATATATCCTAGTGACGATAGCCAGTAAGTAGTAATAGTTAGTACCAACTTTTCCCATACACAAATTGTTTTTTTTTTGCTAATAAGTTTGGCACTGTTTGATGAATCTTCACAAAATTTTCCAAAAGAAGATGCCTTCTTTGCCTAGTTCTGCATGGAAGTTTTGTGGTGACTTGTCAAGCAGGGGCCAAGAAAAAAGGGGGGTCCCAAAATGATTTTCCCTGTGCAATGTCTCCACGAATCCGCGGATCGCATTATATATTACTTTACAATAAAAAAAACATACAAATTCAATGAAAAAAACAAAGGTTACAGGGACGTTATAGTTAGGTTGATGTTTTGTCCACATAAAATCATAGAAATTCAGCAGTTATAATTATACATATAGTTATAGCTATCTGAAGAAACTATAACTTGTGCTGTCAAGTAACTTTATGCCATTATTTTTAGTTTCTTAACTTAACTGTAACTATAACTATAACTGCTGAATTTCTATGGTTTTGTGTGGGTAAAACGTGAACCTAACTATAACGTCCCTGTAACCTTTTGTTTTTTCTGTGAAAAAGAAAAAAAAGGAAAGAAATATATGGTTTCAGAGCTCTGCACACTTTACCCCTTGTAACCAGTAGTAAAGTGCCTGTGCTCCCCTTTAAAAGTGGTTGAATTGGCATATTCCTAGTTTGTAAGTTTAACAGATAAGTTCCTAGTATATGGTACAAAATGTACCCTGTACCTGTAAGTTAAAAGTCAGTAATGCACTGCAATCCACTACAGTGACAATGTAAAACATTGTTTTAGGCCTACCATTGTAGCCTGGTGGCGGCAGTTTAACACTGCAAATTGACCTGACAAAATAAACCCTTTTGACAGGTCAAAATCTCTCTCTTAAATATTAATAAATCACTCTTACATGGTCCTTGTCGCCAGCAAGGCAGGGTGCATGGTATTTTTAGTAGGGCAGGTGGAAATTTAGGTAGGTAAGCGAGTGTGAAAGTGGGGATTTGAGGTAAGGGTGGTTGTGCTCCAAATAATGATGGCATTGTGCTGGTTTAGTAAGCTAGTATGCCGAAGTCCTGAATAAAGGACGCATATGGGTTAGTGGATAGATGTGAGCGTTGAATGCTATTTTTTTTATTGAGTGTGGTGAAATCAGATGTAGGTAGAGATATTGTTATGTAGATGGGCATGAGTTTGATCTAGTTTACAGCGTTAGTGACTCTGGGAGAGATGGTTAGTTAATATGGGGACTGTTAGTGATAGACGGGACAACGTTTTTATTTTTATGAGGGAAAAGATTGAATGTGTACTTGCTTGGTTTTGGTGATGTGGAATGATATTAGGTTATAATAAATAATTAAATGAACAGATTGGTTTGGGTACTGAAATATGGGAGATTGTTAGGATGTGTGGTTGGAACTGATACCACGTTTAGTTGGTGAATTTCTTTGTAAATTTGCACATGCTACTTGTTTATGTTGGAGAGAAAATAAAAATATTTTTTGTATATCGGGATAAAAATTGTCTTACATATTGGTATAAAGATGAATAAAATGGGATATGTGACTTCATATGTTTTGGAATGGTAGTATTTGGAATAATCAAATGAGTTGTCATAAAAAGGAATAAATGGGATATATTTGAAAAGGTGATGCAACATTGGCTGTGATTAATGCTACGTATATTTGGCTGTTTTTTAACAACTATGTACATGCTGAAGGGGAGTTAGTTGTAGTAATATGTCAAATTTGAACTTTTACCAACAATCTTGAACAAATGAAACACAGATAAATATTTGGGAAGTTGTTTCATCACTGAAATGTCAACATTAATGTGTGTAAGTATTAATTACTAATTAGTGTATATTAGCAATAATACTGTTATTGTATGATAGTATTATTTAGTTAATCAGTCATTAAAAATGGAAGTTGGTGAATATGATTAAATGAATTTGGTTCTAACTGTTGGGATAGATGGTAATGGGTTTTAATGGTAAGGAAGGTACACAATATTACTGTTGAATGGTGATGTCAGGGGTTTTGTAAAACAGGTATGGTTAAAATGTAAAATTAGGACAACTTGATTTATGGATTATTTTTCAATGTATATGTATGACTTTTAAAGGTTTTTATTGTAAGTAAAATTAAAATAAATTAAACATGTATGTATTTTTATAGACTCGGATGATGTCCCATGGCAGGGACGAAACACTTTGGCTGGGCCATTGATATGTTTGTTGAATACTGTAACAAATTTTGAAAGTTAGGAAACTAAAAGAAGAGGAAAGAATAGAGATTGAAAATTTCCCTGGTTTGGATATTTTGTTCATTCCAGTGAAGTGACTGTGGAATGTCTCCTGATCATCATTACAGGACCTTTGTTGATGGACTTTTGTTTGATTAAGACATAAGATTATTGGGTATTGGAGTTGCCTTTCCTCTACTGGACTAAATATTATTGTGGCATAGGAGGTTTGAGGGCAGTCTTGCAATAGAAGCAATAGGCTTGTGTAGTGTAGTGGTGCACAACTGCCATTTTTTTTTGTTAATGCTTTGAGGTAGAATTTTAGGACCTGAATTAGAGTTTGACGGACAGCAAGTTACTCTATTTCCCTAAGGGAGTACCCAACTGCCAAGTTTTGAGATGTCAGCGGCCCAGCAGACATGTCTTGCATTTATAGGAACCGCCATCATGGTGGTTCTTGTTAATGAATTGAAAGTTTGATGGACGGCTCCGTCAACATGATGGAGTCATGCAGCAAACTTTCAATCTTTTTTTGCCTGGCAGTGATGGAAAGTGAAAACTGGCCATATGTCTGCCCACTCTAAATTGGCCGGGTGGACAAATGGCCAAACCTCTGACAGCCCTTACTCCGTTCGGCCATCAAAAGTGTATGTCAACAGCGGAGATGGAATACTCTTTGCTGTGACTTACTGAAGCCGAAGGACTCTGTATGAGGCAAGTGGACCTTCAGTTCAGCGGAGACGGTACTCTCTCACTGTTGCGAGGGAGTGTACCCTCTCTGCCAAACTATAACTCATGCCCTTAATGTTAACATGTCATTTCAGGGACTAGCAGCCGAAAACTATGTTTCATAGTGCGAGGCTTCGCTGTCCTTTGTAGAAAACCAATGAACATATTAAAAGTTCTAATACTGCATCTCGAAAAAACAGACGATCTAGAAAAATAATGAAACAATAATTTATAATAGTTATTAAAAATCAAATTCAATGGTGAAGTGAGATTTAAAAAAATATTTAGATAAAATAAGCAGGAGAAAGTTATCTTTTCCCTCCCTGTAGTCCCCAGAGGCTAAAGTTGTACATGCTTTTCTACTTCTGCCAGTCAGTAATAAGTATTTTAATAAGTGTTGAAAAATGTGGGATGCCTCCTAGGAGCAAACAACAGGCTGACCTGAATGGGCAGAAAAGACCTATTTGAACCTGCCAGAATAAGCATGGGGGGGCTGTGAGAATTGTTTTCGACATTAGAGTGTCAAATCGTGCTTGTGTCAAAGCCTGCTTGACAGGTCTGCTGGGTTTTTACATATAACACTGGAGGCACACTTGAAAGGATAGGAAACAGGATGCCAAAACACCTTTTGTGCATCCACTGTCTGGTTGCTGGAAACCCCTTCTTTGTTCTACCAAACTTTTATCTCTGGGTTTATTGGGTGTACAGTGACTGGCCCAAAACTGGAATTTAGTGTTAATAATAATAATAATAATAATAATCTTTATACAGAAATAATCACAGCCATAAAAGAGACAAAAATTGAAACGACCACAGCTCATTTAACAACAACATATCAAAATGTGTGCAAAATCGCAAAAAGTCCTAACAACCATCAGTCACATCTAGAGTTTCTTGATCTTAGTGCAGCTCTTAGGAAGAACGTTACTACAAAAAGCATGCGAACATTAGGCAGAAGTTGCAAATACAATAGAACTACACGAGCATGCCTAAATCTCAATTCTTTTTAAAAAGGTTTAAGGAACAGTCTCCTAGGATAAGTAAAATATTTACATAAAAAACTAAATGTAGGGTATTCTGTGGAGACCTATTGTCGCAGCCAAAGGGACCTCTATCCTCAACATGCAAAACAAAATCAGCCGGGGATGCCAATAAATGGTGGAGCAGATTTAGAATAAAATGACCAATTAAAAATCTACCATAGGCACTAGTTAAAATGGAGAGATAATTCTCTATGCCCTGGACTGATTTAACTAAAACATGCCCTCTTACCATGGGTTTGCTAAGCTCGTTCCCCTCCCGGAAGGCTGTGGTGTTTTTATAAAACAACTCTTTAACTATTTTCATGTACTGGGGCTTCTCTGTATCATGTTTCAGGAAAATGTCTGCTCTTCCTAAGGCTGTGAGGGTCTCCTTGACGTACCTTAACCATGGGATTTTCAGTGCATGATCTAGTGAGAGGCAGTCCATAGTTACTGAGCGATTAAAAGCTGCCTCATCGCTAGACCAGATATTCACCCAGCACAACAAAGGCTTAACTGCCACCAGGTCAGTTATATACTTGGGGCCAGATGTACGACCATAGTAAATTGCGACTCGCAATTTGCGCTCGATTGTGAGTCGCAAATTGCGACTCGCAATTTACTATGTACTACAGTGTCAGAGACACTGATTGTGATTCCCTATGGGGTCGCAAAATGTGAGGCCCATTAATATTAATGAAGCACTTGCATTTTGCGACCCCACTGGGAATGGCTGGCCCTCCCAGGGATGGTGGCCTGCTGGGCTCAGCAGACCCCCATGTCTGGGTCTGCTTCTAAATAAAGCAGTTTTTTAAAAAAATGCAGCCTGTTTTCGTTAAAGGAAAACGGGATGCATTAAAAAAATTAAAATGAAACGTTTGTGTTTCATTTTTTAAGGGCATGCAGTGGTCCCTGGGACCACTGCCTGCCCATAAAAATATTTTTGCATGCATTTGCAAAGGGGAAGGGGTCCCCTGGGGACCCCTTCCCATTTGCGATTGCATTACCACCTATTTGAAGTAGGTGGTAATTTGCGAGTGTTTTGCAACTGCAATTGTGGCGCAAAACATTCATACTTGGCGCATGAGTCGCTATTAGGAAGGGCACGTCCCTTCCTAATAGCGAGTCGCAAAACCTATTTTGTGAGTCGCTAATTGATAAGCGAGTAGCAAAATAGGTTTTGTACATGGGTCCAAGGTTTTAGCATGCGCAAATGGGTCTAAAACCCGTTTGCGCACACTAAAACCGTCGTACATCTGACCCAGAATGCCTAATTCTTCATGTACGGAGTACAAGGGGGTACCCTGGGGGACTTTCAGGATTCATCTCAAATATTTATTTTGTGCAGTCTGTAATTTATTGACCACCATATACCCCCAGACCTCACTGCCATACAAGACCTTAGAAATGCAGAAAGACTGGCAAAACTTTAAAATCACCACCGGTGACCAAGTGCCTAATCTGTGGGCATAATTTGCGATGGCTCCCACTGATTTTTTCATGTCCATTAGCTTCCCCTCCTGCATGTGTTTCCAGTTTAGTTTAGCATCAAATAAAATTCCTAGATATGAGAAAGCCAGAACCTTGGCTAAACTGTGAGTTCCTGCCATTTAGCTCTTTGATCTGATCACTTAATTGCCTAATTCCATTACATACGATTTTGTGAAATTAGGTGACAAGTCCTGCTCATTCATAAAAGAAACAAACCCATCTATTAGGACCTGAAGGCCCATAGGTATGTGCGCTATCAGTACTGCGTCATCCGTGTACAACAGGACCGGCATCAGTCTTCTACCTACCCTTGGAGTGTCAGTCTGTAGTGATATCAGGGCGGATTCTAAACCATTATTGTATAACGTAAATAAAAAAGGGGCTAAACTGCTCCCTTGATGAACCCCCCTGGAGCATTTAAAATAATCAGTGAGTCACCCTTCTTGAGAGTATCTGACTGCAGCAGTGGTATTGGCATGAAGAGTCATTAATGCATTTATAATTGACGGCTCAACCTCTAAGTCACCGAGTAAAATCCACAATTTCTTGTGGTTCACCCAGTCAAATGCCGAGGTGAGATCCATGAAACCCAAGAAAAGGGGTCCAGATTGGGCAATCGTGTATTTAGAAATTAAAAGATAAAGATTTAAGCACTGTTCTATAGTTGACTTTCCTGTACGTAATCCATATTGCACCTCCGAAATAATTAGATTTTTGTCAGCCCAGGCGGAGAGCCTATTTATTAAAACCCGGCCCAGAACCTTGACTGTGGAGTCAATAAGGGATATATGGTGGTAACAGTGAGGGCTATCCCTGTCCCCCTTCTTGAAAATCAGGACGATGGTAGCTGTAGACTATGAGGGTGGCATCACTGTCCCTACTGCAGCATTTAATACCCTGGTCAAAACCAGAGCCCATACATCAATATTGTCCCGGAAATGGTCCGGAAGGATCACATCGGGTCCAGGGGCCTTATTCCGGGACAATCCCTTGATGCCCAACCTTACTTCATCAAGAACAAAAGGTAATGGGAGCATCATTGGAACAGGGATTTAAGACATTAAATGATCCCTCACTTAGTCCATAGTTGTAAACTCCCTCAAAATGGGCCTTCCATTGTTCCGAGGTGATATGATGACATAAGCCTGTTCTTAACGGCTCTGAAAAGCAGGGGATGTTTATAACATGCCAGAAAAGAGTACAGCCCCTGTTCACTTGCTTCTATTAGCTCCTCCCATGCTTGTTTTTGTAGCAAGCGCCTCCATTCCTTAAGGGCCCTCTTACACTTACTACGGCAACTTGCCACCCAAGTTCTATCACGTGGGGTCTGCTTCAGTGCCATCTTCAGTAGCTGGAGAACCCGGGAGGAGTGACTGCCGGGACCTTTAACAAACTGGAGACTGACCGAGCAATGGCAATAAATGAGTATATGGTTTCCTCTCCAGGGGCTGAAGGATCTAAGCACGTTAAAATCTCATGTTGTTGCATTTGAAAAAGAGAATAATTAAAAGCCTTGGTGTCCAACTGTGACCACCGTAAACGCCTCCACTGATCGGTTAAGGATAATGTGCCCACATTTATACTATGGGGCGCTGTCTGATTGCCTGTCACTTCAAGCACCAGAATCAGAGGATTGTGGTCACTAAAAGGGCTGTGTTGAATATTAAAAGTTATGAGCCAGCCCAGGGAGACCGAGACAAAGATATAATCAATAGTCGTTGCACATCCCCTTCCTTTATAGGTTGGGAGAAGATGAGAATTGGTGGAATAAGGCGTCTTGTCTAAGGTGAATGTTAAGCCATAAGTATTTAGGAGATCATTCAATTCACAAGCTTCTGGGGAGTACTCCATATGTAGTCCCTCCATGAAGGTGCATGTGGGCAGATTTTGCGGGACTGTGAGGAGTCTGGGCATAAGTGACAGTTAATATCTCCTAACAGAATAAGATTCTCCTGGGGAGGCCTTCTCCCTGTAATGATTCAAGGAGACCACTTAGCTCCGAAAGGCTAGAGGCCCCTTGCTTCTACCTTTTGGCTTTGTAAAAATGAACTAATGTCACCCGAAGCGATCTCCCACCACTAATTTGAGGCCCTAGGCTACTCTGGAATCCCATTTCAAAAGCCTCACAGGCCCACAGAACCCAAGGGCTATGAAGATAATTTAAGCTCCGCTCGCTCGCTCTTCCTGTTCTAGAACCCTCTGCTGGGAGGAAATAGGTCTTAAAGCCCTCAATACAAAAGTTCTTTTCAACCTCCCAGGTCTCCTGGATGCAGATAATGCTAAAAGATCTAATAAATTGGATCCACCTATCATCTGCAAATTTTGCAGCTAGGCCAGCCTCGTTCCAGGAAATAAAACTTACATTTTACCCAATATGAACTGTGGAGCCCTCAAGATTAATGCTTAAACAACTACAATAATGTCCTGCATTTGTGTGAGGCGGGGCCTCACTATTCACCAATCCCTGTATCCACGGTTCCAAGGGCGTGACACTATCTATGCTTTTGCTAGCGCTCTATTGCTGTCAATCTAGATCATTCAGATCCACCAAAGGGGCATAAGGGTAAGAAGTTGTCTGTAACCCACCCGAGGCACAAACTCCCCCACCGTAGACTAAAAAGTGACTACTTTTTGTGGTATTATGAATAGGTCTATAGAAAAAACCAATGGTAATGGCTTGATACCGGAATCATAATAAAAAGACTGGGATGTATGTCTCAGGATATTTCGTGCCAGTTCTAGAAATCTAAACGTGACAATCACGCTATCTCCCTCAAATATTTTCCTGGAGCGCCCTATCCAGGAGACCCTCCTTGCCATCAAAATATGCCTATGGTCTGCAATGTTAAATCTGGTGTGTCTGCCTAGCCAATGGGCAACTTTATTGATCAATTGGTCCATGGATTTCTCTTTTTGGAAGCCAAGTCCTGGAACCCCTGCCACGACCAAAGTGTAGGGGCAACAGGCTGGAGGGAGGTCAATTACTGGTAAGCCAGGACTGTTAGTAACACATGGACATTCTCTTGCTACTTCAAGAGTGTGTGTCAGAGGATGTTCACCGATGTAGTCCGCATCCATGCATCCTGCCCTGGAGTTGAGAGATTGAGGGGGAGCATTCAGAGAATCAGGTCATGGCTCATGGCTCCCATTTCCCTAGAGCTATAAATAGGGAGCTGAATTCTGCTTAAATTGTCTGTGGGGGCGGGGGCGATCCAGTGCATGCAACCCGAAGCTGTGGATTTAGGAAGGGAAAAGCTTTGTTGATAATTGACAGCCCGCTTTCAACTATGTCTCATGTGTCTCTGGAGTCTGCCATTACTTTGGTAAGTTTATCCCAAAACTGAGTCAATAATTCAGCCAAACATTCAGTAATTGTTTGGTTTAGGGGGTCCCAGAACTCCTCTGTGTCCGTCAAGTTGATTTTTACAGATTCCTCTCCTCTGTTTAGGGGCCGATTCCGATCTCGGCCGGTAGGGCACCGAATCGGATTCGGCTTTACCGGATCCGATTCGGAGCCCTCTTTCCCGACCGATTCGAACGTGCGTCCGGGCGAGCGAGTACGATGCGAGCGCACGCGAAATCGCCGACCGACTCGTTCGCGGGACCCAACCGCTCCGACCGACTCGCACGGACTCGACTCGCACCGCGCAATGGAGACGTTCCCCACCGAGCAAGTACGATGCGCGAACTCGAGCAGTCCGACCGACTCGTGCAGTCCAGCTCCAAAGAGCAGTCGGAGTCGCACTTTGGGGGTCCATGTCGGACCCCCCTGCACGAGTAGCCACGCGAGTCGCACACAGGGGGGACCCATGGGTCCCCCCTACCTGTGCATGTACGGCGCGAGTCACTTCGATGCGTACCCGCTGTAGGGGGCGCCCTTGTTCGCATCGCACCCATTGAGTCAATGGGAGCCCGCGTACGCGTTGTACGACCGGCTCCCATTGACTTCAATGGGAGTCCGACCGAATCGAGTCCAATAGCATGCGTACGCATCGTACTCGTTCGGTCGGGCTGCTAGAGTCCGATTCGGTCGGAAATCTCTCCGGGTCCGGCTCGGTCGGAGTGATTTCCGGCCTGAATCGGAATCGGCCCCTAAGTGTCTCATCCCGCTTTTTGGCTCTCCGATTCCTCTTGGGTGCTGGGGAAGCCCCCGAGTCGGTGCCTTGTATGGAAACTGAAATTGCCCTGCTCTTGTCAGAGCCAAGGGTGGAAATGCTGGGGCTAGAGACCTCTGAACCTGTCAACGCAGCCCCCGCGACAGGTTCCTGTGGACTTGGGTCAGCCATGTGTAAAGCTTCAGCTGACAATGGTAGAGAGGGGCCATCAGATCCCATAGAGAGCCTCCTCTCTGCCCTGTCTATTTCCTTTGAGATGGCCCCCACCGCTTTTACTAGAAAGGAGTCGATAGTCACCAATTTACTGTCAATAGGGGTAACAACAGGGGCTGCCTTCCTCTTCCCCATTATGCCCAGAAGCAGAGGGCCCTCGATGAACAAAAAGCAAGGCAAAAACCAAGGAGCACACTATGAACGGACTACTCACTGTGATGACTTCTGTCGATACCTGTGGCTGGGATGGCATCCAGTGTCGATATCTGAACGCATCAGCAATTTTAGGGTAGAGCGAGGCAGCCCAGCCGCTAACAAGTGCAATTTGTAGCGCACCTCCAGGCACGGTCGTGACGGCAGCAGTATGCGGCTCCTGCTGCGCTGCTCCCTGGGGTGAGTAGTCTGCCCCGGACACAGCTGCCCCAAACAATGCTTCACACAAGTCTCCCTCGCTGTGGTAGCCCACAGGGCAACTTGTAGCAGGCCTCCAGGCGCAGTTGTGATGGCAACAGTATGCGGCTCCTGCCGCGCTGCTCCCTGGGATGAGTAGTCTGCCCCGGACACAGCTGTTCAAAACACTGCTTCACACAAGTCTCCTGCACTGCGGGAGCCCACAGGGCAATTTGTAGCGCACCTCCAGGCTCGGTTGTGACGGCAGCTGTATGCGGCTCCTGCTGCACTGCTCCCTGGGGTGAGTAGTCTGCCCCGGACACAGCTGCCCCAAACACTGCTTCACAGAAGTTTCCCGCGCTGCGGGAGCCAACAGAGCAATTTGTAGCGCAACTCTAGGCACGGTCGTGATGGCAGCGGTATGCGGTTCCTGCCGTGCTGCTCCCTGGGGTGAGTAGTCTGCCCCGGACACAGCTGCCCCAAACACCGCTTCACACAAGTCTCAAGAATTTAGTGTTAGATGTGTGAGGACACAAGGGTTACTGTAGTGCACTCCACACTCACCTCCAGCTGCTCAGAGTTTGAGTTTAGTGTGGCTGAAGACTTCAGCCATCTTTGAAATACCCAAAGAGGGTAAGATTGGCCCCTGCAACTTTTTTCCCATTGGTTAGGGCATGCCCATGAGTCATTCCCACCTTCACCACCAGGCATCCACTTCAGAACAATCCTGGACCTGTGGAAGATCAGATGGTGACTGAACCAGTTGTCTGAGCCCCGAGAAGACTGGACCAGCTCTCCCTTTTGTACCCAAGACAAAAAAGTGGACTCCAAGGGTGAAAAGCCTGACCTCCTGTGAAAGCTACAGGGAAACAACAAGCTATAAGAGGCCTTTTCCTGCAACTGTGCAGCTGACCAGTGGCAACTGAACCTGGACTGGGCTTGA
Source organism: Calotriton arnoldi (assembly GCA_963921515.1). Lineage (NCBI taxonomy): Eukaryota > Metazoa > Chordata > Amphibia > Caudata > Salamandridae > Calotriton > Calotriton arnoldi. The sequence goes on from CAWUFW010006192.1 coordinate 1,110,385, forward strand.
TGTTTGGCCTCTGCCTAACACCCTGTAAGTCTTTAAGTGCATCCAATGAGATCCTGGGGGCTTTAGACGTGTCCTCCTGTAGAGGATTCGGAATTAGAGAACAAAAGTCAGAAGGTAAAATCTTTGACCAGGACGAAGTCAGAAGGTAAAATCTTTGACCAGTACGAACTTGTCCTGACCCTCACTCCATCGCAATCAGTCTCAAATTGCACCTAGGTCCAGGTCTACCCGGACCATTGACTATCATTGGCACATTATGCTTCTTGGCGCTATTCCTATTCAAAACCTGAAAAGTTCATATCTTCGGTTCCCCTCACTGGATTTTTGTCATTTTGGTCTTTTTGTTTATTACATGTTTTTCTTTTTTTCTAATTCAATTCGGGATTTTTATTGTTTTGCATTTCAACTTTATTACTGCTTTGGTACTGCATAAATGCTTTACACATTACAATAAATTAAGCCTGCCTGCTCTGTGCCATAGCTACCTGGGGTTTGAGCTCAGGTTAATTTAATGAATTTGACGGTTCACCCTTACAAGGGTTGTTATTATTTCTTGAGCTGGGTAGTCACCCACTCCCTAATAAAGGCCCACTTTAGGGCAAAACTCTTGACATGTTGACTTTATCGCACACTATAAATTCCAAAGCCAGGGGTATCATCTTTTATTGGTTGCGATATATAGCATATACCTTTACCATCAAACATTAAAAAGGGCCTTGATGTTTTACTAAAATTACTCACTGAGATATATTGTATTATGTAAAAGATACATTAACAGATGCGCTGTACATATAATTTGTATTCGTAGCAGGCGCAGAAACATAGTATGAACAAATGTGAAATATATTCAAGCATATAAAGACACACGTTTTGTATTCAGCAAATGCTCCACTTTTCCTGTGTCCTCTAAATCCATGCACACAGCCCAGCAGCACAATATCGTCCAGACAAGGGCCCCGGGGATGCTTTCGAAATATTCCCACTGTATGAAAATCACAGTCAGTGGATTGAACACGCCATCTGACAGTTATATTTAGAAGCAGATTCCGTTAGTTTTAAAACATTCCCAGGGCGCTTCTCTTCTTCTTACATACACTGGCGAAAGGAACTCCTCGTGGACAGAGGCACACTTCACGTAACATGTGTATGTCTCTCTTGTGTTCGAGATTGCTTCACTTGGAAGGCCTGCAGGAGCTGAATTGTCATGCAGTGCACATTGCTCAACGCCTTGCTCCCGAAGCTCCCGCTCTCCAGATATGCTAATTTATATTACGCACTGCCAGCACATTTTCATATGTAGGTCTGAACGCTCGGCAGGACCGGTTGTCTTGATTCTCTCCAGCTGTTAGCTAAATGCTACGCATTGCATAAGCACACCTGTCAAAGATGGAGCGTGGACTCTGAATTCTTCCGCCCAAATCTGTGGAAATTATCCGAGCCGTGTCTGGCCTTGATATCGCTTGATGAATGAACGTAGGACCCTCCCACACTTGGGGTTATAGGCCTGTATAAAAAGTGGCTGAATCTATCGCTGTAAAAAAAATGACTAAATCACAAAACATGAATTATAAATAATTTATAGCCCAGCGTTTTTCACTGTTCGCAAACGATTACCCTTTCTTTCCCTCTCTTAAAGGTATACAAGCTGTTATTTGCATATTCCGCAATGAAAGTGCATATTGACATTAAATGTATGCTTTATTTTGCAGGTAAGTGCACATATGAAGCAGTAACATTGTTACACATTAGCTGTCAGCACTGAGCTCAGACTTGGCACCCGTCAGATATAGTCAGTCCACGTCACCTTTAGCTTTACCTACCCCACACTAGTATGGAAGCAGTCGGCAGGGCCAGCAATCCCAAATGGAAAGGTGCAAAGAGCCAAACACATCATCACAGCCAGTTACTTCCTTCTGCCGTGGCACGGACGTTTTCAGTGTTGGAGGAATAAGTGAACACAAGGAGATGATGGAAGGAGCGCTGAAACTTTTCAGACACTCACCCCCAACCACAGATCTGGGTTTAATCCATCATCGTTCATTAGCTCACTTCGCCACCCCAGTTCAGACCTAGCCATGTGCAAATCAGTCTTGACCCTGTTCCTCATGGGAACAGTCCAGCCTGAACTGAACTGCCAAGACAGGTCTTCCCTGGACTGGAAACAAGCATCCTAGGACCACTTTCAGGGTATCACCCCTCATCAGCCAGGATGGCTTGAATCCAGTGGCAAAGTGAGCAAGGGACCCACGTCTGGGCATACCCTGCCAACTTAGGGCGAACAAAGCAAGCACAAGGAGATGATGGACGGAGGGCTGAAACTTTTCAGACACTCACCCCCAATCTCTGATCTGGGTTTAATCCATCATCGTTCTTTAGCTCACTTCGCCAACGCAGTTCAGACCGAACCATATGCAAATCAGTCTTGACCCAATTCCTCATGGGAACATTCCAGCCCGAACTGCCTAGCCAGGTCTTCCCTGGACCGGAAACAAACATCCTAGGACGGGTTTCGGGGTATCACCCCATATCAGCCAGGCAAGCTTGAATCCAGTGGAAAAGGGACCCACGTCTGGGAATAAGTGAACCAGCTTCCTTCGGAGGTGATGTGAACCTAAATGTTGGGCTGCCAGAGTGGATCAGAGATGCCTAACACGCATTAGTGACTAGAGCAAGAGAAGTCAGGCTGTTCAAACCCAATGAAGCAAAAGTGCAACAAGGAAACGTTCAATGGGATACTCGTAGTAGAGTGAACCTCAGGAAACATGTGGGGACTATAAAATATAGGTGGGCAAACCATCTAATTGGCAGGGAGAGCCGAGCCAGAACCAAGCCAAATGTCTGACTTGGCTCTAAGAGCCTGTGCACAAGCCGAGCCCAGAAAATTGGCAACTAAATCATGCAACAAACATCGTGTGAAGATATAATAGTCTCAAAAAAGTTGCTTTAACATGTAGAAGCGTTTTACCTAAATACATCAGATTATTTTTCTACTGCACACACCCTGACCTCCTGTATTGGAAGGTGGTCTCACATGTGATAATGATTATAAAGGAGGGTCTATAAAATAAAATATTTGCCTAGGATCACAAATTATGGTCAAGTGGGGAAGCCAGCATTTCTGCTTTCAGATTATGGAATTCTCACACTGGATGGCTACATCTTTCTCTCCATTTTAACACCAAAGGTTTATGCTCTGTTTTTAATTCTTGGCTCTTGATATTAGAGCGTGGGTGGCAGGCAGCAGCCTCATTAGAGCTCAGTTCCTTTTGGGCCCAAGGGTCCAAGAGGACATGGTGCTGAGCAGAGCATGATTCGATCCTTGAGTGGCTTGCCCACCTCTACTATTAAGAGGAAAACAAAACAAATGTGGAGGGCGCAGAAGATGGATGAACAAAACTGTTCTTAAGCAGAAAACAATGCAAAATGAAACATTGCCAGGCAAAGATTGTATTGTACTGTATTGTAATTGCATTTATATAGCACGTTTTACCCCTGATGAGGCGTGGAAGCGCTTTTTCGGCCAGTAGCATGCTACTCCGGAACCCAAAAAGGATTAGTGGTGAATTAGTATAGTGAAATATGAAATTCATTTGAGTGGTGGACATGTTAGTCTGTTGTTTGGGGGAAACAGTCGGGACAAGACAGGCAGAGCCACGCTTGTTCCAACTTCGCAAGCACTACCACGCTTACCTTAACCATGCATATGCCTTCACCACGCATATGCGTGGTTAAAGCAGTGCGCGGTGTAGTTGCTGGCTGGGGGAAGCAGGAAGGACCGGGAGAGGGCGCGACGCAGTGAGGTAAGTTTGGCTTGGGCCGGGTTTTTGAGGTGGTTAGTTTGTGTGTTTTTTTGGGAGGGGGGGTCGGGGTAGTTTTCAGGGCTGTGGGTTTTGGTAGTTTTCAGGGCTGTGGGGAGTGGCTTGTTTACAGGGCTGGGGGAGAGGGTTGTTTTTTAGGAGGAAAGGGGTAGTGTTGTCTTGTGGTTTGTGGCCTCCTGGTCTGCCTTGCTAAGTTGGCTTAGGCCTGGCTGCCATGATGCCTTTTTGCGCACGTTACTTTGTGCCATTGTTTTTTCAGCCTCTGCTTCTGCCCGGCTATTTTAGAACTGTCTGCATTTCTGTCTTTCACCTTTTCTCCTGTTCCCTTTGGGCTACGTCTGCACAACATGTACAAGGTCGAAAAACAACGTCCCTTGTTCTTGCTGATCTTGCCAGTCCCTCGCACTTAGACATAACACTATGTACAGCTGCCATGGAGAATTTCGGGTGCTTTTAATATTGTGATTTTCACGTTTAGAGACACTTGGAGAAAAACCTTTCCAGAGAGAAGAGCTGTGCTTGTCTGATGATGTAAACCTTGCATCTAGATCTTGAGGTATGGGGGTTCGCTAGTCAAAGCCCAGAGGTCTTCTGTTTTTATAATACACTAGCTACTAGCACGGGGAGGGTGGTAAGGTCATTTAGCCCTATATCCACTGCTTTATGAAATGCTTTCCCCGTTTGTATTCTATGGAGTTGTAACTATGCTGATTATATTATCCTTATGCATTATGCTGATAGTACTGGCATGTGTACTGTATCTTAGAGCACGGTAGTTGAAATAAACATTTTAAACTATACAGTGTCTCTTCTTACGCGCGTTGTGGACAGGTATGAGTGAGTTATGAAAGGGTGTTCTTGCTACTGCGAGTCCTGAGAGAGAGATACCGTGTTCTGGGTTGTCTAATCATTGGTAGCATTGGTGCTAATGAGACGCTACAGCTAGTCGGGTTAGGGTTTTAGGTGCTAAGGTTTATTGTTGGTTCACCACTATATTCCGAGGTCCTATTCTTACTGTGCATAGCTCTGTGTATGTGCAGAATCCCTACAACATGGCGCAACCAACGAGTGGGCTGCTTATCTGCGAGATGCTTGAGTAGTGTTTGTGCTTGTCCACAACTCCCCTCGCAGACGCTTCCGGAAGCGTGTGTGACGGTGATACCTCCTATATTGACGTTTTTATAGGTTCTTTCAAGCTTGAAGTTGTTAAAAGGTTTCTTAACTAATACCCTATATTGTGCTACCTTACAATAGGTTGTCGGAAAATTATAGCCTAAAATGGCTGTTCAAATTGCGGCACATAGCCGTGCAGCGCTCCGGGCTCACTTAACAGTGTATGGAGTGCCTGACGCGGGTGTCGATCTGATCTTTGTGGTACAAGCAGATCCAGCTTACCACTTTGAAGTGTTTTACTCTTGGGTCACCTTTCCGGCGGTGGATGCGAACGATAATTTGTTCCATGCATATGAAGCCACCGTTGTTCCTAATCACTATAGACCGTAAAGGAATCTTGAAGTACCGCTCACGGCTTGGCAACACCGCGTTTGGTTTGATGGCGCCCTCCCCCAACCGACTACCATGGTTCGTTTAGGCCCCTTATCCATTGACGGGGCCACTTGGCCTGTTTTGGCCGGGTATACCCCACATCCGCATTATATGACGGTGGCAGTCGCTGAACTGCGTGATATGCATTCGTCTTTGATAAGAGTGCATCGAGCTTTAGTACAGTATGTTACAGGCAACATCCAGGGAGCCCCTCCTGGAGTTGCGGCCCATCCAGCTGGTGCAGGCGGTGTAACCATAAGTCCTGTCATGGTGAATTCGGTGATGGGCAAGCGCCCACAAAATAAGGATGATTTTCCTTATTGGCGTGCAGAGAAGTTTGACCAGCTGGAGGCAGTTTTTCCAAATACCTCTCCCGTGGAAAAACACAGGATATTGACGATTAGTTTGCCAAAAGACTTAATCCCCGAGTTGGCAGAATGCAACAACTGGGGCAGGGTATTCGCAGCAGTATATGCGAAGTGTTTCGGCACTCCTTCCATGACGGTTCTCCCTCTGTAATTAAACGCGTGCAGGATGAACATGGCCCTGAAGCGGCTGTGGAATTAGGGATGAGACTGGTGGGAGTGTTCGACGTAGTAGCTGATTTGATCCTTGCGAATGTCAAGGGCGATGCATTGAACTTTCAAGTAGCTAATGCTTTGGCTTTGGTCCCAGATCCGGACAAGCCGTGCGAATTACCGAAAATTATTGCTCAGGCTTACAAGACCATTGGTCGCAATAGCCTGGGAGTTAAGCCTTTTGCTAAATCGCTAACACAATCGCAACAACAATCGCAACAACAACCAAAAACTCAATCTGAGAAAGATGAGAAACCAGTCTTTACTAAAAAGAGCTGAAGGTTGAAAAAACAGGGTAAGCAACAGAAGAAGCCGGGGTCGCGAGGCGCATCCCCGGTTTCCGTCTCTTCTGAACGCACATATGATTTGCGCTATAGGGCAAGAATTAAATCTCCAGAGAGATTTCAAATCCCTGATTCGCGTTCTCCTCGTTCTTCACAGGCACCAACAACTTCGCAGACTGGTGGAGGAGATCGCATGGATAGAGGAAGGGGTCGAGAGGCTCCCCAGGGACGAGACCAACCTCAACAACAGGTCAGAGGGAAAGCCGAAGAATTTCAACGTTCTTGCCCGCAGTTTCAGAAGAAGAAAGTTGCCGCTGTAACGGCGAGGTATGCCACAGGCGGTGAGAACGAGGCTCCTGAATTGGACGTGGGCAGTGACCCTCGTAGACAGCGCCGCGGAAGTTACCATAGTGCGGGAGGCGCTTCGTCCTCATGTGGAGGCTACAGCAACTGAAACATTCATTACTGTCGAGACAGCAGACACCAGAGTGGCACCCCCTGATAGACTACATAGTATTGTTCTTCAAATTGAAGGTGACATTCAGCGTGTTATTAAAGGGATTTTTTGGGAAAATCTGACCTCTTCGTATGACATTCTGTTAGCAGAGGCGGATTGGCCGCCCCCATTCGTACTTGCTGCGCGTAAAGGGAAGGAGGTAATCCTTCCGAGCTTTTCTCGTCATGTCCCAAAGGACAAAGCGGAGGCTCTTGCAGCTGAGTGGGCTGTGTCCCTGGCTCCAGCGTTATACCGCAACCACGTGGGCTGGGATGAAGACTCTCCCCCCCATGAAATACCTTTGCAGTCGCTGCCACAGCCACAACCCCAATATCCCATCAAACGGGAAGCTAAAGGTCCCGTTTCCGAAATTCTGACTCAGTTAGAATATTAGGGAGTGATTGAAACATGCGTGTCACCGATGAATAATCCCCTTTTCGCGGTTTCTAAACCCGATGGATCGTACCGCTTGGTTTTGGATTACCGACATTTGAACTCACATTGTCGGACCTTTGCGGTGCAAAACACACATAGTTCTGCGCTTGTAGACAGTCTTGTTCGTAAGAACTATAAAACTACACTTGACCTATCCAATGGATTCTACACGCACAACTTAGCCCCGGAGAGTAGCCAATGGAGCGCTTTTACCTCCGGTGGTAAATTTTTCAAATTCCGGCGTTTACCTATGGGCTACCAGAACAGTCCAGGTGTATTCGCTGCCCGTGTTGTCTCTTTGTTAGACGGCATAGACCCAGATGCATGTTCGTACGTCGATGACATTTATCTGACAGACGACGAATTATTCCTGCATCTTTCCCGAGTGGACCGCATTATTCTAGAATTTGCGGTTCTAGGTTACAAGTTTAACTTTGCCAAATCACACATTGCTGAATTTACCGTTTTGTTTTTGGGCTATGAGCTCAACAATGAAGGTAAGGGCTTAGCCCCCCATTTCCTAGAGAAATGTGCACTTCTGTGCCCTCCTACTACTCTGAAGAAACTTCAGTCTTTGCTGGGTTTTCTGAATTTCGGGCGTACTTACATTCCCGAATATGCCCAGCGTATCAAGCCACTGTATGCCTTGATACAACCTAACTTTTCGAAGTCATGCTGGCTTCCGGAGCATTCCTCCATTCTGCAGTCTTTGCAGACAGACCTTCTTGAGTCTAAATTCTTGTTGACTCGTGATAACCGCACAAACCTGGTGATCAGAATCATTCCAGGGGCAGTGGGTTTCACGTACTTGACCTTTAACGAAGGTGACACAGTACCGATCGCATACAAGTCGCATCTATACACTTCCGCTGAAATGCGCTTTTCATCTGTGGAGAAAGTTTTGACTGCGGTGCAGATGGCGATTCTAAAGGAACGCGCACTGGCACAGGGAAAACGCATCCTGGTGGTAACACCATATCCTGCCCTAGAGGCGGTGACGAAAGCGAGTGTTCCGAACTCTAAGGCTTTGCACCCCCGTTGGATACAATGTGCAACATCTTTGACGTCTCCGGATGTCACTTTTATCTTTGATTCTTCTCTTCAGACTCAGGAGTTTTTACAGTATGAATTCGTTCATTCTCCTCCTCTGTCCTTGCTACCGCTTGAGGAATACGAATGTATTATCTATACCGATGGTTCGGCACAACTGGCCACGGGTTCCAAGCATGCTTATTCAGCCGCATGTGCTATTGTTGCAGGTACCTTTGTGAACGGTAAGTTCAAATCTACTGTGGTGCACACTCAGGCACTAGGAGACAGTACTGCACAATTGGCCGAGCTGCGCGCATTGGTGCTCGCACTTGAGTTCGCTAATCCGGATATGACAACTCTAGTTGTATGCGATTCTTACTACTGTGTTCAGTCTTACAATGACAATCTGTTCTTTTGGTCGCAAAACGACTACAGAGACGCCAAAGGTAGCACAATTAAGCATAAAATGCTTTGGGTTCGAGTGGCAGATTTGCAACAACGTCTGCCCCTCACACAGGTGGTTCACACCCTTGGCCACCAGCGTGTGGGCGCACACGCTGTCGGTAACGGTTTGGCAGATGAAGCTGCCAAATCAGCAGTAGTCACGTGCTCAGTCGCAGCGGTTACAAGATCCTTGTCTAAAATTGATACTGATATTTTAGCAGCTATTGCTGCAACAAAGGAAGGTTCTAATTACCCTAGGGGTTTTCATTCCAAATATTCTTATCAGTTAGGTCCCGAACAGGCTCCTTATGTAAAAATACCCGACGTTGGTGATCGGCTGATTCCCAACGCGGACCGCAGAATTTCCTTGATAACGGCAGCACACGAAGGCATGGCTTCAGCTCATGCTGGAGTGTCTGCGACTGTTTCCATATTGCAGCAGCGATACTGGTGGCATGGGTTATACAAAGAAACCCGTACTTATGTGCTTTCTTGTGACGTTTGTCAACAGATTAAGCCTTCCACGGTTACACGGCCACCTCAGACACAGCTCTGCCTTTCTAACAGACCCTTCGGGTGTGTTTACCTGGATCACTGCGGTCCATTTCTTCAGACACTGCCTATAAATATATCTTAGTGGCAGTGGATTCGTGCACACGTTTCATCTGGGTTTGGCCACAACAAAGTGCTGACGCTCGAAATGTCATAAGGGATTTGCGTGTCTTTGTGGGAATTTTCACCTGTGGCACCTTCCATTCTGACCAAGGTCCAGCGTTTGCCTCTAAGGCTTACAAGGACGCTATGGGTTCACTGGGGGTGCGGGTGAAATTTTTGTCTCCGTATCGGTCTGAGGGCAACTCGATTGTTGAACGAATGAACCGTGACTTAAAGCAATCCTTGACAGCTAGAGTCTTAGGCACTGGAAGGAACTGGCTGGCCCACTTGTATACCGTACAACGTGCACTTAATAATCTCCCTAGAAGACCTCTGGGTGGGCGGACCCCATACGAAATGCTCTTTGGCATAAGAATGTTTGTGCCTGACCTTGATGGTCTAGACATGGCGGCGCAATCCGCTATCTTTGATGTAGATAACCATTCTACTATGTTACAGGACGTACAAGAAGCCCGAGACAAACTTGCGATTGCACATTTACCTTCAGCCACAGACACTGCGCTGCAGATTCCGGTTGCCGGCTGGCTTCCAAAGATTGGAGATCTGGTTCGAGAGAAGGTGGAGAACAAAAAAGAATTCGGCCCCTCTTATCGTGCACCAGTTCCGGTCCTGGGCTTGAAGGGAACGCGTACAGTCATCTTACCACTGCTTCCTGGTCGCAAAGAGAACAGATACATCTCAGTGGAAAATGTCAAGCTACAACATCTGGCCGATCCTGAATAGTGTTACACCAGCGGTCTCTTGTCCTGTCATTTCCCGGACGAATGTTCGTGGCCCTCCGGCCCGAACGGTCACTGATGTTGCTATCGAGATGGTAGATTTGCCTGATTGCTTACTAGATGACCCGGACTCCCCCTGCAACGACGAGTCTGAGTATATCTACCCCGCCGACGAGTCGGTGGCACACCTACCAACAACGCCACTGAGCCCAACACGTTATTCCTTTGACTCGGATTCCACCTCATCACTTGTCCCGTCCAAATTCAGCGTTCTTGTATCCTGGTTCAGAGACAATTTTTTGATTGCCCCCTGGACATACATCTGGTTGGTGCTATTCCTGATTTTTTTGTTCATGTCCATTGGCTTTGTCACAGTGTTTTTTCTGCTCATCAATGGTCACTATTTACCAGAACGCTCTGCAGTGAACTGTGTCGCTGGAACTTTGGCTCCACATTCTTCATCTCACATCATGAAGCGAGACCACACATTTGTGAACATTTCAGCTTTTCCAGTCGCTGATGGCATTGTTTGGGATGCGGTAAACTTCCAAATTCATGGACCAACCGAAATTGTTAATGTACCAAATGTCCTTCGTGTTTCAATGGGTGATGTCGTAAAAAGTAATATTCATTCTGACGATTGGGATGTGCATGCAGTTGAAGCATTATTTACTGATTTAAAATATTATGCCGCTTTTAATGCTGAAGATTTGTACATGAATTCTGCAAGTTATGCTGATTTGTATTGTTACCAGCATTGGGGCAACCACTTTGTCCATAAACCAAGTGCCCTGCGTGGTCCTTTTAACTACACCCAATGGGAGCATTGTCCAACACCTTTGCCAGGTAGCTCCCAAACTCTTAGAAATAAATTTACTTACTTCACCGACTTCGATAGATCGAACCCTGGGTCCTATTATTTTAAATTGAACACTCCATCCCCTCAGAAAATCATGTTGACCCACACCAAATTGCTATATTCGGGTTCCTTTTTAAGCGCCTTAGCTGTGGGTGGTTATGAGTACTGGAAGGACACTATTGACTTGAAATCAATCTGGGGCTCCAAACCATGGCAGGTGCAAGGCACTAAAGCCTTGCACCGTGCTTGCCTTATCCCGGCTCAGATTTTATTTTTGAATGATACTATCTATCAAACTACGTGTTGGGGTTTGGCTACTTCCAAACAATTGAATGCACCTTCCATTCCTGCATTATCTTCCACTCCCAATGGGAGCTTGCATTTCAATATGTCCCTTCAAAATTTGCATGCTCTGTTTCAGAACAATTCGTTTAATGTCTCTACACTTGTTCAGTCACCCTGGTTGGCTTGGCCCATTGCCTCTAATGGCTGCCAACTGCGTTTTCATGACTCAGTTCCGGGTTACAAACAGGATAGGCCAGATCCAAGGTTTTCTGACTCCCGTACCGTAAGAACATATTCTGTTGGTAAATTGTGTAAACAGTGGTTGCAGCACTCTTCCTTAGATTCTGTTAAACAACATTTATCCCTCCTATCAGGCAACATTGATCTGTCCGACTTTATTCTGGGGCCTCGTGGCCCACGACCTAAGAGATTCATTTATGAAACTTATAATGAACTCTGGAAGCTTTCGCAAATTGAAGCTGCTTCCCGTCTACGGGAAATAGATCAAGCAAATTTGGAAAAGGTGCTTGCTGTTGTTGACAATAGTATTAATACCCTGTCTTCCCGCATTTACACGTTAGAGAATATTGTATCCTCTGTTGTTGATATTGTACAAGATGATGTTTCTGTGTTATATCAGGGGCAGAATCAATTGCGTTCAGTTATGCAGTTTGCATGGACTTTGCAAACCCTGAAGTTGGGTAAAGTTCCTTGGCATTTTTTGAACACCTCTGCTTTATTCCTGCCTTTTAATTTAACTGACAAACAGCAGTTCATGTCCATGAAGGATGCAGCATACACTCTGTTGCATATCGAGAAAATAGAGCCCTTACCGTTCTCAGTGGCGGAATTGGATTCTGCCGTGTGGCTAGTTCATGGGGTTATCGCCTTGCCTTTTTCTTTGTTTGAATTTAGTTCGTGCATGAAGCATTATCCTGTGGGCCGTTTCCAGCCCTTGGGCAGTGCCTTCCTGCATGAACTTTGGTCCCTGCCTTTCATGTATAAATGCCTTAGAGACGGGAAGGAGGTTTTTCTCACGGGGGAGTCATGCGATTCAACTGTGGGTCATTCCCTTATTTGTAAACACATTAAATTGCACGGAGCTTGTAATGTTTCGGCTCCGAATCTTGCTTGTGTGTTAAAGGGTATTCCTGCTATTTCTCCTACTTTCACTGTGCTTGCTAATGGTAGCTATCTGCTTTTGAATAACCAAGACTGCTGTGGCATGCTGTCCGGCATACCCTATATTGTTACAGTTTCACACCGGGTTGTCTGCTGCAAAAATGTGCTTTTTCCTCCCCCGCACGACATCATAGATGGTTCTGTTTGGCCTTCCATTCCTACCCTGAAGGCGGATTTCAATAAATTGAGCAGAATAAAGGCACTATTATTGAACCAGGAGGTTATGCTCACATCTGCCCGGGTGGCAAGTACCCACAGTGAAATACAGGCCCTTTTGAACACTAACCTCCCACAACATTTCGGTGAACTGATTCACCGTGTTTTTAATGCGTCACGCACTGAAGGTCTGGTGCACTTTTTTAAAGTTGTGGGCTCTGGCCTTGTGACCTCTTTTCAAACTATTTTTGGTGTAATACCGGCTTTTATTCATTCCATCTTTTCCAGCGTCTTTGGTGGCTTTCCGTTGATCCTCGCCTTAGCGGCGGGTATACTGCTGTTGGTCTGTTTACTGCGCAATGGCTGCACCACCTTGGGCCCTTCTTGACCCAGGTCGACTCCAGATGCTCCGTGAGCGCATCCTTGCTGGCTTCGGCGTCCTGCCGTTGGCGACACTGAGTGTGTCCTAAACACTTTCTTTTCGCTTTGCGTATTTCACTTGCGTGCAACCTGTGATGTCTTGCATCAGATGTCCTTTCTCGTGGACCATGGATTATTGCCTCTCCAATACGTCTTTGTCTGTTACGGATTTTGTTCGGTTCGTGGGTCCCTTAGAGGCCCATGAACGGGACTGTTCCGCTGCAGGCTACATGGCGCTTGCGGCTGCACTGGGGATTTTGGCACAATGGGATATCTGGGCGGCTGCTCAGAATCTCCTACAACAAAGTTATATTGAGTACCACGCAAGTTGTCCCGCATTGCTATTCGCTGCTCCCTCCTGCGAGGACCATGCCTGCAGCTTTGATTTATTGGACTGGATGGCGTTGCTTTTTTCCGACGATTCCAATGATGTCCTCTTGGAAGGTGTGGCGTTTTTCTGCACTTACACTCTGTTGGACTGACAGGGCCTTCGCTCTCTGCGGCTTGCCCAGCTGGATTTTTTTTCTTCCTCTCCCATTCGTTGTCCTTCATGGGGGCTGCTCCACAACAGAAGTGTCTGTTCTGCTCGGTCACTTTTAACTCTGTCTTCGCCCGGTGTCTTGGCCGATGGACTGCCCAGGGGAGGGTGTCTTGTGGTTTGTGGCCTCCTGGTCTGCCTTGCTATGTTGGCTTAGGCCTGGCTGCCATGATGCCTTTTTGCGCACGTTACTTTGTGCCATTGTTTTTTCAGCCTCTGCTTCTGCCCGGCTATTTTAGAACTGTCTGCATTTCTGTCTTTCACCTTTTCTCCTGTTCCCTTTGGGCTACGTCTGCACAACATGTACAAGGTCGAAAAACAACGTCCCTTGTTCTTGCTGATCTGGCCAGTCCCTCGCACTTAGACATAACACTATGTACAGCTGCCATGGAGAATTTCGGGTGCTTTTAATATTGTGACTTTCACGTTTAGAGACACTTGGAGAAAAACCTTTCCAGAGAGAAGAGCTGTGCTTGTCTGATGATGTAAACCTTGAATCTAGATCTTGAGGTATGGGGGTTCGCTAGTCAAAGCCCAGAGGTCTTCTGTTTTTATAATACACTAGCTACTAGCACGGGGAGGGTGGTAAGGTCATTTAGCCCTATATCCACTGCTTTATGAAATGCTTTCCCCGTTTGTATTCTATGGAGTTGTAACTATGCTGATTATATTATCCTTATGCATTATGCTGATAGTACTGGTACGTGTACTGTATCTTAGAGCACGGTAGTTGAAATAAACATTTTAAACTATACAGTGTCTCTTCTTACGCGCGTTGTGGACAGGTATGAGTGAGTTATGAAAGGGTGTTCTTGCTACTGCGAGTCCTGAGAGAGAGATACCGTGTTCTGGGTTGTCTAATCATTGGTAGCATTGGTGCTAATGAGACGCTACAGCTAGTCGGGTTAGGGTTTTAGGTGCTAAGGTTTATTGTTGGCTCACCACTATATTCCGAGGTCCTATTATCCTGTGCATAGCTCTGTGTATGTGCAGAATCCCTACAACAGTGTTAGATGTCAGTGCAGGGGCTTGGGGGCTGTTTTAGAGCTCACGGAGGAAACAGGGATCGTAATACTTTTTAGGGCTTAGGGGGCAGGGTAGTTTTTAGGGCTCCGGAGGGGTTGGGGAAGTTTTTAGCGCTTAGGGGAGAGCGTGGTAGAGTTTAGGGTTTGGGGTTGTTATTAGGCCTTAGGGTAGGGCCGGGTAGTTTTTAGGACTAGGGGGCAAGGATTTTTTTAGGGCTCATTTCAAGACATTTCATTTTAGGGTAAGCACCCAACTTGCACTCCACTGTTTGCATGCATGCCTGACTACTGGATGCCATGCCCTGTAAGAAGTGCCATTGCCCCTCAGCCCCACATCTTTTCAGGTGCGGCCGGTGCAGTTAAGGGGGGGGTGGAGTGGGCCAGGGAGGGAGTCGACAGATGACAGAATAGGGAAATAAAATAAAAAAATTAATTAAACCACTTACCTGTGCTCGCCGCATCGCTGACTCGGTGATGCAGCGAAACACAAGGCAAGTGGTTTTAATAATTCTTTTATCTTATTTTCCCTATTCCGTTGTCTGTTGACTTCCCACCCCGCCCTGACCCAGCCCTGCACCACCACCCCACCGCTCTTACCAGCACCAGCCACGCCTGCATCTTTTGTTCTTTCCCCATTTGTGCCTGTTCTAGTTCCCCACTCACAGCTATTCATAAGGTACCCAATGATGTCCTCTTCCATCCCTCCAAAATGGACTTTATACCCATCCATTGCTCCGTAGCTTCAGTGTATGCTTGT
The DNA here is from genome assembly GCA_963921515.1 of Calotriton arnoldi. Taxonomy (NCBI): domain Eukaryota; kingdom Metazoa; phylum Chordata; class Amphibia; order Caudata; family Salamandridae; genus Calotriton; species Calotriton arnoldi. The sequence goes on from CAWUFW010006192.1 coordinate 1,125,633, forward strand.
GTGTTCATCAAAGCTCCATTGCTTTGTAACTAGGTTTGTGCTATGAATGACATACAAATATACATTAATGGTGGTAGTTGATGCTCCACCCACAATGAACCCACTCCGATTACACATGTACAGGTATGAGCAATGTGGCAAATCTACGTACTAGGAGGTGTCTTGAGCCTCCGCAACTCCACTGATGTCCTTGTTGGCCTAAAGGTTGATGATGGTCAGGACATTCGTCTACAAATGTATCAGCTGTATTTGGAGTATGGCAGTGCTTAACCTGAAAGAAAAAAAAACATAGCTTCAGGTGCCCAAAAATTGTTCTTAGGAGGCTGTCTCCCATGAACACAACCCTCTTTCACCACTAGCATTGTCCACTTTCATCACTACAGATAGAATGTACAAAACTGAACTCCAGTGACCGAGAGAAACAACAGAGCACGCCTTTCTGAAGCAGAGATCACAGGAAATTAGATAATCTGATGCTGAACTATGATCAGAGGCCATGTGAGTGTGGCTTTTCACCCACAAGACCTCTTGAGACATAAATGACACAAACAAGTGACATTCAAGGAGTGTTGCTAACTTTAGGCTCACTTATACATCTTCACTGGCAAACATATAAAGGCAGCCAGTTAACGATTCAAACACCACCAGCATTTTTTTTTTTAAATAACCCATTTAAACGCAAAAAAACTATTGGCTTATCAATGTTCACTTTTTCAATCCACACTCTAGGGGTGGGCTACTTGGAGTAGTCTTTGTTTTTCATTCCAAGCACAAGATCACATAGGGGCAGAATTACAAGCCCCTTGCACCATTTTTGCGTCATTTTTAACATGGGAAAAGTGACGCAAAAGTGGCGCAAGGGGCTTGTAAATCTGCCCCATAGTATTTAAACCACTGGAACCGATATAATATAAACTGCAGCTTCACTGTAAACGCAGAGAACAGGGGCACAACAGTTCAGTAGGTGTTTGTTGCATCTGATGTTTATTTGGTGAAATTCTTTAGAAGGTCCTGATGCAGGAGGAGTTCAAAGAGCACAACCTCTCCTGACTAAAGAGCACTACTCATAAGCAAAGTGACTCCTTATTTGTGGCTCATCCGATCTCTGCTTTCCTTGGTACTTTCTACAAACCTCTCAGGAACATGAACTACCTGATGGCCTTCAGCCAGGGTGCTGGGGCTAGAGAGAAGTCACCTCACTTTTTCTGCATGATGAAACAACGCATGGCAACAAACCAACCTCACCTCCCATGATGCACAGGGTCAGACTGATTTGCTTATGGCCATGTCTGAACTGGGGTGGTGGAGTGAGATAAAGAATGATGATGGATTAAACACAGATCAGTTGACTGGGGGTGAGTGTTTGATTAGCTCAAGCGCTCCGTCCATCATCCCCTTTGGTATCGCTTTGTTCGCCCTAAGTTGGCAGGGTATGCCCAGACATGGGTCCCTTGCTCACTTTGCCACTGGATTCAAGCTAGCCTGGCTGATGACGGCTGAATAGCCAGAAACCGGTCCCAGGATGCTTGTTTCCGGTCCAGGGAAGACATGGCTTGGCAGTTCGGGCTGGACTGTTCCCATGAGGCACAGGGTCAGACTGATTTGCATATGGCCATGTCTGAACTGGGGTGGTGGAGTGAGCTAAAGAATGATGATGGATTAAACCCAGATCAGTTGACTGGGGGTGAGTGTTTGATTAGCTCAAGCGCTCCGTCCATCATCCCCTTTGGTATCGCTTTGTTTGCCCTAAGTTGGCAGGGTATGCCCAGACGTGGGTCCCTTGCTCACTTTGCCACTGGATTCAAGCTAGTCTGGCTGATGATGGCTGAATAGCCAGAAACCGGTCCCAGGATGCTTGTTTCCGGTCCAGGGAAGACATGGCTTGGCAGTTCGGGCTGGACTGTTCCCATGAGGCACAGGGTCAGACTGATTTGCATATGGCCATGTCTGAACTGGGGTGGTGGAGTGAGCTAAAGAATGATGATGGATTAAACCCAGATCAGTTGACTGGGGGTGAGTGTTTGATTAGCTCAAGCGCTCCGTCCATCATTCCCTTTGGTATAACAAACCAACCTCATCTACATGCATTTAGTTTCTAATGATCAAGTGGACCAGGTGCGACACCAACAGGTGGATCAGCACTGCCTTTTTAGTAACATGCTTTTCAAGCACCTAACAGACTTACCTGTGGGTAAACAGGTTCACAGCCCCCGGTAGAAATAAAAAGTCCCTGTACCAAAAAATAAGTGCTAGTGGGCCACAACAGCACTAACCAGCACATATTAACCACTAGGTGTGGTGTTTCAAAGGACGACCTGGGTATCACAGTGGTGCTGTCAGGTTATTCCAATATAGCATAATACTGCATTGAACCTGTCAAAGATTTAGTTTCAAAGCCTGGTGGGCACATTGAGAAAGGGGGTTTCAGAACAGATGCTGGAAGAGCCAGGCCTTCCTCTTTTATGAGCTTCTTAGTCCTAACCTTTCAGCTCCCAGACTGAGAAGTTGAACTTTCTCTGCCTGTTGGATTACACTACATTACTACTTTAGGTGTTAAATGCAGATGATGGGGCAAGTAGCCCTAGGATTACACTGGACATTGCCCGATGCTTTGTGTAGTGTTCTGCCAGCAACAAGGCTGCCTTCTTGACTTTGCAGGACTGTGGGCCACAATGGAGCTACAGGGGTACCCCGGCCTGTGGTCTTAAGGGGATCCTACAAACATCCAGTAAACTTCTGGGACTAGTGGGGCTCAGAAATACTGATGATCTGAGCATGCACAGTTTCTGCTCATTAGCTAATTTTGCATTTAGTAAAATTGCATGCAAAATGAGTGCACAAGAATATACTTTGTGGGCAGTTATAGTAGGGGTCAATATTTACATGTAGTATAATTTTTCACAGGCAGTTATAAAAAATGATAACATTATTTCTATATATAATTTCAACAAAACAAAGGTTAAGGTGACACTATAGTTAGGTATGGTAATAAGATATTAGCTTACCTTAAAAAACATCAGAAATTCACTGAACAAATCCAAGGTGAAAGAGAAACAAAACATGAAATTAGCCAGTTATAATTTACTAAACAAACAATGAACTTTTACATCATTTTAAAAAAGAAAGTTGTTAGTAAAAGACCAATAGTCATAATCAACATACAATTACAGTGGTTGTGCTTGTTGAAAGTTATATGGTGCACCATTTAAAACCCAATAAAAGTTGAGGTGCAAGTAGTACACCAGTCAGTAGCAAATGCATACCTATCAATAACTTGACATATTAAAGGTTTGGTCCCTTATCACTTGAATGGTAATAGAATATTAGGTACAGTTGTAACCCTGGGTGTAGTGGATGTAGCGGGGCTACGCCGAGGTCCACGGTGTTGCAAACAAACTCCGTGGAACTCCATGGAGCTCCGCTACGCCGCCCGCCTCCACCACCCTATTAAGAAGTAAGTAGGGGGGTGGAGGCGGGGGCTGGCCAACTCCACTCCGCTGCGGAGTGTGCGGAGATTTGCCTTCTCTGCGTTCTCCGCAGAACGCGGAGAAGGCAAATTTCCGCACACTCCGCGGGCGAAGCGGAGGTCTCCGCCCGGGGTTAAACAGTTGTAGTGTGTTGAATTACTTCAAATCCATTAAAGTTGAATTACTTCAAATCCACAAGCCCTAAAGCACACTGTAACAATGACTAAATTACATCTTCGGTGATGTCTTTTAGCATGTCATGAATGAGGTAATATTTGAAGTCATAAGCAGTGCAAGACGGGGGCGCAAGTACCAGTTAATTCGCTAAGCTACAGCTGGTGCATTTTAGGGAGTTTATGGTTTTTAAATGCTAGTTCTTAGCTCATTTTAACACCTAACTATAACATCACTTTAACCTTTGTTTTTTCAAACCTTTGTTTTTTCGCAGTCAATTTCTGGGGTGTTTTAAAGTAAGTTTATATCTTTTCCCATATCTAACTATAAAGTCTCTTTAACCTATGTTTTTTTTCAATGACTTTTTGTGTTTTTTTTAATGTATTCTAAGTTGGGCATACCCAACCTCTCGGGCAACCTATGTCCAACTCCCCAGAAGTGGCCAAACCACACTCGGCATGACGTTCGGCACTGTGTTTGGCTGCAGGGACCACATATGGCCAGCCCTGTGCCTTACCTGCTGCAGAATGGCCAATCCTTGTTGTGAATGGCAACTTGCCATGCACAGTGGGGTTTGGCTGCAGGCCCTGCATCAAAATCGCTGTGGGATGGCCACCTTACGACACACACGGCCTGTGGCTGTGCATGTTGGCTCAGCCCCCTCCCAGAAGTGGCAAAGCCTCTATGCATGGCTAAAGCCATGCACAATGGTAGTTGGTAGCAGGCTGGAGGGCTGTTATCACTGCAAAAAAAACCCTGACCATTAACATTATTTACCCGAAATGGAGAACAACTGCTCAGACCCGGGTTTGCTTGGTGCTTTATCTGGCAGTTTTTCACAATTTTGTCACAAAAATACTGACATTTTTCAGCTGCTCTGTGCAGCTGAAAACTGTCTGCAAGACTGATGCTGGAGGTGGTGGGAATGGTGGGAGGGGCAGGGGTCCAGGGCACACTTATACCTGTCTGGAGGGAACATTATCTGGGCCACTTGACTGTTACATGGGTGTCAAGGCTGGACAATGCTGCTGCCTGCAGTCCCTTCTCTGCATTATATCTTACAGGCTCTCTGACTCTGTGCTCAGTATTGCGTGATCTGGAGTTTTTGGACCTGATAGTTATGTGCCCGGAAACACTTGCAATAGGGACTTGGGTTATTTCATCCAGAGATATCGCTCTGAGTGACATAATCCACCTCATAATGAGGTACACTGAGTGTCCTCTAGGTCAGCCCTTTGCTCATGGTTGGTGTCAGACAAAACAACAATCTCAACTGGCCCATCCCGTGGGATATTTGACAGTAAGTCAGGGAGGGTTTCACTTTCCTCCGCCTGACCTCCATCAGTGACCATCAGCATAGTCATGTCAGCTCCGTCCTGGTGGTGTTTAAGTGATTGACATGGAGAACTCTATGAGGACTCCTAGAGGTGCTTAAGTCTACAAAGTAAGTGACTTCCTTTTTCTTTTACAAGATTGGATAGGGCCCAGTCCACTTGTTCTGGAGGGCCCTGTGAACCACAGGCTCCAACACCCACACCAGCTGACATGGTTGGTATTCAAACAGTGCTGACTTCTGGTCATACCAGTGCTTGATACACTCCTTGCTGGCCTGTAGTTGCTCATTTGCCGTCTTCATATTCTCAGCCATACATGAACACAAGCCCAGCATATAGTCCACTATGTCCTGCTTGGGCCCTTTGAGCATTTTCTCCAATTCTTCCCTTGCTCGACTCAGAGGACCCCTTACAGGATGGCCCAAAAAAAGTTCATAAGGGATGAATTCAACCCCCTTTTGTAGCACCTCTCTATAGGCAAAGAGCAGACAAGATAACAGGGCATCACATCTCCCTCTGAGTTTTTCAGGGAGGCCCATTATCACGCCTGTCATGGTTTTGTTGAACCATTCAACCAAATCATTTGTCTGAGGGTAAAAGGGGGTGGTGAACTTGTAGCTCACTCCAAGTTCATCACACATAGCTTTAAGATATGCAGACATGAAATTTGCGCCATCTATCAGAGACCACCTCTTTAGGAAACCCCACCATGGTGAAGATGCCAGGGAGGACCTTTGCCACTGGATGGGCAGTGGCAGTCCTGATGGGAATTTCCCCTGGGTACCTAGTGGCTTGGCACACTACCACTATAACAAACCTATTCCCAGATGCAGTTTGAGGGTGAAGGGGACCAACAATGTCAATCCCTACTCTCTCAAAGGGAGTCCCAACCACCGGAAGTGGAATTAAGGGAGCCTTTGGTGGTGAGCCTGTCTTGCCACTGACTTGACATGCCACATGGGAGCGACAAAACTGCTTCACATTTTCAGATATCTGTGGTCAATAAAGATAGGCAACCAACCTGTCCCAGGAATTGGTTTGTCCCAGATGTCCAGCTAAGGGGATGTTATCGCCCAAGGTCAGAATGAACTCTCTGTACACTTGGGGGACCACCACTCTCCTGGCTCCCCCTGGGTTGGGATGCCTGGCCTCAGTGTACAGAAATCCATCTTCCCAGTAGACCCTGTAGGTACCACTGACATCACCCTCCTCTTGCCTTTCAGCTTGCTGCCTAAGGCCTTCAAGAGTAGGCCACCGCTTTTGCCCTTAGCATAGGTCCTCTCTAGAGGGTCCCCCTGCACTTAAGAGTGTTCCAGGTCAGGTCGCTGCAGGTCTTCTCCTCCAGTAACACACACCCACTCAGGGAGACCCATCATTTTTGCCTGAGCCTTCCCTACCCACTTCTGCCCATGCAGACGTTTCCAGATAATTTCCCAATATACACTCCACTGGGATGGCAGGGGACACAACCACCTTCTTTGGGCAAGTAACCCTTCCACATTTTAAGCTTACCAAGTCCATTAGATGGAGCTTAACCTCATTGTCATCATTGGTCACCTGGTGACTAACACCATGTATCATTTGGTCTGAGGAAACCAGTTTAGCTGCCACCACAGTGACATTGGTAGATGTATCCCTCAGAGCCTCTGCATCAGTCCTATTGATTTTAGGCCTTTGTCTATACTTCTCCATGCTTGGAGGTAAGACTGCCCGGGCTTCAATTTCTACCCCACCCAAGGAAACTAAAGAAGCCTCAATGTATCCTCTCGCCTCTAAGGAGTACACTTCCATCCCCACTCCTATGCTAGCCAGATCTTTGGATTGTTCACCACTGAAGCAATTTTTGGAGCATGCTGCATCTAATTCCTTATGACCTGCCTGATGACAGTCATGACACAACCCAGAAGCCTTTACTGGATCCCAGTTTTTACCCTGATACCCTTTGTCATTGGTCTGGGAAAAGTCTCAGGGCCTACTCTCCTGAGAAGAACTTTGGGGTCCTTCAGAAAACTCTTTCTTTTTATCATGTTTGTTGCTCACCTCCTTCCCCTGCTGGGAAATCTGAGAACCCTTCTTGTGGTCACTCCCACCATGGGTCTTCCTGGATATCCTGGTTCTGACCTATTTGACAGCTATCCTCTTCAGCTTCTGAGAGAAGATAACTTGGAATCCACCAAATGGTGATGCAGTTTCTCTGTGGTACAATTAGTTAAAATGTGCTACTTCATAATTAAATTATACACCCCATCATGTGTCCACCTCATTGCCTTTTATCCAGCCTTCTAGTGCTTTATTTGAAGAGTCCACAAAGTTCACCATGTCTGGTTTTGACCTTTATGGGTGTCCCTAAACATCAATCTGTTTTCTTCAGTGGTGAGTCTAAATCCTTCTATCAAGGTCTATTTGATATGCTGATGGGACTCAGATACCTCCTCATTAAGGATCAGCAGCCTATCTCTGCCCTTTACTGAGAATAACTCCCATAGTAGAGAGCCCCAGTGTTTAGCGACCTCACTTCTCATTTTGCAGGCTGCTCTAAAAGGCTGTAAACCACTTATCAGTGTCATCAACATCACAAAACATAGGGACAATCCCTATGGGGGTTTTAGGGTCAAATAATTCCTCCTTCTCCCTGGTATTGAAGCCATCATCTTTAAGCTTCAAGCCCATTTTAACCCTTCTTTTCTAAAGAGCTAGTCTCCTGTCTTCAAGTTCCAGCTTTTTCTCCTCCAGTAAGAGTAGATCAAGCTCTTCTTCAAGGGTTCCTAGCACCTTACAATTGGGGGGGGGGGGTCTACTAGAGTGACTCCTGTCACTTCCCACTGTTGAATGGGGTCTGGGAAAGGGTGTATAGTTGAGGTCTTTACCTTATTCCCCATCATTATCACTTTGGGCTAGGGCATCATCCTCACCCTCTTCAGGGGATCTTTTGAGGAATGGCCCTCCCTCTTTAACCTTTCCTTCTCATAGGAACTGAGGGCTTTTTCAAGTTCCTCCTTTTTAGCTGTAACTCTATAGTGGCCCTTGCTTTGCAAAAAACCCTCAGATCGCTGATCCTCAGGGCTGGGATGACTGACAAGTTGAGAACTTTAACACCCTCCACTGTGCCTAACCTTTTACTTGGAAGTTAGGAACTTTAAAAAAAATAAAAAAAATGTGTTAAACATTTATCTAACTCACCTAAGCCTTTTAAATGTACTATTGGAATGGGGATTATACAGGGCCCTAACAATCTAATTTAAATAATCAAAAAGATTCAGAAAAAAGTTATTTTGATGGTAAAGTAAATTAAGTGTATTTCTCTTGCAAAATGATTTATGACCAAGTGGTACTGTGAAACACAGATTCAGGATCCCTGCGGCTGTAACACCATGGTAGGAAGGTGGAGTATTATTTGTTAATATTTGACCATTCATGCACCTTAGCAGCCCAGCACCTGAAGGTAGCCCTACATAGTTCCACTCGGGACAATGCACTAATCAAATCTCTTTGCACTGATTATAAACAGGCAATTGCTCTAAAGAAAAAGACTCTCCAGGAAGAGGCATGGACTAGGTTGTCTTTAGCGGTGGAATTAAAGGATAGCAAACTATTTTGGGATACGGTAAATGCCCCATTTCTAAAAAATGATGACACACCCGAGTTCACCTCATTTGTTTCTTTGAAGGAAGTGGCCTTCTAGGGCCACTCGGGTTTTCTCACAACCACCTGCTATGCCTTCCCAAGAATGAAGAGTCGGTCAGACAGTAGAGAATACAAACTTACATGTTTATTAGAAATGCTCTGCAGAGGAGTCCATCATGACCTGCACCCTAAGATGTCTGCCGAGGGACTGACTCCCCAACAGTCTACAGTGAGTAATCATTCTTCCCCAAGAGCCTCCAACCCCACCCACCATGGAAAACTACCGGCCTGGGCTGAACATGAACAAAGAAGGCACAGGGAGATGAGCTACCACCTGCCAGATGGGTACATGTTATCAGAAACCCAAGGCCACTGCGCTGGGTCTCAGCGTCTCCTAACGTGGGAGCAGAACTACACACTTGGATAGGTATGTGAGAGCAGAATGGTCTCCTCATTAGCAAGTCGGGAAACAACCTTGGACAGAAAGAAAAAATAATAACGAAATACAGTGTTCTGCTGAGGCAAGCATTACAAGCCATGAGGCCTAACTCAGGCACAGTCTAAGCAGCCTAATAAGGATTGCGAAAAACAAAATAGGGTCACACTCCCTAACTGAAGCCTGCACATTACGGGGATAACTCAGTGGGTTGCATAACGTAAATACAACTGGCATCTATTTAGCCACACATTGCTAACCTAATATAACGTGAAAAGAGTGCGTTGCATTGATGGGAATTTGAAACCTAACAGACCCTCCTTTTAGCATGGGTGGCTAAATGCCTTATTTGCTATCCGGTAGGGTCTTTACAATTCTAAGGGGGAGGAGGGAATTGCATAGGCACTCAGGTAATAAGGGGAAAACAAGCAACACATGAGCATTGAAATCATCTAATACTCAAAGATGCCCTCGTCTATGAGCATCATATCCTGAATTTCCTGCATCATCATAGCAGAAATTTTGTTATCACTTCTTGGTAATGTAGGGGTAGGGGTAAGTTTACTCATACAATAGGCGCAACAGGCTGGAAGGCAATTAATGCATAAGCAGCAGGTAAAGATAACTCCTGCAATAGCTATTAGGACAAGTAATATCTTCCAACCCCATGATGTCACCAGACCCCAGAGCCACCCTGTGAGGGACCATGAACCATTATCCTGATGGATATCCGAGGCAAGTCTGTGTAATTTCTGTATTGCGGAATATACAGTAGGGGCACTATCAGGTATGTACACACAGCAGCTGCTGCCGATGACACAACAGGCTCCACCCCTATCAGCGAGGATGACGTCTAAAACCATCCGATTTTGAAGAGAAACGAGCCTTGTAGCCTGAAGCTCGACTGTAATGTTAGTCAGTATACCAGCAGTAGTATTAATAACTCCCTCAACTACCCTAGCAAGGCGACGAATATTACGACTATTGAACATCGGACCTCAGAACGGCAGAATGCCCTTCATTAGATCAGTAAATTGCTGCAGGGAGGTATCTGTCTGATCAATATTGTCTGGATCAACCACTCTCCTAACTCGGTGTACCTGAAGATCCCTACGCTGTAGTCTATGATCCTTGTGGTAATTGGACAGTGCAATGTAAATGGAAGGCAAGAGAAAGGAAACATAACACCGGCCAGACCATCCTCTCGGAAGCTATGTATAAGCCTGCTCCCCACAGATGAAGTATACATTCGGAGGTGTAAGAAAAGGTGGGCTGCTAGTATTGTTCAATCGGTATGTGTAGTTACAATGACTCCGTCCTACTGAAATGTTCCCTATTCCTTCAACACAGAAACTAGCTGTTGCATTGATCACAGGGACAGGCATGGCTTTGTCTTCAGTGATATTGCGCTCCTGGAAACATTTAAAATATTCAGTGATATTAAATCCTTGGAAATCTAACATTTCATTTCGTAACCAGGTGACATTTTCGTGAGCTTCGAATACATTCATACAAGCATCTGGGTGCAGGGTACCCTCCTTGCCATCTGCCCGGGGTGTATATCCCTGGTGTACCACTATATACTTCATTACTGCTTCGTAGTCTGCTTGCACCATTTTCATAACGTCAGCGTGATAATGCATGTATACCATAGAGAGCAGTTGGAACCAGGCTTCACAGCTACCCAAATATGACAGGGGCAATGACACCAGCAAATAATTTTTATGCATAACTGAGGGAAGCAGCCCAAACACCCAGCAATCCGTGGTATTAGTAGTACTGTGTACCTGATGAAGCATCTGAACAAAAGCATTTTGTGCATAAGTCTGTCTATGTCTCTCCTTATGTGGGGCCAGTGTGACAAACGAGTGCTCTGCTGGAACCGGGGTAGTCCCTATCAAGGTGTGCACAGGATGTTGCTCCTCTAAGTACCAGACCACCCCAAATACGATCATCAGAGAAAGCAAGATTATTACAACAAACACTATTTTACTCTTAGTAGACCAAGAGGACCAAACAGGACCATCTGGAGTGGGACGCGGAGCCGCAAAGGGCTGCTCCTCATCAGGGATAGGACGACCTAAGGGATACATTTGACAAACTTCAAGGGCAACTTATAGGTGTCAAGAGGGAAATAAGGATTCACGGGCTAGAGCCACTTATTGCAACAACAGTACCAGAGGGCACCAGTCACCCAGCGTCCTTTTAGAGCCTCGCTGGCAGGCTCCTATTGTTCATCAACGACGGTGCTATGAAGCACTCCCACGGAGGAGCTGCACAGTCGCAGCCCTTGCAGCAAAACAAATCCTTCTTCTTTCAGGATAGGGCACCCTCCCTCCTGGGCAAATACCCTCAACTATCCTGTCCAGTGTCCAAGGCAGTGCACCAGTGTTGCTCACCCTAGTCTAATACAGGCACCTTAGGCACAGCACCTGGAACCCTAAGCTCAAGTCCTTCCCTAACTCCTAGACTGTTCGGCTGGTGCACCGTCCTTTTTCCGGGGCCTCAGAGTATACTTTGTAACTCCAGGCACAGTTTCATCAACAAAAAGGGGCAGAAACTCAGGATCAGATGGGCATCGAGATTCTGCTTCCGGTGTGTTAGAGACTGTGTTATCCGGGGCGGCCCTCATCTCTGGTGGGATCGCCTCAGACAGAACTGCATCACTTTCTTCGTCCGTCTGCGCCCACCTCACCCGGGCGTCAGAGAAGGGAACGAAGCGTGGCACCTTCTCACACTCCTGATCACCGATGCTTTCTTTGACCCAACGGTCGTACCGGAGCAGGAGAGGCACCCTTTTCACATGAGATGTATGGATCCAGTGCTTTCTGCCATCCACCTTTACAGCCTTTCTCGTGGCGGGAAGTACTATGACTGGCCCCTTCCACCTCGGCTCCAGGCTGCTCTTTCGTTGGAAGTTTTTAATCATCACCTAATCGCCAGGCTGTATGCAATGCCCGGGCCCCTCTAGTACTGGCCGCAATGTGGCTTGTATCTGTTGATGAAGAGAACGAAAATCTTTAGACAATTCATACAGGTAGTCTACAAGCAGGGGGTACTCTATCTCAGAAAAGCGCTTGGGTCTGGGGACGCCCCACACATTAGCAGGGCGTCCGAAGACCACCTCGTAAGGGAACAACCCTGTTCTAGAATGCGCTGTTGCTCTGGTAGATAATAAAGCCAAGGGTAATGCATCTGGCCATCACAGTCCTGTGCTTTCTTGGATCTTTGCTAGCTTCAGTTTGAGAGTACCATTGTACTTCTCAACCAGGCCTGCCGACTGGGGGTGATTCGCTGCATGAAACTTCTGTTTAATATGCAAACCTGTGCACACCAATTCAATGACTTTTGCATTAAAGTGACTTCCGTTGTCACTCCAGATCACGCGTGGCAACCCATAGCGGGGGAAGTACTCTTTTAGAAGTGCCTTCGCCGTCACCATAGCTGTATTCTCTTTAGTGGGATAAGCCTCAATCCATTTACTGAATGCGCAGATCACTACTAGCACATACTTTACTTTAGGTTATGAACTCGTTCCAATTCGATGAAATCCATCTGGAGAACCTCGAAAGGGAAGGAATGCGGCGCAAAATTACCAGCGGGTGTAGGGGTACCTTTCCCAGGGTTATGCTTCAGACAAATGATGCAATGCTTCACTAAATGCGTGGCTGTCTTAGCGATATTATCATTCTGCCATACTGGGTCCAGCAACTTGCATATTCCTTTAGCACTAATGTGCGCCGGGCCATGGGCCATGGTAACAACAGGGAGCACATATGAATTAGGCAGCAACCATCGCTGCTTCCCTGACAAGTCAGTCCAACACCCATCCTCATCCAAGCGACCTGTTCTCTCCTCCCACATTGCTAATTCATCTAAAGTCGCCTCACCCTGGATTTCCCTGACATTCTCCAATGTGTCTTCGAACATTCCATTGTCTGGGACCCACCTAGCGGGACCTGCCACCAACATCTTTGTCATCTTTGATCGAGCTGTCTCCTTAGCTGTCTGGTCTGCAAAAGCATTTCCCCTCCCACATCATCTGTAATAGCCTTATGAGCACCTCATTTCACTATTGCTAACTTACTGGGAAGTGTCAATGCGGACAGCAATCTATGTATCAATGGCCCGTTCTGAATCCGCAGTCCATGCGAAGTCAAGAACCCTCTCTCTGCCCAGAGACGCCCAAAATTATGGGCCACCCCAAAGGCGTACTGGCTGTCGGTGTAGATATTAACAGCCAGTCCCTCACTTAACTCACAAGCCCTGAGGAGGGCAACCAACTCTGCAGCTTGGGCCGATTGGTGTGGGATATGGGATGTCTCAACTACAGTGTGTAACGTTGTTATTGCATAGGCTGCAGTGGTGGTGCCATCTGGTAACTTGAAACAAGAACCATCGACATATAGTTCCCCTTGGGGTTCAGATAAGGGAACATCTGTCAGGTCTACCCGTCCCTTCGTATCTTCCTCAGTCCGAAATAAACAATCATGGACATCATTGTCCTTTTCTTCCGAAGGGAGGGGTAGTAATGTGGCTGGGTTCAGAGTAGCACATCGTTTGATGGTAATATGCAGAGCAAACAGGGTCAGTTCATAGCCAGTCAGACGTGCACTAGTAAGGTGCTGCGTCTTTGTCTTATTCAATAGTGTATCCACAGCATGGGATACCATTACTGTGAGAGCAGTATCAAGGACGAGCCCTGCCGATTGCCTGATAGAAACTGCTACAGCCACGGCAGCTCTCAGACAGCTCGGGAGCGCTCTGGCGACATTATCAAGCATGGCAGAGAAGTAGGCGCAGGGTCTCTGCTTACCACCGAAACCCTGTGTTAGAAAGCGCGCAACCGTCCACCTCATGCACGTAGAGCACAAAAGGCTTCTGGTAATCAGGAGTACCAAGCACAGGAGCAGAGCAAAGCGCAGTCTTTAATTGCTCAAAAGCTTGCTGGCATGCAGGTGTCCAAGGCAGGGGTTCATGCACATCTTTCGTGGTCAGGTAAAGAAGGGGTTTTGTTAGTAGGGAGTAGTTAGGGATCCAATGCCGACAGTATGATGTTATCCCTATAAACGCGCGTACCTCGCGTTGGGTTTTAGAGACAGACATGTTAGTAATGGCAGCTATGCGCTCAGGTGTTAGTCTGCGGCCCTCCTTCGACTGTAGGTGACCTAAATAGGTGACCTCCTGTCGACAATATTGGAATTTGGAAAGGGACACCTTGTGTCCATGATGCGCCAGATGCAACAATAATTTAACTGTGATGTCTTTGCAACCATCCTCATTGTCTGAAGCAATTAGGAGGTCATCAACATACTGCAACAGCACATTACCAGGGGGAAGCTCCAAAGAATCCAATTGAGCTTTCAAGGCTTGGCTATAAATACTAGGGCTTTCAGTATAGCTTTGTGGAGCACGACAGAATCTAAAGATCTGACCGGCTATTGCGAATCCAAACAGATATCTGCTATCTGAATGGATCGGTATGCTGAAAAAAGCATTTTTTAGGTCAATTACAGAGAAAAATTGTGCTAATGGGGGAATCATTGTTAAGATTGCTGTAATGTCCGGAACCACAGGGTATTGGGGAACTACGATCTTATTAACCTCTCTGAGGTGGATCACAAAACGGTAAACGTCAGGGTGAGCATCAGAAGAATCCAAGGATGCCTTTTTAAGAATAGGAAGAATAGGGCTATTACACACATTCACCGCAGTCTCTTCAACCACACCAGACTCAATCAAATCCTGTATTATTTGCAATAAGGCCTTTTCTCCAGCCTGGGATATCTTGTACTGGGGAATACGTGGCAATTTAGCATTGCCTCTGATCTGTATAGAAACTGGCGGGATCTGGAGCAACCCCACGTCCGTGTCTCCTGTAGCCCATAACGTTCGTGGCACATCTCTAAACTCAGCTGGAAGGGGGGCATCCTTCGCGAAGCACTGTTTGGCACGGGCTACCTGCGGTCCAATAGTCATGTAAACACCGTCTGGAGAACAGAAAATTGTCGCATGCAACTTTTTTAACAAATCGAGTCCTAACAAATTTTCCCCACAATTTGACGGCAGTAAAAATGGTGAATCGACCATGAAGGGGCCAATAGTCAAAGCAAGAGGCTTGGAAATGGGGCTACTGACCGGCACGCCTGAGAAACCCACCGACACATTGTTTTGGCCAGACAGAGCTGCCCCCGGGACCAGTGAACGGGAAACAGAGCTATTCATAGCCCCTGTATCAACTAAAACTTTTTTAGTAGTACCCTGTAAATCAGCAGTGACATAAGGTCCATTCTGATCTACAGGCACAGGAACCGGTCCCTCACCCTGTCCTCGGCTATCCTAGCTGTGAGACAACCCCGTCACTTCATCCGTCATAATCGTCATGATAATACTGCCGTCCTCTGGGGTCGTCAAAATAATTCCCGCTCTGCCTATTGTGTGATGTATCCTCTTACTGTATCCCCCCTCTACCTCCTGTTCCTCGTCCGCGTCCTCGAAAACCTCGACCCCTCGGGGCCTCACCCTTCTGTAACAACTCCCGGACACTCATTCTGCCAATGTCCCTCCTGTTTGCAGTACGCACACTGATTGAGCCCGAGGCGTGCGTTTGACGCACCACCTCTGCCAGACTGGGGCGGCCGTTGGGCCGAACCCGAACCTCTACCTCGTCCATTCCCCCTCGCAACTTGCTGCATCAATACCCTCGTCTTCAAATCCTTTGACTTTTTCTCCACCCTTCCCTTGTCCTCATTCTCTCTATGTTCGTAATATTGTGCCATACTCAATATCACGGACGGGGATGATGTCGTCCAAGTACTTTCTGAAGCCTGCAACCGTGTTGCAATCTCGGGAAGTAAGTTAGTGACAAATCTGTTGACAAATAAACGAACACCACCCTCCTGTGACAGGTCCTGTCCACTAAAATCTAAAAACACCCCTTCAAATCTGGTAAAGAAATCCGACACCCTTTCATCCTTCTTCTGGCGACACGCTGTCAACTTATCCCAATCCACCCTCTTTGGCGGGATAAGTGAATGCATGTATGTGATAATACGCCCTGGCAAAGCGAGGAGCTCCGCTTTCGGCTTGTCGCCGGGCTTACACTCCTTATCCCAAGCCCTGATCTCATCCCATGTTCCCCCCAACTCTAGTGCATGATCCTGCATATGGACTTGCCTCCATATGTCCACTGGTACCAACAGGCCAAAAAACAACTCTATGTCAGCTAGCGTCATTACTGTGGAGGAGGCTGCCTCCGTCAATTCTTTATAATATGCTGTAGGGTTTTTCCAGGGGTCCGGCAGCTGGCCCTTTAAGGATAGGAACTCACTCCTCTTCCGAGGAGTATAAATCCATTGCTCCTGAAACCGAGCGTCAACCCGTTGTCTAATCACAGCATTGGTGGAATCGCGCAGTTCTGGAATTTCAGGGTCGTAAATGGGATGAACTTCCCTCATGGGATGCTGTGTCCCCATTGTCGGAATCTTCTGGAGCAATCTACCTCGGTAATCCACTAGTGTCGTTATATTGCTAAAAACCTCATTGGGAGCCATACCTGCAGCATTTACCCTATCCCGTATGTCATATATTATTTGCGGTGCAACACCTTGAAAACACTGTTCCCACAACTCTATCAGCATTGCTGACGTGTTTAAGGGCATGCTGCTGTATAAACGGCTCGTAATCTTTCATCACACTCCACACATCCTCCACGCTATAGATCGGGTGCCGAGTCCACTGAGCTGCTTGATTCGCCACCATTTTCTTTTCCTCATCACCCACTGCAGAACGCACCAACACTTTATCCATTCGATCTCGCGCTGCTGCCCAGTTCACATCATGCACTCCACGCGCAGGAGTTTCGACATCCAACTGTGCCTGGTGTGTCACACTCACGGGGGAGGGAGCAGACGCAGAGACAGGTACCATCAGGTAGGGAGACAGGGTGGAAGGGATGAAAGGGGGAGTAGCAGTCGACACAGAACTAATAGAAGGGGCGGCACTAGGGGCCAAGGACTGAGAGGTCGTGACTGCCGGGTATATCCGTTCAGGGGCATAAGGAGGAGGAGGACGAGAATCCAATAGCTCTTCGACGAAATCATCACCTTCCTCTCTAGTAACATAGCACTTATCTGTCTGTAACCGAAACTTTCTATCTGCACATTCTATACCCTTCTCTACCTTTCCCCTTTCATAGGCTACTGCTTTCTGTGTTATAGTTTGCGCCTGCCTCTTCCGGGCCTCTTTCTCTGCTCTCATACATCGTTGCTTTGCTTCTTTCTGCCATACTCTCAGAGAATCAAACATCGACTGTCTGCTCCTCCTAGCAAACAACTTGTCCTGCAAGAAGTTCAATTTCTGTTCATCAAATGAGCCAGTAAGTGTCCACTGTAACTCAGTATTGTCCCTCGTATATTTATGCCACAATGTGCTAAACATAACAGGGCCAATACCATGTTTAACGTAAATGTCAAAATTTGGAGAACCCTCCGGAGGTGTAGGCTGGCTCTGTTCCAATCGAGCACCAGTAGAACAACATCGACATCCAAAACACCCCAATTTGCTGAAACAAGGCATCTTAATATAAGACACATGCACTGTCCCTAACGGACAAGTAAAACACCAACAATCAACACACTAAGACAAGATGAAGTAGCAAATATTAGTCATGAAGCCAAACAAAACCGGTCCAGGGACCACTCCCTACAGTCCGAAAACTGTATCAAATTCAAGAATACAGGCTCCAGCCCCAGACCTTTTCAAGCATTAGCCAAATTACCAGTTGGTCTGGCAGATTGTTCGCGGGCAGTCCCGGGCCTTTTCAAGCGCGGGCCAATTTTCCAGGTGGTCCGGTGAACTGCTCGCAAACACTCTGTGCCTTTTTCAAGGGTCCCCAGACCCACCAACTTCAAGACAAGACAGTCCAGAGACCGTACCAAGACACAGTCCGTCAACTCGTGTCGTTCAAGCAAGGCAGTTCAAAAACTGCAGACAAGACAGTCCGGAGACTGTATTAAGACACAGCCCACAGGCTCGTGCCGTCCAAGAATGGTGCCATTTTTCCAAGAATCAAATCACTCACCTGGTGCACACAGGCCGAGTCAAGTTATTCTCCACTGCCGACTCTTCGGACCAAACGGTCAACTCCAAGGTTTCGCCTTATCAGGACCCCAGCTGGTGACCACTAGACAAGGGGGCGCCCGCTTAGCCGGGCGGGGCAGCTGCGAGAACCAAGCTCGGTCTTGTGTGGGGTACCCCGATCCGCCCAACTGACCAAACGCAACCCCGACCCTACAACCCGATTACGGGCGAGTCGGATCCCCTTGTGGGGTCCCTGTTCAGGCGCCAACTAAAGGAAGTGGCCCTCTAGGGCCACTCGGGTTTTCTCACAACCACCTGCTATGCCTTCCCAAGAATGAAGAGTCGGTCAGACAGTAGAGAATACAAACTTACATGTTTATTAGAAATGCTCTGCAGAGGAGTCCATCATTACCTGCACCCTAAGATGTCTGCCGAGGGACTGACTCCCCAACAGTCTACAGTTAGTAATCATTCTTCCCCAAGAGCCTCCAACCCCGCCCACCATGGAAAACTACCGGCCTGGGCTGAACATGAACAAAGAAGGCACAGGGAGATGAGCTACCACCTGTCAGATGGGTACATGTTATCAGAAACCCAAGGCCACTGCGCCGGGTCTCAGCGTCTCCTAACGTGGGAGCAGAACTACACACTTGGATAGGTATGTGAGAGCAGAATGGTCTCCTCATTAGCAAGTCGGGAAACAACCTTGTACAGAAAGAAAAAATAATAACGAAATACAGTGTTCTGCTAAGGCAAGCATTACAAGCCATGAGGCGTAACTCAGGCACAGTCTAAGCAGCCTAATAAGGATTGCGAAAAACAAAATGGGGTCACACTCGCTAACTAAAGCCTGCACATTACGGGGATAACTCAGCGGGTTGCATAACGTAAATACAACTGGCATCTATTTAGCCACACATTGCTAACCTAATTTAACGTGAAAAGAGTGCGTTGCAGGGATGGGAATTTGAAACCTAACATCTTGCGAAGCATGGGTGGAACATTTTTCCAGCATCTTCCAATGTAGTCATAAGGAGGGTGGAGTAGAGGCTCATGCAATGATTTATAATCCAAATCACCCCCATTAAATATCTCAGTTGAAGAGGTGATCTTAGCACTGCATGTAAGTGCTGGGGGTAGGGCTCCAGGCCCTGATGGGATACCTGTAGATGTTTTTAAAACTGTCATAGATCTATGGGGACACTTCCTGGCCAGGGTGTTCAATGCTGCCGATACTTGTATGATCCCATCGTCATGGGGTACCTTAATAGTGGTGCCAATTTTTAAAAAGGGTGATAGGTCTAACCCAAAAATCTACTGCCCTATATCATTACTGGATTCATCAGTGAAAGTGATGATCAGAATTTTACTGATGAGGCTTGAGGAATAGGCCGAGGAGAATTCTGTCCTATCCCCGTACAGTTCGGTTTTAGGAAGGGTTTAGGGACGATTGAGCAATGAGTAAGCCTAGACTTGCTGATAGGGAAATATACTCAGGCCAAAACAGGGACCCTATATCTTTGTTTTCCGGATCTAAGTAGTGCACTTGACTTAGTCAATCATTCCCTACTATGATCAACGTTGATTTCTCTCGGTGCTCCCGCAGCTATTGTTAATTTCCTTGCATGTCTCTACTTGAAGTTATCAAGTAAAGTGCGCTATAGACCGCAGGGAGAATGCTCACCCATTTTCAAAGTGGAACAGGGCATTCGGCAAGGATGTGTTTTGGCCCTGCTGTTATTTTCCCTTTTTATTAATAGGGTTGACTCCTCCCTACAGGCCATACAAGCTGATGCCCCCAGTGTCGCCGGGCATCCCATACCAGTGTTATTATATGCTGATGATGCTGTGTTGATATCCAGGACCCCGGTTGGCCTCCAAAAGTTGATGAATGCCTTTGCTGAGTTCATGGCTGATAAGAATATGAAGATTATTAAATCCAAAATAGTCACAATGATCTTTGGGCATCAACCAAAAAATTGCAGACATTTTTTTATTGACAATATGCCCATTGTTGGGATAAATTCTTCTAATTATTTGGGAAACTTTTTTACAAGCAATGGTTGTTGGGCCCAACAGGTTATCAATGCTAAAATGAAAATGGTAAGAAACACAAATAGAATCTTTAAGTTCTCATCCAAGTTGGGGAGCCAACAAATCCAAGAAATGGTAAAGATATAAAAGGCCAGGCCGGCCTTTGGGGATATTCCCCTAGTTTTATTAAACGTTTACTCTGTCTCCCTCCTCTGCTTCCAAGTTTATTGCTCACCAAGAGCAATATTTAGAAGACTTACTCTTGGTTAAACCTTTACTCCTTTGGTTTTCTATTTGGTCCAAAGTGGAGACTAGTTTTACTAAATCAATTATTATAGACTGTCTAAAATTGGATAACACTTTTCGCTTTCCATGGCTGTTGTATATTAATTCATCTTTTAGTACCCTTTTTAAATTGCCAGTGCCCAGTGACCCGTTAATGGTCCTGAAACTCACCAAGAACCTGATTAAAGTTACCTTTTTTAGGCACAGGGCAGATCTGAGGATAGATTTGGAAAAGATTACATCTACGGGTCCGCATGTATATGTCTCTTTCCTTGAAGGAGGGTTATTAATATTATTTGTCTTGTGTCAATAATAATCAATACCGATATGTGCTGGCTAGGTTTCGGCTTGGTATTGTGCACCTCTTGGTAGCCTTTCCTTCTATGAAGGTATGTCCCTCAGAATCAATCCCTTGCCCATGTAACGGAGTGAGCAAGCAGAGCACAAAGCACGTTATGCTATTCTGTAGCTTTTATTCAGAATATCAGCTGTACTATTTGAGACCCATTTTTGTCGCTCAGGGTATTAGGAACTATGATGTGGCCTTGCAGTTTTTCTACTTTTAATTGACCCTCTAGTATGTTTTAAAGCTGCTACTTTTATTTTGAAGGCAATTAATTTAAGAAAGAGTATTATGTACTAGATTTTACTAGCTGCGGATCTATAAAAAATGTATTATGTTGTATTGTGGATCTTATGTCTTATCTGGAATTATGTATTTTATCTCCTTTTATGCTATATCTTTATGTTTTATATTTTTATGCACTTTTATGGCTGTACACCAGCCAAATAAAGTTGAATTGATTGATTGATTGTGTTGATGCTGGTTGTGCTTCATCATGCAATACTGTCACAAACCCCAAAGATGGTCCTTGGATTCACACTAATAAATCCTTAGCTCATTCCTGGTAGCGTGGCAAATAGCAGTCAGGCTTTACTAGAGGAACATGTGTTAAGTATTTCAGAGTACCAACATAGACAATAAGTGATTGACACGACTTGAGAAATCCAACACCAATTTATAAAAATACAGAGTATTTTTGTCTTAATTTAGACACCAAAATAAACGGAATAGCATACATATAGCCAGAGTTATGGATTTTTGAAATGTTATCATTGTGGTCAATGGGAAAAACCACTGGTGACAATCACTCACTTGCAAGTCGAGTTGCGTGGTAGCCCTTGAAAAAGTAAGGTGATGCAGATCCCAGGACCGAGTCACAACAGTCAGTTCCATTTTACATGGCCTGTGGAGCCCAGGTTCAGAGTTATCCTGGCTTTTCCCTGGTGCTGAACAGGAGCCGCGTGAGAGCTGCTTTTACCACTGAAACTGTGCTGTGTGTTAAAAGATGCAAAAAACACAACAATGGGGTGGTTGCTGACATCAGTCGAAAGTCGGATGGAGTTCCCTCAAAGTACAGCGTTGACTGAAGGGGTCAGTTGCCGGACTGGCAACCAAAAATCCTTGTCAGCGGTAAGTGGAGCAGAAAGTTACTTTGACATCACATTTGATGGTCTCGGAGAATGTAGTAGGTGCCTGTAACTTTGTGGAAGGCAGGACTACAGTTACCACAATGCACTAGACCTTCTGAATTTGGGTGATCCCTCGCAGGGCCAAATGGCCAGAAATTCTTCAGAATCAGAGTGTTGTTTTACCTGCAGTTTGCAGGGGACTAGTGCCACTAGTCCAGGGGAGTATGATGGTGCTTCAGGCTTCCACAGGGGTCCCTCATCTGGGGTAACCGAGACATAGCCTCGGAAGAGTCTCGATCAGGCAGTTCCAGTAGCACCTTGCCACAGGTGCAGCGTATCCTTGTTTTGCTTTGTTCAAGTCCTGTTGTTGCAGACATGGGTCTCTTCTTCTGTCCTCTTTGATGCAGGTTGTTCTGGTGTCAGGTTTGTCCCTTAAATCCTAGATTTAGGGGAGTTAGGAGTGTGAGAGCAGGTAGCCAAACTGCTGCTAGTCCCTACAGCTAGTCCGCCCCTGAGATGACCACATCTGGGGGTGTGGGTCACCATTTCTTCCCAGAACCCTCCATTCTGCCACTTCTAAAAATGGCAAAATCCTTCATCCAGTGTAAAGACCAGACTGCCCACAGTGGAGGTGTAGCTAGACTTCTGGGAGTGTACACCCCCATTACTATCTACTTTCCCACCTGCCAGGGAGCAAATATGCCTGGGGTAGGGAAAGGGCTGTTTCCTCCTCTGAGAGTCAGCCTTTACGCATATCAGAGGCGGTGCACCCTTTGAAGCTCACTGCCTTGATGTGTCGCTTCACTAGCCTGCCTGGGAGGGAGGTAGTGTGACCTCCTTCGTGCCCAGGCCTTTGTTCCTGACTCCTGGGAAAATGCCTGGAAGGAGGTCAGAATCCTGCATTGGTGGCAGCAAGCTCTGGGCTTGCCAGCCAGAGCACAGAGAAGCTGGAGCAACCAGGTAGGCTACCTCTAAGGTGGCCACCTGGGTGCATGCCACATCAACCTCAAAACGAGATTCATGTCAGGGGTGAGGAGGCACATTGTGTGATACCAAAAATGACATATTCAGCGGTACTATAATGGAGCTGCCAACCTCGGGTTTACCCAGGTGCCAGCTCATGTTATTCTATGGACCGTCTATCACTTATAGTGTTGTTTAATGGTAAAGGGCACTATGAGGTCATGCAAGCTTGCACTTACATTTCCACACCTTTGATATAATGCACCTAGCCCCCTGGGCTTTAGGAGGCCTTCCTTAGGGGTGACTGGCATATATCAAATATAGTGCATTGACTATGCCACACATGGTGAGGGTAAAGTTAAGTTTGAGCAATTTGCACTGCTCCTGCAGTCTGAAATAGCAGGTCTGCTGTCAGTAGTTTATTTGGGTCATTCAGGGTGGCACAAACAGTGCTGCAAGCCCTGGGGGCCCTTTGCCACCCATGCCCTGGGTAACACTGGTACTATACACTAGGGACTCATAAGGGGGTAGGGGTAGAGTCCTTATCAATTGGGATTGCCAATTTACACATAACAGTTTTAGGGAGAAAGCACTGAATTTATAACCATCAGCATTGGAGCAAAAAGTGTGAGGTGTTGTCAATACAAAAAGGGCACTTTCCCACACTCATCACCATGCCTAATTGGTTCAGTCATGTTTTTTTTTTAATTTTGGAAAGGCCACTCGTCAAAAATAAATATTGTCAAGGGAGTGCCCGTAGTCAATTTTAATCTGTCCTACACCCAGTCTACCTTCTACTTTCATAACCACCCAGCTAGGGCAGTGACCTTAGGTTTGGTAAACACAGGGCCGGAGGGAGAAAAGATGTCCATCAAAGATCCCCAGTTCTTGCAAGACAGCCGATGATGAATCATGCCACCTAGGTGAGTGAAGGCTATTGCATCCTTTAACAAAGGATTCCCCTTGATACACGAATATCTCTTGACCCAGAAGTCGATTTGACTTTATGGTGGAATAGAGGAACAACAAACTATTATTGCTTATAGACTTTTAGTTTGGGGAGGATATGTGCAGGACTGTGTTAAATATTTCCTCTCCGTCTCCCTTTTTTGTCATAAAACATGATTTAAATGACCAATATATTACAAGACCACTTCAATATGAAAAAGCAGTATAATATTCTTAAATGTGCAGTGGCGGTGCCTCCATATGAGCGGAGGAGCGTCGCCCCCCCACACTGCTGCTTAGAAATCAGGAAGAATAAAATGGAAAAATAATTTTATCACCATTTCACTTTTTCAGCTTTTTGCTGAACAGAGAGTGCTGGGTGCAGTCAGTGTGTCATTGCTGCTGATTAGCAGCAATGACTAGTGGCCCCTTCACTTTGAGGTGCGCAAGTTGGTTTGGCTGTCTACCTTGCTATGGTCAAACCGACATGCTTAGTTCAAACTCTCCAACCCAGCTGTCTTAGACAGCTGGGTTGTAGAAAGTAGCGGCCGGTGGTGGGAGTGCTGCCGGACGGTGACGCGGGGCGGGGGAGAGGCAGGGTGGGGGTAGTAAACTCCGGAATACGGCTGCAAAGAGGTAAGTAAACAAACAAATAAATAAAACGAATTTCGTTGCGCTATAACCCCCCCACGTCGCTGCGCACATATCTCCTGTAGCAGTCCGAAGACCATCTTCCCAGTCTCATGATATCTCCCCTCCCCCAACCCCTGTTCCTGGCTTCAGATGCTGCACCTATACTAAAGGAATCTGTGCCAAATCCCCTACTGGGAAGCCCTAGCGCCGAAAGCGCTTTGCGCAAAACCGCCAGCACTTGAAAAGCTGTCACCCTGAGCTCATTTTTGTGCCTAAAAACCCCCCCAGCACGTTCCCCCGAAAGGGACCTCCATAGAGCCTCCTATCTGCAAGGACAAGTCAGGGGGGGGTCTGCCGCCTGCAATGACACCCATTTCACCACTCCCCGTTGATCAGTCTTGGACTTGCGCAGCCAAATGCACACCCGATCCTGTCGCAAAACAACATCTGCCCAGGTGATCCCATCAACATGTTTCTGACCCAGCATTTCCGAAACCCGGAACGCCCCAAAAAACATCCACACCATCAATGTGGAAAAAAGGCACACCTCAAAATTGTCCTCACATATCGCGGGCAAGGCTCCCACAACTTTCCTTAGTAAGTCCCATGACAAAGGCTGTCGGACTTGTCCCGTTGCGCCCTGCTCCCTGGCCCATCCTTCTAACATGCGCGACCCCAACTCCCCCGCCGATGGAGCATATCCCCCACAGAAGCTTTCCCACAAAAGCAATCCCTGCCAATTTACCCGCAATAGTCACTCTAGATAGCCCTTTATCAATCAGCTGTAATATAAACTGTATCATGTCTTCTCTCCTGGCCTTCGGCGAAGCCCTCCACTGTGCCCCTGAAGACAAAAATTCCTGCCAAGCTAGGCTATATGCCGACCTCGTGGAAGGTGCCAGGGAACCTACCACCAGCTGAAGCATCTGGTGTTGCCCACGTACCACTACTGCCGCGGCATGGGGGTCGGGGTCCTGTCTGCATCCTTGGCTAGCCCATGGAATCTCCCCCACTGTGAACGAGACAAAGCATCCGCAATGTCATTGTCCACACCTGGCACGTGCACCGCCCGAAAAACTATGTAATGGCGCAAACAGCCCAACACAAAAACCCTTAGCAGTTTCAGTACCTGCTCGTCCCTAACGGACTACCGATTGACAATTTCCACTACTGCCATATTGTCAATCTTGAATGTCACCTTCTTGTGAGCCAGCAGTTCCCCCCATAGCGTCACTGCAACTACTAAAGGGAAAAATTCCAGGAAGGCTATGCTCCTGCCCCCCGCTTTCCACTCACTAGGCCATTGTTCCGCGCACCATTTTCCTTGCCAGAAAAGCCCAACGCCTTGGCTGCCTGCTGCATCCGAAAAAATTTGAACATCCCATACCATGTCCTCTTCTCTTGCCAATGGCACCGCATTAAAATCCTGCAAGAAAAACTTCCACATACGCAAATCCTCCCTCACTCCTGCTGATAGTCGTACATGGTGGTGTGGTGGTCTTTGTCCAAACAAGGCCCTACCCAGTCGT
Organism: Calotriton arnoldi; assembly: GCA_963921515.1. Taxonomy (NCBI): domain Eukaryota; kingdom Metazoa; phylum Chordata; class Amphibia; order Caudata; family Salamandridae; genus Calotriton; species Calotriton arnoldi. The sequence continues at coordinate 1,151,614 of CAWUFW010006192.1, forward strand.
CTACAAAAAGTCCTCCCCACTCTCACTACTCTGCAAGCAAAGTTAAGATGCCCCAGCAACACCTGAATGTCACGTACTGTGACCTTGTCCTTTGCCAGCATGGCCTCTAGCAACCCCAGCATCTGCTGTTTTTTGTCCCTCGGCAGTCGTACCTCCATTGCTCGTGAATCGAGATCAATCCCCAAAAAGGACAGAGCCGTACTGGGCCCCATTGTTTTCTCCGGCGCCAGAGGTACTCCTAGTTCCCCCATGATCTCTTTGAAGCTGTCCAGCACTGTCTGGCACTCCGTGGAGTCTGAGGTGCCCACAAAGAAGAAGTCATCCAGGTAGTGTGTCACCAATTGGTGCCCCGTATGCCTGGAAAACAACCATACTGAAACATTCGAATAATACGCAAGACATAGAGCAGCCCATCTGTAGTGCTTTCTCCACGCACCATTTTCCATTGAAATGTATGCCCAAGAGGTCCCAATCCTCCGGGTGGACTGGAAGCAGCCGGAAAGCTGACTATATGTCGCATTTTGCCATTTCCGCTGTTGCGCCCGCGGTCACCACCAGTGACATGGCCACGTCAACCGATGAATACGACACCGTAGCCTCAGTGTCGTCAATAAAATCATTCACCGAATTACCTTCGGGCCACGATAAATGCTGTATTAACCGAAATTGCCCCGATTCCTTCTTGGGGACCACTCCCACTGGGGAGACAATCAAATTCCCCACTGGCCAATCATCAAATGGGCCCGCCATGCGGCTTTCACGCACTTCCTTGTCCAGTTTGTCTTGCACCACCTCCGGGTGCTCCCTGGCTGACTGTAGGTTGTCTGCCCAACGTCTCATCCTGGGGCCCCTGTACCCTAACCTAAAACCTTCCATAAAACCATCTTGTAATGTCTTTGCCGCCGTCTGGTCACAACCCTGTAAAGCCGCCACTAGCATATCCACCCTAACCGGTGTACAAGCCTTTTGGCGCAGCCCCTCTAGCCCCCCTAGCCCCCCCGCTGGTTTGCTGCTGCTGACCCCTGGAGTGAAACCCCCCCTGGTGCCACTGGTGTCTCCCCGCCTGCTGCCCCGACCTCCCCGAAGTAATTAACCAAGGCGTGTCTGCCCCCACATTTTGAGCAGTCGTGCCAAAATCTGCAATACTCCCGTTTGTACAGTCCTTTATTGAAATCCCAACAGTCCCCCCCAGATCCCAATTGTCCTCTCCCTGTACCCCCTACCCCTCCCCGGGTGGGTCGCCCCTGAAAGGGCTGATAAACGAGCGGGAGCCCACTGGCCGTAAATATCGTCTTCCCTGCTCGGGCGGATCCCACTGTGTGCTGCCAGAGGTCTGAGTCCAACTCCCCCCACTTGGCTTCGGTGTCCCATGCCATGCGGACCCTAAACTCCCCGTCGTACTGAGCCCAAGCATAGCCCTCTCCCATAATCTGCGCCTTCCTAATGACATCCATGTACTTAAAGAGAGCAACGCACCTCTCGGGGTACTTTTCACAGTACACACTGGCATATTAGAAATGCAGCCATCCAGTTCTCAATAGTAAGGGGCACCCGCGGCCGCTTGGCCAGTTCATACTCTTCCTCTTTTGAACCTTCCTTTGCCCGCACCTCCCTATGTAGCAATTTAAGCAGTTCCACATATTCCCCTTTCCAGATGCGCTCCTTAGTGGTCAACATCAAGTGTGCCCCCAGCGGCTTTGTTACCCCCATGTATGGCAGCTTCTTAATCTTCAATTCCTTGCTTTCTCGTTTAACCACTTCGTCTCCCGTCCCTCCTGCTGCGTCGCCCAACTCTTTGTCTTTCATGGTGTCCCCCTCCTTACCCGTTTCGTCAGTGCCAACCCCCACATCCCAAACATATTTTCCTCTGCTTAACCTCCCCCCTCTCCCCCGCCCCCTCCCCTGCCCCGATCCCCACCGAAACCATCTTACGTTTCACCTTTTCTCTTTGCTTACCTGGTTCCAAAGAGGGTGCCCGTCGCGCTGCATTCCGCCTTTGGACCGGGGCTGACCTGTCCCCCAAACCAGCTGTCCGACCCGTGGGCTCCGCCGGACACCGTGACACCTGTAAGGTACTAGGACAAGCATTACTGGGCCCCCCGCACCTCCCTCGTCCTCTCGCAATTCACCCTCTTCCATGCTATCTACGTCATAAAATATAACACCTCGGGCTCTACAGGCCCCCAAATCATGTCAACCGGGGGTGCTGACTGCACCCTCCTCCGTCCAAACGCCGCCAAACCGCTGGAAGACGTGCGCTCCCGGTGTCCCGTGTCACGTGGAGGACCATCGGGTGTTGGGGCCAGCGAGACCGCTCGGTGCCTACTTGCGCCGGCCATGACGGGTTCCCCCGGCAGTACTCGCTACGCCGCGCCAGGCTCCACCCTCCCTTCGCCTCGGCGCTGCCAAGCCGCTCCCAGCTCTGCCGAGTCTGGCTCCCGCCATCGCTCCGACGCCTGCAACGTAAAAGTATGGACTGATGTGCTGGGCCTAACTCCGCGTCCCCCGTCCCCGCCCCCTTCCTGTCCCTACACCAAACGTCGAGGACGCCCAGTGCCGCCCCAGCTTGCTGAAATCTAGCGCCACACATGACACCCCCTCGTCCCCTTCTCCCTCACTCCATTCTAGGTCCTCGACACCCCCGGTCCCCAAGGCCCCCGTCCCCCCTCATGTCCCCCGCCCTCCAATCTGCCCCCTCCTGCGTGAGGGTCCCCTCCTCCTGCCTCCTTCTGGCCTCTAAACCCAATGACCCCCCTTGCACCATGTAGGCACCAAGTTGCCCCACCCTGTCCAAACCCTGCACCTCCTCATGCCAGGAAGTGAAAATATCCAAACCCTCCCAGTCCCTGGCCTCCCCAACCATCTCTACTTCATCGGGGATGCTGTCCCCACCCTCCCCCTCCTCCCCCAGTGCCCCCCCCCCACTGGCGCCCCCTGCACCCTCTGGCTTCTCCACTCCTGCTGCCCAACCTGCCACCCCTCTGCCAAAATCACCTCTGCCCTCCACATACTGGGGCGAGGTCCCCAAACCATCCCCTTCTTCCGGGTTCTGCAGCGTATGCCACCCCATCTCTCCCCACCCCCCGCTTGTGGGGTTAACCCAGTGCACACCTGGACCCTCGCTTCCCACCTCCCACTTCCCAACTTTATTCTTTCTCCCTGTGGGCCCGACCGGAGAGCCCCGAGGCCTGCTATTCCGCCGGGCCTCACCTCCCTGCACTTGTCCCGGAGCCTCCAATGCACCCGGAGGCTCCGCTGTCTTCACTACGCGGGGGCCGCTCTCCTTGTATATGAGCGGCCCCTCGCTCTCGGGGACCCGCTCGGAGACGCGCGAGACGCGCTCCTGCGGCAGGCCCCGCTCTGCTCCCCACTCGCCGCGGCCTTCGCGTCACCGCTAGGCCGCGGCCCTTCCTCCGAATCTGGGGCCGCACGCGCGCCGCGCGTGCGGCCAGCCCGACTCACCTTACTTCTTCCTCTCCTCGGCGGGGCGCACGCCGCCACTGCGGCTGCGACCCCCACGGCCGCGCGCCTCGCCAAGCGCCCTCTGCCTGAGGCCTCCGGCATTAGTAGATCCAAGCAGCCAGCCTCACTGAGGAGTCGGACTGCTTCGAGGACTCTATAATCTTCGCTAGCCATGCTACGCTCCGCACTGCACTACCACACACTAACTTCACTAACTCGACAAAACTATCCCTCACAAAAACTATTCCTATCTGCACGCCCAGCCACCAGGTCACCAGAACCTAAAATGGTGGCTGGGAAAAGGTGCTAGGGACCCTATATAGACTTTGGGCTACAGAAACCATTGGGCTGCTTTTGGACTATACCCAAGTAGCCCAATTTCCTAAAATGGCCGGTGAGGCCGCCCCTCCCCCTCCCAAACTGCCCGTGGGGCAGACCTCGCGGGGTTCGGCTGCACCCCAAACCCCCCATAGCATGGGCTATACACGCTGACATTTTTGTGATTTTCATTCTCTGATTGCATAATGTATCATTCCTAGAAGGAACGTAAAATAGATTGCTATAATTTCTAGCCAGCAGGCTTTCTTCAATTCTAAAATGTCACAGGAAATGGAAATAAAGATATCAAATGAATTCAAAGAGTCTTGATAAATAAAGAGATGCACGGCATTCACTTGGCATGCAATCGAGGAGTCCCTATTTTGTTAGCCAAATATTGCAATTCTCTGAAACGGAGAGGTGAATTACAAGGCAGCTCATTATAATATATATCCTTGCTTCCCAAGACTCTGTTTGTGTGCTAAATATAGGCAATCATTGCAGCAGTTAATGTTAGCTGGAAGGCTGTATTATTCAGTCATAACATCTCCGCTTTATTTCTATTTCCCAGAGAATTGTTTTAAAACTTCATATGTAGTTAACCGGATCTCAATTCTAAAACAGTTGAAAACAAAAAAGAAAAGTGGAAGCAAGAGAGGACAGTAAATTACTCGTCCAAGCTATATATTTTGGACCGATTGACCTTTGCATCAATATCACATTTTGTACTTTTGCACTGGGCTCGATTTGAGAAGAAAATAGTGGTCGCTTTCCCCAAACTTTTGTTACCTCGGAATATAATAGGATTGTTCACTGTAAAAGAATGTAATTCAACAGTGTTTCACCACTTAAACGAAAGTTTTTAAGCTTGATGAAATAATGAGATATGCAAATAAAATGCTGGAAGCAACGTTGAGACAGAGCCAGCGGCAACTCTCTCACATTAGCTTTAGCATAAAGGCAGAAATTATTTAGTGCAGCAGGGAGAACATTCTTCTCTCCATCTGTAACTTTAGATCCACTGCATAAATTGGGTAAAATCGTGATTTTTAAGGGTAAACCCAACAGCAGCCATTGGTGGTCAAATGTAGCCAATACTTACAAAATTAAAATGATTCCTTTTCCCACTGTCCCAGCAAAAAACCACATCCCTTGTCCTGTACTCATCCTTCTGAGAATCAAAGGTACGATCTGCCCCTAAACCAGCATTTGGTTTAGGCCTCCTGCCAGAACTCGCTTTTCTGAATCTGCTTGGCCTCATTCTAAATGGACAAATGGACAAACGTTTCTCCTTTAAGTACAGATATATCATATGGGACGTCAAAAGGGACAATCATGAGGATAGGGTAGAACATTCTTTCAAGTGCCATATGTACAAAAGGGACATAAACGTGAGGAGTGAGTATTATTCCATTCAGAACTTTGATTACCTATTGGAATAGAGTTCAGCTGCTCATGTCATTGCTCATAGCTGCTATAAATTTATTTTTTTACCGTATGTCATCAATATGCTACAAATTTGCATTTAAAAGAATTTACAAATAAAATGTTACAGATGAAATTTGTCATTACATTTTGTGTAGCAAGAATTTGACCTGTAGCAGTGACTCCCATATGCAATCCAAAATAAAATGTTATCATTTAGCAGCAGGTGGGACAATTATATCCTTCATTCTTTAGCTCCCATGTCTGGATCATGTGGCTTGGCAACTATAGGGTCACATAAGGTAAGGAAACATGGTGGGTGCATGCATCACATGGATCTCTAGTCTATGAAAGGGGTACCAAAATAAAATGAAAATGAGATAAATTACATGGGGCAGATTTACAAGCCCCTTCCGCCACTTTTGCGTCACTTTTCCCATGTTAAAAGTGACGCAAAAGTGGCGCAAGGGGCTTGTAAATCTGCCCCCATGTTTTTTTCCCCAGAGTTTTAAATATCGAGAACTTGACCCGAAAGTATCAGAAACCTTTACATGAGCACCAGTTGCTTACAGAAGGGCACATTCATTTTTAGTTAGGCACGGGGAGATTAAGTGATTTGTCCAGTATCACAAGATGTTGAGCGTCCCTGCTGAGACTCAAACCCAATTCCCCAGGTTTGAGGTCGACCGCAATAGCCGTAAGGCCACATCCTCTCCCCTTTAGAAGGAGCATACCTCACACTCAACTTGCAACACCATACAATTGTTTACCACAGTAAATTCTAAAAAAGTACTAAAATGTAAAGGCCATCTTCTGATCAAAAAAAGGTAGCAGTTAACTGAAGTTGAATCCACATTATTAAATCACATATTTAGAACAGAAGCAGAAATAAGCAAATTGACAACAACAATGAACAATATAGTGGAACTGTAAGTAGCCTTTGCTGACTAGCAATGAAAAAGAAACAGAAGAACTCCCTTCAACACCCTTTTCGGACAGCTGCTCATAGCACTGAATCTGTTACAATTGGTTCCGCAATTCCCTTTACATTTTAATGTGTGCATCCTTGTTTTGCTGTAGACACGTAAATTAAAGAGGATAATGCACAATGTTCACCACTGGTAAGCAAAGACAATTGGTGATTGTTAGAAATGGGGGTCTCTAGTTGGCAGAGGTAGGTACCCTTGTCCAAATAGGGACCCTTGCTTCTAGTCAGGGTAAGGGGGATACACTCCTAAAATAATCCCTGCTCACCCCCTTGGTAGCTTGGCACGAGCAGACAGGCTTATCTCAGAGGCAGTGTGTAAAGCATTTGTGAACACATACAGTGATACAGTGAAAACACTACAAATGGACACCACACCAGTTTAGAAAAACAAGTAATCTTTATCTAAACCAAAACAAGATCAAACGACAAAAATCCACAATACAGTATCAAAAATATCCTTAAAAATAGGTTATTCACTCAAATAAAGGCTCTAGCAACAAATAACTCCACCTGGAGGTATTACGACGTCGTGACAGATGAAAATCCCAAAGAACAGCGCCGACTGCGAGGTGCGCGGCGTCGGGCCCGGAGTCAAGCAGACCCACAAAGAACAGTACCTTGGTGAAAGCAAAGACAGTGCACGGCGTCGGGGAGGTGATGCTTCGTTGGCGCCTGTGGCTTCGGTTTCTTACGAACCCAGGGGAGGTGATGCCTCTGTTCCTTACTGCAGCGCAGGAGAGGTGAGACATCGGTTCCTTACTGTGTCGGGGAGGTGATGTCACGGATGGCGGCGAGGCATCGGTTCCTTACGGCGGTACGATGTTGATGGATTCGGGAGTCACCCACGTCGAGGATCGGCTCCGCGTTGATGAAGCACCGGCGTCGATGAAGTCGGGGCTGCAGTGCGAGTAGAGACGGTGCGTTGTGGACATCACGAGCGGTGTCCTCGGCTACGGTGCAGACAGCGGCCTCGTTAACAGCTTTGGAGTCGATGCGGCATGGCGTCAGCAGGAGTCGGGCCTACGATGCAAGTCAGGGCGGTGCGTCGTGCTCAGTGGGTCAGTTATGTTTATAAGATGTTATAAACAAAGTCCCCTTTCTGTCCTATGGGAACAGATAGCCTTGCAATAGTGAAAAACGAAATTGGCAGTATTTCACTATCAGGACATGCCACACACATCAGGGCATATCCTATCTTTCACATACAATGCACCCTGCCCACAGGGGTACCTTGGGCCTACCTTAGGGATGATTAATATGTGGAAAAGGGAAGGTTTAGGGACTGGCAAGTGTGTGCACTTGCCAAGTCGACATGGCAGTCCCAGACTGCACACAGGCTCTGCAATGGCAGGCCTGAGTCACATTTTACAAGCTGCTTCTGTGGGTGGCACAATCAGTGCTGCAAGCCCACCAGCAGCATTTGGTTTACAGGCCCTGGGCACACATAGTGCACAGTGCTAGGGTCTGACAAGTAAATCAAATAAGCCAATCATGGAATCCCTAATCCATTACAATAATTTACAAAGGGAGCACTTGCACTTTGGCACTGAACAGCAGTGGCAAAGTGCCCAAAGCATCTAGACCAGCAAAAATGAAGTCCAACACACAGAAAAATACAGGAGGTAAAGACAATAAATGGAAGGGAGACCCACGCCAATGGTGCCAGGTCTAACACGTGTCCCCTTCAGCTGAAATGTGGGGAGAACTACCCACCCTCTTGGGAGTTCTCTTCACTAAGGTGGAAAAATCTGGACAGACCATCAGCATTGGCGTGTTCTGTATCAGGGCGGTGTTCCATCGTAAAGTCCATCCCCTGTAGGGAAATGGACCACCTCAACAGCTTTGGATTCTCACCCCTCATTTGCATTAACCATCTGAGGGGCCTGTGGTCTGTCTGAACCCGGAAGTGAGTCCCAAACAAGTATGGTCTCAGCTTCTTCAGCGCCCAGACCACAGCAAATGCCTCACGCTCAATCGCACTCCACCTCTGTTCCAGTGGAACTAACCTCCTACTAATGAAGGCTATAGGTTGGTCTAGGCCCTCTTCATTCAGCTGTGAGAGCACAGCCCCCACACCATGCTCTGAAGCATCTGTCTGCACAATGAGCTCTTCTGAGAAGTTGGGTGCCTTAAGCACGGGCACTGTGCACATGGTAGATTTCAGGGCATCAAAAGCCTTCTGGCAGGCGTCAGTCCAATTCACTTTCTTGGGCTGCTTCCTGGAAGTCAGCTCTGTCAAGGGGGCAACAATGGTGCCATACCCCTTGACAAATCTCCTGTAATACCCTGTGAGTCCTAGAAAGGCTCTCACCTCTGTCTGAGTCTTGGGGGGTCCCAAGCCAGAATGGTATCAATCTTGGGCTGTAGGGGCGCCACCTGGCCGCTCCCCACCTGGTGTCCCAAGTACACCACTGAACCCTGCCCGATCTGGCACTTGCTTGCCTTGATCGTGAGGCCTGCCCTCCGCAGCGCCTTCAACACTTCCCAGAGGTGGTGCAGATGTTCCTCCCAAGTGGCACTGAACACTGCAATGTCGTCCAGGTAGGCGGCACTGAAATCTTCCAGCCCAACCAACACCTGGTTGACCGACCTCTGAAAGGTGGCAGGGGCATTCTTAATCCCAAAGGGCATCACCTGGAATTGGTAGTGCCCATCTGGTGTGGAGAATGCTGACCTCTCTCTTGCCCCATCAGTTAAGGCGATCTGCCAGTACCCAGACGTTAAATCAAACGGACTGAGGTACTGGGCAGCCCCCAACCGATCGATGACTTCATCAGCTCTGGGGATGGGGTGCGCGTCAGTCCTGGTGACTGAATTGAGCCCTCGGTAGTCCACACAGAACCGGAGTTCTGGCGTGGCACCGGGTGCGGCAGCCTTCGGGACCAAGACCACTGGGCTGGCCCAAGGGCTGTCTGAGGGCTCAATCACCCCTAGCGCTAACATCTTGGAGACCTCCTCCTTGATGCAAGCTCTGACCCTGTCAGTCACTCTTTAAATGTTATGTTTTACTGGAGGACTGTCCCCAGTGTCCACATCATGGATGCACCACTGAGTGACACAGGGGGTCAGGGAGAACAGGTCAGAAAACTGTCCCAACAGTTGGCGACAGTCACTCTGTTATTCAGGGGTCAGGGCGGTAGAGAGGTTCACAACGTCCACTGACCCATCTTGCTCCTTTGCGGACAGGAGGTCAGAAAGAGGCTCAGTCTCCTCTTCCATTCCAGCATCTGTTGCTAGGAGCATGCCCACTTCGGACCTCTCCAAGTGGGGCTTCAGGCGGTTCACATACAGGACCTGCAAAGGGTTCCTGGGAGACTGCAAGTCCACCAAGTAGGTGACGTTTCTCTTGCACTCCACCACCTCAAATGGTCCGGTCCACCATACCATGGAACGCACAAGGCTCCACTGGGGCCTTGACCCAAACTTTCTGTCCAGGCTGAAACTCGTTCAAAGTGGCATTCTGATCATACCAGTGTTTCATTTCCTCCTGGCTGGCTTCCAGGTTCGCCTGAGTGAGTTGCCTGAAGCGCTTAGTCTGGTTTCTGAAGGCCAGCATGTAGCTATATACATCCTGGGGAGGTTTACTGGGAGCTTTCTCCCAGCCTTCTTTCACCAGACTCAGAGGTCCTCTTACATGATGGCCGTACAGCAGATCAAAGGGACTGAACCCTAAGGACTTCTGGGGCACCTCTCTGTAAGCAAACAGCAGGCATGGTAATAGGACGTCCCACTTACACCTCATGGGCTCACCAAGACCCATAATCATGCCTTTTAGAGTTCGGTTGAATCTTTCAACCAGCCCATTACCTTTGGGGTGGTAAGGAATGGTGAACTTGTAAGTTACACCGCACTCCTGCCGCAGGGACTTCCTATACTTGGATATGAAGTTGGTACCCCGGTTGGACACCACCTCTCTGGGGAACCCCACACGGGAGAAAATCCCCATCAACGCACGACTCACCACGGGGGCTGTCACAGTCCGGAGAGGGATGGCTTCCGGGTACCGGGTGGCTTGGTCCACCAAGACCAGCATAAACCTGTTGCCCATGGCTGTCTTGGGATCCAGAGGCCCCACGATGTTAATACCCACCCTCTCAAAGGGAATGCTGACCACAGGGAAAGGTTGGAGAGGAGCCTTACACTTCCTCCCACTCCTACCACTTGCCTGGCAAGTCTGGCAAGACCTACAGTGAGCATCAGAATGCTTGCGCTTTTGGGGCCAGTAAAAGTGGGTGACAAGCCTTTCAAAGGTCTTGTCTTGCCCCAAATGCCCTGCCAAAGTCACATCATGAGCCAGACCCACTAGGAAGGCTCTGAAGCGCTGGGGTACCACCAGCACACGGGCTGACCCAGGCTCAGCAACCTTAGGCTCGTTATACAGGAGACCATTCTCCCAGTATATCCAATGTGATCCGGACTGATCACCTGCTGCCTGGTTTGCAGCCAATGAGAGAAGGGCACGTCTGCTGCACCTGGCAGAACTCCTTCCTTGTGAGCTCTCCTTCTTGCTGCCAATGGGTCAGCTCAGGCAGGTCCCCCAGTTTAGCCACTTGTTCCCTTGTAGGCTCCAGAGCATCCCCCTCAGGGTCCGCCTCCTCCTGGACCATAGGAACCTCGGGGGCCGGTTTCCTGCACCCCCTGCCTCTTCTCTTCCCGGCAGGCACCTGGGCCACTCTTTCAGGCTCCAGGTTCTCTTGAATGCCCTTACCGGCTGCCATTGACCGAGTGGTCACACATGCCCACTCAGGCAGACCCAACATCTCCAAATGAGACCTCCGCTCCACCTTCGCCCAAGGGGAACTCTCCAAATCATTGCCTAGCAGACAGTGAACAGGCATGGCTGGCCTCAAAGCTACTCTCAAGGTACCTGAGACCCACCCACTCAAAGGGAACCTGTGCTACTTTGCAGAGGCACCCTGAGTTGTCAGCGGCAACTACGGGGTAGAATGTGTTGGGGACCACCTGCTCTTCAGACACCAGCCGACAACTGACAGTTGTCACACTGGCTCCAGTGTCTCTCAGAGCCTCCACACTATGGCCATTAATGGTCACCCACTGCCTGTACTTTTTAGTGTTATCAGGCATATGAGGCCTTGGGACCATCTCACGGTCTCCTAAAGAGACCAGGGACATCTCTGCGGGACCCCACCCACCTTGGGCACCCGACTTCTCCCCCAAGGCTACACTAGCCAGTTCCCGGGGCTGTGCACCAGTGGGTGCAGTGGTAACCGGTTTGGGACACTTAGGATCCCCCGGAAGTGGCCCACCTGACCACAACTAAAACAGGTCTTGGGGTCCCTCTGAACAGGCTTACCTGGCGGGACCCATGGTTTCTTTTCAGTGGGAGGCTGGGAACCCTTACCTTGGTTCCTTTGGGGATTACTTTGGGGCCCTTTATGGAACTCCTTTGGTTTACCCTTGTCCCCCCCACTCTTCTGCTGGGGACCCTGCCCACCTTTGGCGGAGTCTCCCACAAGACCTTTGTGGACCCTGGTACTGACCCAGCGTTCCGCCTCCATAGCAAGCTTCCTGGGGTCAGTCAGCTTACTATCAATCAGGTGCTGGCGTAGCTCTGGAAAACAACTACTGGACAAGTGCTCCCATGCAACCAAATCATAGAGCCCCTGCAAGTCAGTTACCTTGCTACCCTTCACCAATCCATCCAGTGCTCTGCAAAAGTAAGATACATATTCCACCCAAGTACTTGACTCCAGCTTCTTGCAGTTCCTAAATTTCTGCCTATAAAGCTCTGGGGTCAACCCATACCTGGCTATCAAGACTTCCTTCATGGGGGCATAGGACATCTGATCCTCAGTGGGCAAAGCTAGTAAGGTCTCTCTCCCTTCACCTATGAAGCGGCCCCACAACCCCGCTCCCTAATCTCTCTCAGGGACCCGGTGGGACCTCATCGCTATTTCATAGGCCTTAAACCACTGCCCAATGTCCTCATGCTTCATGAAATATTTGATAACATCTTTGGGAATGTATACTTTTCCTTGCATTCCTTGCTTCCAACCAGGCCCTCAGCGCCTTTTGGAACTCCTCCTTCCTGGTGAGGACTCTCACAGAGATTTTAAATCTTTTGCAGATGGCTTTAAGTTGTGGCACAGTATAGGTATAACTACATGAGCAGTCAAGAACATGTGTGTAAGAAACTGGATGGTGTGCTGCCACCAGAGGGATTGATCTCTAGACTTTTCGCTTTCAGCTCCAGCTCCCTCAACACTCTCTCATGCTCTAAAAACATCTTCTTCTCTTCCATGGCCAATTTCTTGCTCTACAACTCCAACCTCTTATTCTCTAAGTCACCCTGGCTCCCCAGCTTGAGCTTAGCAAGCTCCATTTCCATTTCATGCACTCTGCTTTTCTCCCTGTCCTCCAACTCCTCTGGAGACAGACCTCTTGAAGACACACTGCTGCCTTCGCTGGGAGGCACTCCTCCTCCAGTTAGGCCCACTAGCCCATCCTGCTGCCCATCTAAATTCTCCCCCTCCACCATAGGCTCCTCGGTCTGCCCACTGGCATTCCTTGCTTCCAACCAGGCCCTCAGCGCTTTTTGGAACTCCTCCTTCCTGGTGAGGACTCTCACAGAGATTTTAAATCTTTTGCAGATGGCTTTAAGTTGTGGCACAGTATAGGTATCAACCCTCTCCACAAAATCCTTTGTTCTCTGAAGGCAGAGAGTGTCTGTACCCAGCCAAAACCAGTTCTGTCTTCACTGGTGCAGCTTCCTGGCAGGAGGTGGAGACAGCATTGTTGTAGGTAGACCAGGCCCATTCAGGTGAAAAGGAAATCTCCTCCCCCTACTCTAAATGCAGCCCTGGTCTATTCAGCCCAGCCCTGACTCATCAGACGTCTGGAGCCACTGCCCCTCTCCAGACCCTGTCATCCAAAAGCCAGACATGCAGTACACAAACCTAGCAGAGGCACACTGGATGGTTAGGCAAGAAAATACCTACTTTCTAAACGTGGTATTTTCATGCACAGAATGTAAAAATCACCCTCACTAAAAGATGCACTTTAACATTCTGAGTTCAGGCATACTAAATTTTCCTTTTCTATCTTGTTCCCAGGGTCAGTTATGTTTATAAGATGTTATAAACAAACTCCCCATTTTCTCCTGTGGGAACAGATATCCTTGCAATAGTGAAAAACGAAATTGGCAGTATTTCACTATCAGGACATGCCACACACATCAGGGCATGTCATATCTTTCACATACAATGCACCCTGCCCACAGGGGTACCTTGGGCCTACCTTAGGGGTGGCTAATATGTGGAAAAGGGAAGGTTTAGGGACTGGCAAGTGTGTGCACTTGCCAAGTCGACATGGCAGTCCCAGACTGCACACAGGCTCGGCAATGGCAGGCCTGAGTCACATTTTACAAGCTGCTTCTGTGGATGGCACAGTCAGTGCTGCAAGCCCACCAGCAGCATTTGATTTACAGACCCTGAGCACACATAGTGCACTGTACTAGGGTCTGACAAGTAAATCAAATAAGCCAATCATGGAATCACTAATCCATTACAATAATTTACAAAGGGAGCACTTGCACTTCGGCACTAAACAGCTGTGGCAAAGTGCCCAAAGCATCTAGACCAGCAAAAATGGAGTCCAACACACAGCAAAATACAGGAGGTAAAGGCAAAAATGGAAGGGAGACCCACGCCAATGGTGCCAGGTCTAACAGTGATCATACACTTCAGGTTTTTTGAAGGAATTGTGTACAAATTTGAATAACATCATGATCTTTATGTTTTCTAGAATATCTGCATTAAATCATCACTACTCAGAGAATGCAAGTCAGGTGCACTGATGACACAGTAGACTTCCAAATCATTTGAGGTATGTGCCACGTAAACATTCACCAAAAACTACATTGCAGTAAACTACATGAGCAGTCAAGAACATGTGTGTAAGAAACTGGATTATTAGTTAAAGTGGATGGTAGACCTCTCCAAGTAATAATGGCACTCTTGCTTATGAGGTCCAATTGGGTCTCAGCAACTTAGACATGGACTCAACCCTTGGTAGGTGTAGCACAGAGCAGACAGGCTTAACTTAGGAGAAATGTGTGAAGCATTTATCAGTATCAAAAGAGTTAAAAGTAGAAAACACCACACAAGAAAATACCACTCCAATTTATAAAGATAGAGAAGTTTTTAATAAGCAAATAGACACTACATCTACAAAAAGTTCCGATGTATTAAACTGGAGAATGGAGATATGATTTTTCAAGGTTTTAGATGTTTCTAGTGCCAAAAAGTGTAAGGCGCCAACAGTGGGTATCTGGTTGCGTTACACCGGGTCAAAGACAAAAGTTAAGGCCGACCGTGATGAAGCGTAGATCAGATACAGGGACCAGACTCTTCCCAGGGGAAAGTTTAGTTTCTGACTTAGTCTTTTTCTTAGAGAAAATCTTCAGCGACGAGGTCGTTGGTGGGTTGGGTTGCAGGCTCGATCCAAGGAAGGGCTTGTTGTTGTTGTCAGCTGGTTGAAGTGCAGGATCTTGGTGGGAGCCACAACTTTGGTGAGAGTTTGAGGCTCTCAACATCGGGAAAGTTCAGAACAGGTGAAGTCCATAGTCTTTGCCCAGGGAGGTCTTGTAAACGGTCAGCTGCTTCTCGACATCGACCTCAGTGGAACCCCTCTGCATTTGCATTTAGAGAAACTTTTCTAGAAGTCAACCATGTGTCAGTGGTGCAAACCAGCAATTTGAGTCCGACCGTCAGTGTAACATTGGCGACTGTGGCTCAGTGGCAGTCCAGTGGTAGTCTCTGGTTCTTTTTTAAAACAATTTAGCAGAAAGCTTCTAAGTGTCCAGTTTTGCAGTTCTTGCAGGAGAAGAGTACACTCTTACACAAGCCAAGGGTTCAGGACCTTGTGGGCACCAGTTGGAGGGTCAGGACTCAATCTCCTAGAAACCACTAACAGGGTGAAAGGTAAATCCAGTAGGAACTGCTCAGTTGGGCTCTTGAAGTTACAGGCTTGCTGTTGTGTTCCTGGAACTTAGCAGGAGGCTGGCCAACTAGCCCTTGGAGTCCACTCTTCATTCCTGGGTACAAATGGGAGCCCTTGGGGTTTCTCTCCACAGGTTAAAGTAGGTCTGAACCTCTTTTTGAAGTCTGGGGTTCAGCAGGTTCAGTCATTCTTCTGCCTTCCACAGGTCCAGAGATATTCTGAAGAAGGTCCGTAAGGGTATCACTTTGATGCCTGCAACTAGCTTGAGAGTGGGGAGTGACTCCCTAACCAATAGGGAAAAATGTCTCAGGAGCAACTCCACCTACTTTGACTTCACTTCCCCGGAGTCTGGCCCTAAACAATCCCACAGTGCCCTGCTGTGCTAAAATCCATCATAAAAAATGTGTCTTACCTTAGTCATAGCTATGAGCACACCCCTGTGGTGTATCCAGGGAAATGAGGAACACACCATGCAAAACCAGTTCTGGGGCAGGTATTTTTCCCCACTGGGATTGGTGCCACTCTGGCTACATGGATAATGGCAGGCCTAGGTGTGAGTTGCATCTGCCTGTGACAGGGGCTGTCCCTTTGAAGCTAGTTGGTGGGCACATACCCCATGCCATTCTGTCAGGAGGAGGTCTCACCTCTTCCTAGCCAAGGCCCTTTTGTTCCCTTTCATGAGAGCAATTCACAACTCCCACTAGGCTTCCAGGTGACAGTTGAGGATTTTCTCTGAAATGGCTCTTAGAGGCTTTTGGCAGGAAAATGCCAACTTTCTAAAAGTGGCATTTTCAGAATAGCCATTTAAAATCTGACTTTACAATCAGATTGGATTTAAAATTCCCATTCATTTGAGTCCTTGAACCACTGTTCAAACTATTCCCAAACTGAAAGTATGCATTATAAGGTGTTATAATGTAACCCAGGGCTTTTCTATGGGAAAGCCAGCCTTGCCACAGGGAAAAATGGCTTTGGAGATTTCTCACTGCCAGAACATGTAAAACATAGGTACATATATCCTACTTTTTAAATACCAGCACCCTTCCCAATGGACTATAGGGCCTACCTTAGGTTTAGGCCTGGCAAAAGGCTTATTTTGCTAGGTCGAATTTGCAGTTTAAAAACTGTACACTCAGACTGCAGAGGCAGGCCTGAAGACGTGCTTTGTATAGCCATTTATTGGTGGCAGAATAATTACCGCAGTCCACTAGTGACATTTAGCTCACAGACCCTGAATACACTTGTTACCATATACTAAAAATGTATAGATATGTTAAATATGCTAATCAGGAGTTGACCAATTCCACATGCTTATAGGGGTCATAGCACATCAAATAGATGCTGGATGGAAGTGCCCTGGTGTTAGAGTCTATATAACATCAATAAAATCCACTAAAAAGTGTGGCGGGCGATCAGGTCAAAAGGCCATTTCCTTATAATGTGCATAAGTAATTAATGAGAACATCTCAGCAGGCAGATTTTATTTCTTTATATTCCTCTTTGTCAATCAAAAATGCTAAAATACATTTTTAGTTTTTACTTTGTCGTGCGTTAGCATTTCTAGTGAAAACTAAGACTGTGTTATTACAGCAAAAATGTGACTTGGCATAGAAAATGAGAATTGGAAAACATTTCACATTTTGATGCCCTCATAAAGAGTAGGGGTGGGCAGAACTTGGGGAGTTTTAACTCCGCAGAATTCTGCAGAGTTACATAAAAACTCAGAGAGATTCCACAGAGTTCCACGAGCAGATGGAATTTGACATGTCACACTGCTTGCACTGATTTTTAGTGCTGGGAGCTTGTTCCGTGTTTTTACAATGCGAACGGCACCACAAGGTGCGCAAGAGGGCACCTCTTTTTTCAGCCGCTTGAGTAGATTTTCTACACAAGTGACAGCTTGTACAAAGTGAAGGGTAGGGACCTGCCGCGACCGCCCACATTGAGAAAACTAATGGGAGGCGCTCTAGTGCCCGAAAAGCGCTCTAGGGGGCACAAATTGTCGCTCGCCAATTTAACATTGTCGAGCCTAGGACAAGAAAAAACTCTGCCATGTGGGGGTTGGCAGTGTTTTGCCGGAACTTGGTGGTCCAAGCGGAACGCGGAGGAGGCAAAACTCCGCTGGTGGAGCAGAATTTTCAACCATCCTCTAATAAAGAATCCTTCCATCCCTGTTAGATCTTGATTGGTTGGGAAACTTATACAGAAAGTTGTAATTTAGAGGCAGTGGAGCAGCAGCCACATTAAGGTGCCTGGGTTGAATCATATCTGCTGAGATGGGTGAGTATGGGAAGCTGAGCTGAACAGTATTTTAGATCCCGACTACTCAGACCAGATCCCACATGCCAATGATTGTTAACAAGGGAGAGAATGTTAATGCAGGCGGAGGGAAATGGGATAATGGGAAAACGTATTACCAGAAATATTCTGGGATAACCTCAGAAAGGGTTTCCAGTGACAGAAACATATTAAACCAGAATGCAAAGCCTGTTGTGAATTATGACTTTAGGGTATAGTTAGGTTTACTGAAAAGAACATAAGGAAGAATTATAAAAGTTTTGACTCATGGGATTATTCAAGAAATATAGAGCTCACAGTGTTTGGCACCCATCATTCTGGTGCACAAGCCCAGAAGTGCATTATGCTTACATGGACTTGCTCAACCTGATAAAATTTGCGTGCATTGGCAGCCACTCTCGAACATTATGGAAGTGATGATGACCCTGAAGATGTCATGATGTTTACTACTTTGTGCACATAAGATGCTCACCGCCAGGCATGGTTATTCTGAAAGGTTCACATCATTTGCATCACTGTTCCTACACAATTAGAGGCATATTTATGATCCAGTTGCGGCACTGTTGGGTCACTTTCTGTGATGCAATGGTGGTGCAAACCACCAAATCATATTTATGAGGCCATACAAAGTCACTTTGCATGCCTTTGAAAATAGCCTCATAGATACAGAGTAGGGCAATGCAGCACAAATTGCTGCGTTGCCATACTGCGCACTAGAGAGGCAGTCCATGGGCATTGCGGTGGGTGATTCCACACAACACTCATGGATTTAATGCCTCCCCAGATATACAACACCATATAAACCTGGGGATGTGCCAAAACCTTATGCCTCCACAGTGGAGGCGCAACAAGGAGAAATATCTTCACATTCCCAGGTTTACAAGGATCTGTAAACCTGGGAATGCGTCAAAACTGTACGCCTCCCCAGGGCAGGCGTAATGAGGAGAAATATGTTTATTTCTCCTTGTTTTTTCCTCTTTCTATGTGTGCGGCATTCTGCATTCTGCAGCACACATAGAAGAAGGAAAAAGCCTACCAGGATTGTTTTTTGCAGAAAGGTCCCCCTTCCTGCACAAAAACAATCCTGCATGCAACACAGGCACCATTGCTCCATGATGCAAGGGTGCCTGCAATGGTGCTAGGCTGCCAAAACGGTGACGGCGCAAGGAGAAATGACAGGAATGCATTGTGTGCCATAGGTATGACGCATTCCTGCCCTTTCACTTTGACGCAGGGCAGCGCAGCAAGGAGACTTGCTGCACTGCCCTACACCAAATCCCCATAAATATGCCCCTAAATGAAAATCTTGTTAAAAAAGATAAATTGGGTTGTGTGTTTTCAGGGTAATACCTGTTTTATGGTGGCAAGAATAAGAGGAGCATGGCAGTCTTCAGCATTTTGTGTGAGAGTTGTGTTTATGTGAAGAGGAAAACTATGTTTTCGATGGACGGGATAGATTACTTTGAACATCATTCTTCAAGTAGAGGGGTGGTACTCGAAGCGGAGATGAAGAGGGCAGATAAGGAAGCATCATGTCATTTGAACAAGGACCACTTGCTGATGTTCTTAAGGCCAGCAGAGTTTTTAACACCGTTTTATATGATGAGTGAGGAAATGTTTCTTGGTGAAATGTTCACACTTGTTGGAAATTACATGAAATATATTGCATGAGAATCTACAATAACCTTTCTCCGCAAGGACACATCTTGAACAAAAAAGTAATGTGAGATATTTTCAGTTGACTGGTTTGAGGAGAAAATGTTTCATTCTGGAAGAAAATGTATCTCTGCAAGACATTTTCTACATACACCTGTCACCCGTGGGCAAAAACATGCACAATTTTGCATTATGCAAAATGGTAAAACATTCACACATGTCGTGTAATGCAAAATGTGTGAATTAAGTAGGATTTTGTTGGCTTAAATAAAAATTTGCACAGAATACTTTGTACATCACTCAGCAAACAAAACTGATCCCTTCTGCAAATTGCCCCAGACGAAAGCGGAGTTCCAGTGGGATGAAGAATATGGCAAAGCATTTCAACAGATGAAATAATACAGTGGTAGCACAATTTTGTAACCATTAGATGCAGATGTCAAAAGCATCATAATGCCCACTGCGAGTACCTACAGCTTAGGTGCCATATCACAGGGGGAAAACGGCCATGAGATGATTGTAGCCCGGGCTCCCAGCTATTGAGTCACTGAAAGGGAAGAATTAATAGTTTTTGTTCAGTAAGTATCAATTCAAGATATATATCTGTGTGCCAAGTTCCTGCTACTTACAGACCATAAACCACTTATTGATTTATTTGGTAATATAGGTAGTGGGCGAGCCACGCCCAGAAAAAGTCAAGTGGTTATAAAGTGGTTTTATAGACTGCAGGAATTCTGTTACAAAAAAATGTTCAGGCTTCTGAAATATAGTAACTTTTTATCTTGCATGCGAGTAGAGGATAATTCCAAAATTTAAGTGAATGAGGAGGATGAAGGTGGTGTTGTGAGCCAAATCAATAGAATGTTAAAAAGCACAGAAACAAAAGACGTTTGGAGGGGCAGTATCGATTGGGATACATCGGGGTCGATTCCGATCTCGGCCGGTAGGGCTCCGAATCGGATTCGGCTTTACCGGATCCGATTCGGAGCCCTGTTTCCCGACCGAACCGTACGCGGGTCCGGCCGAGCGAGTACGATGCGAATTCGCCGACCGACTCGTCCGGGCGTCCCGACCGCTCCGACCGACTCGCTCCCGGCTCGAACCGCTCCGACCGACTCGCTCGGACTCGACTCGCACCGCGCAATGGAGACGTTCCCCGGCCGGGTAAGTACGATGCGCGCCGCGAGCAGTCCGACCGAGCCGCGCACTCCGGCTCGAAAGAGCTGTCGGAGCCGTACTTTGGGGTCCGTGTCGGACCCCCTGTACGCGTAGCCGCGCGAGTCGCACACAGGGTGGACCCATGGGTCCCCCTACCTGTGCGTGTACGGCGCGAATCGCTTCGCCGCGTACCCGCTGTAGGGGGCGCACTTGTCCGACTCGCACCTATTGAGTCAATGGGAGCCCGCGTACGCGTTGTACGACCGGCTCCCATTGACTTCAATGGGAGTCCGACCGACTCGAGTCCGATAACATACGGACGCATCGTACTCGTTCGGTCGGACTGCACGGGTCCGATTCGGTCGGAAATCTCTCCGGGTCCGGCTCGGTCGGAGAAATTTCCGGCCCGAATCGGAATCGACCCCTGAGTCTCTTGGCAAACCTTGCAGCAAGTGCTTTGGCTTTTATTATGAGTAGGCTCGATAATTCCAACAGGGTCAGTATCTCCTGTTACCTTCCCCTTCAGAATTATGCAGTTTGTTGGAACACTGCATCTCCATGATGTCTCACCCAGAGATTTCACCTGCTACAAGCTTAAATTGGCATGGAAAGTTTGAATTTGCATGTTATTCCCCAAACACTCACAATTCCTAGTATTTCCTCTCCCCTGCAGTTACTGGGCGACTCATGATGAAGGCTGTAGTGTGGAAGTGGACGGTGATAGACACTAAGCAGAGAGACTGATCCTGGATAAGGGTTTGGTAAGTCATCTTGATTTGCTTGTTGTTCCTGCTGACTTGTCTATAAGAGTCCAGCAGCATGCTCATGAGAGTTACATAGACATACATGCCATGAAGAGGAGTGTTCTGGAGGATTTGTAGTGCCTGTGTCTTGTTAGATATGTCAAGCATTTTCTCAGGGACTGCAGTAAATGCATCCCAGCTGCTACGTCACGGACCATGATTCCTCATTCTACGAACCCTAGAAAATTTCCTGTTTAACCATGGAATGAAATTACATTTGATTTAGATGGTTCTTTTGGCGTCTTGAATGGTTCACCTAAATATGCTATAGTGATAATGGTCTACATCCTGAAGTATCTTCAGGTTTGTTTTGCGGATATTGTGCAGTTCAGTTTTTGTAAATTTCAATTCAAAAGAGGGTTATCTGGAGGAATTGGTAACTGATAACAGTATGCAACTCACTGCCCTTAACACCTGAAGGGCTGGGGGAAGGAGAGAGATTTTTTGGGTCAGGATACACGCTGGCACTCTCACTTTCAATAGCCACACACTGAAAAAACAAACGTGCCCTTGTTGTGTGCTCTCCAACTTGGGAGCAAACCCCCTTACCGCTGAGTGACTCCTCTATTCTAAGCTATATGTCTCTCCCAAACACTATAGTTAGAACTCAAGGGGCATTTGATTAAAAAAGAGCGGGATGGCCCCACACACCTCCTTGGTGTCATGCTTCATCGCTGGCCATCCTGCGCTCACCAAAGAATACTTTAATGGCAGACGGGCCCTCGTCAAAGACAAAGAGACTGCTCAGGTAAGATCCATGGAGTGGGGGATGTAGCTAAAAATCCCTATCACTTGCCTAACCCGAAAAACTGTACTGTTGTTAAGGAGGTGGTGAAGGGATGGTTAAAACAAACAATGAGACACATGAGACTTTACTATTCGACTCATGTCCATATAGGTCAACATGTTTCAGCCCTTAAAAGGCCCCATCCGGGGTTTTCCTCAGAACCAGAACCCAGTTTATCCTTATCTATATCCTTGTCCTTATCCTCATACACTCACTCAGTGCACATGCATACATACAATACCAGATACTAATCTCTGGTTGCTCCAAGAAAGGTGTTTTTCCCTTTTTGCCTAGGGTTCCTAAAGAGAAAATAGAAAGAAACATAAATATATATATATGCACTGACAATACTGCAAAAGACAAATAAAATGAACCAAAATTAACATAAAACAAACATTGGTATATTGTGGCTGGGATGTATATGTTGAAATCGAAAGCCCGCTGGCCTGTGCCTGCCTTGTGAGGTCAAGCTGTGCCACTCATGTGATCTTACAGCACGCTTCATCAATTTCATGGATGTGCAAGCCCATTCTAACCAAACATGAGTTGAGCACTCAGTGAGGAGTGACTATCCCTCACCCTAACTGAAGGACATTCGCACCCCATGGAGGAGCGGGATGAGGGGAGCCTTATATTCACACACTATGTAGAAGGAGAAGAAAATATATAGAATGGTAAGCATATCAGCCCCTAGGACCTCTTGTTGCAACCACCCGGTCGGCTCAATGCAAGGGAATAGCTTACGCTTACTTCATCAAAAGTCTCTCTCCTGCTGATATACCTGATTTTGGGTATCCATTCTCCTCCCGACACTGCTGCCTATAGCAGCAGCTCGGGTATTTGTGCGATAACGACGCTCGTTCAATGACACAGCAGTTGCATAGCGATGAGCATGCTGGGGTGTGTAGTTCTCAAGCCGCTCCTAATATGCTCTATCGTGGCATGTCTGTGTACAGTGCTACTAGACTTAGTGTGGGGTCATAAAAAAAACAGATAATGACTGGTATGGCATGGTGCCTCCTAAGAAATTGTAGCAGTCAACCACAAATTATAAATCCATAAGGAAGTCGCATAGTGATGGGCATGCTGGGGAGTGTAGTGCCCAAGTTGCTCCTGATATGCTCTATTAAGGCTCTCTGTGGGGTCATGAAAAATCTAATAATATCAGGTGGCATGGTGCTTCCTAAAAAAATTATTATTAATGCAACCGTAACCACGAGTTACAAATCCACGCGCCTTACTGATGACTATTTGTCATTTAGGAGGAAGCTGAAAACACATCTGTTTCCTAGAATGTAATTGCCGACGTTCCGCAGTCTATCGCTTAGGTTTTTCTTCTTGCTGATACCTCCAGCATCATATCATCCTCTTTTCAGGTCATAGTTTTCCTAGTGCCTTGATATCTCTTGGGATGATTGTCGCGCTTAACAAATACAAAAACAAACAAATACGGTTCCATAACGATGGACATGCTAGGGAGTGTAGTCTTCAATGTGCTCCATATATGCTCTATCAGGAAGCATATATGTACAGTGTTGAAGGGCTTCAAATGGGGACAAGTAGAGCCAAATGATAACAGGTGGCATAGTGAAAGCTTCTCTATTGTAAATGGTGCATATAACCAGTATTTGAACTGGTGAACGTGGCAGATCTCGCTTGCCACCCCTCCTTCCCCTAGTGTTAAGGGCAATGTGTAGCATAGTTCTGTGTGGCAGATAGCCGCGGGAAGTTTTTCAAAATTCCTATACTAGTACCCAACCACAGGATAATTCCCAAGGTACTGTGATATCATGATCTAACGATTCTTCACAGCTGTGTATTGGCCTTCTTAAACATGTCTGAACTGAATAAATTAGCATTTGACAATGAAGTTGTGACAAATATATTGATGGCTTTAGCACAGGTAAGTGATTGGGAATCACTTACCCAACTGAAAAAGAAACAGATAAAAACAGCATGGTGCTAAGATGACAGAATATCTGCGGACTACGGTGGCACCCCGTAGATTGATTGTGACTAATGAGCCATGGATCATCCTAGATAATAATACCTTCCAGAGGTTGGTGCTGATCATTAATACAGTAAAAAAGATATCAGATGATATGCTCATCCAAATCCAGACAAGTGAGGGGAATCTTAAAACTACTGTCCTTGTAACAACATATAAGAAAAGACTTGATGAGATCAATAAGGAAATGACCCAACATAGAGAATTTCTGACTCAGACTAAAATTAACAAATTGCAAAAGGATATCAAGAGGTTTAGTCATGAGACCACTTACCCTTACATAGCTGATGAGCATAACTCAATGAGACCAGTAACTCAGAACCACCACAACACCCAAAAAAGTCTTTAATTGGAGATGATCCACTGCACAGGACTGGTCTTTCAGCTCTAGTAGTTACAGTAGTTACAGCAGTGATGAGGAGAGTCATTTCCCTCCATCATGATGGGTCCACCTAATCCATGATTCCAAACAGGTTTCTGGCCCCAGCCTTGCCCACTTTTCCAACAGGACTTTCAATTTCAATATGGTAGACCTCCTTTTTTATGCAGAGGACAATAACGAGGCAGAGAAAGGTAAAAACGATGAGGAGGTTCAACAGTACAGTGGTCAGATCCAACAATGATGGCAATGAGGTGCATGACCAGAGACAACAACCAGGTAGGCCCGAGTCGAGCAGCACCTTAGTACATGATCAAAGACAACAACTAGGTGGGCATCAGCTAGGCATCTCATTAATTGTGAATTTGAGCACATCATCCTTCATCGAGGCTGAGCTTGAGGTTTTAAACAAAGGGCTAGGTTTTGTTCCCACTCTGGAATCTTTAAGATCCAGTTAAGATGTGGACTGGCTAAGTTCTTTAGGAAAATAAGGCTCAAGTCCTTTTTTGCCAACTTGTCCACTATTGACAGTGACTTGAAAACACAGGCCTGAGGACAATATCCACTTTTCTACCCCCTACCCTAACCACCACCTCAGTAGTTCAAACTGTTGAACAAGCAGTCATTAGGGAGGTGGAAGGCATCAACGTTACTAATCTTAATGTGTTCAACAACATACCCACACAAGAGAGAAGAGTCCTTAAAATTCTAGAGGAAAATTGCAACATTGTGATAAAACCAACTGATAAGGGGGTGCAACAGTTGTATTACCCTTTGAGATGTATGACAGAGAATGCAGATGGTTTTATCAGAAGAAAGTAGTTGCAGGATTCTGGAGGAAAATCCTACCCCTGACTCACAGGTACCATAATGGCTATGGTTGAGGAAGCTCTGGGCATGGGATGGATAACCAGGCATGAAGCAGCTTTTCTGATGCCAAAAGAACCAAGGGTGGCACAATTTTACATCTTGTCAAAACTTCATAAGAACTAAATTTCCCTATGAGGCAGACCCATTGTTTCAGGGATTAACTCTATCCTGGAACCGCTCTCACAATTTTGCAACTGGTTTTTGAGGCCACTGGTCAAAGACATGCCTTCCTTTTTAAAGGACCCAATAGACATTCTTTGCCACCTGAACAACCTGAGCTTCAATTCCAACACAGACCTCTTCTTGATAACATTGAAGTGTTATACACAAGTATACTGCAGGAACAAACTCTTTAGGTCATAGAAGTCCTTCTCAAAGACACTGACATAGACACCATCATTCCTACTCAGTTTGTAATAGACTGTGCATGGATAGCCCTCACTGAAATCCTTTCTGAGTATGACAACACCATTTGCCATCAGGTGAAGGGCACTTCAATGTGAAGCACTTTTGCTCCAAGTCTAGCATGTCTCTATGTCCACCAATTTGAGTCTGACCACATTTACAATGACACAAATCCATACTCAGCAAATATCAGGCTATGGTGTTGATACATTGATGATGTCCTTATTGTCTGGGGAGGTCACATGGCACTGCAACAGACTTCTCTGCATGAAGGAACACGAGAGACCCTTACCTGAAATGTGCCCACACCATTGACAAGGACACCATTACCTTTTTATATCTCAATATTAGGATCACAAAGGGGTGATCACGATGGTTCATGAAAAGCTCACTGAAAAAATAGTCTCCTTCTATTTGACAGCCATCATCCAACATCCCTAAGGGAGAATTTACCATTCGTTCAGTTTTTGCGCATCAGGCATAATTGCTCTGATAGCAACACTTTCAATGTACAGGCAGAAAGACTAACTGACAGGTTGAAAGCACGCAGAATTCCAGCCAGGATAATCTCACGAGCCAAGAAATGTGCTTGTAAAAACAGCAGAGAGGTGCTTTTGGAGACATATCCCAAAGAGCAGGGTGACAGACTTACTTGTGTCACCACGTTTACAGCTGTCTCCAACACGGTGAAAAAGATAGTCTTGAAACACTGGAATATGTTGAAGAAAACAGGGAATGATTAGCCTCCTCCACTTTTTTCTTTCAAACAGAGCACAAGCCTGAGAAATAGGCTAGTACACACACTCACCACCCACAGCAGCACTGTAACAAAACCTTCTAGAACGTTGTGGGGGGTACAACCGGTTGAGGGTCATTTTCCATGTCCCTTTACCAAACATTTAAAAGAAATTGATATAGGCACTACCGCCAATTGGTTATTAAGCACCACACAAATTGCAATACAAAAAATTCAGTTTACATGATTGTGTGTCCTTGCAACCAAAAGTATGTTTAGATGGCAACCTGGAAAATCTGATTGAGAATTAGTGAACATCAGAAGAGCACTATCTGAATGACCAAGCATTACCTTGACAAACAACCCACAGACAAGAATCTTTCCTAGGTAATACTGGAGAAGGTTATCCCCCGCCCTTTCGCTATTTTGTCCCGCATACTGTTGGAAAGAGAGCAGCGGTGGCTGTACTGCCTGAAAACCAATGAGCATGGATTAAAAGTTGAGATTTCCTGGTTACAAGAAAAGCTTTGATTTTCCAGCTTTACGACTGTACCATTGATATACCAGCAATACAACTCTTGATATACCACTTTTACTGGCATCACTGAGCTTGCGTGAGTAATATGTAGTACCTCGTACAGGTTTTTTTATGATTTCAAAGTATGAATGTGTATAGTGGGTGAAAGCTAGATCTGCCATGTTCAGCAGTTCAAATACTGGTTATATGCACCATTTACAATAGAAAAGCTTTCACCATGCCACCTGCCATAAGGATTTTTAGCTAAACCCCCATTTCCCAGTTCTTCCCTGAACAGTCCCTCAGTCTTTGCCCAGGGCCCATCCACCATTAGAGTATTCTTTGGTGAGGGCGGGATGGCTGATGATGAAGCATAACACCTTATATGGGGTGTGTGAGGCCATTCTGTTTTTTCTTAGCCAAATACCCCTCGGGTCCTAACTATAGTGTCTGTGATAGACATAAAAATCAGAATAGAGGAGTCACTCAGCAGTAAGGGTGGTTTACTCCCAAGTATGAGAGCACACAACAAGGGCATGTTTGTTTTTTCGGTATGTAACTGATAACAGTAGTCAGTTAGTATCTGTAGAGAGGGAGAGCTTCTTGAAGTAACTGTGAATACCATATGTCAGAATGTTGGTGCACAATGTCAGATGTAATGATGTAGTTGAGATATTCAACCAGGAAATTAAAAAACAGATGCAGTCAGCTATTGCCAATTAAGTAAATTCGAAAGAAGTCTTAAGAAATATTCTATGTGCAATATGTACCTTACCTCATGGCACTAAAGGACGTGTCAACCTTTTGCAATGTAGATGGGGAAGTGTTGAAGGGACACTACTTAATAGAGAATGGATGGTGCTCAAGCAGGTGAGGGTTGACAAGCTAAAAAATTTAGTTCATGTGAGATGAACCTTTTTGGATGAATATCAGCATTGTAGTGGTAGGAATTTGAATGGGAAGCCTTGTGATGTGATGAGGGTAAACATAGATGGAAGATCGCCTTAGGGTGAAAACAGGTTTTCTGATCCCAAGAACGTGAAGAAGATCAAAGATAATAGGATCATGCTGTGCAAGTGTAAGCTTTGTAATAAAGGTGAGGTGTTCCATTGTTCCAGCAGCAAAGAGGTGAGTGGTGTGTTAAAAAAGTGGGGAATGACGTGAGGAAGAATGTGAAATCAATCTGGAGAATTAGAGTATGTCTTGTACCTTGCAAATAAAGAGATGGGAGGGTTTCAGATGTTGATAGACGCCAAAGCTCTACAGTCATCGAAGAAGATAATCTACTAGGGCTTTCCTTTTGAAGGATTTTATAACCATGCGATTCTGTATTTATTTTCTTGATTTTTACTTCTATTGGTATTCCCTGGCATTGTTGTGTATTATATAATTGTTGGTGTATATAGTTACATTGAGGGTTGGGTTTTGCATATAGTTGATATTGAGGGTGGAAAGGAGGGGAATGTGTTGGCTTTAAATTGGCTTCAGTGCACAGTATATTAGTTCTTGTTCTTCCTGCAATGAGCATTACATCTGCTGTATTATACTTTGTAGTGATATCTGTGGAAGTTCAGTGTCTGTTGGTTCCTGCTGCCATGAATTGATTGGCGGATGTGTTTCTTATTGGTCAACTATTGGCTTTGGTACTTCTCTCCAATCAAGCCATATGGTACGTTGGTGTACTCAAGAGTAATGAATAGATCTTATCATGAATAAATCTTATCACTGAAGGAGGATGTTTCAGCATGTTGATATAGGACACACTTAATACCTCTTGAGATGACCTAAAACAATTAATCAGTACCAGTATTTTTCTATCTTATTGATGTCACAGTTTTTTGGGGGATTTTTTCACAAGAATCCCAGATATGCTGGTATTCATTTTTAAAGGCGTTTACATAAAAGATGAAAAGGACGAAAAATCAGCATTGACAAATGTAATGCTCTGCTCATGCAATGCAGATGAGGAACATCTGAGATGTGGCAGATGACTACATAGAAACCTCTTGTGCGTCTGAAACTCTTGAGTCACACAAGGGGGGCTTGAGGAGATTTAAGGACCAGCGGGAGCCGACTCCCCACTCATTAATAATATCACGAAAAAGGTTCCCGGGTCCAGTTAGCTAGGGGGGTTTTATTCAGCGGAGAGCTGAGTGTACTTTTACGTGCAACAGGGAATTCCCTTTTTAGGACGGTTCCCCTCACACACCAGAGGTGCCATGCTTCATCATAGGGGTGCCTCCTCACGTGAGAGACCTAGTCTCTATGTGGGCTACAACCCCCTCACTGTGAGGGAGGAGCTCAGGGATGTTTTATTGCGAGGTCAGCAGGTGTACTAGCACCCTATGTGAGCCTGGTGTGTTATAAAAATGTGCAGTGCTATAATGCGGGTGATTTAAAACAAACTACGGGGTTAGCTATGCTACAACTTTAATTTCGCTACCCGGTGTCAGGATTAAAAACAGAATCTTGCTGATAGCACAGGTGCCAACATTAGAGGCTTCTGTGTTGTATCAGGACCAACATGTTTCGGCCTACAGACCTATAAAAAGTGTCATGGCCTTCTTCAGGGTCAATGATATAGCTATCTGCAAAATAGAAACGTGTAAGCTACGTGAAAACAAAACTCAAAAAACACGTGCAACAAATAATGGTGTAATACTGAACCAGTGAGTTTGGCCTGTTCAGTATGTTCAAAGCATAACCTATGATGGAGACAGAAAACACATCATATCAAGAATTGTGTGCCATTCTTTGACAAACGAACAGGCTGATAAACAAGCGCAAGTACAAATTTACATGGATAATCCCCATTTAAATGCTACATTGAGACACATTCGCTTTTTAGACTAATGTGTAGTATAATGAGATGAGTGACTCACCAATGTTGGTTGTGCAGTTCACCACCTCTGTCCCGGCTTATTAGCCAAAAATAGTACGTGCGCCAAAACCTAATGGAAAAGGTTTATGGCATTAGGAGTTAAAAAAGTCCCAAGGGAGGGAAAGCGCGCCATAGTTAAAGGTTTCAACGTCAGGCAGCAAGAGGGAGGGGGGAAGGAACAGGAGGCCAACTGATTAATCGTCAAAGAGATGGGTGTGCAGCGTGGAACCCCCATTGATGGTGCGCAAGAAGGAGAGCCAGCTGCTATGAAGATGGCCTGGTGTGAATGGCCGCTAGTTGAGAAGCATGAGGGATTCAGGATGAGGTCCGCTCCGGTGTGTTAATGGAGTCGGAACCTGGCAGGCAGGACTGCGCGCTGCCGGGGAGCATGCGGGGGACCTGCCAGCTGCGTGGTCTGTCCTGTGCTGCACATCGGAAAACCGGCTGTAGACAAGTGTCTCTGGGATTCCATGACGGAGCAAAAATGGCCATGATTGTAATAAAACTAGCTGTATGGTGAATTGCTCGGGGTAGCCGGGGCACCATGTGGGGTGCTGGCAAAATGCAAGCTGACCTAGAGGTAGCGGTCTAGAGCGGGCATATTCCTGGAAGCACGCTGATATCTATGGAATGCAGTGGGTGAAGATGTGAGGGAAGACATACCGTCAACTGTGTGGTCTTTAAAAGGGGTGGAGGGGCTGCGGAAACCCATGCGGGATGCCGGCAAATCCGCAGGTCCTGAGTGATGACAGCAGGCAAACTGCCGGAAAAAGACTGCCAACTGTGTGGTCTGAGAAGGGTTGGGGGGGCTGCGGGACATCAAGTGTGATGCCAGCGAGTCCGCGGGTGCTTAAAAGGTGTCATAAGGCAAATTGCCGGAGCCGGCCAAATTACAGCGCAAAGGCGAGCCATTGCTGATTAAAGTGCCGGGGGCGGGGCAGTCACTTACCGCAGGCGGTGGGGTCCGGAACCTAATGGCGCTCGTCCAGGGGCAGGATGAATTGGAGCCTCAAAAACTGGCCTTAAATACAATGGGCCTGATTCACAGAACTAACTTACGTCAAAAACGTAAAGTTAGTACTTTTTGGTATTCACAGAATACACTTACTCATTTTGGTATTCACAGAATGAACTTACTCATTTCGGTATTCACAGAAGTTAGTAGTCCTAACTTTAGGACTCCTAAATGCCTTCTGTGAATACCGAAAGTCTTAAAGTTAGGATTTTTCTCAGTTTAGGAGTAGTAAGTTAGGACTCCTAACTTTAGGACTCCTAAATGCCTTCTGTGAATACCGAAAGTCTTAAAGTTAGGATTTTTCTCAGTTTAGGAGTAGTAAAGTTAGGACTCCTAACTTTAGGACTCCTAAATGCCTTCTGTGAATACCGAAAGTCTTAAAGTTAGGATTTTTCTCAGTTTAGGAGTAGTAAAGTTAGGACTCCTAACTTTAAGACTTTCGGTATTCACAGAAGGCATTTAGGAGTCCTAAAGTTAGGAGTCCTAACTTCTGTGAATACCGAAATGAGTAAGTTCATTCTGTGAATACCAAAATGAGTAAGTGTATTCTGTGAATACCAAAAAGTACTAACTTTACGTTTTTGACGTAAGTTAGTTCTGTGAATCAGGCCCACTAACTCCTGGGTTAATGCAGTGCACCTGGAGCTCCTGCGTCCGGAACCGGAAACGGTGGCATGATGGGAGTTGTAGTTCCAGCGGGGCCCGTTGGAACTACAAAAAACGGCACCGGCTCAGGAGTGAAACGCCGGAAAGTGGGCAAAAGTTGGAAGCTATATCTGGGGTCAGTGATGGACACCCATGAGTCACTGTGATGCCCCGCGGGGATGCACAGCAGTGAGTGATGTCATAGGGGAGTGCGTCCTAGCATGTGGAAGTTGTTGGGCTCAATCTGCAACCTACCTTTGTGTAAACAGCAAGGGGGTCTACAAGCAGATTTACCCAACAAAAGGGATTAAATAGCTTTTGGAAGAGGGCCTCATCTGGACAAGGAGTAAAAGATTCTATGCATCAGCTCATAAATGATGCATTTCCTGATGATGTAACAAAATTTATAGAGGGATGAAACATTGGCAAGTTGGGAAAACGAAATTTAACACACAGGTATGTGTACAACATGAACAACCATGTATTCTTCATTATTTGTTTCCTATCATCCAGAAATTTTCATTTCACACTTCATCGCCGCTTATAGTACCTTCTCCAATTCGAGTGATCACTGAACAATGTGCCCCTTTTTGCCACTATATACCTTAATGACGTTTATATGAGATTTTATAAAATATAATGACTGTGAACAAGAGAAAGTATTTTTTTCTCTTTATCTTCTTGTGTTATTATATAGTTGATGTGACATTTTTAATTACATTTTTTTTGTCTAGACCAACTGTGCAAAATGTTTCTGAAAAGTGTTTATTATCAAGGTTATGCCAGTTTAAAGTGTAATAACTCCTCTAAATGTTCAAAACAATTTAGATTAATTGAGGAAACCACTGTTGATTTGATCTCCATTCCGAGGACAAACAAACTCTGTTTTCAACGTATTCAAACATAGCATAACTGTTAACCCCTTCGACGCGGCGCACATTCCCCCGCTGTGCGGGCGAATTCCACGCGTGCACAGATCGGACAGCCCAAGGCCATCTGACGCACACGCCCACCATGACGTCGGACGGCCGGGGGCCGTCCGACGCGTGGAAGAGGTTGAGAATATTTCTTTCTCTGTTGTACAAGTTCCTTGTTTTGCATGTGTTTCTATGTTCTCCGAGTTCTTTATTTATGCTTACATTTAAGGGCACTTAATGTCTGCAAGGGCTATGGCTTGCCTGCAGTTCATGAGTGTGGCTGCACAGTCTCAGCCTGCACTACTAACCTATATCTTTCTTTCATGCTGGGTCCTCTACAGTTTCAAGGCACGAGCCTAGGTTCAGCTATTAATAGTTAATGGAGACCAAGGGAAATAATAAGATTCTTAATGAGATTTTACCTCTGAATCGCAAAATTGATGAGGCTATCTTTAAGGTATTGAGTTGAGATGGTTGAGGACCTTGACATAGATTTTAGGAGCAGAATATAGTGATACCACTCATAGAGGCATGAGTGATATTATTCAAAATTTTAGCCAAAAAATAAGTAGGCATTTTAGGTTTGAGCCATGAGTTCAAGAATAAAGTGAAAAGAGGTACTTCCAGATATTAGATATGTGATGGGAACAATGGGCAGCATGGATGGCTTCTGGGTGTGGGCAAGGTATACAAGAATAAAAAGGGCGAGTTGCTCCTTTCCAACAAAGAAATCAGAAAAAATTAAAAGAACATTGTGGTATAGTTGTTTGTGTGTGTTTATCTTGGTATGTTGGTGACATAATGAATGTTCTGCAATGACATAAGAATGTTCTAATAGAGAATGTGGACAGCAGAGAGTCAGAGCCAGTAAAGTTGTTGGAAATGAGTTGTGTCTTTAGAGCTCTGTATGTTTATTACTTATATACAAACTGTGCTACAATAAAATTCTTTTGGAATTACAATGGAGAGCACTGTGAATTTGTCACTTCATATTTGGCGACGAGGATGTTTTGACTGCCCATATCAGTTATTTTATTGTGTTAATAGACCATTTGTCAAGAGGGGTGACTACTGATAGTGTGATCACATTTTTTAAGGAAGCTTTTTACAGAGAAGACACTCAAACAAAGGTTCTGTCTGATTACGAAGAGCAATTTACTTCGACGGTAATGCAAGTATTCTTCAAGAAGTGTGGAATTAAAAATTCTCGCACACCATTGTATTGTCCTCAATTTAAGGGCAAGTTTGAGAAGTTCAATAAGAATCTAGTCACAAGTATTCAGAGTGCTTTGAAGACAGAATTGATTTTGAGGAAGCAGTGAGGGATACCATATGGCATATTGCACAACTCTGCATTCAGTTATGGGTCAGATTGACTTTGATGTGATGAGTGGAAGAAGTGTGAGATCAAGTCTTTTCACTGGATGGGTGTCTGATGTACTGGACATGAATGTTAATGTACTAGATGTTTCTAAAAAAGCAAAAGTGGCTAGTGATGAAGTGTCAAGAACAAGAGTTGGAGGTGAGTTAGCTGGAATGAAAAGGCTTAAGAATGCAGTTACGGTAAGAGCAGGGGACCATAATCGCAGGGGACAGTATTCGCATTATAGACCCTTTGCAGTTGAGTATCTAAGTTCAGAGAACTCATTGGTGTGAAAGGAGTGTTCGGCAATTCTGTTCAGGTTTCTAATGGACAGTGGTGGAATGAGTTACATGTGACCAAAGTGTGTAAGAGTACATAACTAAGATGAATACAGCAATCATGCTTACATCAATCAACTGAAGAAAGTAATCCTAGTCTGACATATCAAGAGTTAATAACGGATGTCATCCACAGGATTCAGAAGAGGTGTGAAACTTGTGAACATTCGGTAATTCCAAAAAAGGAGTCACAGGAAGCCAAACTCGGAATAAACGAATTCAGAATCAATTTATTGCTTTCTTAGTCTCAAGGGGTAAAAAATTATAGATTCAAGATTCAATTCAAATTAAGAAAAGGAAGAATATTCACTACTTAAATTGCAAAAACACCATGGATGAGAATTGGGTAGAATTACAGCAAGCTGCCCTACAAAAGAAAAGCAAGATATTTTAGCAGCTCATCTCTAAGCTCACAGGTTCAAAGAAAAACCATCTGCAATTCCCATCCCACAAAAGAATGGACTGATTATTTCTCTGAGTTATATGGGGTTTACCCAGCCCAGTTGAGCTATATTGAGTTCCATAAGCCAGTTCTCAAAGAAGACCAGCACATAATAGCTCCCAAGGCAAAACAGATAGAGTTATACATAAAGAAAGCAAGATCTTCTCCAGCGATGGGCCCGATAAGATCCCCATAAAAGTGTTACAGGGCGACCCTGTAGGCTGGAACAGGCTTCTCACACCACTTTTTTCCTACTGTTACAAAATGGGTCACATTGCAAGTTCATGGTCTGGAAGTGTTGTAGTTCTCCTTCTAAAATAAGGGTCCCACCTTTCTTCTTGCAATTACTTACAAAGAGCACTTCTTGATACAACAGGGAAGATCTTTGACTCAAGCATACTGGATCATCTCAAGGACTGGGCTTTCTCAAAGGGCGTGATACCAGCTGTCCAAGCGGGATTAAGACCCAAACACTCAGTGACTGATAACATTGCAGTATTACAAACTGGAATCGATAAGTATGTGGTGACCAAATCGCAAGTAGTATACTGTGTGTTTGTAGACTTTTCTATTGCTTTTGATGGAGTAAGCTTGTGAGATTGGGGATCCCCAGTGCCCTATTAAGACTCATTATTGCACTTCACACATCCACCTGGTGTGAAGTCTTAATGGGAGGCGAAAAAGGATTGACTCCCAAGATTTCAGCTCAAAATGGCCTCAAGCAGAGGTGTATATTAACCCCTCTTTTGTTTTCTTTATTTCTCAGTGACTTACCTGCCTATTTAGCAATATAAATAATTTCCCCCAAACATCGCACACCAAAATATATATGTTTTAATGTATGACTATTATGTGGTTATTTTTTACCTTAAACCTATTGGCCTTCAGCGAGACTTGGATATGCTTTTTAAATATGCAGAGGACACCTTCTTAAAAATAAACATTACCTAAACCAAGGTTGTTCCTCTCAGAGGGAAAAGGTGGTATCGTCCTTTCGATTGAAAGTTGAGAGGTAAGCCTGTGGAGGTGGTAACAACCTACACATACTTAGGGAGGGTCTTCTCCCAGACCCTAGAAAGCACCTCTCAACTCACACACATAGGGCTCAAGGCAACAGCTTACATAGGTGCCCTAAAAATATTTTATTGTTCTTCAGGTAGGAGACATTTTAAAACTCTTTAGACATTTACGGGGTAAGCATACCACCCATCCTCTCCTACACACTAGAATATATCCCCACAATGACGTGGTCCATATTACATTTATTTGAAGGGAGGCTCGTCCGGAAGATAGTATCCCTCAGTCAAGCAACTCTTGTCCAGGCACTATGCCTAGAGTTTTCCCTTTCTAGTTCTCATTCAAGATCTCTGGCAAATGTGATTAGATAGGTATATAACCTCCTGCATGCATCAGAAGGTTCTTTGAGAGACCTCCTGAGGTACAAAACATTTAAGGGAGAAGTAGGTTTGTACACTTTTAATAATAACCTAGAGATTGGACAAGCAAGCTTGCAATGTACTATTTCCCACCTGCAATTATAGACACCAGCGCAATAAAAAATTTTTTTTAAAACAAATGCAACAGCCAGATTAAGTTGTACACAGGACACTGCACACTGCTCCCAGTTAGAAAGGTATAAGTCCTATTCCAATAACCCATTTTTCTAGTCTCAATAAAGATATTTGAAGTTTACACTTGATCACAGTACAAGGAGATTTATAATTATGTTAAGGTTGGGCATCCTACCATTAAACAATTTTAAAAAACATTGGACGGATACAAGAAACAAGAATGGTACATGTGATCTCTGCAAGAGTGTGATTCAAGATTTCAAGCATGCACTATACGTGTGCCCCTGTCAAACAGTCTCGAGGCAAGGAATCATTTTTTTAAAACCTTGTGTTTCAAATATAATGTGTTTAAAATTAATGATCTGATTGCCTTATGAATTTCTCTATTACAATTTGTACAGTTTTTTTTAAGTGGTTTTACCCATGTATTAGTAGGATGTAATTTGGAGCTTTGTTATGTTTCTTAAGAGTCTTTCAAGTACGTATTAATGTCTGTATATAGTGTTAATGTTGGATGAGATGTAAATCAGTTAATAAATAAATAAAATGATAAAATGGTATAAGAAGACAAATGTGTTTTCTAAGTATATGGTGGATGAGGCTAAAAGAAGCTTTATGGTGGTTCTTCAATCCAATAGTGGTGACATGCTGTTAAGAAGAAGTTCATGTATGAGGCAAGTACCTAAGACATTTTTGGACTACATTCCTTTCTTTGTGTCTTTCAGTTGATTTTTTGTGTTTTTTGTTTTAAGGGGAAAGGTGGCAGTATTCGGTTGTTAGTATAAATAAAAGGGGGAGATATGTGGTATAGTTGTTTGTGTGTGTTTATCTTGGTAGTTTGGTGACATAATGAATGCTCTGTAATGACATAGGAATTTTCAAATAAAAAATGTGGTCAGCAGAAAGTCAGGGCCAGTGAAGCTGTTGGGAATGATTTGTGTCTTCTGGACTCTGTATTTGTATTACTTATATGCAAACTGTGTTACAATAAAGTTCTTGTGGATTTACAACGGAGACTGCTGTGAATTCGTACCGTTATATATTAATCAACATAAACAAATACAATAGCACAACATACAAGCAAAGAGGTATCACAACTCACAAATTGGATTTTAAAGGAGCAATAACAAGCAACAGTTAATTGACAGGACTCACCACAATTTTCTCATACTCATGTACATACTGTAGCAACTATTTAGGAATTAATTGGAATACAGACTAGAAACCTCTCAGACTCCAAGTGAGAGATCACTCACAGTCCAGAAAGCGTCAGGCAGTGACACCTAGGGAGGAAGAAAAATGGGCAACAGAAACCAAACTGCAAGATTAATCTACCTACTGATTATTTCCAACTAAAATTAAAGTGAATCTGTCTAGGAGGAAGATTTTAGGGTGGTACAGGATTCCACCTTATTTACATACAATACTGCAAAAGGCCTCTTTGATTTAAAATACAAGTTTGACTAGTATAGAGGGCTGAAGGCATTAAAAGGATTTGAGTAAGGCATCATCAATCTTGTTTTGTAAAGGCAGGATTCTGCTAACCATTTTGTGTCTCATCATCGCATACACAAGATGTGGGTCTGGCTAGGTTTTTAAGCATGACCCGCCTAGAGCTTGCTCATCCTGAGATTATTCAATTTTTGGAACTTTTGGGAGCATGGACAAGACTTGGGCATGAACCCCTGATCAAATTTCCATTCTTAGCACAGCGACAGTCAATGAAACTCGGACCTTTAAAAGGATGTAGAGGCTCTGTTCATGTCAGGAACTATAATTCATGTTCTAAATGTTATTACATTTATTTGGAGTTAATGTAGAAAAACAGGCTGTAACCCTCCTTTGAAATAACTTCATAGGTCTCTACTCAAACAACCTTTTAAATTGATGGACCTGCCCTATTGTCAATATGCTCTTGATGATAGTATGTAGATATACCTAATAGGGCATATTACAGTTACCCATCTAAGAGATGAGAAATCAACTGATTCAGGAGCGTCATCAATGATGTTATGGACATCGTCTGAAAAATAAAATATACTCACATTCACCAGTAATGGTGAAATTTGCAACCATAACTTCTCCCAATGCACTGGTTGGGACCACATACATGATATAATAGATAGCATTACCTTATGCATCATTGATGGCCTCCCTGAAGTCACTTAAGAACAAATATTCCCAGAGCTCCTAGATTCAGCCTAAGACTCTGCCCTGAAGGATCTGGGTTAAGACAATGTCCTTCAGTCAGGCCCTGTTCTATGTACAAGTGCTCATACCAATGTGAAACTTGACCCTACTCACCAGACTCTGGTAGTAGAGAAATGCCTGCATGTGCTGAGGGTGCAGATGTGTTGAGCCCAAATTCCCTCTCTGTCTATATCCAATGGGCTCTGGGTCAGCACCATGATTTAAATGGTTATAGGCACTAATGGCAAAAAGTGGGAATATGAAACATCAAGGAGGTGTGATGCAGAGAAGTGTGAGGTCAGTAGCAAGATTACTATGAAATCTCTCAGGGACAGAAAGGACGAGTGTCTATGTAAAAGAAGGCAAGTAGAAGGCTTGTACACAAGATGCCAGAAGCGAAACCCAAGAAAACACTCTTCTCATTATTAGCAATGTGGGCATGCTGAGATTGTCTTAGCCAGACAGCATGATAATTATGGGTTCAAGTCCATAATGGTGTGCTATGCAATTGTTAAGGATGTGATGGAAAGGGTAAATCCTCCCAGTTGTATGGTGCCACCCTACACTGTAAATGAAATTTGTAATGTGTCTTCTTTATAGGGTCCCAATTAGGAGAAAACACAAGGTTAAAACATGTTTTAGTATAATCTTGTAGATCTTGATTGAAGAAGAAGAGTAATAAAGCATAAAAGAAAGGTTCCCGAAATCAACCATAGATCAATCCATTATTTAAACATACAGACCTTCTTTGAATGCCATTCATCAATTTATTACCAATTTATTTTCTGTTTGAGCAATATACCCATATTGCAAAGTGACACAAGTTTTTATAGACAACATTTTCAAATAAAGCGATTTTTGCTAAAAACAAATCATACCTATTTCAATAGTTGCTTATCTTATGTTGTGCATTCCGCCCCCCAAGTACATTTAACCAGTCAATACATTTTGTGCTACAAAAGTTATTCAATATCAATTCAAGTGATAGTACTGGACTCAAAATGGCACCAGTAAACATTAGTTGACACAGACTTTTAAGGATTAAAAGACAATATGGGAACCCTTTCCTAATTGGGATATCAATTGTGATGTCATTAATATTGTCATTTGTGATGTCATAAGCAGTGCAAGTAGTGGCTCGAGTTATGTTGAATTCCAGTGATTTGTTGTGTCTGAGTCAATACCATAACTCAGTTTTTAACTGCATTTTGTGAGTTGATGGTATTGTTTATTTTATAATGTACTTATTTTCCAACCTGTAGAACATGACCATTGGCCATTTGCTGCGGTGTTTGTTATCTAACCTGCCATGGATGGACCCCTGCTACACATGGCCTTCACCCACCTGCAACGGTAACTGGTCCAGGGACTGTGCTCCAGGTAAGCCCTGCCTCCAACCCCATGCGGGTAGGCAATCTCTTTTTTTCCAGTGTTTTTAAAGTTACAGTTCGGGCTGGACTGTTCGCATGAGGCACAGGGTCAAGACTGATTTGCATATAGCTCTGTCTGAACTGGGGTGGCAAAGTGAGCTAAAGAACGATGATGGATTCAACCCAGATCTGTGACTGGGAGTGAGTGTCTGAAAAGTTTCAGCGCTCCGTCCATCATCTCCTTGTGTTTGCTTTGTTCACCCTAAGTTGGCAGGGTATGCCCAGACGTGGGTCCCTTACTCACTTTGCCACTGGATTCAAGCTAGCCTGGCTGATGAGGGCTGTTAGCCCGAAACTGGTCCCAAGATGCTTGTTTCCGGTCCAGGGAAGACATGGCTTGGCAGTTCGGGCTGGACTGTTCCCATGAGGCACAGGGTCAAGACTGATTTGCATATAGCTGTGTCTGAACTGGGGTGGCAAAGTGAGCTAAAGAACGATGATGGATTCAACCCAGATCTGTGACTGGGAGTGAGTGTCTGAAAAGTTTCAGCGCTCCGTCCATCATCTCCTTGTGTTTGCTTTGTTCACCCTAAGTTGGCAGGGTATGCCCAGACGTGGGTCCCTTGCTCACTTTGCCACTGGATTCAAGCTAGCCTGGCTGATGAGGGCTGTTAGCCCGAAACCGGTCCCAGGATGCTTGTTTCCGGTCCAGGGAAGACATGGCTTGGCAGTTCGGGCTGGACTGATCCCATGAGGCACAGGGTCAAGACTGATTTGCATATAGCTGTGTCTGAACTGGAGTGGCAAAGTGAGCTAAAGAACGATGATGGATTCTGTTGTGTTCTTCTAGACTTCAACGAAGACACGTAGTACAGCAGGTAAGTGATAAGCCTTTATTTGTGGGTACAAATAAGCCACTGCTCGGGATGAACCTTCACAACTTTACCAGCATTCCACCAATGACCACCTTTAACCATAACAGCACCACCACACACTTTCTCAACCAACACAGGATCACTAAAGGAAGCACCGCCTTTCCTGACAAAATTGGTATTTTTAACACAAACCATATCTCCTGGATGCAAATCCACAACTCTCACCGATTTTTTTTGATTATATAAAATGTCTATTTTTAATTGCCACTATAAGTGTACATTCATGTCTACGTTCTTAAATTAACTAGTCCAACTTTTCTAGATGCCCTCAAACAGAGGGTTGTGAAATATATATACAATATATGTCCTCTACTTTATCTGCGCAGTGGGGGGCAATAAAGTGCATGTAGACAAAGGACTATTTCATTCAAGTATTTAAGGGAGCACCTAGATAATACAGTTTGTAAAAATCTGTCCAAATCTTGAGATAAAATTAGCTAAAAGTAGTGGCTATACCACGATTAAAATGAAAGAATAAAATTCTAAAAGTTATAAAACACCTTAGCGATAAGTGATTTGCAAAAGGGATAAATGAACGGGACAATGGTTGCATTCAATCAATTTAGGGAAAAAGGTACCTAGCGCAGCGTGCCTAGTAGGTAGTGTTAGACTGAGATTGTCCTATGGGGTCTTCTTTAAGATGGCTCTACGGGTGCACAACATAGAGTCCCTAAAGCGCAAGATGGAAAACACAATAGGTGTGTCGGTGTCATACTTGAAGAGCCTAAAAACCTCTGAGCAATGTCTAGACTGTTGTGTTCTTCTCACCGGTTGTGAGAGGAGCAGTGGCTTATTTGTACCCACAAATAAAGGCTTATCACTTACCTGCTGTACTACGTGTCTTCGTTGAAGCCTAGAAGAACACAACAGATTCAACTCAGATCTGTGACTGGGGGTGATTGTCTGAAAAGTTTCAGCGCTCCGTCCATCATCTCCTTGTGTTTGCTTTGTTCGCCCTAAGTTGGCAGGGTATGCCCAGACGTGGGTCCCTTGCTCACTTTGCCACTGGTTTCAAGCTAGCCTGGCTCATAAGGGCTGTTAGCCCGAAACCGGTCCTAGGATTCTTGTTTCTGGTCCAGGGAAGACATGGCTTGGCAGTTCGGGCTGGACTGTTCACATGAGGCACAGGGTCAAGACTGATTTGTATATAGCTGTGTCTGAACTGGGGGGGCAAAGTGAGCAAAAGAACGATGATGGATTCAACCCAGATCTGTGACTGGGGGTGAGTGTCTGAAAAGCTTCAGCGCTCCGTCCATCATCTACTTGTGTTTGCTTTGTTCGCCCTAAGTTGGCAGGGTATGCCCAGACGTGGGTCCCTTGCTTACTTTGCCACTGGATTCAAGCTAGCCTGGCTGATGAGGGCTGGTAGCCAAAAAAAGGTCCCAGGATGCTTGTTTCCGGTCCCGGGAAGACATGGCTTGGCAGTTTGGGCTGGACTGTTCCCATGAGGCACAGGGTCAAGACTGATTTGCATATAGCTGTGTCTGATCTGGGGTGGCAAAGTGAGCTAAAGAACGATGATGGATTCAACCCAGATCTGTGACTGAGGGTGAGTGTCTGAAAAGTTTCAGCGCTCCGTACATCATCTCCTTGTGTTTGCTTTGTTCACCCTAAGTTGGCAG
This sequence comes from Calotriton arnoldi, assembly GCA_963921515.1. Taxonomy (NCBI): domain Eukaryota; kingdom Metazoa; phylum Chordata; class Amphibia; order Caudata; family Salamandridae; genus Calotriton; species Calotriton arnoldi. The sequence continues at coordinate 1,193,674 of CAWUFW010006192.1, forward strand.
GGTATGCCCAGACGTGGGTCCCTTGCTCACTTTGCCACTGGATTCAAGCTAGCCTGGCTGATGAGGGCTGTTAGCCCGAAACCGATCTCAGGATGCTTGTTTCCGGTTCAGTGAAGACCTGGCTTGGCGGTTCGGGCTGGAATGTTCCCATGAGACACAGGGTCAAGATTGATTTGCATATACCTGGGTCTGAACAGAGGTGGCGAAGTGAGCTAAAGAATGATGATGGATTCAACCCAGATCTGTGACTGGGGGTGAGTGTCTGAAAAGTTTCAACGCTCCGTCCATCATCTTGTGTTTGCTTTGTTCGCCCTAAGTTGGCAGGGTATGCCCAGACGTGGGTCCCTTGCTCACTTTGCCACTGGATTCAAGCTAGCCTGGCTGATGAGGGCTGTTAGCCCAAAACCGGTCCCAGGATGCTTGTTTCCGGTCCAGGGAAAACATGGCTTGGCAGTTCAGGCTGGACTGTTCCCATGAGGCACAGGGTCAAGACTGATTTGCATATAGCTGTGTCTGAACTGGGGTGGCAAAGTGAGCTAAAGAACGATAATGGATTCAACCCAGATCTGTGACTGGGTGAGT